>JAPVLO010000281.1:1462500-2062500 GCA_027257055.1 Cephalopachus bancanus | reverse complement strand
TAAAGAAGAAAAAATCATATGATACAATCAATCAGTAATCAGGATTGCTACTATAATGCTACAATAATCAAAACAGCATGGCACTGGTGAAAGAGTATACAAGGAGATGAATGGAATAGAGAGATCAGCAATAGATTCATACAAATGGAATCAACTGACAATTCATAATTGTATTATGCAAGATAGTCAAAAGTGATAGCAGTCAAGATATATCCTTCAGTGAGGAATGGATCAACAAATGTACATTCATACAACGGAACATTATTAAGCGATAAAATGAAGTGAACTATCAATGCATAGAAAAACATAGAGGAGACTTACATGTACATCAGTAAGTGAAAGGAGCCAATCTGTAAAGGCTGTGAAAGGAAAGAGCGAGAGTGGGAAGCCATTTTTCATCTTGTTCTTTTTTTTTTTGAGTTGGAGTCTCACTCTGTCGCCCAGACTGGAGTGCAGTGGCCGCTCCTGGCCACCGCAGCCTCGACCTGCCGGGTTCCGGTGATCCTTCCGCCTCAGCCTTCCGAGAGTAGCCGGAATTACAGGCATGCGCTACCACGCCCGGCTGATTTTTTGATTTATTGTAGAGATGAGGTCTTGCCTGCCCAGGCGGGTCTCGAACCTGCGGGCTCAGGTAATCCACTCACCTCAGCCTCCCAAAGCGCAGGATTACAGGCTGAACCACCGAGCCCGGCTTCATCTTGTTCTTAAACCGTGACACAATGATGAGAAAGTAGAAGCTATGGTTTTGGAGAAATGCACACTTTAGGTATAATTAACTTTACCGACTTTGTCTTTTCAGAAACAGACTTCCAGGTATCTGAGGTATCTCATAGTGTCAATCAAGCTTGCCTAGAGTAAAGGGAATTTACAAAACCTAAGACATCATGCATTGGACAAGGATTGTAAAAGTCATGAAACTTGTAATTACAAAAGTTATAACCGCTCAAAGGGAGAGCAGGTGGGGATTCGACCTTCCAGTAAATTGGGCACCATCTACAGGGAAGCCAAGGATCCCCCGAAGCTACCCACTGGGAATGCCTAGGAGATAAGGGGAAGTGCACCCTTCACTAGCTCTAAGGAATGTCATTTGGGAAGGTGCAGGAGAATCAGAATCCTTGTCACGCCCTTCTCTAGGGGCTATAATAATGTGGGCGGACATTAATGACTCTCTGTGTCATGGGTTCTCCAAGACATCCACAGGCGGTCGATAAGGAAGTCACAGCAGTCACGGCAGTCATGTGCAACATCTCCAAGAGAAGGATTTAAGCCAGGACTCTGGGGGGCTACAAGGCCACACTCACCTAGAGTGTAGGCCCACTCCCTGTCTGTGGGGGGTGAACCTTTTTTAAATAAATCTTTTCTTCTCTCACCTCTGTGTGTTACAACTCTTTGCAATTTACTCGGATCTCTGGGTTCCCAGCATGCACCTCTGACTCGCCAGCCCCGGCGGTGCTGCGTGCCTCCCTGTGCCTCTCCACCTCACCCTGTCCATCCGTACCCTAATAGGCTGTGCAGTGTATGATTCTAACTATGTGACATCCTTATAAGCAAAATCCTAAAGACAGTAAAAAGATGAATGGATGCTGGATTTAGAGGAAAGTAAGAGGGGTGACTCCGTAGAACACAGGCCATTTTCAGAGCAGGGAAACTATTCGTAATGATCCTGTAATGGCAGATCCATGACATTCTATTTTTTTCAAAACCCGTAGAACTTTACGACACAAAAAGTGAACCTTAAACTCTGGACTTCAGTTAACAGTGTCAGTATTGGTTCATCAGTTGTACCAAATGTACTGTACTCATTCAAGACACTGTGTGGGGGTTGGGGTAGGAGTTGTATAGGGAATCTGTGTACTTTCTGTGCATTTTTGCTACAAACCTAAAATAAGTAATGTATGCTTCCTTTACTGTGGATATATGTAATATGCATGGCAAAAAAATTCCCAGTTGTATGAAAGAAAATACAATAGTCAAGATCATCCTTTCGAAATAAAATAGTTATTTAGTAGGCAAGGTTAAATTATGAAAGCATGGAATAGTAAAAGTATAAGGAGCAAAAGAAAGGACAAAACTGCCTGGTGTTAGAGAGTAAGTGGGATGTAAGCAGGAGATCTAGTAGAGTGATGTGAAGAGAAGTCTGAGCTACACAGAAAATCTAGAAGCCTCGAGGAGAGTGATGTCTAACATTCGAAGTGAAGCTCTTTGAACTGTTGTCACATAAACCCGTAAATTTTACCAAAACCAGGAGTGAAATCTGACATACATTCTGAGATAGACAGGCAGGTGATGGATGGATGGATAGATAGGTAGATGGTGGTTAGATAGAGAAAGAGAGATAAGATAAAATAGATAGATAAAGATCAATAGATTAGATAAATGATAAAGAGATAAGATATAGATGGAGATATAAAAATTAGATGATTGATAGGAAGATCATTTACAGGTAGATATGTAAATGATAATACATCGATAATAGATATAGATATAGATAGATGATAGATGACAGATTATAGATTGATAAGAGATGCACAGATGATAGATGAATACATACAAGGGTAATAGATAGATAGATAGATGGATGGATAGATAGACATACACACATTGTTTTTAGGGAAAGGGACTCATTTCTACAATTAGGTTGATTATGGAGGAGAAATGAAAGACAAGATGGCACTGAATCGAAATCAAGAAGGCAATGGAGGCAAGAAATAAGAACCAGATATGGCTTGAAAATATAAGCCTCTGCACACATACATCTGCCAACGCCACAGATTTTAGAGGTAGACCTTGGACATTCTACAGAGCATGGAGGAAGTTTGGGCCAATCTTGTCTATGCTTTTTCTAGAGTCCAGCTGACATCCGGGTAATGCTTAAAATTACTTACCCGTATGTTGAGTTGTCTTTGTTTTTCTTAAGTAAAGAACGTTCTGTTGGGTCTAAACACGATTTCTCCTTAGAAAATAAAGAAATTTTCTCTTGAGTCTCACTTTCCATGAAATTAGTATCTCTTTCAGAAAGAGAAAGACAGTTTTCAATATTCCAATGCTTTGCCTGAAAAAACAAAGAAATGTATTTTATTTTTATAATATTTATTCTCTTCAATACACACACACTTATGTGTGCCCACCATGTGCTATATTAATAATTGAAGTTCTAGGGGACACACAAAAAGAAGAAAAAGACATGATTCCTGTCCACAAGGAGCTTACAGTCTTATGAGGAGATGAAAGAGATTCACGTAACTTTAATAAAAGTAGAAAATGAGATGGGTCATAAAGAAGAAACAAAAGTTCTCTGAAGAGATAATAATGAACTGCAAAAAATGTTTTCCCTCTGTCACTTCAAAACCCTGGAGAGCGAGATGCATATTTACTAAAAACAAAACAAAGCTTTCGTTAAAGACTTGCCACTGTTAATTTTTCCTGAAACTACTTTCTCTGTATTTTACTTCTTTAAAAAAGTCAGTTCAACTATTGAATATTTTTTCCCACATATAACATGTGTTGTATGACAGTTTTCACAAACTTGAGCTGCAATTCTTAAGAATCCATCTAGCAAAAGCTTCCCATTGATGGCCTGTTTCATGTTTTAAATACAGACCCGATTTTCTCGTCTTCTATCGGTCATACGGTACACACAGGTATGTGTGAGAGAACTCAGCCGTGTGAACCAAGGAGGCACCCTGAGAATACGTGGCGGATGACAAACCCATCAGCCTTGTCCTAAGTATTTTCAAAGTAAAACGCCTATAGCACCAGGCAAATTACGCCTATGAATGCATCCAACCTAATATAAGATAATAAATAGATAATAGGCTGGGTATAGTGACTCACACCTGTAATCCCAGCACTTGGGGATTTGCTTGAGCCCAGGAGTCTGAGACCAGCCCGGGCAACATTAGGAAACCTCATCTCTTAAAAAACAAATCAAAAAATTAGCCGGGTGTGATGGCATGCATCTGTATACCCAGCTACTTGGGGGATTGAGGTGGGAGGATCACCTAAACCCAGGAGTTCGAGGCTACTGTGAGCCATGATTGTGCCACTGCACTGCAGCCTGGGAGACAGAGCCAGAACCTGTCTCTAAAAAATAAAATAAAATAAGTAAATGGATAATTTTTTCATCCGTTTGCCATAGTAGCTGAAATTCAGCCTCTGTGTTCACAGGCAACAGAGAAGGTCACACTACACTAAGTTAGAAGCCATCTTACGTGAAGGGGTCATAGTTATTCTCGGAATGAGCTAGGCTCTTTCTCAAGAGAAGCAAGACACCTGGATTTTTACACAAAGTCTCTTCCTGTTTAAATGTGGGCAGGTAAATCAAATTTTAAACATTCACTAGGGGAACAGGCACAAAGTCTCTGGCCGTCAGATCAGCCAGACGGGAAGAGTTGCTAGGACACCAACTCTGCCCAGCACACAGGAGTCAGTGCTTGAAGAGGGCACTGCAGGATCTCATGTACCAGCTAATTCCTTCCTTTCCCACAATCACCTGTAGTTTCCTGGGATCAATGTGTGTTCATGAAGAAATGGTCTCCACCTGATTTCTCCAACTGTCTCAGCTTCTTTGAGATCGCATGGGATTGAAAAATCAAGTATAGCCGGGCTCGGTGGCTCAGCCTGTAATCCCGCGCCTTTGGGAAGCTGAGGTGAGTGGATTGCCTGAGCCCGCGGGTTCGAGACCCGCCTGGGCGGGCGAGACCTCATCTCTACAATAAAACAAAAAATCAGCCGGGCGTGGTAGCGCGCCTGTAATTCCGGCTACTCGGAAGGCTGAGGCGGAAGGATCGCCGGAGCCCAGTAGGTCGAGGCTGCGGTGGCCGGGAGCGGCCACTGCACTCCAGTCTGGGCGACAGAGTGAGACTCCAACTCAAAAAAAAAAAAATCAAGTATTCCTTCCTTTCCTGTCTGCCACCCAGCCTGCCTCACCCGCCATCCACCTGCCCCACACCCGCCACGCGTCCACCATGGATCCCTCATCAGCTGCTTACCTGACTAACAGACATCGCGTGTACGCCTTATTTACTAAAGAGAAGAGACTGACGCAGCTCTTGGGTGTTACACAGCGACTATCTCCTCGCCAAATGTGGGCCCACCACCCCAGACGACTTTCTGCTTCACCAACACCCTCTCCATCCCCAGGGATCACTGAGAATTCCTTCAACCCAGACCGATCGCCACACCGACTTCACAAATGTGGGGACAGCAAGCCCTGTCTCCAACACTAGGAGACAGACCACACTACTGACTTAGAATTCAAACTTGAAAACCATCCTAAGCTCAACAGCTGTGTTATAAGCCTCATTCAAAGTTATCTTTGGAAAACCTTTTAAATGAAATATAAGGACTCATATTGCACTCAATTTTAAATACTTCTTTCAGATTGCATGTGATTGAAAAAATCAAGTCTTGACGTAGGAAATTAAAATACATTGCTGCTTCTCCTCCTACAACCGCTAGACCAGTATTAATTAAAAGACAACTGCAGTACTCGAACGTAGAGCAAAAGTCACTACATTGCACAAATCAAATTTGATTGGTAAATATTGTTTGATCCTAGCAGTATTTACTAAGTGGGCCCTTTCTCCTTACTATGTATTTCCATTTGCCTGCCATAACTTCCTGTTCTTTTTCTGTCAAAACGTATTTCTTCTTACGCTCCTTGAGCAGGACAGTCTTGCTATTTTTCTGGACCTGACCATGTACTCCTCCCTTTCCTTTCCTCTCTGCTCCCTCCGCCCCTCCCCTCCACTTCCGGTCCTGGTCTACCCTCTCTTTCCTGTACACTTTGGGCTAGCAGTACCTATAGTCAAGGCAGTTGGATACAAGCAGAAGAAAGAGGGAAGGAAGAAGGAGGGAGAAGCAGCTGTCGCTCAAGCAGAAGGGACTCAAACACCCAGCTGGCTGTAGCTTGTCCGTCTTTAATTTCGAAGCCTGACCCAGCTCTGATGACGCTTCCATCCTGAACAGAAGGAAAAAACAACGATAAAACTATTCTCTTAAGAGTTTTTTGAAGTTAGAGTCCTTCAAAAGAAACAAAAGACTTATATAGAAACAACTAATTCAAAGTGTCAATGGCATAAGAGTGAAGAGTTTTACCAGCACACATTTCTCAATGAAGATAAAATTTAGCTACAGGCTGTATTCGGGGAGCACGGTCAATCTGGCACGGACCCCTAGAATGGGCTTACTTCCTGCCTCAAGACCAGAAGTCCATGGAACGTCCCATACTTCAGACAGCACCTACCTGATGATGCTTTGCTTCTTTGCCTGCCCTTGAAGCCTCTGCCTCACGCCACCAGAGCACGTGGCCTAGAACCACGTCAGCAGCATATGGGCTTCTTCAGGGACCAGAGGCTGGCTCCACCTTCCTCCTCTCTGAATGCCTGCCCTCCCAGCCTGCCGCGTCCACCATACACCTGCCACATACCTGCCACACATCCACCATGCGCCCGCTTGAGTTCCCACCCAGCTGCGGCTTTCCTGACTGACGGGACGTCTCACACCAGCCTTATTTACAAAAGAGAGGAGGCAGACGCAGCTCTTGGGTGTCACACGGCGACTCTCTCCTCGCCAAATGTGGGCCCACCTCCCCAGATGACTTTCTGCTTCACCAACACCCTCTCCATCCCCAGGGATTGCTGAGAATTCCTTCATCACAGACTGACAGCATTGCACTGACTTCGCACATGCTGTAACAACGAACCCTGTGTCCTGCACCAGGAGAAGTGCCGTACTCTCCAGCGCCCAAGTCAGCTGGCCAGACAGAGACTGAGGCCACCGTGTTTCAACAGGGCTGGCTGAAGCCCATCACGTGTATTTTGCCCCAACAGCCCACAGGGATCTGGGGCAGAGTTCCCAAGCAGACAAGAGGAAGAAAGAGCCAGAAGTGTGAGACCGAACATGTCCTTTCTCCAGGCCTCAGGTCTGTGTCACCTCGGGGTCAAGGGTGAATCAGAGCTTGACTTCACAGGAAGAAGTGTTAGGTACATGAGCTCCGCAGTGGACCAGCTCCAGTCAGACACCAACTCTGCCACTTATGAGCTTCTGTGAGCTCAGGCAATGTTTCCAGCTCTGTGTTCTGTTTCCTCATCTGTGAAATGGGACTCATGGGAGTTCCTCCCTCATGGATGGGCAACTATGGAAACTAAATGAGATGATTCATGTCAGGATCTTACAACAGGGCCTGGTGTATGCAAGAAAACTCAGCAACTGTTAGCTATTAAGACTTGGCAGGAGTAAGCCAGATGGAAAGATGTGGGGTTTCATCTCAATATTCTACATGTAATTATCACTGTATTTATTGGCAGTCATAGTCACCTGCCTGTTTCATAACATGCTAATTTTATCCACATCGGATTTTTGCTAAATTGTGAGACCGAAGGAAGTAATATATTTTGGAGGAGACATTTTTCTCAGAAATCCTGGCATATTTTGAGCCGCACAGAGGTTCCATCTTCCCGGGTCTCCGGTGTGCCCCCTTGACGGGACTTGTCAAGGCTAATGAGAAGCAGGCCGGGGGAAGCCTGGAGGTACAGCTTCAGAAACAGAGGGCAGTTTCTGCATGACTAATAGACACTGAAGGCTGATGAGATTCAGACGGAAACCAGCCTAAGTCCTTGCTAAATGCCAAAAAAACACAAGAATAAGAAACAAGCAATGTCTCTACCTGGCCGAAGATCCACACGGGAGCGTGGCAGACGGCAGTTACGCAAACGCTGCAGTCCGCGGAGCAGGAGACCACCAGGGTATGGCCACCCTGCTGGCACATCTCCAGGGAGCTTACCCGGGCCTCATGAGGCTGGAGCGATCTCAGCAGAGCCGGGGCCTGTGTGACTTGGTTCTGACTGGGATTAAGACAGTACTCCTGAACAAAGGGAAATACCAGAAATCTAAAAGATCCAAGGGGTCAGTGAGGACAATGACTTAACACTTTTTTAAAAACCTGATTCAGAAATTTTAAAAACGTACATTTGGGAACGATCACCTGTGATCCAAATGCATAAGACATGTTCATAACAGAGGTGAGAAAAATGGGATTCACATTTACCAAAAAAAAAACAAAAAACAAACAGATTTCTAGTTAAACTGACTTCTTGGGAGGTGGAAGGAAAGAACATTATGGAAAGGCAGATGGAAAGAAAAAAATAAAATGTAAAGTCAGTTATTTGATAGAAATGAACTGACCGTATAGGTAATTACATATACAATTTCATAATATCATTAGAAACTTGAGCAGTTAAGCAGTGATACAAAAATCCCAAACTAAGTTGGGATCATAACAACGTCAGATGAAGGATCAGTGCTCTAGTATTTAAATTATGTTTGCAATCTCATTTCAAAAAATGACATATTCCAACTATTTAGAGTCAAACAATGCTGCAGTACCTTATGATAATATTGCATTTCTAATCTGGATAATTGACTTGACTATATATTAACAGAAAGTTTCCAAATTGAGAAAACTTTGGTTTGGTTTTCCTAGTCAATTAGTTAGAAGTTTCTGCTTGACACGTGTAAATGCTTTCTTTGAAATACTCAGACTAAACATTTCTTCCTTTATTTAGGAAACAGACAAGACCTGATTCAGAGTTATCCGGAACAAGAGGTAATCAAAAATAGCAAAGGCAATGTGAGAAGTGTTTCAATTTACCTCTATATTCCAGATTTTCAGCCTGCCATGGCGGTCTCCGGTGGTGAGGTAGCGATTCAGCTTATCAGTAGACATAATGATGGGTCCGACTCCACTGTGAGCCACAAATTCACTCAGAAGTTGCTTCTTAAATGTATCCCAGAATCGGACATAACCAGACCCTCCACATGACACCAGGTTAGCTCCTCCTAACATATAAGGGAAGATCTGTTAGCACCAAATGTCAGAAACAACCTCTTCAATGGCTGGCCCTACAGACAACACAAATGTTGGAGAGGGAGCAGCCCTGAGGTCAGTTTCTAGCCCTCCCTAAACCTCTCCAATGTGGAATGGAGAACGTCTTACAGCAACCTCACTGGTTTACATTGAGTATTAAATTAGGTAGGATATTTAAATGTTCCATTACATTTAGTTCTCATTCCCTCATTCATTATTATGATTTTTTAAGTTAGATAGCATTAATTTGTTTTTTCAAATAAACTTATAAAATATGGACGTCAACATTATGATAATGTCCTCATTACATAAAATCTCTATCTTCTCTAATAACCCATTGGTCCTCATGCTGGATTTGGATGCATATATGTTGTGATTTCAGCTATTGATTTCTGTCTAGCAGCATGCTTAGAATTCTATTTACAAGGTTTTTTAAAAAAATAATTTGTTTTCATCAAAGTTCAGGCTAGGCACAGTGGTTCACACCTGTAGTTGCAATACTTTGGAAGGCTAAGACAGGAAGATTGCGTGAGCCCAGGAATTCGAGACCAGGCTAGGCAATATAGTGAGATCCCACTTCAAAACAAATAAGTCAATAATTTTTAAAAATAATCCATTGGCTATTCCATAAGATTGAAGAGGAAGGATTCTCCCTAACTCATTCTACAAAACCAGTATCACCCTGATACCAAAGCCAGGTAATGATACACACAAAAAAAGAAAACTACAGACCAATATCCATGATGAACGTTGGTGTGAAAATTGTCAGCAGAATAGTAGCAAACCAAATTCAACAGCATGAAAAACAAACAAACAAAAAAATATGATCAAGTAGGATTTATCCCAGGGATGCAAGAATGGTTCCCTTGCATGTGATCCATCACATTAGCAGAGTTAAAAACGAAAATCATACAATCATTTCAACAGATGCAGAAAAAGCATTTGATAAAATCCAGCATCCCTTCATGATTAAAAAAAAATCCTCAGCAAAATAGGCATAGAGGGAACATTCATCAAAATAATAAAAAGCTACGTATGAGAAACCCACAGCCAATGTCGTCCTGAATGGAAAAAAGTTGAATGCATTCCCTCTCAGAACTGGAACAAGGCTAGGATACCTACTTTCACCACTCCTATTCAACATAACGCTGGAATTCCTAACCAGAGCAATCAGGCAAGAGAAAGAAGTAAAGCATATCAGATCAGAAAAGAAGAAATCAAACTATCTCTGTATGTCAATGATATGGTCTTATATCTAGAGAATCCTAAAGATCCCTCCAAAAGATGCCTGGACTTGATAAATGAATTTGGTAATGTTTCAGGATACAAAATCAACACACACAAATCAGTAGTACTATTACACAGGAATAGCAACCAAGCTGATAGTCAAATCAAGAACTCAATTCCAGGCAAATTCTTCAGGTTCCCCTCCCACTGTGGGAGCTTTTCTGTCTTTTCAACAAATCCTGCTTTCTCACTTAAAACAAAAAAAACTCAATTCCATTTATGATAGCACCAAAAAAAGCTAAAAGGCCTAAGAATATATTTAACTAAGGAAGTAAAAGATCCTTACAAGAAGAACTACAAAACACTGATGAAAGAAATTGTAGAAGACACAAACAAATGGAGAAACATTTCATGCATATAGATTGGAAGAATCAACATTGTTAAAATGACAACATTGCCCAAAGTAATCTACAGATTCCACACAATCCCTATTAAACTACCAATAGAGTTTTTCACAGAATTAGAAAAAAACAATGCTAAAATTCATATGGATCCAAAAAGAATCAAAATAACCAAATAAATCCTAAGCAAAAAGAGCAAAGCTGGAGGCATCACCTTACCTGACTTCAAATTATACGACAAGGCTATAGTAACCAAAACAGCATGATACTGATACAAGAGAAGACACATGGACCAATGGAACAGAATAGAGAATCCAGAAATAACCCCAAATCCCTACCACCAACTGATCTTTGACAAAGCAGACAAAAACATACACTGGGGAAAAGACACCCTATTCAACAAATGGCGCTGGGAAAATTGGATGGCTGCATGCAGGAAAATAAAACTTGATCCCTAAATCCATATACAAAAATGAACTCCAGAGGGATTAAAGACTTATATGTCAGACCTGAAGCCATAACAAGCTTAGGAGAAAACCTAACAGAGACCCTCCTGGACATCAGTCTAGGCAAAGAATTTATGACTAAAACCCCAAAAGCAAACACAACAAAAACAAAAATAAATAAGTGGGACTTTATTAAACGAATAAGCTCCTGCACAGCCCAGCAAAATCATCATCAATCATCCTCATCAACAGAGTAAATAGGCAACCTACAGAATGGAAAAAGATATTTACAAATGATATAACTGACAAAGGACTTTACTATCCAGAATCTACAAAGCGCTCAAGCAAATCGGCGAGAAAGAAGCAAACGACCCCATTAAAAAGTGGGCAAATGACACAAACGTTCTCAAAAGAAGATATACAAATAGCCAACAAACATATGAAAAAATGCTTAAAATCATTCATCAGGGAAATGTAAATTAAAACCACAATGAGATAACACTTTATACCAGTCAGAATGGCCATTATTAAAAAATAAAAAAACCAATAGATGCAGCGAAAAGGGAACACTTATACACTGTGATGGGAGTGTAAATTAGTGTAGCCTCTATGGAAAGCAGTATGGAGATTTCTCAAAGAACTAAAAGTAGATCTACCAATGGGATCCAACAATCCCACCACTAGGTATCTACCCAAAGACACCTCCATTCCTCTGTTCATTGCAGCGCAATTCACAATTGCAAAGAGGTGGAATCATCCAAAATACCCATCAACTGATCAGTGAATAATGAAAAGATGGTATACATACACGATGGAAGACTATTCAGCCATCAAAAAGAATGAAATGATGTTTTCTGCAGCAACTTGGGTAGAATTGGAGAACATCATCCCAAGCGAACTAGCACAGGAACAGAAAACCAAACACGGCGTGATCTCACTTATAAGTGGGAGCTACACTGAGGAGTTACGAAGGCAGAGAGGATGGTATCACGGACATTGGAGAGTCAGAAGGTGGAGGAGGGGAAGGAGTGGAGGGATGAAAATCGCCTACTGGGTACCATGTGCACGGGTGGGATGGTAGGTACACTTTTTTTTTTTTTTTTTTAATTGGAGTCTCACTCTGTCGCCCAGACTGGAGTGCAGTGGCCGCTCCCGGCCACCGCAGCCTCGACCGCTGGGCTCCGGCGATTCTTCCACCTCAGCCTTCTGAGTAGCCGGAATTACGGGCACACGCTACGACGCCCTGCTGATTTTTTATTTATTATAGAGATGAGGTCTTGCCAAGTAGCCCAGGCGGGTCTCAAACCCGCGGGCTCAGGCAATCCACTCACCTCAGCCTCCCAAGGCGTGGGATTAAGGCCTGAGCCACCGAGCCCGGCTGGTAGGTACCCTGAAAGCCCAGACTTTATCGCCACTATGCGGTGCCTCCGTGTAACCAAAAGCTATCTGTACCCCCTAAAGCCACAGAATTCTTTTTAAAGTAAGGACATCTGAATACATGAACCTCAGTTAGGAGAATAAAAAAAATTTTTTAAAAATCATTGTAAACCCTGGTTTTTTGGTTAATAGACCTAGAACTAACCTTTCCATTTTCCATTTTCTTATGCTCTGTAGAAGCACTTCACCTAAATTATTCTTCTGTGGCGAAGTTTCTATTATTTGATAAATCTGCAGATGACTTCCAATTTGCCTCACAAATGTACTGCCAGTTAACAATCATATCTGTTCATGGTAGAAATAATGGCATGTAGCTGCCTCAGTGAAAACAATCTGGGAGTACTGATAACATTAATAAAAATTAGTATTGAGGAAATGAGGGTAATTTGCAGATAATAGTTCATATTGTGAGCATAAGTGAGTTCCGGAACAAAGAAATTTTTAGACTCTGTAACTGCTTCAAGTCTATTCCAAATATCCCAGAGTATTTTAAAACTATGCAGGGATGCCCTTATTAACTCTCGATGAGCATGTTCATATGAAAACCATGCAAATTTTCCATTTGCAAATCAGATATGGGAAAGTGAATACAGAAAACATGGTTTAGGTGTGTTGATTCCTTTTTTCAAACACACAACACATATGTGCCTAGATTCCTAATGTAAAGAATAAAGTACTTCTAAAATACACTCTTATTTTAGGTGAAAGTTCAAAAACGTATATCAATCTCAAAAGCAGATTTTTATTTTGGAAAGATGCAGGTCACAGCAACACCACGCGAATGTTGCCATTGACAACAGAGAAAAAAGGAGGCAAATGGCTGCAGAAAGTCATACAGTAGCACCAATGTTGGTGTACGGTCTCAGCAGAAGATGTGACCAGGACTCTGGCTTGTTCTGGAAAGTCTGCACCACTGGCGAAGCTCTTGAGAGCATGAGCAGAAATCAAGCTCAAAATCAAGACAGAGAGGAATTCTTGCCTGGGATCAGCAGTTCCTTCCAAGGCTGCAACTGTTCCCGTCTCCAAGCAGCCCCTCCCTTTCTTCCAGCCTGCCTGGGTGCCAGGTGCCTGGGGCATTGGGCTGAGACTCCACTCGCCAGCCTTGTGTGAACCGCGTGTACTTTGACTCCCATATTGGGGACATATGACTTCCAGTGTCCCTGCCCTACGGATGCTTCTGTATGTCATGGCTGGAACAACAATTCCAGTGGTTGCTCATATCAAGAAATCTGTCCAAGCTATTGTTACCCTGATCGTGACGAACACAGCACTGGATACGTTAGCAGCGGGATCTAACCTGGTGGTTGGACCATCCCCCTCCACCAGAGCCCCTTTGCCATGGCCCATGGCCTGCCATGACCTGGCACTGACTTGTGAGCTGCAGATAGTCAAACTCCCCGAGATCTAGACATAAACAGGGTGAGCTTTCCTTGCTGCTCCCTTTCTAAATACACGCAAAATACGAATGCATATTTTACCTGCCATTGCAGTGTTTTTTCTTGCTTTGAGGAAGCAAAGCCTCACAACAGAATTACTGCCCTCCGTGTCACTGTCCAGGGTGTGCACTCCTGTGGTGGACTGGTCTGTCACGAGGTGGGTGGAGTCATTTTTCCCATCCCTGAGAAGTGTCTGTGATTCTGCGTCTGGGATGGAGACAAAGTCAGGTGCTTAGTGAAGAGAAACATCTGCTTTTCTTTTTTATTTCTTTTGTCTTTATTTTAGATTCAGAGGGTACACATGCATGTTTGCTACATGGACGTATTGTGTGGGGATTGGCCCGTTCTCAAGAGAGTGAATGCTCTACCACTTAGGTAATTTCTGAAGCCCGATATCCCCTTCCAATTCCCTCCTTATTGGTGCCCTCAGTGTCTAGGATGCCCATCTCTGTGACCATTCAGCTCCCACATATGAGTGAGAACACGCAGAGTTTGGTTTCTGTTTCTGAGTCAGTTCACTTACTAGTGCCTGTGAAACGTGGGCCCATGTCATGCCTGTCTTCAATGACTCTGTTAAGTCTCATGACAGACGTCCAGTTGACACCCACCAAGCCTCTCTGCTATCTCTCAACCCCAACTTGGAGAGTTACTTGATCTCATCCTTGTTTCTCACGTTCCATATACGCTTGCTGTGTACTAACAGGGACTTCATATTGTGGTCACTGCTAACATCTTAGAACGTATCCTGACACGCTCAAACATGTGTGACTCTAGTTTCATGGCATTTCAGCCTATCAAGCATTAAAATTAACCCTGCAGATATTGTAATGAACATGGGACCTAATGACTATTTTTATATAATTAAATGATCATTTCTTAACAATACTATTTGTTAGCGAATTGCCCTGGAGCGAACATTCCTAATGGTGCTTCAATTATCGAATGATATCACCTCCAGGCCACATGAGTGAAAGTAAGCTGAGGATATTCATCTCAGAATCTTTGAGTAGTCTGTGCATAGCTATGGAAAATCTATATAGAAATATTTTCAAAACTTCAAGCAAGAAATTTGCAGTACTGCCTTTCATGTCTTTTATAAATCCAATATTATTTACTCTCCTCTCTTATTTATTTATCTGTGACTTGGAAGTTTAGCATAGAGGAGGAGGCAGAATTCCATCCTCTCCATGGAAAGTTTAGATGAATCTGAATGGGTAGCTCTTTCTACACAGAGCAGGGCAGAGCATTCTGGTTGCAGCCAAGCAACCCCTACATTCTTCAAGTTGGTTTTCTTACTCTTATTACATTTCTTCCTCAGCTTCTATCTCTCTCTCTCTCTCTCTCTTCTCTCTCTTTCTCATACACACACACACACACACACACACACACACACACACACACACACTCATGCATCTTATGTCCAGTCCTTTGGTAAGATTCAATCCAGCCTCTGTGAGTTTATCCACTTGGCAGAGAGAACCTCACTGGGCTATGAGGAATGGCATATTCATTACCCAAATAAATTAGTCTAGGGAAAAATCTTTACTATCCGAAGAAACTAAAACAAAATGTAAAAGACAATTGTCAAGACATTTTACTTAGGTATAAAATATTCATATGCTCTGCTAAATGCCTACCAAATATAATATACCCCCATCCAGTGCTCCTCGTAGGTTTCTAAAGCAAAGGATATTCAAGATGTCCAGGTGGCATAATATTTAATGCTAGCTCTAGAGAGAGCCTGAGTAGTCCATCAAGTGAACATGAGTCTCCATTTTCTTGTCAAGAGGCACCCAAGGTTCACTCGTAGGCAATTTTGCAAGGCTTACTATAAAAGAAAAACAAACTTAAGCTGGATAAAAATGAGAGCCCTGTACCTTGCTGTCAGTAACTCAGAAACGCTGATGTAGCACAAAGACAGACAGGCCAGGAGGATGCGCAAAGCCATGTAAATCTCAAGGCTCTCTTTAGTCACTCTGACAAAACAGCAATATCCCTAAACCTTTGCAGGCACAGCCAGTCATCTATAATTCAGGAGCAAGCTGTCGCAGGCTCGTGCAGAAACAACCAGGCCTGCCGGGGTTCGATGAACCACATTAAGTCTCCAACTCACACTTACCTGAGTTTGATCTTAGCGGTCTCTGATAATCAGGGTGGAGGACATGGTAAGCCTTCTCGGTGCTGTGGCTCCACAGAATAATTTCTCCATCATAACTCCCTACACCAGACACGAGGGAGAACAGACATTGCCAGAAGGTTAAGATAGAAAATATGTCAGCAGCAATGAGAAGGAGTCGTTCTCGATACATCTTCTACAGATGTTTTCTGGCACCCCGTAGGCACTCCTTCCGTATTTTTAGAAACATGCATCACAATAACTAGCATTTTTACAAACTTTGGAGCACACAAGCCTCTCGGCACAGCCTGTGCAACAGGTGTGTAGGAATTATTGTCAGCTCCTCTTATGGGATGGTAATAGAGCATTCGGAACAAGGGCTTTGCAGTTGAACGAGCTGAGTGCAAGTCCTGGCTCTGTCACTCAGTTGTGCAACCTCGGGCTTGCTAGCTAACTACATGATGTCACAACGTTCTCATCTATAAAACAGGGCTAAAACTGTAGTTCTCTCGAAGGGTTATTGTGAAGAATGAAAAGTACTTAGAATAGTGCCAAATACATCATAAGGACTGAAAAAATGGCGATTATTATTATATTTTTAAATTATTGATTTAGGGCAAGCAGTCGAGAACTTTACATCCCTTCATGTGTGCACGCATGCACATGCATGTGTGTGCATGTGTCTTCCCTGTACTCCTTCCCTCCTATAACCTTTATTGAATATTGCTTTCTCCAATCCTGATATTTTTCCTGCAGAAAGTCCTTTGGTACCACTCTTCACAGAGAACAGAGAAAAGTCCAAATAGTTAGGTTAGGTCCAACCAAGCCCGTTCTATGTGGGAGTGACTGTGTCTCCCGGAGGTCAACTCCCTTCTGAGCAGAGTATCAAGGCTCTGCTCAGAAAAATGAATCCTAAACGCTATATTATCCTGGAAAGAGCAACCTGTGCAACCCATAAATTGATCAAAGGGAATGTACATGGGAGTGTCATGCTGTCCATGGGAGTGTCCACCTTCTCCTGCACTTTTGAAACGCTTCACTTGCAAAAAGCTTGGCCAAACATTTTCATGTAGGACTGATGAGATGAGGATGAGTGAAGAGACTGTCTATCCACCAACACGACGGTATTTTATGACACTTTCACAGCAACAACCAACACAGTCGTAGAGTTCACTCTCCCTATCACTTTACAAGATGTGATCCTGCCTGCAGGAGTAGGGACTTAAAATGGAGTTAAAAACACCTCTTAACTAGAGTTGGCCTCACTGGGAAGTAATCAGGTAAGTCCTACAAACAATTGAACTTTAAATGTAGATGGATCAGTTGACCTCATGTTGTAACACTTCTTAGAGATCCTTGATCTTTTTCTGTAAATTTTCATTCCTCTTAATTGACAACATTCTGGGTTCTGTCAAAAAAATTTTAGCCTGTCAAAATATGGACTTGAAAATTTCATGGTGCAATCTGTCTCTATAAATTGCTTTCTTTGGACAGAAATGATACAACAATTTTTTATCCTCTTTAACATGTCACATCAAAGCATGCCTATGGATCATTTTAAGAGCTTGGATTTGCAGACATTTTGAGGACAATCTTTAGCCAGCATTATGTGGACTAAATTATGCCATAGGGTTGATATGTCCCCATTATGAAACAGCTAAGTGTCCCCAAGATGTGATTTGTACCTAACAGCCCTAATGCTACTTCTGGAAAATGGACAATACAAATTAAAGTTAATATTTATTGATGAGCTTATTGTGTGCCAAGCACAGTGTTAAACCCTTGCACGTATAAACCAAAATACAGATATGTTATTAGCCAGAGAAAACTATGATTTAATTTTTAAATAACTTGCTCAATATCAGGCTGTTTATTACACTGCGGCAAGTATTAATAGTAGAACCAGGATGAGAAGCCAGAGTGCCAGGCCCAGGAACTGAGGGCCATGGCCACTTATGGATCACGCTAGAAATATAGACAGGTGGAGCTAGGACTGTTTATTCAGAGGTCTGTTCATTTTCAAAGGAAACAGGCAACAGAGCAGAGACAACCCGTAAAATGGGAGAATACCCGGGCTTGGTGGCTCAGCCTGTAATCCTGCGCTTTGGGAGGCTGAGGTGAGTGGATTGACTGAGCCTGCAGGTTCAAGACCCACCGGGGCAACTTGGCGAGACCTCATCTCTACAATAAATCAAAAAATTAGCCGGGCGTGGTAGCGCGCGCCTGTAGTTCCGGCTACTTGGAAGGCTGAGGCGGAAGGATCGCCGGAGCCCAGCAGGTCGAGGCTGCGGTGGCCGGGAGCGGCCACTGCACTCCAGTCTGGATGACAGAGTGAGACTCCAACTCAAAAAAAAAAAAGGAGAATATAATTGAGGAGTTAATATCCAAAATATTTAAGGAACTTAACTCAACAACAAAAATCCAAATAACCTGATTTTTAAAATGGGCAAAGGATCTAATAGACATTTCTCAAAAGAAGACATACAAATGGCCAACAGGTATACTAAAAAATGCTCATCACTAATCATCAGGGAACTGCAAATCAAAACTATAATGAGATAATATCTCACTCCAGTCAGAGGGGCTACTATCAAAAATCAAAAGATAACAAGTATTGGTGAGGATGTAGAAAAAAGGGAACACTTACACATTGCTGGTGGAAATGTCAATTAGTATAGCCATTATGGAAAACAGTATGGAAGAATTAAAGATAGCACAACCACGCGATCCAGAAATCTCGCCATTGGGTATACAACCAAAAAAAATGAAATCAGCATATTGAAGAGACATTTACACCCCCATGTTTATTGCAGCATTATTTACAATAGCTAAGACATAGAATCCAACTAAATCCCATCAGTGAATTAGTGGATACAGAAATGTGGTATATAAACACAGCAGAATACTATTCAGCCACAAAAAAGAATAAAATCCTGTCATTTGCTGCAATGTGAATGAAGATGAACCCGGAGGGCTTTATGTCAAGTGAAATAAGCCCAGAAAGACAAATATCACTTGATCTCACTCACATGCAAATGTGTTCTCATAGAAGTAACAAGTAGATTACTGGCTGTCAGAGGAGGGAAGAGGGTGATGGTGAGAGATTGGCCAAAGAGTACGAAGCTGCCACTAGGCAGGAGGAGTAGGTTCTGGTGATCTCTTGCATGGTAGGATGACCAGAGTTAAGAATCATGTATTGCATATTTCAAAATAGCTAGAAGAGAGATTTTTTAATGCTCTCACAACTGAAGAAATGACACACATGTATGATGATGAATATGGTAATTACCTTGATTTGATCATTGCACAGTTTATGCATGTATGGAAACATCATGTTGTGACCCGTAAATATGGACAATAGTTCATAAGTTAAAACAAGAAGTCTATTTATTTTGCAACCGAAGGGAGCCCTTTTGTTTTTTAAGTGAGTGACCCCAAACAAATCAAGCCATCACCGCGGGTTGTCCCGTGAAGGTTTGGTTCACCTGTGACAAGAGTCTGCGGGGGCAAGAACGCAGCACACAAGATGTCGTCGCGGTGCTGCACTCCTCCCTTCCACTCTTCAGGCTGGATGAAAAACTGGTTGAAGTTTTGGGGTCGAAACACAGAAATGGCCCTAGTGAGAAGGAGACAGAATTTAGCCATGGATCTAAAGTTGGTGTAAATACCCACCTGGAGGGCGTGACTTCAGAAATCTAAGGGACAATGCTGCTCCAGATGTTGCCCCACTTCTCAACCACAACACTGATTTACCCCTGTGGCATTTTGGGGACTTGCTAGACCTCAGCGCCCATTGAAGCCCAGAGTATCACGAAGAACTGCCATTTGTAGAGCACACTTAGCAAACTTTTTCTTGGATCCTCTCAGTAAATTTTCTGGTAAATCATGAATATAGGCCATCAGAAGGTTAATTATGCTTTGACAACCATTAGCACCAAATGTGTGTCCATTGAGCAGATTAATAATCCGTCACCATGACCCTAAAGCAAAGTTTCCCACATGAGTGCCATGAAACCACCAAGAGTTTTGCAACAATAACAACGAAAAGATAGACGGGTCCATAAGTAAATAATGTTCGGCAGTTTAAACAAAATCCAAAGGATTTCTTTGGTCCAAGTTTCACAGGACATTTGGCATGTTCACAATTCCTGAGGCATTTTCCAGACTTGCTAGTCCACAAAGCCCATTCTTTCGGAATCCACGGTGTCTTGAAGACTACTATTTGTGGAACACACTTGGAAAATGCCACTCCCAAGAGGTGGACATAGGACAGGTACATTTTGAACAGAAAGAACAGTCATAAAGAGGTCAGTATCTTGGGTGCTGATTATGAATTTGAGGACAAGTCAGGATGGGCAGAGAATGAAATGCCAGGCGCCTGAGGAAGGGAGGTGGGTAGACATCAAATTGTGGGGCATCAGTACCACCCTGTTTTCACTCCATGATCTGAGCTCTGGCTACCAGCCTATGCTAAGCCTCCCTTTCCTTCTAGGGCCACCCATGCCTCAAATGAGCATTTGCAACCACAGGCTTGGTGTCTTCACCCTCGTTCTGTCTTCCTCCTCCCCAAATCTTCCTTCTACACCCCCACGCTAAAACTGTCTGGTTGTCCCGACAGTTATTCCTTAGCCTTGTATGGAGGGGGCTTTCTTGTCCTCCTTGAAACTCTCATTTCCAGCCATCCTGTTTCTCTTCTTGCCTTCTTGATCCGTCATCCTCTAGGCTCTGCTTTCCATTCCCTTCCTTCTCTCACCCTTTTTACACGAACATTTCTTATTGCCATTCCTCCACCCCTCTCTATCCACTCACGCTGAATTAGTCAGAGATCTGATGTACCACCACGAGTTCCAAACTCTCTCCCATTCAAATGACTCTTGAGTTCATCTGCGTTCACAATCTTTGCCAGAGTTGAGTCGTTTTCACATGCCAGTGGACAGTTTTATATAATGCCTCCATCAGCAGCAGATCTGAACATAGCAAAAATCCAAGTTTCTCATCTTTCCTCCATGCCAGGCCTTCATCCTGAATTCCCAAATGTGGTTCATAGACCAGCATTCCAGCTCCTGGGTGTCTTTCTCTTCCCCAGGCAAATCAAACACTTGGATTCTGCCTCAGCAATATGTGACATATGAATTCCTTCCCATTTTGCCGTAAATAGTCAATGAAAGCTTCCCAGTCCGGTGCTCACTACCTCATGTTTGAATAACTGTAACAGCCTCGTGACCAATTTCACTCCTCTAGTCTCCCACCCATGGTACAGTCTTTATCCAGATGCTAGATTAATCATTCTACTCTGGGGCTTTTTTGTTTATTCTACAGGCAATTCTTGTATATATGCTCTATACCCTGGTGCTGCAGGGTATAGAGCCATGAGCATACAATGGCTGAAATGCAAGGTGAATGGCGGTGAGCTCTAAAGAAGTCCTGATCAACTGTCAAGAAAGTCCAGCATCCAAATCACAGAAGGCTGATACTGTATTTCAACTGGGCTACCAAAGAAGGGTAGGATTTGGGAGATGAAAGCACTCTAGGTGGAGAAAACTGCATGGAAAAGCAAGGCTAATACCCTATTGAGAAACTTTTGCTGGTTTTCCATTCCCTTCGTGATAAAATCCAATGTAAAGGCCTGTTACTCAAGACCCAGTCATACATGGGTCTAATCTACCTTTTTAGGATTATTTATCTCTATTCATCTATCCTTGCTTTTCAAAGTTATATGTGAATGCCAAACCAAATATTTGATAGGGGCACTGAGAGCTGCAGGGTTAATAGGGTACACCTTCTTCAATGTTGATTTTACTCAAAAAGTTTGGGGGTAATATTTTTCTATTGAAATAAAGATAGGCTGGGCTTGGTGGCTCAGCCTGTCATCCCAGCACTTTGGGAAGCCGAGGCGAGTGGATTGCCTGAGCCCGTGCATTCGAGATCAGCCCAGGCGGCTTGGCGAGACCTTGTCTCTCTACAATAAATCAAAAATTGGCTGGACATGGTAGCATGCTCCTGTAGTTCCGACTACTTGTAAGGCTGAGGCGGAAGGATCATTGGAACCCAGCAGGTTGACGCTGGGGTGGCCACGAACATGCCACTGCACTCCTGCCTGGGCAACAGAGTGAGACTCCAACTAAAATAAATAAATAAATAAATAAATAAATAAATAAACAAAGATAGATGGATTAGTACAATAGAATGCACAGTTCACCTGAATGTTAAAAATGAGATACAAGTTTCAAACCAATTTTTTTCTTGCAGCAGCTCTTCTGAAGTGTTAGGGGGCATCCAGGGGCAAAGTTTCAGAAGCACCTCTTCTCGTCCAACCCAGGCAGTATTCTCATTGTTCTCTGAGGCCCCGTGGTGTTTCTAGGTTCTTGATTTTTACTCATGGTGCACTCTTCCACACCTCTACTGTTTCCTTTGCCATGCAAACAAGCCCACGTCTAGCCAGCCACCCACCTGCTCTCCAAGGCCTGTCTTATTCTGGTGGGCTTCCTTAATAACCAGGATTGAAAAAACGGCCTCTTATACAGCTCACATTTTATTGACAACATTGAATGTTATACAGTTTCAGTCCCTCTGCTAGATTGTAAAATCTTGGAAGCCAGGGATCTTGTCTTATTCTGACACCCCGCTCTAGTAAGCATAGTGACCTTCACATATTGAGTGCCCGATAAATGCCTGTCACAATTAGCTGCTTAACTTCTCACCTCCTCAGGTAAGCCTTCCCTGGCCGCCCTGTCTCAAGACCCTCTTTGCGTCTCCCCTCCCTCAACCCGCTTCATTTTTCTTTTTAACACTTATCATGGTATGACATTGTGTCTTATATTTTCTATCTGCTTATTTTATGTCTCCACTGTTATAAAGTAAGCTCTAAGAATGCAAGGACTTTTGTTTCTTCCCTTCTACACCAGCAATGTCTCGAATAATACCCAGCACATAGTAGGCATTTGATAAATATTCGCTGAATCAATGTATGAATCATTTTATTTCTCAAATAATCCATGTTAATATTAGTAGTAATGCTATTTTAATAATATTAACGAGGCTTTACAAGGTAAGGAAATATAAATGAAGCAATTTGAGGTTCTAAGATTGCAGTTCAATCTTATAGCTTTATGTGTGCGTATAATTTTCTTCTTTCCTATTGATGAGTTTGGTGCAAGAGGTTACCTTTGAGGATGGAGAATGTGGGGTGGCAGTGGGAGGAAAGAGGTCGATCCTTCTCTTATCTCTCAACCAAAATTTGAAATCAAATGTCTTTTTGCCAAGATACTCATATTAAATAGATATCCTGGACATATTCAGGGGATAGCACCCAAAGGCACAAAATTCTTTCTATAAGATGGTACAAAAAGTAGCCCTTCTGATATTTGACCTTGGGTGTCAAAATGTTGAAAAATTAATTAGCTGCCATTTTCCCCTGAAAGCCTAACTTGAAAATTTTCATTTGAAATGACAGTTGTCCTTAAAATAACTTAAGACTCCACACTGCAGTTCTTACTTTTTCCATTTCAAAGATAACTGTTTTTAAGTTCACACTCTTGCCAAGAGTAAAATTAAAGTTCAAATTGAGCCAATTTGGGGAGGCTGAGAGACTTTTTCTTTCTGGCATTGAAGGAGTTTACTAGTTCCATTCCACATGGCACATTTGAAATCTTGAGAGCACTGCTACTGAGTCACAGGGTCATCTTGTGAAAATGAATCATATCTCTCATCCAAAATTCAGATATGATGACCAGTTCTGAGAGAACAAAATTAGTTTACTTGTCAAGTGCAAAGAAATACAAAAAGAAAAAAATGTTTAAAGCCAGCCTTTTTTTCCAAGGATGAATGAGCTAAGAAAATAACTTTTTACCAAAACTTATCTTGTAGCAATTGTCATGGAGGGAAGACAATGATACAATCAACTACTTGTTCTCCCAGAAATTAATTATTCATGTGTTGTTAATCCAATTATGATGAGTCTTGGTAGTATTTGTCTTTCAATTCATTGCTTTTTAGGCTTAAAAGGAATATCTCACAGGCAGACAGCTTGATATAAATCAGTTCATTTCTACTCTTTTTCCTATTTTCCTAACACTGGACTAATCACAAAATTATGTGTAAGAATTATTTGTGAATTTCAAACATACCTGTCCACTCCCTACCTCCAACATGGTCATTCTAGAATAAGTCACAACTTTGAAAATTTATATTCTGACTCTTATCCTAATAATAAAAAAAAAACTGAGTCACACAGTTGTAGTTTCTTGGTATCACAACTACTAAGAATGTACTATCTTGTGATAGCTAAGATTTATTCTTGAGTAACTTCAAATCCTTAATCAAATTTCGGTTAAAACTTACTTTTAAAAATCAAATTAAATCAACAGCTGTTTACTGAGCACCTGCTTTTGACAGTGCTCTATAAAGGATGCACCTATCAATAAAATTCTCAGAATTATTTCAAAGTATATAAAAAGTTATCTTTTTTAGTATTTGTATGTGTTTAGACGTTTTAAGGAGCTAACATCTTCATAAGCAAAGCTGTATCAAAAGAAACCAAGAAATATATAAGGTGATGGATATATTATTTTACTTGATATAATCATTTCACAATGGCCTTAAATATCAAAACATCACCTTGTATACTATAAATATACACAAGTTTTATTTGCCAGTTACACTTTGATTAAACTGAAAGGAACAACACAGAGATTTTTCCTTTACATAAAAAGGAAGATAAAGGGAGGGGAAACTACAAGTTTATTTTTTTAAAGAGCTGTAAATATAAAATTATAGAATTTGAGGGCAGGACAAAAATCTTCAAGTATTATGAGCATTTATTTAATTTTACTAGAACTATACATATCATATGCCTATTTTTAGCAAATGCAAAGTTGACTGATCTATTTACTTAATTTTACGAACACAAATATGGCCAGGGATTCAATCAGGCACTTTTGAATTAATCCTACATCAATTTACAACTTTTCCTCTAAGTATATTTTGCTTAAAATAATAAGGAACACATTTCAAACAGTTCTAATTTAGGGCTTCTTCTTTCTGACAGGAAATTCTCTGGGTATAATGACTGTATTTCTAAATAACAGACATGGGATCTGTGACTTATTTTCTGAGGACTAAACAATGGCATTGCCCACATCCTGCCTTGAATGTTTGACTTGCCCAATGAAATGTGATGTCCTTGATAACAGGAATCATGCTTCTTCACATTTAGTGTAACTCATGCTTTCAACCTTTAAAATAGTTAAGAGAAGGAAAGCAGAAAAAATAGTCAGCTAAATCTTAGCGAACACTTTCTTTGTGTTTCTTCATCTGTACAAAACTGACCCAGTTTAGCTTTGACAGAAATGACCAAGCTGCTAAATTAATCATCTGCTTAAAAATGATAATTGCTTCCCAATGGATTTTATGATTTCATTGACAGCCAGTCCACTCAGGAAAGAGTGGCACAGAAATTGAACTCAGCAGCCGACTAGCTCTGTAAACCTGGCCAAGCTCTCCAACCTCTTCAAGCTTCAGGGCCCCCCCTTGCAAAATAACAATGCTATTAGTACTAATTAGCACTATTAGTTGCTAATACTTGGACTTCTGGTTCATTGTGAAGAGAGAATAGATTTTAATATCTGTGCTGTTTGCCTCTCACTAAGAATGTGACCTTGAGTAGTTAGTCTCCCTAACTAATTCTCAGTTTCCCTGTCTATTCAACAAATATTATTTGTGGTTTTTTTTTTTTTTTTGAGTTGGAGTCTCACTCTGTCGCCCAGACTGGAGTGCAGTGGCCGCTCCAGGCCACCGCAGCCTCGACCTGCTGGGTTCCGGCGATCCTTCCGCCTCAGCCTTCTGAGTAGCCGGAATTACAGGCGCGCGCTACCACGCCCGGCTGATATTTTGATTTATTGTAGAGATGAGGTCTCGCTGCCCAGGCGGGTCTCGAACCCACGGGCTCAGGCAATCCACTCACCTCAGCCTCCCAAAGGCGCGGGATTACAGGCTGAGCCACCGAGCCCGGCTCAACAAATATTATTAAGTCACTCAACAAATATCATTCAGCATCTAATAAGCACTGGGCATATATATGTATGTTTATTATTATTATTATTTTTTGTGTGTGTATGTTTGTGTGTGTGTGTGTGTGTGTGTGTGTGTGTGTGTGTGTGTGTGATCTCCCTGTTAAATATAATGCAAGAAAGTAGAGAGTACACAGACAGAAAGGGGAAATGCTTCCATGCTGAACATTAAGGTGAATGTTCTGGTAGAGGAAATATCTGAGCAAATCTTGAAACAGAAATAAATATTAACCAAGTGAAATACATTTGGAGGGGAATTTCTAGATAAGCAGAGGGAATCGAGACATGAAGGTTTGGACTATGATTTGAGTACGATGACTATGATTTGCATAGGAATAAACTGACAGGAGGACGCCGTCTGATAAGATTAGAATATACACAAAATGGGTTAAAATGAAACCAGAGAATAGATCTGGGCCAGAGGGAGTTTAGATTTATTTTGTAAATACTGTGAAGTTTTTAAATAAGGAAGTAATATAGAATTCATTGTAGAAATAAATCATGGTGTCTAAAGAGTTCAGAATCTGTTTAAGAGGAGAGAGGTGGGTTTTTCTGGAGAAAAAGGCAAATTAGAAGGCAGTGGCCTCCATTCAAGTAGAAATGATGCTCTGAATATACTAATACAGCTGCAGCACTTATGCGAACAGGTTTAAGAAATAGTTAGGCAATCTCACTGGTGTAGGATTGCAAACTAGCACAACCTCTATGGAAAAGAGCATGGAAATTTTTCAGAGAACTAAAAGAACTACCATTTTACCCAGCAATTCCACTACTAGGGATTTACCCAAAAAACAATAAATATGATATGGAAAAGACTCCTGTACTCATATGTTCATTGCAGCACTATTCACAACAGCAAAGTCATGGAACTAACCTAAGTGCCCATCCATGATGGGCTCAATAGAGAAAATGTGAGATGTATGCACCATGGAATACTACACAGCCATGAAAAAGAATGAAAGCATGTCCTTTGTAACAATATGGATAGAGATGGAAGACATCATCCTAAGTGAACCGACTCAGAAACAGAAAATCAGACACTGCGTATTCGCACTTGTGTGGGGGAGCTACATGGTCATACAGATGAGAACAATAGAGAGGATGCCAAAAGGGGTTGGAGAGGGAGGGAGGTTGGAATTCAGAAGTTACCTGTTGGGCACAACATTCACCATGTGGGGAAGGGGTCACATGAAACCCAACACCCATCAGAATCCAGTATGTTCATGTAACAAACATGCGCTTGTATTCCTTGAATCTAAATTTTTTAAAAAAGAAATACTTAGGGTATAAAATAGATAAGACTTGGTGACCACTTGGCTGGGAAGTTGTGGAAAGGGAGAAAACTAAGGTGGATGTTCGGGTCTCTGCTAATCAAATGAAGCGCCAAATCTAAGAGAATGAACAGGTTTTGGAGAAGAGAATAAATAGTGATTTTGGCTTAGGATGTGTTGAGTTTGGGTTGCAGTCAGACATGTCCAGCTAGCAAATAGATAAGTGAGTTTAGCGAGATAAGAGCTCAAGACAGAGATTGCAGGTGTCTATAAAATATCACCTATGTTCCCAGATAAAGCTGAGAATGAAATTAGTGCGTGTAGAGTGTTCATTGCTACACAGCACTGTAAATAAAATAAATCAGTGGTATATTCAGCTACCTCACTCAATAAATGTAATTTCTGCTCCATTCTGCACAAGATTATTGAATCAATCTTTGTATTTAGATAAAGTCTGAAATTAAAGCTACAATTTAACCTAACAGGCTCTCTCTGGGTTTTAAAGAAAGCTTAATACAGTGACTGTCAATCTTCCAGTTATTTCTTCTCTAATCACTAAACTATTAAGAAGTTGGCTTCATGGTCCATTCTTCCCCAACAAAACAGCTGCCTGCCCTCTGGACTCTTTTGTTAAATGCTTCTTGGTAATAAGGGTACTGCCTTGGATCTTGCAAAATCCATCCTACCATACAGCCTCTGACTTACAAAATATAATGTTTAAATCCACCAACATAGAAGAGAAATAATAAAACTGAGAATATATTAATTCAACATTCAGTTTCAACTAAGAGAGCCAAGTCCTGACTACTTGGAAAATATGGGGGAAGAGGAAGAAATGATGTGTCCCTATTTTCATTCCAGTTTTCCTAAAGCTTCCTTCCCAAAGTATAAAAGGCGATCACCACCCACCAACATAGATTAGAACATTAAATGTTCCTTTAACTCTACATATCTAATCTTTTAAATTTTCTGATGTAAGCAATCAGAAAAAAACTTATATTTGATGCTAATTTCTAACTATGGATATCTAAAAATAGGTTAAGAAAATAGTACCTCCAAGTTTTGACTTCAACTGATTATTATTATTATTATTGTGTTGGAGTCTCACTCTGTCACCCAGACTGGAGTGCAGTGGCACATTCCTTGGCTACTGCAGCCTCGATCTGCTGGGCTCTGGCGATCCTTCTGCCTCAGCCTTCTAAGCAGCCAGAACACAGGCGTGTGCAACCATGCCCAGCTAATTTTTTATTTATGGCAGAGATGAGGTCTCGCCAAGATGCCCAGACTGGTCTCCAACCTGCGGGTTCAGGCAATTCACTCAGCTCAGCCTCCCAAAGTGCTGGGATTACAGGCTGAGCCACCAAGCCCGACCAAATTGATTATTTTTTTTTAATTCCCTTGTGTTATGTACAAAATTTAAATAAGATTGGCTGGATACAACACCTCTATTCTACCATGGTATTGGAAAATTAACCATATTTGTTGCCATTGTCTCATTATAGAGATCGGAGACTTCTGGCAGAGTTGTGGGTTGGTAATAGACCGTGACTACTCCCAGAGATGTGAGGAAGTCTTGTTTTTCAAAGGTGAATGATGTAGTTTGAATGTTTGCTTCCTCTAAATCTCATGTGGAAATGTGGTCCCCAATGTTGAAGGTGGGGACTAGTGACAAGTGTTTGGGACATAAGGGCAGATTCCTCATAAATGACTTGGTGCCCTTCCCATGGTAATGTGTGTGTTATCGACCAGTTCACATAAGAGTTGGTTGTTTAAAAGAGCCTGGCACCTCTTTTTATCTCTTGCTTCCACTCTTGCCATGTGGCATGATGGACCCCCTTGCCTTCTACCATGATAATAATCTTCCTAAGGCCTCACTGAAAGTCTAGTAGATGCTGGTGCCATGCAAAACTATTAGCCAAATTAATCTCTTGATAAATTATCCAGGTTTTCCTTTCTATCACTGCAAAACAGACTGATAGTAAGGTGCAGTGGCTCATGCCTGTAATCCCAGCACTTTGGGAGGCCAAGGTGGAAAGATCGCTCAGGAGTTTGAGACCAGCCTGGGCAATACAGTGAGACCTCATCTCTATAAATGAACAAAAACAAGAAAACAAACAAACAACAACAACAAAAGAACAGACTAATACAGAAAATTGGTACCAGGAGTGGGGTGTTTTATAAAGATACCTTGAAACTGGGTAACAAGCAGAGGTTGGAAGACTTTGGAGGAGTTAGAAGAAGATAAGAAGACAAGTCTGGAACTTCTTAGAGACCGGTTAAGTAGTTGAGACCAAAATGCTGATAGAAATATGACAGCAAAGGCCAGGTTGATGAGGTCTCAGATGGAAATAGGAATGTATTGGGCACTGGAGCAAGTGCCACACTTGTTATGCCTTACCAAATAACTTGACTGAATCATGTCCATGTCCTAGGGTTTTCTGGAAGATTGAAGATGCTTATGGTATCTGATGGAAGAAATGTCTAAGCAGTAAAGTGTTAAGAAGTAGCCCATCTGCCTCTAACAGTCCAGGATCAGATATGGCAACAAAAGAATGACAAAGTTGGAACTTATAATTAAACGAGAAGCAGAGTCTGCTTTGGAAATTTCCCAGCCTGGCTATGTAGCAGAAAAGGAAGAAGTGCTTTCAGGAGAAGAATTGAAGTAGGCTGCAGAGCCACTACTTGCTAAAGAAATCCACATGGCTGAAAGGGAAACAAGTGTTAATATTAAGAACAATAGGAAAAACTCCTTGAAGGCATTTTGGAGATCTTCAGGCTGTCCCACCCCCAACCCTATCACAGCCCAGAGGCCTAGGAAGGTGGAATGATTTTGGGAGCCAGGACCGGTCCGCTCCCGTAAGCCATGTTGGAAGCTGCATCCCAGTATCTCTGGCTCCAGCCTCGGGCTAAGGGGCCTCAAGTATAGCCCAGGCCACTGCCCTGGAGGGCGCAAGCTATAAGTCTTGGTGGCTTCCACGTGGTGTTACAGCACCAAGTACACAGGATGCAAGAACCATGGGGGCTTGGGAGTTTCTGCCTGGATTATTTAGGAAGGCCTGGGTTACCAGGCAGAAGCCTGTCACCTCAGAGAGCCCCTACTACAGTAGGGCCAAGAGGAAATGTGGAGTAGAGCCCCCATAAAGACTTCTTAGGAGGCATCGCCTTGTGGAGCTGTGGGAATGGGCCACGGCCCTCCAGAGCCTGGAATGGCAGTGAGGTATGCGAAGAGCCCACTCTAATTAGGCAGTAACTTTCATCACTTAGAAGGTCCTTGAGACCTTCAAAGCCTGCAATGGTAATCAAGACTCATGACCAGATACTTGTAGCCCTCCACTCTTAGCTCGTGGTTATTTCATCATTGTTGTAAAAGTATTAAATATCTGCAGTTTCTTGATAAAGACAAGCACAAGCCTCTCCCTTGAGTGTGTCATTTTTTCCTTCTTGTAAATTATTTCCTAAGCTATACTTTGGCTTGGCTCTGGAATTCTTTTGGGGCAAAATCAAGAACCTAAGGAGCAACACGTGGCACCCCACCCGGCATCTGTGAGCTACCACAACGTGCACCCTCAGCCTGAAAAATCAGCAGGCACCGGCTCACAGGCATGTGACTCCAACCCATGAAGGCAGTCATGTGGGATGTGCCCAGAAAAGCCACAGGGGCGGAGCTGCCCAGGGTCTTGGGAGCCCACCCCTCACACCAGCGTGCCCAGGACGTGGGACATGGACTCGAGAATTATGTTGGAGTGTTAATGGTTAGCGTCTGCCTGTCTGGGTTTCACAGTTGCGTGGGGTCTGTTGCCACTTTTTTTGTGGCTAATTCCTCCTTTTGGAATGAGACTGTTTCCCCAGTGCTTGCACCACTGTTGCATCTTGGAAGCAAATGACATGCTTTGATTCTACAGGCTCACACATGGAAGGAAATTGCCTTGCGTCTCAGACGAAACTTTGGACTTTTGGGTTGATGCCGGAACAAGTTAAGGCTTAGGGGGACTTCTCAAAAGGCATGATTACATTTTGCCATGCGAGAAGAACAAGAGATGTGGGGGAATGGGGGGAATGATATAGTTTGGATGGCTGTCCCCTCCCAATCTCAGTGTTGGAGGTGGAGCCTAGTGGGAGGTGTCTGGGTCATGGCGGGCAGATCCCTTATGAATGGCTTGATGCGGCTTTCACAGTCATGAGTGAGGTCTCACTTTATTTGTTCATGTGAAAGCTGGGTGTTCAAAAGAGCCGGACACCTCCTTCTCTCTCATGCTTCCACTCTTGTCACATGACCGGTTTGTTCCCTCTCCACCTTCCACCGTGAGAAGAAGCTTCCTGAGGCCTTGTCAGGAGCTCAGCAGATGTCGATGGCACGCATCACCATGAGCCAGATAAACCTCTTCTTAAAATAAACTACCAAGCTTCAGATATTCCCTTGTAGCAACACAAAAGACTAGGATGATTCAATTTTCTCCCAAGATCAAGTAGAATGGTCTGGACTGTGGTTTCTTTCTTATTAACAAATTGCCCTTGAACATGAGGCAGTGTTTGCTGGTCTGCATGTGCACATTTGCATCAGAGGAAGTCTTTCCCATGACTGAGAAAAATCCCCAAATACATACTGATGGTTTTCCAGGCATAAATTCTGACTTAATCCTAGCTTCAAACCACTAAGATCATAATTCTATAGTAGATAATGTTGGGTAAATTATCTGTTAGAGCCACATTTTGTGAACTGTTGAATGTATGGAAAATGTATTTTCAAAACATAGCGCACTTCAATTTTCTTAGTCCTTATGCAATGCTGTAGAAAGGCCCTGTTTATGATCCCTTGGTTCTCTCAGGGAAAAAAGGAAAGAAAAGTAATTTTCCTCATAATGAAAAGGAAGAATTGCTCCTCCAGAAGAGTAAGTGGGTTTTGAAAAGCCTTTTCTGTACTGTTACCAAGGAGGTGTTAACACCGAACTCACTGGGCTATTTCCCTCTCGCTCAGCAATTGAAAATAAGTCACGTAAAAGAAGAAATGAGTTTCCTCTTCAGTTGGAGGAATGCAATCTACACGTTGGAATTGATAGCAAAGTCTGGGGAGCTTTTGGACCGTAGAAGTGATATCACATCCCAACCTGAAATGGTCAGAGAAAAACAAACGGCCAAAGCCAGAAGGAAAAACCTCATAGCATTTCTCCAAGCCACCCAAGTTTTGTGATCTTAGAGCACTTTATTCACCAAGCATTCAGTCAGTTCTAACTGGAGAGCTCCTCACCGTGGTCACCAGCAACGGACCACCCACACTCAGCCAGGATGCTCACGATTTCTCTTCTCTTAGATTTTGATTCAAATAAAAATCTTCTCCTCTTACCTTTCTGTAGTTTTGCATGCAACATTGTCTTACCTCGCCCAGCCTGTGACCAGTATTACGTTCTGGAGAACCAGGATTTGAGAAATATCCACAGCTCCATCTTGACCAACATAGATCGTGTGGTGACAGTATCCATTGAAGTCCCATATCTTTAAAAGAAAAATTAAAACCATTCTTGAGACAGGAAGAGAAAATGTCTTACTGTAATAAGATTATCTCAAACTTCTTTGTTTACATTCTGAACCAGGGTTAACTTACTTGGGATACATAATAATTAAAGAAAATCCACTAATCATTTAAGTTTAGTCATTATACTTATTACTCTTATGATATTGTGAAATATGTATTTAGTCTTCATCTCAGCTACCCGGCACACTGCTCCTAAAATCCTTGGAAACTCCATGAAGAGAATCTGAATAGTATGCTAATGACATCACTGGTGGTTGGGTCCCCTAGACAGCTTCAGGGTGGGGCTGGTCACAGGAAAGACCGAGGCATGATTAGAGGGTGGGATTTTCACTCTCAACCTGACCTCCAGGGAACAGAGAGGGGCTGAAAGCTGAGCTGACCTCCAGCGGCCAATGAAGGACTCAATCATTCCTAAGTAACGAAGCCTTCGTGAGAACCAAAAGGGAACACATCTACACTGTTGGTGGGAGTGCAAACTAGTACAGTCTCTGTGGAAAACAGTGTGGCGGTTCCTAAAAGTTCTAAAAATCGACCTTCCATATGACCCCGCAATCCCCCTAATGGGAATATTCCTGGAAGAACTCAAATCACTCTATAAAAAAGCTACCTGCACACGTTTGTTTACCGCAGCATTGTTCACAATAGCAAGAACATGGAACCAACCATGCTGTCCATCAAAAGGGGACTGGATTAAAAAAAAGTGGTACAGGTACACGAATATTACACAGCCATAAAGAAGGAAAAAATCATGAACTTCGCAGCAACCTGGATGGACTTAGAGTCTATAATACTGAGTGATCTTTCACAGAAACAAAGAACTGAGTATCACACGTTCTCATTCACAAGTGGACCTTGAACAACTACCATAGTACTATAAGAAAAGGATTGGCAGCAGCAGGAAACTGTAGAGGGGTGGGGGGAGGGGGACGGGGGGTTGACAGTAGTGCAAATCTGCCTGGGGAAGGGGGCCACACCTCATCCACAAGGGTACCTGCGCGGTGAATATTTGCGTACCTAATCCTGAAATGTACCCCACATCTTTAAAATAAAAAAAATTTTTTTTTTGAGTTGGAGTCTCACTCTGTTGCCCTGGCCACTGCAACCTCGACCTGCTGGGCTCCGGCGATCCTTCCGCCTCAGCCTTCCAAGTAGCCGGAATTACAGGCATGCGCTACCACGCCTGGCTGATGTTTTTGATTTATTGTAGAGATGAGGTCTCGCTGCCCAGGCACGTCTCGAACCCGCGGGCTCAGGCAGTCCACTCACCTCCGCCTCCCAAAGGCGGAGGATGACAGGCTGAGCCGCCGAGCCCGGCTCAAAATAAAAGTTTTTTAAAGTAAACAAAAAAGAAACCCCAAAAGGATAGGGTTTGGAGTCTCTGAATAGCTAAACACGTGGAGATGGCTGGACGGTGCCGAGCCTCACACGGAAGGAAGAGCCATGTCTCTCCCCACATGCCTGGGCCGGCTCATCTCTTCCATCTGCTGCTTGCTGTGCTTTCCATCTCCTTCACAAGAAATGAGTCAATGCAAGTGAGGTGCTCCCTGGGGTTCTGAGAGCCACTCTAGCAAATCAATCAAGCCCAAGGAAGGGGTCATGGAAACCCTGACTTATAGCCAGTCAACTAGAAGCACAAGTTACAACCTGTGCTTGTGACCGGCATCTGCAGGGGAGGGGCAGCCTTGGGAGAACACGTACACTGACACCGTCTCCAGGTAGATGGTGTCAGAATTCAAATTCGTTCAGAGGACACCCAGAGGGTGTCGTCTGGGGAGTCCACTGCAGAATTGGCATGTGGGAAATATGCCCACACACATTTTGATGACCGGCAACGTGTGTGGTATTGAGACCGAGGGTGAGAGAAACTGACTCTGTTATTCTCCTATACAGCCATGCGTTGCTTAACAGCAGTGATGCATCCTAAGAAATGCGCCCTTGGGTGATTGCGTCGTCATGCGAACCTCACAGAGTATACTCACACACATCTAGATGGTCTAGTTACTACAGACCCGGGGCGTGTGGTCTAGCGTATGGCCCCCAAGTTTCTCACCTGCACACACGTGACTGCACTGTATACTGTAGACAACTGCACCATGACAAATACTTGTGTGTCTAACCCGACACAAGGCATTATAATCTTTTTTTTTTTTTTTGAGCCGGAGTCTCACTCCATCGCCCAGGCTGGAGCTCGGTGGCATGCCAGCCGCCCCAGTGTCGATCCGCTGGGCTCTGGCGATCCTTCCACCTCAGCCTTCCAAGTAGCTGGAACCACAAGCACACACTACCACACCCGGCTAATTTTTTTTGATTGTCTTGTAGAGAGGAGGTCTCACCAAGTTGCCCGGGCTCGTCTCGAACCCACAGGCTGAAGAAATCCACTTGCCTCGACCTCCCAAAGTGCTGGGATGACAGGCTGAGTCACTGAGCACGGCCAGTATTATAATCTTAAGGGGCAACCACTGAAACACAGTCTGCTGTTGGCTGAAATGTTGCTTGAGAGTGCATGGTCATACATATCTTGGACTCTAGTTGTGACTCCATCAGTCTGTTCTAATAATAGCTGGTTCAGAGGCTTTCCATTAATAGAGATATTAAAGGGAGAGGTAATATACAGTCACGAAGAGCCACATTTTGGAATCTGTTGAAATCCCGTTTTTTTCACTAACTGTGTCTCTCTATATTTCTGTTTTCTTACTTGTGACACAGAGCCTCACTGTTCAAGGACGCTTAGAGGACTAAACATCTGATACGGAGCCTGAAACAGTCATCGTGTACTAGGCTTCCCATCTTCTGCCCATGAGATCGCCTGTCGATAGCAGGTGCCAGACCCTGTTCTGAAGAGGGCATGATCTCAGACAGTGGAGGGAAGTCTTCAGAGAGGGCATCGTCAGCTCAGGAGTGGCTAAAACCAAGCCCCGCTGTGAAACATCACAAGTGGGCGCACTCCATCAAAATCAAAACGCATATGTCCTTTGGCTTAAAAATTCAACTTCCAGAAAAATCATCCCACAGACACACTCATATGTGTGAAATGACATATTTTCGAGCATATTCCTGCAGCATTGTTTACAAGAGCTAAAGATTTGGATCAGCCTAACTGCTCACTCATGAAGGACTCAACGATCAGAATATGGAACTTCTACCAGTAGCATATAAAGTAGCCATCAAAAAGAATGAGTCACTGTGTGTTTCTAGACTCTGCCAAAACTCAACCAGACATGGAACCTTGAGCAAGTTGCCTCAACTCTTTGGGCTTCAGTTCCTCACCTGTAAAATCAGGATGATAATAGTAACAACCCTGTAGGGGTGTGTGTGTGTGTGTGTGTGTGTGTGTGTGTGTGTGTGTGTGTGTGTGTGTAAGTGCTTAGAACGCTGCCCGGTTTATTGTATGCAAGCAATAAAAATTACCTGAGATCATTATTATTGTATCCATTCATATGGCTCAATGTCCAAGACAGAAAAAGGCAAAATGCTGACCAGCATGAGCAGTGAGTTGCTGTCAAGAAAAAAATGGTGGCCGGGCAGAGTGGTTCAAGTCTGTCATCCTAGCACTTTGGGAGGCTGAGGCAGGAGGATTGCTTGAGCCCCGGAGTTGAAGACCAGCCTGGGCAGCATAGTGAGACCCAGTTTCTACAATAAATTGCAAAAAGAATTAGCTAGGCATGGTGGTGTGCCTATAGCTCTAGCTACTTGGGAGGCTGAGGCCAAAGGATTGCCTGAGCCCAGGAGGCCAAGGCTGCAGTGAGCCACGATCATGCCACTGCACTTCAGCCAAAAAAGAGCCAAATGGTGCCCTTGGGCAAGAAGGATACACAGGCACCCAGTAACGGGAAAAGCTGGGAACAGGCATGAGAAAGCGACTTTCTTTTCACCATACGCCTATTTTATATTTTCAAGTTCTTATTGTATGCATACATGGATTATTCAAATCATTAGTTTTAAAACAGATTCTTCTGAGTCATAACAAATCAGGCAATAATGTTAAGCATTTGATTATATAGGTATCTTCGTTATAAATGAGATGGGAAAATGTCATTCATTCTTGTTTCTTGGATGGACCAGCTCAACCCTGGTTCGTGTGTTCTACCCAGAAGTTGCCGGATTTCAGAATTCGGTTGTGCTATCGTGATAAAGATGGATGCACCTTCAAAAGCTGTGACTATCCTACTAAACTCACATTAACCTAAGTCGAAGCTTGAGTTGAGACCTGGGGAGTGCACACGCTCTTCCCTGTCACCGTGTTTTCCTCTGCCCCTGGCTCTTATCAAGTCCACCGACAATAATTCCCTCAACAGGTACTGCCAGGACCTGGCTGTCCCCAGGTCCTACCATGTTCTGTAGCTGGGGCCATGCCAGCAAGTCCTCACTTCCACTTGCCCTCAACTCCACATTCAGCTGCTTTCCGCGACAGGGGCCGACAGAATCTCAGCCACTCACAGCTCTCTGTTCAGTTCTACCTCGTACTCCAAGACGGGTCTGTGATAGCCAGCTTGTCCTTTCTGCCTAAACCTCTGCCCAGTAGGTTAGTTCTAGTGACTCATCTTTCATCCTGCCTCCACTGCTGGGGCTGGGCTTGTCCCCTTCCAGCTCTCCTGCAAACTTGGCTCCCACCTATACCTCACGCCGTTAACCTTCCAAGAGGCCAGGCCCTGCTGATTTCCAGGGGGCCTCCCTTCAGCCCACCATGGCACCTCCTCCCACGAATTGCCACCAGCCTAGAATCCGCTGGAGACTCGCCCCAACTCCGAGGAGATCCTACCTGCCTATCCTGATAGCTGAATGCATCACATGCCACACCTTGGAAGGCAGTTTCGCACCTCACCTGCCCCAGGTTTCACAGGGTGAGAGATATCCAACATGTACTCATGAAATGGCCTCCTGGGGCCTCAAAGGAACACAGACTCTCTCCCACCAAAGACTCATCACTCTTGGGGCTGAGGGGAGAAGGGAGGGTTCACTGGTGGGTGTCACTTCGGACTGCGAGTGTCTAGCTTTGCATCCAAAGGTAATCATTTTGCAAAGTAAAATAACGCAATCCTCCCAGAAAACATGAATGATCGTTACAGAAGGAGAAAATTAAAAGCATAAAAGAGTGTTGGTATAGGATGGATAATAACTAAGATTACATTTGTTCTTTCTACTATCTTTCTTCACTATCTGACTTACATTCACCTGACAAAAATGCAAATTCCAAAATAGGATTACTTTTTTTATTCTGAAGAAAATAATATTTATTTACCATTTGTTATCATAACTCAGCGATGTGTAACATCAGAAAGAGTGAGTCAAGATTCATTTAAAAATAGGATTACTCTAAAATATTGATTTTCTGAAAAATTTGCATCTATGCCATTTTTAAGTTTACCTAAGTTGCCCTGATTTCTCATTGAATAAACATAGAAAAGAAAGACTAGAGACATTAGCTGAAGCCCATGAAAATTATCCACGCATTTTTGAGTTGGAGTCTCACTCTGTTGCCCAGGCCCACCTGCTATGCCTGGCTAATTTTTTAATTTATTGTAGAGATGAGGTCTCGCCAAGTTGCCCAGGCTGGTCTCAAACCCCTGGGCTCCGGCAATCCTCTCACCTCAGCCTCCCAAAGTGTTGGGATTACAGGCTTGAGCCACTGCGCCCGGCTTATTCAGGCATCTTATTCCCCAAAGTCATCCCTACACAGTACACTGAAAAGAGGGCTTTCTGAAATGAGTAAGCCAAGTTGTATTTTTTTTTTTTCAGAGACAGGCTCTCACTCTGTTGCCCAGGCTGGAGTACGGTGATGCGATCACAGTTCATTGTAAACTCAACTTCCTTGGGCTCAAGCAAACTTGTCGACTCAGCCTCCTTAGTAGCTGGGACTACAGCTAGGCACCACCATACCTGGCTAATTTTTGAGGTTTTCTTTTCTTTCTTTCTTTTTTTGTTTTTTATTTGGCAGGGTCTCTCTGTGTTGCCCAGGCTGGTCTCAAACTCCTGGCCTCAAGGGATCCTCCCACCCTGGCCTCCCAAAATGCTGGGATTACAGACATGAGCCACCGCGCCTGACTCGTATTTTTATTCTAAATAATGTAGGTAGGACAATCATGTCTTCATTTTCTCGCAGAGGTTTTTTTTCCTAGCAGCTCTGTGATGAGATGATTTGAGTTACTTAGCTCTGGTCATCTCCCTGCTCGCACGGCCAAAAAGGCAAAGCCATGCGTGTCCACTGCGTGTCGCCTCGCACGACACTTCAGTCCCTTGTGTCTGGGTAGAAAAGCATCCCTGTGTTCACACCTTCACGGTCCCATCTGTGCTGCCCGTCAAAAGCCGCGTCTCATCCGCATCCAGGGCCGGGGTGCCGATTTCGGCGTTGCCGTGGCAACTGGTAAACGGCTTGATTTTCTGCCCGGTGTCGATCATCCAGACGGTGACAGTGGACCCCACATCCGAGCTGATTACCTAGGAGACAATAACATTGTAGAGAAATTAAGTATCGCCCCAGAATCCACCATTTTCATTTCAGTGAGGATGTCTCGCCTGCAGGCTTCCAGCACGGAGACACCCCAGCAGACTCTGGAATGCTCTTTCTCTCTGCCCACTAAGCCCATAACATTCCCAGTCCTAGACCAGGCCTGAGGTCATGAAGTCACTATTCTCTTTGTAGGAGAAGATAGGAATCTGCTTTCCTTGCCTACCACTCAGCAGGCGTCTATAGGCCATCTTGAAATCGAATCCTCCTGAAAGTAAACCTAGGAAGCTTTTCCATTTAGATAAGAATGCTGATTCCACCAGTCGCGGGTGGCACTCTGACGCCATTCACTAGATAGAAAGAAACATTTTATTATAGATTAGCCTTCGTTTAGCTCTCAGAAACGAAGCACTAATGGCCATCATGGGAAAAGTTAATTTCCACAAATTACTAGGGCAATTGCTTTTAAGACCATCAGTCCCTTGCCTTCCTTTTTCCCAAGCTGCTGTGTGCATTTTTACAGCTAAACGCAATTATCGGTGGGTCTCTAAAAATAACTGCCTGGGTTAAATATGAATTTACATATACACCTCTAGATGAAGGCAGCAGAACAAATGCTCTGGGGACAGGTTTGTATACAGCAGTCGAGAGGGAGAAGTGTTAGAGTGGCAGGTGGACTGCCAATTTTAAGAGATTGATAGGTTAAAACCACCTCGCGAATGTGACTTTGGAAACCAAAATCATGGAATAAAAAAATAGCAAACCAGGTCTGGGGGCTCATGGCTGTAATCTCAGCACTTTGAGAGGCTGAGACAGGAGGATTGTTTGAGCCTAGGAGTGTGAGATCAGCCTGGGCAGCATAGTGAGAACTTGTCTCTACAATTTTTTTTGAAATCCAGGTATGGTGGCATGGACCTGTAGTCCCAGCTACTTAGGAGGCTGAGGAGGGAGGATCACCTGAATCCAGGAGGTCGAGGCTGCAATGAGCCAGGATTGCACCACTGCACTCCAGGCTGTCTCAAAAAAATACAAAAAAAGAACAAGCACATAGACTCCTAGACAACAAGATGCCTAAAGCAATACCTAGATTTTGAAAAAACTTAAAGCATTTACTTTCCTTCTTGGATACTGATTCCCATTATATAAGTGTGAATTTATTAAGAATATGTTACATTTGAATGCTACATTTTTGCAGTCAGTTGGGTTGAAGTTTATGAAATGTGTCTTCAGAAGGACTGATAGCAGGCCATCACGCACACATTAACTCATTCATTCTACAGACACCCACAGAAAATCCCCTCTGTGCCAGCTCCAGAGGGCAATGACACTTCACAAGGGGTTTGTAGTCACACCTGTGCAGTGAAACCACCTGGAGAACCTTCAAAAGCGCCACTGCATCCCAGACCAGAGACGCTGGTCCAGCTCGACCAAGCAAAGGTGCTTTCCAAGAACTCCACAGTTCATTCAAATATGCAGCCTGACCAAGAGCCCCTGGTCTAGATGGAGAAACAGATCCATGCCAAGCAGTGCTGCAAGGTTAGAGGTAGCTGGGTGAAGATTCCCAGAGGAGGCTGCCCTTGATCTGGGATTGAAGACAGAAGCGTGTTTATGACAAGGTGGCAAGCCTGCACACTTGGCATTGCATCTGCTCTTTACAAAACTAAATGAAACCACATTACAAGCAGTATTTTACCAAGGATGAAACTGAGGCTCTAGTCAGCTATGTAGTGTTCCCAAACCTGCATACCTATTAATAGGTTTGAATCCGAGGCTGCCTAGGATGGCCACACCATAAGGTCTTCATCTCTTTCATCTTAGAACCCCAGACCGTTAAAAGCTCAGATAGAAGAGAAGAGGACTTAGAGGATATTCTAAGCATGAGGAAGAACAAAATTTAGCAGGGCCTGAGCGCAGAGTATTTGACGGGACAAACACGGAGGGATGCCAGATGAGGACGAAGAGGTGAGGTCAGATTTTAGAAAGTTCAGCATGTAGTTCCAGCAACTAATTTTACTGGGAGAGGGCCCGTAGCTTTCATTGGTGATCCCTGGGGTCTAGGATTAATGCAAAAGATTAAAAGCAATGTTATTGTTCTTTGTCAGGAGGAGAGTAGTGTAGTGATCTTGGCGGTTGGTTCTCACAACAGTGTGAAGAACGCACTGGGGTTTTGGAAGACCACCTGGGGGCTGCTGTGACATACAGGAGAGAGATTCTCGCCCACCTCGGAAGTTCTAGAGGTAGAAAGGAGAGGAGTACCGGGCTCGGTGGCTCAGCCAGTAATCCCGTGCCTTTGGGAGGCTGAGGTGAGTAGATTGCCTGAGCCCGCGGGTTCGAGACCCGCCTGGGCAGCGAGACCCTCACCTCTACAATAAATCAAAAAATCAGCCGGGCGTGGTGGTACATGCCTGTAATTCCAGCTACTTGGAAGGCTGAGGCGGAAGGATCGCCAGAGCCCAGCAGGTCGAGGCTGCGGTGGCCGGGAGCGGCCGCTGCACTCCAGTCTGGGCGACCGAGTGAGACTCCAACTCAAAAAAAAAAAAAAAACAAAAAAGGGAGAGGAGGGGCTGAAAGAAAAAGCCTCATTTAGGGGTCAGCAAAGAGCTGGTCATGAACATGTGATCATTTTTCCATGAAATTACAAACGCCAATGAGACAATTTCTTAAATGATGTCAACCTGTATGTAGGCTACACGTTTTCTCTCGGTGAAATCAAAAGCATTACACAGCTAACTACCCTTGTTAAGCCACTAGGCAACTTCTAGGACAAATGACATGGACCTTTGGAACAATGGGACCTAATACTTTAATTCTTGTTCCGTGTAGCAACTGTGTTTTTACTTGATTTTGTTTGTTTCGTTTTGTTAAGAGCGCTGGGTCTGGAGTCGGCTTGCTTGAGTGTGCATGACAGCTGCCCTACTTACTAGTTGTCTGGCCTCGAACGTTAAGGTCAAACACTTTACTTCACCTCTGTAAGCCTCCATTTCATCATCGGTAATCATAGTAACCACCTCAGACCACTGTTGAGATGTTTAAACACAGTACTATTTCTAAAGCACTTACCACATTGCATGACATAGTCACAAACACGCCATAAAAGTGAGCGAGTGTCACTGTTTTGTCTAAGTTGTGTCTGCCTGACCTCTTATTTAGGATAGTATCACTTTGCATATCCACATCAATTAAAAAAAAAAAAAGTACCGTGCTTTCCTCCAATCATGACAGTGAATGCAGACAACTACATTTGAGAAGCCAGATTTTAGATGCACATTGAAATTTTAAGTTATATTGTGAATCGCTCATAGAATTGCTTAGGAATTTGGGATCAATCCACTTAAGACAAGACCATGAAAACAAAGTTTTCCAGTCATGTGTGAAAATGTTGATAGTGGTCTTTTAAGGAAAGGTTAAATGTTAAATAAATTAGTGTATGCATAACAGTAAAACAAAGGAAAGAAAGAAAAGGCAAAACATTGTGGGGGATTTTATAATACCGATTTAGAAAGCATTGTTTTGCTTTTTCTTATTCATGTATTTATTTGCTTTTATCATTATCTTTAATTGACACATAACTGTCCCTACTTTGGAGACAGCGTAACATTTTGATACGTGTACACAATGCGTAGTGATCACATCCGGTATCCTTCACCTCAAACATTTACCATTCTTTATGCTGAGACTTTTGAAATCCGCTCTTTTAGCTATTTGGAAACATACAATAAATTGTTGTTAATTACAGTCACCCTCCAGTGCTACAGAACACGGAAACTTATTCCTCCTATACAGCTATGTCAAAAAGCATTCACTAGCCGGGCTCGGTGGCTCAGCCTGTAATCCCGGGCCTTTGGGAGGCGCCAACTCAAAACAAACAAACAAACAAAAAACAAAAAAAGCATTCACTAAGCAGCTATTATGTGCTAGGCATTTCAGTAGCAAAAGATGGGCCTTTCCTGACAGAAACCAGAGGACAAGAGAAAATGAAATACGGCCATGCTCAAAGGAAAGACTGACGTGCTCAATCAAGGCTGGCATCACCCGCGATGCCCAGCACCTGACCACACACCGCACTGCCTACACCTAACGCAGACATTCGGTCAGGAGTCACAATACCACCTTTGCTGTTCTGCACTCTTTCCCCCCCACCGGCTGGCCCCAACCCGCATCTCCTCAGCGTCCTCTTCTCTCTCTGCTCGTGTAACCCTTCCTCACAAAATCTGAATCAGCAGTGACAGCAGCCTGCAGCCAGTCTGATTTCATTCCGTGGCAGTCGGCCTCATGGTGCTGTCTTCAGGAAAACCAGGCACTGAACCTGCCTGGGCCACAAACGCACGCCCACCCTTAGCCAGGTCCACTCTCCCTGAGATAATTTTGGAAGACAAGAGGGACAGCGCAAGGGAAAGACTCACGATGCTGAGTGAGAAGTGCAGTTAATGTCACTCAGCAGATGCAGAAAGTGGTCTGACTACGGGTGGGACTTTATTTTCAGGAAGTGTTTCTATCAGAGTTGGAGCGCAGGGATACGTGTTGGCATCACATTAATATGCCACACTCTGATGACACCAGACCCCTCTCAGTGTGCAGTCTATTCCTGTCTCTCTCAGAGACAATCAGGAATAGACCTCAGCCAGCGAGGACAGGCTTCTGACAGCCACACTCCAGTGTAGACGGGCCTCATGACAGCCAAGTTCTGATAGGAACACATGCTGTCTTACATGCCTCAGTTAGGAACCATTTAGGGGCCAGGTGTGGTGTCTCACACCTGCAATCCCAGCACTTGGGGAAGGCTGAGGTGGGAGGATTGCTTGAGCCCAGGAGATTGAGGCCAGTCTAGACAACATAGTGGGACCTCACCTCTACAAAAAAATTTTAAAAATGAGCCAGGGGTGGGTGCACACGCCTGTATCCCCAGCTACTCAGGAGGCTGAGGTGGGAGGGGCACCTGGACCCAGGTAGCAGTGTGCTGTGATTGTGCCACTGTACTCCGACCTGGGTGACAGAGTGAGACCCTGACACAAAAAACAAAAACAAGAACTGTTTAGGAATCCACGGCTTCCTCTGGTTTCTCTCATCTGACGCAGTCACAGAGGACCAGGTGACTCCACAAGAGGCATCACCTAATTGCCTCCCTGCTATACCAACCACATCTTCGTTGCCTTTACTCACATTCTGGACCCTAGGTCTAAGCAAGAAAAGGAATCAACTGTTTCAGCAGCGAATGTCTCTGGTTACCGGGGACTGAGATGTTGCTTTGATTGCTGTTTATAATCTACATTTTTAAGTCACTGCTGGTTATGGTCCCCTCAGACAAAGCAGGCGACTTCCTTTATTTCCATCTTGTGGCAAATCTCTAGAAGTTACATCCCAGTGAGTAGGGAGACGAGGAGAATGACAAGACCCCAGAGTGCTGCTATCAAGTATTCAGATGGTTTAAGGCAGCCATTCTTTAGTTATAAAGCTCGTTTGCTGGCTTTCCCCTCTTCTTAGGTTAATCTGGAATTAGGTCTTTCAAGTTCATCCCTTGAGGCCAGGCGCCATGGGGTCATGCTTGCATCTTGGGAAGTCAGTGTAGGGGGGCATGGCTTGAAGCCAGGAGTTCAAGACCATCCTGGGCAAAAAAGCAAGATCCCTATCTCTACAAAAATGTTTTTTGAAAACAAGCAGGGCATAGTGGCATGCAGCTACTCAGGAGGCTGAGGCAGGAGGATTGCTTGAGCCCAGGAGGCTGAAGCTTCGGTGAGCAATGATTACACTGCTGCACTCCGGGCAGCAGAGCGAAACTCTGTCTCTTTGGGGGTGGGGGGTGGGGTGGGGAGGGAGGGAATGTGTTATTCCTTGAGTGAGTTGAGTACCTGTAACATACAGGGCACTGGGAACACAGCGGTGAGTAAGCCCTGCTCTTATATTTTGTGCAGGGAGATTAGAAACTGGATCAGAAAAAAAGAAAAAAGCATGTATGTATAAATGATGTTTGGTTGTTACAAAAGTTATAGCTGAGGAGGAAATAAAAATAGAGCTGAGCAGGAAGCAGAGGGCATTTAGGGCGAGTGCAAACTTGGAGGAAGACATGACTGACTGGGGGAGTGGGCTGTGCAGGTGCCTGGGCAAAAAGAGGTCCAGGCAAAGGAAGCAACCACGCAAAGGCCCGGGGGCCGAGTGGCCTTGGCCTGCTCAGGAGCTGTGGGGGGCCAGAAAGGCTCAGGCAGGGTGAGGGACAGAGGGTCGCTGTCTGGGGCTGGTGCCAGGGACTCAGAACCCTCCAAAACATAAAACTCCCACAAGAACCGGGGACAAATCAAAAAATTCCAAAAAATCACTTTCCTCTATTTGGCTAATATTCATTTACTGTTTATCCCGGCTTTATTTTGTGTGTCTTTATATACACGATCCTTTGCCCTCAACAGCAATTCTGCAAGAGGGTATTATAACTTTTATTCTATGGATAAGACAGCTGAAGCTGAACCTGCCCTGTGTAAAGCATTGGGAACTCTGCCTGATTCCAAAACCTCACCAACTCCCTCATTCTGAAAGTACAGCTAAGAAAAACCCAGCTCTAAAAAACAGTTGAGACTGTGATGATAAGAGAGGTTGAGAAAGGGCTCTCTCCTATTTTACTGATGGGTTTAGTGTAGCTTGAAGACAGCCTTGGGTGATTTGTTTATTTACTTGTTTGTCTATTTATTTCTTGAGGAGTCAGGGCCTCAGTCTGTTGCCCAGGCTGGAGTGCAGTGGCACAATCATGGCTCACCACAGCCTCGACCTCCTGGCTTCAGGCAATCTTTCCGTCTCAGCCTCCCAAGTAGCTGAGACCCCAGGTAGCTGAGGCGTGCATCACCATGCCCTGCTAATTTTTAAAAGTTTTTTGTGGAGATGAGGTCTCACTATGTTGCCTAGGCTGGTTTCAAGTCTCGAAATCCTGGGCTCAATCCTCTTGCCTTGGCTTCCCAAAGCATTGGGTTTGCAGATGTGTTTGGGACTTGATGACTTCCACGGCCTTGTCTGAAACAGTGATGGCATTTTCAGTGGTGTAGTCTTGCAGACTTTCATGATGTTCTTTCTATCGGGGTTCTCTTCCATAGCATTGACAAGCCTTCCCCTAAAGTACTGTGTGTCATGAGTCCTGAAGGTCCACATGACCCCTCATCTAAAGGCTGAATGAGACATTGTGTTGGGGCAAGTAGACCACTTGGACACCTTCAGTGCTGACTCGTGGGGTCCTGGGCAGCCAGGGGCATTGTCCAACATCAAAAGAACTTTAAAAGGCAGTCCCTTGCTGGCAAGGAACTTCCTGACTTCAGGGACAAAGCATCAATGGGACCAATCCAGAAAAGGTTTCCCTTGCCCAGGCCTTCCTGTTGTGCAGCCAAGACACTGGCCACTGGTATTGATCTTTTTGCTCCAAGGCTCAGGGCTCAGCAGCTTATAGATAGGGGCAGGCCTGGTCCTAAACCCAACGGCATTTGTAGAAAACAGCAGGTTAACCTCTCCCTTCCTGCCTGAAACCCCAGTGTGTTCGCTTCTCTTCCCTTTTGATAAATATTCTTTGTGACTTTTCTTCTTTTTTCAGAAGGGCACATTCATCAGTGTTAAAAACCTGTTCAGGTAGGTCTCTTTTCCCTCCAGGACCTCCTTAATGGTGTCTGGGCACTCATCTGCTGGCTCTTGGTGCTTTCCCTGCATCTGGACTCTTTTAAGCCAGAGCTCCTTCTAAAATTATCAAACCATTCTTTACTGGCGTTAAATTCTACAGCTTTAGATCTTTGCCTTCCTTTTGCTTCAAGTTGTCATGTAGTGACTTTGTTTTCTGTTCAGTTCAGTCACGTTAGAGTTTGTAGGTGTGCCTTTCCTACAACAATCCTGCACCCACAAAATGACTGCATTTTTAACAAAAAGTACATGGTTTTTGTAGCGGCCAGGAGAGGTGCAGGGATGGCTTCATGATTTTTCTTTTTTTACAGTGGTCTTGGGCTGGGTTCATTTATTTTGAAATGGCACAACCCTGGCTGCAGACCTTGAATCTACGCACCTGTCAAGCAATTCAGCTTTCTCCTGTAGTGTCATGGTCTTTTCGTGCTTCCCGGGAGCACTTTCAGCATCACTGTGGCACTCGTATGGGGCCCATAGTGTGATTTTAAGGTATTGCATGAAGCATGACAAGAAATATGTGCGAGGTCCTGGAGAGATCACTCTTTCCTGCAATACGCAATGTACAGGAGTGACAAATTACTCAGGTAAAGATCATTAGTGTCACACGGCCTTTTAAGCGGTACTCACAACACTTGAGCTCACCACAGTGGCAACAGGAGGTGGCTTTGAAATTACTGAAGTCATGCAGTAACCACTACAATAAATTTTGTATAGTTATGAGTTAAGGCCACATCTTAGCATTTGTTTACATTTTTCTCGACTGTGAATGGTGCCACGTCCAGTCTGTGTGTGCGTGAGCTCTGAAACATTTAACTTTTTAATAATAGACTTGTGCATATTTTATGGCAGCAAATTATAAAATAAACTAGTATCTCAATGTATTTTATGCATTCATCACATACATAACTCTTTTCTTTTTTGATATTTCTAAGCTATGCGGTTGTTTTTTCAAATTGTTGGTCATCTTCAAAAAGTGTCCCAATGTAAATATTCCAATGTATTATACAGGCTCATCTGTAGTCCCAGCTGCCTGCTTGGGAGGCTAAAGCAAGAGGATCACTTGAGCCCAGGAATTCAATGCTGCAGTGAGTTGTGATTGCATCACCGCACTCCAGTCTGGGCAACAGAGCAAGACTCCACACTTAAATGGCTTCTCGCAATTCAAATCAGTGTTGTTCAAGGGTCAGCTGTAAATTTGGTGGCCTCCAGGGAAGGAAACTAAGCAGGCAGAGATGGGGGATAAAAGGAAATTTTGCCACATGCTTTTTTGACCTTTTGAATCTCGTAACGTGTGTAAATTGTGTTACTCCTCTCAAATGAATCATATTAGATAAGCAAACGTGTGTGAACATGTGTATGTGTGCATGTTTGGGGATAACCTATAAGACGAGGTACTTCCTCATCTCCACGATGCGACCAGAGCCACAGTCTTGGGACTGCCACGTGCCCAGTTACAGCTTTGGGCGGGCCAATGATGCAAAACTGGACTAACGGGAGGGCTGCCACTTGGTGCCCAGCAATAGGACAGGAATGGAGAAAATGTTCTTTAGTGTTCACCAAGTTCTATTCAAAAGAGAAACTCATTGATTTTGCACTAAGTACAAGCACTAAGAAGGTACTGTCTTGTAAGTTGGAGATAAATTTCCCTCAAGCCAGTCCTCTTCCTTTCCTCAGATTGTACAGTTACTAAGAGCACTCCCTGCTGAATCGTTTGGATTCTCAAATACCTCAATTCTCAAAAGATGGTGTGCAGGAAAGAGGACAGGAGAGGCACTGTCACCAGAAAATTATAAACCAGCCACCAAATGTCACGTGTTTATTATAAATTTTGAACAGGCATATGTATGCATAGAGCTGTTCTGCGTTCATCTATATTTAGGTAAAGTAACTATAAATTGTAAACAGGGTTAAGGGTGGAGATTTATTTTTCTGTAGAATTTGGAATAGGATGGTACAGATCATAACGTTGTATGGATGTTATCCATGTATAGATAATGGAATTTTTAACAATGAAGAATTCTCCTTAGTGTTTATTTATCATTGATAGATTCTTTATATTGTGTCAGAAGAGAGAAGCTAAAAGCTGAACTTACATGGTGATAAATATGTGCTTGTAAGTGAATCTTGCTGGAGCCAGGGCAAGGGCTGTGACCCAGCTTCTCTTCATATTTAATGCGTGATTTGGTGTGGCCCTTCCTGTGATTGTGTAAGAATCAATCTTCAAGAAACAGTACCACTCTGGAAAAAGTGAAGAAAGTCCATTCTTCAAATCTGCAAAGCCAACATATCCCCTGATTATGGGAACCCCAGCGAGAACCTCAGGGTGCTGCCAGAGAAAGCAAACCAACGGCCATTGTCTGACACGTCTCCATATGGAACCACGTATGTGATGAATATGTTTACTCTTTGAGGTTGGGTACTATGGTAAGACTCTGGGAGGAAATTTGTACCACACGCATCTGATATACATGTCCTTTAGCCTAGAAATCTAGTTCTAAGAATTTACCCTAAAGAGATATAGTCAAAAGAATGAATTTATTTATGTACCCCAAAGTTCCTACCAGCAAAGTTTCCATCAAGGCAAATGGAGCCGTAAATGATGATACACACACATACAACAGAAGACCCTGTTGAATTTTAAAATGAAAAAGTAGATCTACATGTAGGTGCAAGGAAGTATATTCCAATATATCACTGAACAAAAAGGTAGGCTCTAGGGCCACATGTATGGAAAATAGTCCATGCACAGAGAGCTGTTTAAAGCATGCTGACGACACTGCAGCAATATTCCTTTACTCATTTGAGAGTGACAGTGTTGCTTTAATTTCTGACAATGAGAATGTAATGTTTTGCATGTAATTACCAAAAAGTTATTTCAATAACAAAAAATAGTAAATGTCATTTTATGTGCTAAATTTGACATCTCACTGTCTAGCTTGACTATAAACATGTCCAAGATAAAAAAACAAACGAAAACACGATCTATTTCACAAAAATGCATAAGTCTGCATCATTAGGATGAGGACCAGAGTGACATCATAAACGTATCTAGTCCAGTTTGCGTGCTATCTGGAAATACATGTTGTCAAATTTCCTAATAGCCATGCGTTTTCCAGAAAGAAAAGAAAAGCCGGGAGTGGCGGCTCAAGTCGGCCATCCCAGCACTTTGGGAGGCCGAGGCGAGAGGACTGCCTGAGCCCAGGTGTGCAAGACCATCTTGGGCAACTTGGTAAGTCCTCATCTTTACAATACATTTAAAAAAATAAGCTGGGCATGGTAGTGGGTGCCTGTAGCTCCAGCTACTTGGAAGGCTGAGGCGGAAGGATCGCCTGAGCCCAGCAGGTCGAGGCTCGGTGGCCTTGAGCGTGCCACTGCAGCACTCCAGCTTGGGCAACAGAGTGAGACTCGACTCAGAAAAAGAAAGAAAGAAAGAAAAAGTCTTCGTTTAAGAACTCAGTGCAAAGATGGTTCATGAGAGTGGCCTCCAGGATATTGAGTTACTGGATATTGAGTAACTCCAGGATATTGAGTAACTTTCAAAATGGCCCATTCCGGGGACTCTGCCACCCGGGGACTCTGCCACCCAGTCCCAATGTGTCCTGTTGTCAAGGTGAAATAACGCACATGGTTCCTTTGAAAGGTCTTGCGTGGCCTAACACTTTCTCTGGTGAGGCTATGCTGTCCCAAAAGGCAGACATATGCCAAGCTGCCCTCATGCAGAAACTCGTTACGCTCCCCCTGAAGTCCAGATACAACAAGATCATAATGAAGCGTGGGCAGCATGTTGAGCGGCAGCGGCAGGCGGGAAGCTTCTCATTCCATTTGGATGAAGGGAAAAGCCGTCAAGAAAGGCGGCTGGAGAGCCAGAGAGCAGGAGCCCAGGGCCTGGGAAGCACAGCTCCTGCCCCACGGGAGGCGGGAGGGGAAGGCTGACCGGACCTGGCCGCTGGGCACCAGGCTGCGCTCAGGGCAGTGCTGAGCACTTGGGAAGACGAGGGAGTGGGAGACGGGGAGCTTCCCTTACACCGAAGCAGGGAAGAGAGGACAGTGAGGAGAGGAGAGGAGGCAGTCCACTGGGAAAACAGCCAAGGAAAGGACTGGTGCTCGGGAAGAGGAGGGAGTGTGGTTGGAGTGGCCCGGGGATGTCGGGAGCCTGGGACCAGCCAAGCCCAGCAGCCGGACGTGTGCAAGAACCACGGTGGGGAGGACAGGGCGGGGGGCGGAGGAGGTGAAGGGGAAGGGGGAAGAGAAGGAGGAAGGAGAGGAGGAAGAGGAGGGGGAGGAGAGGGGAGGGGAGAAGGAGGAGGATGGGCCACATACCCCCTCAAGGGCGCCCCCCGGAGGGGCAGGCAGGGGTCCCACCACAGTCCAGGGCTCCCCTCTGCAACCCTTCTAGCATGCATTACACACCACGTGGCTGAGTGCAGATTGAAGACCCTAAGACAGCAATCAGAAGCGAGAGTCCTGCAGCAGTAACACTCACGCCGGGAGGCATGGGCGCCTGGAACCTTCCAGGGAGGGAAGCCAGCATGGCAGGCAAGAAGGCGGCCTCCAGCAGGCCAGCCCCAGCCCGACAGCCCTGTGGAGAGGCACACATTGTTCCCCCTGTTAGTCCCCTCCCCACAGACATGTGCACTTTAGGAAGTCCGTACGTTGAAACTCGGGCAGGGTATGGGGTCTCCCAGTACCTGAAATCCCATCTCTCCAACCCAGCAGTTTCCAGGACTTTTGGTCTTGTGATCCCTTCACGTTCTTAAAAATCGGCTGGGCACAGGGTCTCACGCCTTGTGTTCTCAGCACTTTGGGAGGTTGAGGCAGGAGGATCACTTGAGGCCAGGAGTTCGAGACTAGTCTGGGCAAGAGAGCAAGACCCTTTTTCTATAAAAATAAAAATAAATAGCTGGGCGCGGTGGTGTGCCCTGTAGTGCCAGCTGCTTGGGAGGCTCAGGCAGGAGGATCATTTGAGCCCAGGAGGCCAAGGCCACGGTGAGCCATGATCATGTCACTGTACTCCAGCCTGGGTGACAGAATGAGGCCTCAGCTCAAAACAAAACAAAAACAAAAGTCTCTGCAGATCCCATTAGCAGGATGTTCTCTTGGAAACAAATGGATCTCTCCATGGCTACCAGGTTGCCCAGTTAACTGGTTGCCTTTGTAAAGTTCAGTAAAACATTTAGCGGGAATGTGTCCCAACAGATGGAATTCAAAATGACTTGTTTTCTAAAGGATCATACCTCTTGGGACAACCAGAAACCACACAGAGGGCTTCCACGGGGCACGGGGCTCTGAGTCGCTCGTTCCCAGTGCGGACTCAGAAGCTCCTGCAGACGGCAGGAAGCCTGGGCTGGGGTTATTGTTTAACTGGCCACAGGCTGGACACTTGCTTCTGCGTGGCCCCGATGTGCTGTGAGGACCCAACCCCACGAGGTGACCGCAGCAGAGGGAGCACTGATAACATCTGCTCTGTCCTGGTGCCCACAGGCCACCTGGCCGGGCCTCCTGTCCTCTGGGAAGGGCCGTGGTCCATATGGCATCTCGATCCCTCATGGAGAAGCAGGCCAGGCCACAGAACGTAGTTAAATGCAGGGAGACACATGGCACTCGAGCTGCATACCAAACGCTGCAGCATTAACCGGAGCATTTTATTATGAACACATTCCGGCCCGTTGAGAACCGCGGCTGGGAAGTGGATCTCTGCTAATTACGTCCGTGCATATTTCAGAACTTTCCCAGGGAGGCCAGAGGATAGTATTCGCAAAAGGAAGTCTGCAGCCAGGTTCGCCGGCATTGGCACAAGGCCAGTAGGCGACAGGGATGAGTCCGGCTGTGTCCCAGACTGGGTTTGTCTTTGAGGGGACATGGTGACCCCAGCACGGCCGCCACGCCCCTGGCTGGGCGGGCCTCCCCCAGCAGACCCTCCCTGAGCACGCAGGATGGCGGGCAGCCCGTGGCCACTGTCATTCCTTCCCAATGCTGGCCTTCTCTAGATTTGCCTTCCATTTTCCTGGAGCTTAACTTAAGGCCACGAGCCTTGGGACATGGGGACAGGTCAGGAGAACAACGGAAGGCAGGCCCCGTTACCTGCTTGAGGAGCGAGCTGTACACCACGCAGGTGACCGCTGGCTCGTGGCTCCTCACCCGTCTGCCCGCTTCGCGGTTCATCGCCAGCAGGGCGAGCTGGTTGTTAAACGAGATGAAAAGGCGTCCGTGGCCCTCGTCAAAGTGGAAGAGACACCTGAAGTCCTGACTGTTGGGGAAAGCACAAGCTATCCTCTGGATGGACAGCTGGTGGCGAACATCCCAGAGTCGCAAAACCTGTGTGAAAAGTGACGCATTGCTCTCAGCGTGTCAAAGAGAATGCTAAGTTTTGACCACCCTTGACACCAGCCAGATGGTAGTTTCTTCCACAGTGTTGCAATTGCTCATAATTCTTAGCATATATTATTTTGTATTTTACTCACCGGTTTAAACGTCTCCTAAACTGTCAGCTCCTCTAAGAAAGGGTTTGGCTTTTTTCCCTCTGTCCCTGGAATAGGGGTTGGCATTTAGTGAGTGCTTGTGGAAGGCAGAATAATGACCCCAAGAGATGCTGCGTCCTGATCCCCAGAACCTGTGGAGATGTTATTCCACGTAGCAAAAGAAATTTTGCGGATGTGATTAAGTTAAGGACACTGAGATGAAGCCACTGTGTTGGATTATCTGGGCTAGAGTAAGACAAAGCAAGACCCTCCCAAGGCAAAGTGGCAGAACCTAGGCTCTGACCTCCTGGACCAAATCTCAGCTCCATGCCTTGCGGATGGGGCGGCCTCCAGCAAGTTTCTTTCTTTTCTCCATGTTTCTAAGGTAGCACCCACCTCACCCAGTTCATTGAAAGTTCAATACCGAGCATGATGACCAGCCTGTCACAACAAATATTCCGTACTAGTAAGTCCATTTTTGTTGTGTAAGTATTAGAATCTAAGAGCAGCAAAGATTATTTCAAATAAACTGTCCTATCCTGCCTAATGTGAAAATTCTTTTCTGTCTTTTTCTTTTCTTTTTGAAATCTTATTCAGAAAGGTTTGGTGCATGTTTTATAGGAAGCATTTTCTTTTTTAAAAAAATTTTTAACTTTTAATTTTAAAGACATGAGGTACAATTCAGGACGAGGTATACAAGTGGTCATCATACAGGTAAAGTTTGGGCCTCCCTTTGGTCTCCACTTGGCCTGGTTTGAGATCAGGTCCCCTTATTGATGTTGTGTTCCCCCTGCCACTCCCACCCCGGTTGTATCCCGCTGAGAATTATTTCTAAATTATCTATATAAGGTGGCTTCTGTTTAAATGAGTGCGTATTACCCCATAAGACAGGCAACCTCATTGTTCTCAACCTATTTTAAATCACGTACCACTTTGGAAAAAAAAATCTGTTAAAAATGATGGTTCTACTCCCCTCCCCAGAGGCACAGACCCATGTACGCATACACTTTTATATACATGGAACCATGTGTGCATGCATTTACACATACGTAGACCCGTGCGTGCAGGCACTTGGCCGTGTGTTTCCTTTGGGTACACAGACACACACGCCTCACATGCATATCAGCAGGCCCTGGGAACCTACGGATAGGACTCTCCAGGGTAAGCATGAAATATGCTCTTCCAGAGACATCCTCTTCTACCCTTGACTCTACCCACCCCTTTCCACATCTGCACATGCCTCCTCCTAACTTCCTGCAAGGCCAACAGTCCCGGTTCACGTCAGCTTTCTGATCCCTCCACCTCCCAGCGTGGCGGCCCCCTGATTCTCTCTCACTCTGTCTTTGTTTCCACCTCCTCTCCAGAACAGGATGGTCATCCAGACCTTGTTTATTCTCAAAAACCGTGGGCGGATGTTTCCACAGTATGAAATCTAATAGTACCAGGGGACTTTTCTCCAGCCCATGTCTCCGTACCCCAGCCCTACTCCCTGGAGGCAGCCTTCTTTTACTCTTCCTGGTTGGTGGCTTTCTCCATAACACGAACTAACATCACTTTATGTGTGGGCAAGGGTGTGTATTGCATCTGTTATTCATATATAGCTAATCACTCACTTCTGAAAGAAGAAAAATCACCTCTACTCCTTTCCCCCTTTCTCTTACCATTCCTCCCAAGCTAGCATATTAATTCTTAGTCCTTTTGGTTCTTTTAATTCAAGTGATATACTTACACATTGATTATTGACTAATTTAAGAGATTTATCTCTGAGCATCTTAGGATCTTCGAGGGTCTGTTTTCAGCAAGGCACTCAGAATGAAACCAATATTTCAGGTGTGTTCTCATCATTACTGGTGCTCTGGTTTCTCTAAAGAAGTCCCTTTTTTGCATTAGCTGATCCAGCCTTTCCATCACGCTTAATCATGCAGACAGGATTGAGCAAAACTCTAGATCTTACTCCCAATAAACAAACAATCTAGCCAGGTGTCTATTATTGTGTCTTCAAGAATATTATTTTTAAGCCAAGACTAGGGTATTTTCTAGTTTCGATCCAGAGTTTCAATGGGACAATATCATTCTGACACTAATTTAATTGTATGAACAATTCCTTTCTGACTTGTCCACGTATTGCATAGGACACAGCGGATGCTAAAAATAAATTTTTTGAATTCAAGATTGTGGTTCCCCTAATAATTATGTCTTTATCCAGCTAATTGATGAAAAGATTCCAAAGGGTAGGCCCAGGGATATAGCACCCCACAAAAACTGTCTAATTTCTACATAGTTACTTATCCTATTGCAGATATCTACTCCACAATGAAACTCCATGAGAGTTTCTCAAACATCTTACAGAAATAATTGCACTTGGTGCATAGGCTAATTTCTCCTTCTACCCCACCTACCTACCCTTATAACAAGTCTTGTAACTAACCTTGTCAATCTCTACTAAGCAAACCACATAGCCTAACCAATCCTCTAACCCCCACCCCCAATATATTCATAGAGAAAATTGGAATCTCTTGGCAATAATTTTCATTAAAGAACTCATTCCAGCTCTTAATGATCACTAATTTTTTTAATCTAAAAATTCCAGCCATTTTCCAGGAAAAACAACTTCAAAAATGTAAACTCGGTAAGAACTAAGACTTACAAAGAGATTTCATATATGTTCCAAATATAAATAGAATTGATAAGCTTTTATTTTTATTGTTACAGCCATAAAATTAGACACATTTAGATCATTCTCACTCATATGACTCATGATTGTCTCGTCCTCATCACTAAAACCCTGTCTTGTTTCATATGAACCCTTCTAAGAAATAGAAACTAACTTCGTATCAGAATAATAACACAGGGTATTAGTGAGTATAGGTTGACTATAACACTAGTGCAATAATGAACCATAATTTCCCCAGAATCATTTTCCATTGTGTTGTTCAAGTCATTTATACTGGGTTTAATATTTCTTCAGCATTTAGTCATAAAAATTGTACAAAAAAATTAAAACTAGATGAGTCATAACCTCTCTTGTCTACAACAAGTTACTTCTTACTATTGGCAATTAAAACCAGAAATATTTTTTGACAGAATGTGTATACTCATTAATTATTTAAAATTAATTCTTATTGTTCTTCTTCCTCTGAGGAACCCTGAACTCTCTCAATTAATAATCCCACTAGGACCATCTTCCATCATTAATATTTTAATTTTGCTCTCTGCTTAGGATCAAGCAATGGCCCTGAAATACAGCCACCTGTATGTAAAGCAATGCTCCTAGAAATCAGATGATGCAACGTGACCTCTTGTCTGTTTTCTGTTTTTCCTACCAGTAGTCCTTAAACTTGATGTTAGAAACACTGATAACGCTTTAGAAATCACCTGTCCATCAGCCCTTTTCCCAGGCCTATTGAACCACTGTCTCTGAAGATGGGGCTTAGACATTAGTGTTGTTTTAAAACGTTCCCACTTATTTTTTTTGTGTTCTAACTTCACTTCTCTGGCCTTAAGATCAATGCCAATCTCCTCAAGAACTCTTCCTCTGAGCTTCATTAGTAATATCACATGGCTTGGCTTTCAACCAGATAACCGTATTCCCCTTCTTTCTCAATCGCTCAATATCCTTTTAATCGTTAAAAGCAACTCACATTGTTTTGGTCTTATTAACCAAGTCCTTCCACAAAAACCTCACTTAAATATCTAGCTATTATTTCAGAATCCTGTGTTCTCACCTTCGTTATATGCAAGTTGACTTCTGAAATAAGAGTTAGGCCACAGTTCAAAGAGGAGTATATTTAATATCAATTTTCATTCCAGATAGCCTAGAGATGTTTTCTTTATTCTCAGTAGGACAAGTAAGTAGATTGACAAACTCCTAAGCTTACAAATTACAGTAGAATTTTTTAAAATTTATATTTTCGACAAATTTCCATGTAAGTTGTACTGCATTTACATCATACCTGAGATCTGAGATACCTGTTGAAACTCAAACTTACCAAGTCAGAACCTGAAAGGGCATGTTTGGGGTTCTCTACTTCATCTTCATTTTTATATTAGGGATAAGTATGTAAGCTTCCAATTTTATAATAAGGCAAAGTTTAATTTTTACATAATAATAATAATGACAATGATTTACATAATATGTATCTTCTTTCAACTGTTAACTTTTTAATAATGCAGTAGAATAAGCAAATACTGTACTTTTTATATACAGTGGATCTAGAAAGCAGTGGATTGAGACCCCAGACTTTCAAATCCTAGTTTTAATACTAGTCAGGTTTTTCAGCTAAAGTAAGTGATTTTTACCTTTCATTTCTTTAAAAAGGCCCCTGCCAGCTTTGAAATTCTGTCAATTCTGTCTAGAATATCGTCAAATTGCTCAATCCATTGTCTAAAATAACAACAATTCCAACAAATTCAGGAAGGTGCGTTGTGAGGATTGCATTAAAGAAACGGAGGACATCGCCAAGCTTCAGTTTTGCTGCAAAATCCCCTGCTCCCTGCCAGACACAGGCAGAGTCACTCTTGTTCACACAGACATAACGAAACTATGAGGAGCAAATAAGTAATAAAGGTTTTCCTTTGTACTACAAATATTACACTTATAAGTGGACAACTTCATGGGTAGGTAGGTGCATAACCAGATGTATGGATGGAGAGAGAATCTGTCTTCAGTGCACTTCAATGTACATTTTAAAAATCTGAACCAGCATTATTTACTTACAGGCAACATATTTAAGTTTAATTCAAAGTAGTTACAAAACAAAGAGACTCGTCATCTTCTAATAATGACGTATGAGTGAAGGAAAAGTAGAAAACAGACTCAGACAACCCCATTGAAAGGAAACTTGTTTCATTTTATCAAATACTGACTGCTAACTCCTTCCACCCTGTATGAAATAGATGTAAAATGGTAATAAGGAAAAAAGAATGCATGTGCATGTGTGTGTGCATTGCTGGGGTCTGTGTCCAGAAGCCATCCACACAGGTAGACTGCCTACTTGCTGATGTCAGAGTAATAAGATGGAGGGCACTGGCCCTCTGAACACACATTTAAGTACTAAGAGTCTACTTATTTAGAATTTAAGCCTTGCAGGGATCCACCAATGCATAATCAGTAAATGCTTAAAGGCGATTTTGTGTGATATGATATGTGCTCACAGAAGGATACTACTGAATATCTCAGCTAATGTTTTTATCTAAAAGTCATAGAACTTCCTTTAAGAAATATTTTTCTCAAGACTGAAATCAAAATACTAACTTGAAATTAAAATCTTTATTCATCTTTAAATTGCTACCCTAACTGATATCGCCTCTTTTTTTAGTTCTTTTCAAGAGAAATAAGAGGAGACACATATAACTCTAGGACTCCAATTCCCATTGTGTGTTTGTGTATTCTGCCACTGACCTTGAAAGAGGCAAAACCGTTTCCTTAAACTATGGATTGTTTCACAGAAATCTTGTTGATTTCCCAGTTCCAATCTGGCAATGAACTTAACTCATGCCAATATTATATTTAAGGTGCTTTCTTTTTTCAAGACAAAAGTTAATTTGGAGAATTTTAAATTTCAATTAAGCCGGCTCTCTGTCATTATCATTATTCACATAACACTAAAAATCATGACAGAATTCTTCCTGGTCTTTAAAAAGGTTTTCTCACTTTACCTTTCAAATACTCCTTTAAATTTTTAAATTTTATTTTACTCACTGTGTATGCTAACAATAACTTTGAAAGAAATAAGTCAAAAGCTGCCAGCCCAAGGGAACTCTGATTTCATTATCATCAAAAATTAGGGTTTTGGCGGGGAGGGAGGGAAGGGAGGTGGGATTAATGGTAGTCAATATCTGTCCGGGGATGGGGAGACATCCCTTATCAACAAGGGTGCCTGAACGATGCATATTTGTATACCTAACCCTTAACTGTACCCCACAATTTTAAAATAAAAAATATTGATTTTAAAAAAATTAGGTCTTTGTAAGGGGTCTTCCTGTCCCAAAGAAATGAAACTCTGGAGAAAACACAGTTCTGCCACCTTGCTGGTCCTTCAGGGAGTGAATCTCCAAGGGTCCAAAAGCAGAAAGGTGGAAAAAGAAACACACTAAAACGGGGATATGAACGGGAGGCCTCAGGGAAGGATGTACAACCAAAGTCTAAGCCGTGGCCCTGCAGTGAGACGGCGACACTGGACAGCCGAAGAGGGGGAGAAGCCACCTGAGTTTTCCACCTTCTCTCTCGCCCTGCAGAAATAGGCAGGTGCTCTCTTGGAGGAAGGCGCCTTCCGTCTAGTTTCTCTGAAGACTTCTAGACTGGCAACGGCAAAAAGGGAGGTAACAACGAAAGATCACGAAATGGGGCTGGGTGCCGGGACTCACACCTGTCGTCCCAGCACTTTGGCAGGCTGAGGAGGAAGGACTGCTTGAGCCTAGAAGGTCAGGGCTGCCGTGAGCTGTGATCGCCCCACTGCACTCCAGCCTGGAGACGGAGTGAGACCCTGAGTCAAAAATAAGTAAAACAAAACAACGAAATGTAAAAGAAAACCAGTCACTAGGAGGACAGAAACGATCAGATTATGTAGGACACCGAGGGCTTCAGATATGGGAATTAGAGACAAGGATACAAAATGATGAGGTATAAAATTAAAGAGCGAAAAGTCAGAATCCCCCAAATGAACAAGCAGCAAGACTGTCCAAAATTACTAGATAGTTCAAAAACTTCTTTTAGAAAAAGATGAGTTAAAATTTAAAACCCTAAGTATGAATTATACAGAAAGCAGGCCCCTATTAAACACACTCTCACTGAAGTCAGGAATGAGTATGCCTTCTAAAATATGGAGGAAAAATCTCAACATGGAATAGGAAAGAAATGAATGCATACAATTTTGCTGAAACATGGTGAAAAGAGTGAATAAATGGAGAAGCACAGCGTTCTTACTCAACAGTTTAAAGAGATCAAATACCAAACAATGAAATTCCAATCCAGATACCAATAGGGTTTTCCACGGAACGTGAATATTGGCCTGACAATTTACTTGGAAGGATAATATGTCGGAGGAAAGTTAAAATGGAGTCGAAAAACAGGAATTGCCCGACCAGGTGTCAAAATATATGATAAAGCTAAGGTGGTTAAACCGTGATGCATTTGTGTACGAAAAGACAAGCAGATGAGTGGGAAGAATAAAACACAGACTGGCCAGTTGATGTCCATCTAGTAATTCAGACAGTGATAACAATGGCATTTCAAACCAGAAGGAGAGGTGGATTATTCAAAAGATAATCTTAGATCTCCATTTGCAGGAAAAAAAACACCTTACAAAAAATAAACTGCAAAGTTAAATGCAAAAGATATCAATAGTAGAAAAAGCAGCCTAAAATAAAAGAGATCATTTTTATAAACAGGAGATGTGGAGGGCGTCACTAAGCTAAACACAAAATCTACAGTCATAAGGAAAAGCATTTCTTAGATTAAATTGTGTAAAGATTAAAAACTTTTGAATGAAAAAAAAATGAAGTCAAAAGCATATGCTTCTGAAGGCAGAAGGAAGAGTCTATTGCAAAGCCATGAACCTGCATGGTGGGAAAAACCAATGGTTTAATACAAAAAGCAGGAAGTGCTTTGTGTAACAGTTCAAGAACTTTGGAGTGAGTGTTTAGAGGCCAGAGATGAGAGATTGAAGCATTTTCCTTGCAAACTACTTAATTAGCAGAATGGATGGCAGACTGGAGTCAGATTGTCTAGAAATAAGGAGATATATTAGAAAAATGTCCTTTTGGGGAAAAGAAGGTGAGATTTTAAACGAGAGCAACGGCGACTGAGATGCAGAGGTGAAATGCATGCACATATTTCGATGGTAGAATCAATAGGAATTGACAGGTTGATTGTTGAAGTTTAAAGGGGAGGAAAAAGAGTTACATGCCTGGTAATACAGTAAAATACATAACTTTAGTAGGATTTATGGTGGGCTAGGACTAAGGAGTTGAAGGTGAATGTGTATGTAATTTATAAATATGTGTATGTCTGCATAGAACAAAAATTAATGTTCACTCAAAGAGTCTCTGAGACTATCCCCAATCAACTTTTTATCCACTCTTTTCTTCACAAATATCTGGAAATCCACCATGTGTTAACTGGATCTTTAAGTCAGGCATTATGTCAAACTGAAGTTTTACTGAGGAACAAAAGACAAGACTCTTAGAGATTAAGAAATTTGCCCAAGTGGATATAAGTAACAAATCATGTGACCAGGACTCACCCTGGATTATCAGGCCCTGATGCCATGTTTTTTCCACCATTTTAAAACTATCCCACCGACATCATAAAATAGAAATGAACTGAAATGTTCTGAATGTACCTGATATTCTTCAGATTAACTTCATTTTATAACTGACTGTGTTTCTTCAATATCAAAGCAATCATAGCTCATTGGTCGTGCCTGTTCACTTCTTACCAAGGAAACATTTCCTTGTTTCTATTTCTGTTTTTTCTGTTGAATTTGTGAGACCAGTGGAAGCTCTTAAGATGTGCTATATTAAGAGCTCACTAGGGATTAAGTCCATGACTACATAGTTTGAAAAAGCCTAGGACCCTTGTTAAGTAACCATCAACCCACATCTGTACAAAATACAGATTTCCAAAACCACAGAATCTAGCCAGTGTCTTTTAAAAATTGATACCATCTCTCAGAGAAACTCAGATCTCGGGGCAGATTTGGATAGGAACTGTGGAAGCAAAACTAAATAAGGTAAATACACAATGTTACTTACTTTATCTTTGGAGAAGCTGAAAAGTTGTTTTCTTTCAGCAAAGAACCGGACCGCGAGTACACTGGCCGAGTGACCCCGCAGGATGCCACCTGGTTTAGGGACAACATATGGGTTCCAAAGGCAAACTTTATTGTCAATGCCAGCAGTTGCTAATCGGAGTTAGAAAGAAAAAACGTTTTTAAGACCATGAATAGCCCCCGGCATTTTCTTTTTTTTTTGAGCTGGAGTCTCACTCTGTCGCCCAGACTGGAGTGCAGCGGCCACTCCCGGCCACCGCAGCCTCGACCTGCTGGGCTCCGGCGATCCTTCCGCCTCAGCCTTCCGAGTAGCTGGAACTACAGGCACGCGCTACCACGCCCGGCTGATTTTTTGATTTATTGTAGAGATGGGGTCTCGCTGCCCAGGCGGGTCTCGAACCCGCGGGCTCAGGCAATCTACTCACCTCAGCCTCCCGAAGGCGCGGGATTACAGGCTGAGCCACCGAGGCCGGTGACATTTTCATTTTGAAATGAGTTTATCCCATTATCTATAGGTTGGTATAATGCCATCTGATGAACATAAATTCACTCTGTCTTGAAGGCAGGAAAATCTTGTCAGTGTCTAAGGAGACCGGGCTAAGAGGACACGGGTTCTGTCAGCATAAACAGTAGAAGGCAAGGGTTTGCATGTGATGGAAGGAAAAATATAGCCCCATTGAAGAGCCCACCAGCAGCCAACCAAGAAGAAAGAGAAGCCTTCTTCCTCTCTCCAGCCAGCACACCTTAGAAATGTAGACAGGACCAAAGTCATCCCAGAAGTGAGAAAGAACTAAAACAACGTTGAAAGTTCACACATTGGTTGAAAGGTATCAAGAAACATTTTCGCTGCCATGTAAATACTCAAATACAGTCATGCACTGCATAACATGTAACATTTAGCCAACAACAGGCTTCATGTACAATGGGGGGCCCATGAAATTATAACACGTATTTATACTGTGCCTCCTCTATGTTTACATTTTGTTTGTGTGTGTGTTTAGATATACAAATACTATCTTGTTACATTTGCCTGTGGCGTTGAGTACAGTGGCTTGCTGTCTCGGTTTACAGCCTATGGGCAGTTAATAGGCTCTACCTAGGTGTGTCATGGGCTTCACCGTCTAGGTATGTGAGGGTCTGTGATGTCTACGCGAGGACAAAATACCTAACAATGCATTTCTCAGAAGATATCCCATTGTTAAGCAATGACTGACTGTATGCACAAGCAAACATGCAGCACAAATACACTTTTTCCCTGCCTTATGGATAGAATGAGGTTTTTGTTTTTTTGTTTTTTAACACAGATTGGTTATATTTGGGGAGCTCTTCAAGAACAGGAAGGACAGTGTTCCCTCGGGTCTGTGGAAACTCCACACAACATTCTTCGCTATTCTCCAGTTTAGGGACAACTGTGGAGTCACACTCATTCACTCTTATTTTTTCAGCACCGCAGCAGGTACAGAGTAGCGATCATTACACAGGATTGATGTAATCAGTCAATCAATGAGACGGTTGATATTGGAGTCCTTGCCGAATTGGCTTACCAACTCCCCCTGCCTTGCCTTCTTGCCTTCTCTAATGCATCTTCAGCCCTCCGTGAAAGTTCCATGTTGGCGGATTCCTGAGTCCATACTCGAGGGATCTGTTACCGTGATGGCTGGCCATGTCTGTTGGGAATTTCATGGGCCCAGACCTTTAGCTAACATCAGTACTCTTTACGTGACTGACGACTACTTAGTAAGGTTAGCATGACTCATTCTGTGGGCCACGTGTGTTCTCTGTAACAGCCCTATGAATTATTCAGGAATACATCTAAACCTCCTTCTTACAACGTTTGAACTGATATCATATGTGTATGTCACATTATCAGCTTTCAGAATGTCTAAATTTTCCATTTAAATAGTTGATGCCTGACACCCTTTAGAGTTCCTCAGCTAACATGTGCTTTTTTACATTAATAAAACCCTCCTCTAGAAAACTAAAGTTATCTGAAAGTTTTCAAAAATATTTAGAGATTGTATCCTTAAAGGTTACTGAAAGCAGCGTGCCCTTTGCAGATCTCTCTGGGGTGTGTGTGTGTGTGTGTGTGTGTGTGTGTCTAGTGGTGGTGGTGATGATGGTGGTAGAAGTCACAGCATCAGCTGCAATGAAAACCACACGTTTGTCTGGGTGGAGCATCTGGTGGTGTCAGGAAGATGGCAGACTGGCAGATGCCTCACAAACTGGCTTCCTTCTCTCCATCATCCTACCCCCTCCACCAATTCCAATGAAAAGGCTCATTAAGGCATGGGGGGTGTTCTCACATTCCCACCCAGTGTGGCTCGCCTGCACTGCGCATCATAATGCTTCCTTATCAGATATTCTCGGGCAACAAGATGTGAGCTGCTCCAGCCGGCCTCTCCTGCCGTAAAGCAGCAGGGTGAAGAGGCTCTGTGTGCATACTGATACGCCCCCCGGCTGTTCCTGAGACCCTGGTCGTGATCATGATTTATTTTACATACCGATTAGATTGAGCTGAGAGTGGTAATCAAAAGCGTGGATGCCCTGGGTAATGCTGAAGGCTGTCGTCTTGAGACGCTGCTTGGATTTTTCCCTCCACGCCAGAGCCACGGTGTTTGCGTGGCTGGTGGTACTGGAAAGGATGGCATCCAAGGAGACGTTGTAAGTAACTGATAAAAGAATTGAGGAGAGAAGGTCTTTAGTTGACTTTTCCCAAGATGTACCCAAAGAGAGCTGTTTCAACATGCACAGTTGAAGATTAAGCTCAGATTACAGTGATCAACTCAACACTGAGAAACGCTTCACAAACCCCTTCTCCTACCTACCCCAAAAGAACTTACAGCGAGATGTTACAGCAAATCCTGCATTCAGACTTTCCTCCCACTCTAGGGATACCTTGGGTTTTTTGTTTTTAATTGGGGTACACAGCAGGAAACAATATTAATCACAATAATCATATGGGATTCTGGAGCTGGAAGGTGAGTCATCGTTTGACCCCTGGGCCTGGGACAAGCAAACAAGAGCTGGCCAGTCATCCACCCTCCCCCATGGCCCAGCTCAGGTCCAAACAATGGCTTATTTACATGCTGACTGGGCTGAAATGTCTTAAAGTGACATGGCCAGGACTCAACTCCCTGCCAAGGTGCACAGACAGAGCCAGAGGTTCAAGTCACAGTGGCTCTTCCTGCATCTGATGACCCGGGCGTGATGCTGGGGGACCAACTCCACCTCCTGAGCCAGGATGATGGCTCCACCGCCCTTTTGTCCAGAGTCCCTTCCCCCATGACTCAGACCCATGGGCACCACCCGGCCCAGAGCCAAAGCTACTCTGACCAACGGCAAGCCACTCTGGCTCCATGGTGGACATTCTCTTCCGCATTTTGCTCAACAACGTGTGCCCCAAAGTTGAAAGATTTCAGATGTGACCTCAAGATAGAATTCCTGCCTCACACAAAGCGGATGCTGTTCGTTCATTTAGCTTTAATAGAATGACTCTCAGATATATTTCTGATCAACTGCTTGTATAGTGTCGCTTTCAATAACGACTCTCACACGATTCTTCTGCAAGCTGCTTTAATCTCAGGTTACTACATCGTTCTTCTTCCTCTTTCTCCTATTCGTGACCTTAAATCTAGTATCTCTGCCTTAAATCTAGTATCTCTGCCAATCAATTAAGGTAACGCAGCACAGCCCGTAAGAGAGGATTGTATGCTGATATCCTTTAGTTGCCTTATTAGGGTTTGTTTTGTCTTGTGGTCTGGCTGCTTCGGGCGCCATGTTAGGGTGGAGGCGCTCCACAGCTCCCCCTTTTTTATTTATTTTGGCAGGAGAGGGTAGTGGTCACAGCCCCCATATAACAAGGACCATGTAAGACAGTCTATCTCGCGCGTGTAATCGCCAGACCGACTGCCCACCTGTCCGACACCGATTTTCTGGGGATGGGAGAGGCGGTGTCAACCCATATGCAGCTGGACATGCCCTCCACGGGATAACTCCTCCTGGGCCCCCGTGTGCAGTACTATTCTCACATCCTGCCCTGTTCTTATTGCCCTAACACGGCAACCCAGACCTGAGGGGATTGATCCACCTCCATGGCAGCAAAGGCCTGCGCTAGTAGCGCACGGTCACGTGCATTGCGTTGATGCATACGGCAGAGACAATAGAGGCACAGGACACAACAAGAGAATAACAAAAAGGCCATTGAACCCATTCCCGCCCACTCTTTAAGGTGGTATGCCGCCTGGGCGATCCAGGAGGCCAAGGTTTGAGCGACTACTGGATGTACTCTGATGGAGTTGACACTGATGATTTCACGACGTAGAGCCTCTGTCAGGTTGTCGAACTCTTGGGACCAATTACCTAAAAGATGGAGGGAAAGCTCTCGAGAGAGGTTAGCAGCAATGGTCACATTGTGGTATGGGATGCCGGTTACGCATAAAGCAATAGTGTGCCATTCACACCCTATTTGCACCATGCGCCAGAGAATGTCTACTTGTTCTTGTACCACGTCAACTCTTTGATCTAAGATCATAATGCCGCCACACAAGTGACTGTTAATATTACTTTGGCAGCAACAGTGGAAGACAAGGTGTTTAAAGTGGTGGCGGTCTGTACTGTGGTACACATGGCAACAGTGGCTGTAGCAGCTGCAGCGGCCGCCATTGCAATTGCTGCAATGATGGCGGCTGTAATGCCAAAGTCTCTCCTCTGACTAAAAGGAGAGAGAGCATTAGGGCCCCAGCAAGAGTGTAATAGAAATCAGGGGCTGGTGCCAGTTAAAAATCTGGGGAAAGTACCTGCCGAATAAGTGTCTAGGAAATACTGTTAAAATTCCCCATTGTTGCTCAGCACGACTTATGGGGAGGTTCAGCATCAGCGTTCCCAGCAGAAGCCACGTCGTCGGACTCATCATCAGCAATCGGGGTTCGTTCCTCGGGGGTCTTTGTAGTGCGTGTTAGTCGCTCAGGTACCCACACCGGGTCTGGGCTGTCCTGTGGAAAAACACACACAGATCCTCTCGCCCATGTTAATACTGGGTCGGGACCTCTCCATTGTCCCGTGATAACATCTTTCCATTTAACATAGCCCCTTTGCGGTACTGCACCTAGATGGCGGTCCGCAGCAGAATTGTTCTCGTTGTCCAGCTGAAGAAAATTTAAAGTTAATAATGCTAATGACAGTCTTTGTTTAGGTTTGTAACCCATGCCTATTCCCCCTTTTTGTTTTTGAAGTAGTTCTTTTAGTGTGTGATGAGCCCTCTCGACTATCCCTTGACCTTGGGGATTATAAGGGAGCCCATGGCGCAGGTCCACGTTCATTTGTGCACAGAACCGATGAAATGTTTGGGAGGTGTAGGCCGGGCCATTATCTGTTTTGATTTGCTGAGGCATGCCCCAGGCGGCCCACGCCTCCAAGCAATGGGAGATAACATGATGTGCCTTTTCTCCAGCCATGGCCGAGGCAAACAAAATTCCGGAACAGGTATCTATGGAAACATGGACATACTTGAGGTTACCGAACTCTGCCACATGAGTGACGTCCATCTGCCAAACCCGTGAGGGGAGAAGGCCTTTTGGATTCACCCCCCATGTAGGGGGGTGGTGGAAAGTGACACATGATTCGCAAGATTTTACAATATCTCTGGCCACATGACGTGGTATTTGGAAACGGGTCTGTAGTGTTTTTGAGTTAACATGAAACTGGGCATGAAAATCTTGTGCCTTTTGGGCAGGGGTTACAAAGAAAGCCTGTTGAAGTCGCGTAAGGTTGTCAGGCTGGGCATTACCCTCACTGAGGGGTCCTGGTAGGCCAGTGTGCGCACGGATATGCTGAACAAAGTATGGCTCTGAACGTTGCCATATCAGCTGTTGAATTTTGTAGGCAAATGTATGTATAGGGCTAGCGGGGGATATTCGGCCTGCCACTTCAAGAGATTTAACTAAATTGATTACGTATTGGGAATCTGACAACAAGTTAAACGATCGAGAAAAACGTTGAAATACGGCTAAAACAATTTGAAGCTCTACCTGCTGAGGAGAGCCGGACTGGAATTGTATTACCGTGGGGGAATGTCCATCTGCTACATATGCACCAAGGCCAGTTTTGGAACCGTCTGTGAAGATATTAATAGCCTGAGGAATGGGGTCATTTCGAGTGATTTGAGGGAAAATGACCGGGTGTTCTTTTACAAAGGACAGCATGGGATCTTTTGGGAAATGATTATCTATCTGTCCTACAAAGCTGCACCTTAGGATAGCCCATACATCCACTGTAGCTGCCAATGTCTGCATTTGATAGGCGGTGTATGGCACCACGAGGAGGTGCGGCTGTTGGCCAAAATGCATTAGGCATTGTTGTAGTCCACGGATGGCCAACTCAGCAACAGCGGTTGGATAATGCTCCACTGTTTTTAGTATGGCAGTCTTCGGATGGATCCATAATAAGGGGCCATCCTGCCACAGTACTCCGTTGGCTGAGTCTGAGTAGGGAGAATACAAAGCCATATAGGGCTCTCTAAGGAAACATGCCTAAGAGCGGCTGTACTAATTGCCTTTTCTACCTTATGTAGGGCCTCTCTAGCCTCCTCTGTGAGGGATCTAGGGGAGTCTAAATGCGGGTCTCCTAACAGGATGTCATATAAAGGACGTAAATCTTGATTTGGAATTCCCAATGATGGGCGGACCCAATTAATATCCCCTAGCAGTTTTTGGAAATCGTTGAGGATTCTCAAATTATCTGTTCTAATGGTAAGCTTCTGGGGTGTGATAGTGTCAGGGGAGATTTTTGATCCCAAATAGTCTATTATCTTGTTTTTCTGAATCTTATCAGGAGAAATATAGAGGCCCTGAGCCTCCAAGGCCTTAATCACTTGTGTAAAAGCCTGTTGGTTAGCAAAACGGCCCTGCCCCAACAGCATATCAACGTCCCAAGCCCTGTTACCCGCCGCCCGGTTTCTTGCTGCCTGCTCATTAGCCAATTCTATGTAATAGGCCTTCCAATCTAAATATTGTCCCGGGTTCATGCAAGCCTTCACTAATCTCTGCCAGTCTCCGGGGGTCATGGCGAACCGGTCTAGTGCCTCCACCATTGCTGTCGTGAAGGCAGCAGTGAGCCCGTACGTTCGTACGGCCTCCGCGAGGTTTTTTACTGTTTTGAAATCTAATGGTTCATGGTACCGGTTCCCTGCATTATCCACGAACACCAGAAAAGTTTGCCATGTGCCGCTGGCGTGGACCTCCCTCCACACTTCATTGTTGAAAGAAGCGCCTCCTTTTCTGGGAGGCGCAGAAGGATTATACGGGGGAGGAACTCCTACCGACCCAGGGACAGAGGATCCGTCCTTATCTCGGGCGCGGCCCCGACTGAGTTCTAACTTTTCAACTCGAGTCACGAGATCTCTAAGTTCTTCATCTGACTCCAGTTCTGAGTCAGAGGCTGCCTCGCTGTTCCCTCTTGAGGAAGTTGATCATTCCTCTTTTATTTGGTCAAGCGCTGCTTGGCCTTGCTCGACTGTTTGCACGCACTTTTGATCTTCCAAACAGGCACGAACCAGTCTCCAAAGGGGCTGGACCCCGCCTGCCACCTCTCCTAGCTCTCGGGCGCGGTCAATATCCTGCCCCACTTTGTCCCAACTACCCACTGTGAGATTCCCCGAAACGGCAAACCACGGTGCAATCTCGTCTACCTGTGTGATAAAATCAGTCAAGGTTTTATCCCTTAATTTTAGTCCTTTTGTTCTTAGGAGAGTTTTAAGAGCCTGAAAAAGCGGGTGAGAGGAAGTAGTGCCCATGTTAGCAAAAAGGGGATCACCTCTACACCGAGGGCCCTTTTAGATCGCCTCTTTACCGAGGACCTTCCCAAATCGCCTCTTTGCCGAGGACCTTCCCAAATCGCCTCTTTGCCGAGGACCTTCCCAAATCGCCTCTTTGCCGAGGACCTTCCCAAATCGCCTCTTTGCCGAGGACCTTCCCACATCGCCTCTTTGCCGAGGACCTTCCCAAATCGCCTCTTTGCCGAGGACCTTCCCAAATCGCCTCTTTACCGAGGACCTTCCCACATCGCCTCTTTGCCGAGGACCTTCCCACATCGCCTCTTTGCCGAGGACCTTCCCAAATCGCCTCTTTGCCGAGGACCTTCCCAAATCGCCTCTTTACCGAGGACCTTCTTAAATCGCCTCTTTACCGAGGACCTTTCTAGTTTTTTTTTTTCCCTCCCTTGTGGGATCTACATACCAGTCGACTGCCCTGAGCAGCTGCAGTTCTGAATCCAAGGATTTCGGCTTCTTCGAGTCCCCGTACGGGCCACCACTTTTCGCTTTCAATAACGACGCTCACACGATTCTTCTGCAAGCTGCTTTAATCTCAGGTTACTACATCGTTCTTCTTCCTCTTTCTCCTATTCGTGACCTTAAATCTAGTATCTCTGCCAATCAATTAAGGTAACGCAGCACAGCCCGTAAGAGAGGATTGTATGCTGATATCCTTTAGTTGCCTTATTAGGGCTTGTTTTGTCTTGTGGTCTGGCTGCTTCGGGCGCCATGTTAGGGTGGAGGCGCTCCACAGTATAGAATCAAGGTGACATTCTTGGGAGTTAATTCTCAGTGGATTGCCAGCATTTCTGTGCTTCTAGTTGTTAAACCCAAATTTCAGAATCCGAGAGACCAACAAAGAGCCAGCTCTGATGCAAACACACAAGGGTCTTTATTCAGGCTCGAGTCTGGGTCACGCCCGAAGCAGCAGCTTCAGGGACGAGAGCCCCCGATCCAGCATGGCAAGCAGTTTTTATACAACATTACAGAGGGAGGGGAAAGAACTTTAAATTTGTTTTTACATGATAGGGTAATTTCTCCTAATGGGTACGGGGGCACTTGGGATTGGTCTGATCCACTCAGCTACCTGTGATTGACGGGGGAGCTGCCAAATGAGCAGAGTGGAATGTCAGATAAGCTAGGTTTAGCAATCAGGCAGGCTAAGCAAAGGAATGTCCGGGAGGGGTTTATTACCCGACAGTCACACACTGCTAGCAGCAGTTGCGGAAGCAATCGGTTATTTTATGAGACAAACAAAAATTAAACTTAACAAAACTCTAAGTACAAACACTGCAAACAAATACAGTGAACGTGGGGTAGGAATTCATATAGTAATAGTTCTCTTAGAGTCTTCCTTTTAATTTCTTGGGTTTCTCATAGTGAAGGTAAAAGCCTTTGGTCCAGAGTATCTTTTCAAACAAGCCTTAGAATGGAGAGAGAATGCCTTCCCTTGGAACAAAAGGCCCAGTGCCACAAAGATGTCTCCCTCTGGGGCAAAAGACAGGTGCCTCCTGTTCACTAGAAACAATCCTGATTCCCTGAGTGTGGGGTTCCCTTCTGTGATGGACTACGTTGCACGTGCAAACCCTAACTGGGGCGTCTGCAGGACCTCTGTGGACCTGGGGGCTCAGGGAATGGGAATGAACGCGCAGACTCTCATGCCACTTGCTGTCCTGGGGATAGTCAAGTCCTTTTTCTTCTTCTCTCTCGGGAAGTAACCTCGTTGAAATGATTCCCTCTGTGTACAGAAAATGCTAAGGGCTATTATAGCTTGACACTCAGTAAAGCAATATTGTAAGATCTAAACTATACAACATAACCCTGTGATTATGTCTTTAAATCCATGGAAGTTCCATCATATAATTACAGTACAATCAAAACAAGATATGTTTTCCCAGAAAATGGCTTTGCCGTGTGTTTCCCCATCAGATGCCACGATCACCTTAGTGAGGTTGTGGAGAAAAGCATACCCAGCAGTGCGAGGCGCTCTGGCATTCAGAGTGTGGCTTTAAGATTCAGACCTGTGGGCTCCTGAGTGGCATTGATGGGCCCGCAGGGTTACATATTGGAGGCTCAACAATTCACACTTTATGTCTAAAGCAGGACGCAACTTGTTTCTGATTAAATTGTAGAATGCCAGCATTCCCGAGACTGCCCGAGTAAAAGGTGAGAGAAAGCCATCTCCTTAAAATCAAATTATCTGAGAAATAAAAATGCTGTCCTCACTTCTTGAACAGAGGAACAGAAATGACAGGCTAGGATGGAAAAGTTTTGAAAATATCCAGCTAGGGAATAGGGATGAGCTGATAAAATAAGCATTCACTTTTAATATTCTCAATGAGTTTTGGAATTGGTAGAGGAAAATATTTTAAAATTACTTTTATACAGCCTTTTAGAGGGAAGAGAAGACAATGATCTTGGTCCATTAAGATGCTAACGTTCGACTCTTCCGCTCTCGCCCAGTTCTAGAAAGAGACACGGAAGGACCCGTCTATTGATCCTTTTCCTCATGTGCACTGTCAAAATGACCTGAGTGGCAGCAATTAGTTAATGTGGGAGAAGTGACTTGAAAACAAGCAGTGACACCTAAAAGCTGAGTAAGTCACGCTCTTAAGTGCACTGAGAGTGAGACAGAATAAGGCCATTCAATAACATTTGCCAACCAAGGGGGACTGTGGCAGGGCAGAAAGTGGGGCCATTTCTAACTAGGAATTCTGAAGGTTGTGTCTCAGGCTTTTACTTTGTGAATCACGTGGCTCAGAAAGCGCCTGCTTGAAGCCGGGCTCGGTGGCTCAGCCTGTAATCCCGCACCTTTGGGAGGCTGAGGTGAGTGGATGGCCTGAGCCCACGGGTTCGAGACCCGCCTGGGCAGCGAGACCTCATCTCTACAATAAATCAAAAAATCAGCCGGGCGTGGTAGCGCACGCCTGTAATTCCGGCTACTCGGAAGGCTGAGGCGGAAGGATCGCTGGAGCCCAGCGGGTCGAGGCTGCGGTGGCTGGGAGCGGCCACTGCACTGCAGTCTGGGCGACCGAGTGAGACTCCAACTCAAAAAAAAAAAAAGAAAGCGCCTGCTTGGGACTTTCTTGGATGCTCCCTTGTTTGAGGGAGCTTATTTTCAGGTTCATTTTTTATTTTGGAATCCCATCCCCGAGACCACCGTAGGACTCTCCCTACTCTGACCAGCCACCATTCCAAAGTGCGAAGATTAGAATAAGCGTTATCTATCCCATCTTTAAAAATCAAAATGCATTTTTTGAAATAAAAATTGAGCACTGCTAAGCATATTTTAAAATATTGATGCAGGCTGGGCTCGGTGGCTCAGCCTGTCATCCCAGCACTTTGGGAGGCCTAGGCGAGTGGATTTCCTGAACCCGTGGGTTCGAGACCAGCCTAGGCAACTTGATGAGACCTTGTCTCTACAATAAAATAAAATTTAAAAATTAACTGGGCGTGGTAGTGCGTGCCCATGGTTCTGGCTACTTGGAAGGCTGAGGTGGAATGATCACTGGAGCCAAGCAGTTTGACACTGGAGTGGCCATGAACGTGCCACTGCACTCTAGCCTGGGCAGCAGAGTGAGATTCCAACTCATATATATATATCATACATATATATGCAGTTAATTTAATGACTTTTCGAAATGCCAAGTTCATGCTACAGATGAATCTCACCTCCCTACCAGGGCACTGAACAGGCTATGGGATAGAGTGCTTTCTTCCAGACTGGGGCACCGCTCAACATTGATTTGATGGCCTTAAGCCTAGAGAGGGGGCCGGCGGACGGGCAGCATGGCCTGGATGACTCGTTGTGTCTGAGGATGCTTCCAGTGCAGAGAAGTAGAGCAAGATTCACACCCAGCTTCTTTGCCCAGCTGAGTCCCCATCAGTTAGGGCGACTCCCCAGGGAGCCCGTGATCTGAATGCTCTGGCAACTGACCCGCCAGTGAGCGCAGTGATTAGCGATCGTGTTATGCGTTCAAGCTGTTTTGCATCTTCTAGTCCTGGCCAAACGCAGGGAGAAAACACCTTTCAGCATCATACAAACATCCATGGTTTTTGTCGGTGGCAACTGCATGCTCGTTCTTGCCATATCTCATTCCCCGACTATGGTTTCCAATGACACCATGTGAGAAGGGGATTATTCAAAAGGAAAGTTCTAAGATTCGAGACGTTTATGTCTCAGCGTGACTGCCCCAAATCTCTATAATTACTTTACAAGAATTACAGAATGTAATTATTTTTCCATTAAAAGACGACACAGAACCACTCAGACAAGATGAAACATTTTCTCCTTCTCAGTTTTAAATAAGAAATCTGAACCTTATCTGACAGCAGTATACTATACTCTTATGTCTGAAACTGAGTTTTACCTTTGATAGTTCAGTTGTACAGATGTTTCATCCTTAGTCTCACCAGAAAAGTATCACAATACTTGCTTGTGTCTTCCTTTCTTTCCTCAGCTGCATATTCCCTCCTCATGCTGAGAATGTCACCAAAAGTATTTCTCGAAGAAGCTCTAGGAATATCAATTCACGCTGCTGGGGTTGAAAGAATATCAGACTCAACAGCCATTGGTGGCTTCCTCCTGATAGAGTAAGTCTTGCAGACAAAGGGCATCATCTGTAACTACAAATCCACCCTTCTACATTTCACCCCACCTTGCCTTTCCGCCTTCTTCCTTTCTCTCCATTTCAGTCTGCCACCCTTTTCCTCAGATTGAAATAACTGAGCTTCAAGTCAGGCATGGTGGCTCACACCTATAATCCCAGCAGTTTGGGAGGCCGAAGTAGGAGGTTTCCTTAAGCCCAGGGGTTCAAGACCAGCCTGGGCAACAAAGTGAGACCTCATCCCTACACGATATCGATATATTAGCTTGGTGTGGTGACACACACCTAGAGTCCCAGCTACTGGGGAGGCCAAGGTGGGAGGACCGCTTGAGCCCAGGAGGTCGAGGCTGTGGTGAGCCATGATAGTGCCACTGCACTCCAGCCTGGGTGATAGAATGAGACTCTGACAGAGAAAAAAGAAAAGAAAAGAAATCACTGAGCTTCAAACAACAGCAGACAGCCATATCTGAGCTTCTAATTTCTGTTGCTCCCTCTAAGAAAAGGCCCTCGTTCGCTGGTCGGGACTGACATGTTCTCTTCAGAGGTACTGGAGCCTCAAGCCTAAAAGGTGCGGGAAAAGAAGGTCTTGTCCAACGTAATGCCACAACCCCAAAGCTGAGAGGGCTTGTGCCGGGAGGTTCTTTACCTTTTCCAAAGAAGTCGCCTGGATGTCCAGCAGGGAAAGACATTTCTGATTAGAACTTAGAGAAGACGGGCAACCCCTTTGGGTCCCCTCCCACTGTGGGAGCTTCTCTGTCCTCTCAATAAATTCTGCTATCTCAAAAAAAAAAAAAAAGAACTTACAGAAGACATCGATGGCGGTGAGTCAGGAAGGAGAGGGTCCACCCAAGTGACACCGATGGTGGCAGGTCAGTGAGGAAAGAAACTGCACTTTGGAACAGTACAGCAACAGTTTTATAGGCAAGTAAGTCAGTTATTCAAATCTCTATCCCATGTTTGCAATTACATTGATTGCCCATGAGGCCCACATTGCTTTCAACTCTGCTCATTGACAGACACCCTGTGATGCGTTCCTGGGACTATGCATATCCTTCCTAGACGAGCCTTGGCCAGGGGTTCCTCGAGGGAAGGGGGAGGAGAAACAGTCCATGCCCAGACCAGACCCCGCATCCAGACACCTCACTTTTCTATGCTCTGTGACTTTCTTCTTTTGGAGTAATCTTCTACTCCATTTTCCTCAACATTCGTTCATATACTGAACTAAACATGACTTTTAAATATATTTTTCTTAATCCAACACTTTATTTTAACAATAAATGACTCTCTGTTTTCTAGAAAAAGTCTGCAAATGTAGGCATGATTTCTTTTGGTATCACATACACACCCACACGCACACACACCAAGAAAAACCAAGGCACAGCGTATCAAATGACTTAAGATCGATGATAAAACTATATAAGACATTGTATTACATGATACAGCAGACACTAAGGAGAGTAAAGAACAAAGTGTCTGCCCCCAAAGGACGCCTTAATTTCTTTTTTTTTTTGGAGTCAAAGTCTCACTCTGTCATCCAGGCTGGAGTACAGTGGCACATCTACGGCCACCACAGCTTTGACTAGTTGGGCTCAGACGATCTTTCTACTTCAGCCTTCCAAGTAGCTGGAACTCCAGGCATGCATCACCATACCCAGCTATTTTTTTTTTTAATTGTAGAGATGAAGTTTCACCAAGTTGCCCAGGTTGGTCTCAAACCCCTGGACTCAGGCAATCCTCTCACCTCAGCCTTCCAAATTTCTGGGATTACAGGTGTGAGCCACCATGCCCAACCTAGGATGCCTTACTTTCTGCTTATATGTAAATATAATTTGCATGTGGGGCAAATTATGTGAGGGTTGGAGGGGTAGCAGGCATGAGTCAGATTCTAACGTGGGTACAAAAATTGGTAGGTTTGACTCACAGGTTGGACAGCATCTGAAAACAAGGTTTAATCTTTAATTTTTATTATTATTTTTTGAGTTAGAGTCTCATTCCATCGCCCAGGCTGGAATGCAGAGGCAAACTCACGGTCACCCCAGCATCGACTTGCTAGGCTATGGCGATCCTTCCACCTCAGTCCTCCAAGCAGCCGAAACTATAGGTACACACTACCACTCTGGGCTAATTTTTAATTTTTTTTGTAGCGACAGGGTCTCTCCAAGTTGCCCAGACTGGTCTTGAACCCTTGGGCTAAGACAATTCACTCATCTTGGCCTCTCAAAGTGATGGGATGACAAGCTGAGTCACCGAGCCTGGCCAATTTTTTTTGGAGACAGGATTTTACTTTATAGCCCAAGCTGGTCTTGAACTCAAAGTTTCAAATGATCTTCCCACCTCAGCCTCCCAAAGTGCTGAGACTGCACGTGTGCACCATCGTGCCCAGTCAAAAAGCAAGATTTTGAAGAAGAATTCAGGAGCAGAACCAAATTAAGAAACTTGCAAACCATGCAGTGAAGAGTGCATGGGTGAGGGAAATTAATGCCGGCAAGAATCAACTCTTGATAACAAAGCCCCTTGATTTTTTTTTTTTTGAGTTGGAGTCTCACTCTGTTTCCCAGGCTGGAGTGCAGTGGCATGCTCACGACCACCACAGACTTGGCCTGCTGGACTCAGGCCATCCTTCCACCTCAGCTTTCCAAGAAGCTGGAACTACAGGCACACGCCACTGTGCCGGCTAATTTTTTGATTTATTGTAGAGATGAGATCTTGCCAAGTTGCCCAGGCTGGTCTCAAACCCATGAGCTCAGGCAATCCTCTCACCTCAGCCTCCCAAGGTGTTGGGATTATAGGTGTGAGCCACCACACCTGGCCCAAGATCCTTGATTTTTAAAACACACGTGTACAACTTTCCTCTGGCCAGTTCCTAATTTGTAGTAATTTGAGACCAGACTAAAGTCAGATTATAAACATGCATCTTGGGTCATAGGCATGCATCTCGACTGCTAACACTGAACTACATCCCCACATACTGTTGTCAGTAGATGAGGGAAGGAAAGACTGGAATGACGTGACATAAGCATGATGGGTGGCAAATTCACAGACTTAGAGATCAACCCTTGTCCTGCAATGTGAAAGACAAATGCTCACCAATAGGTGAAGCACCCTGTAGGGCTGGCTTTGAGAGGTTTAAATAAAATTGAGGCAGGGTATACAGTGAAAGCTTCTCCATTCTTCCCTGGGCAAGATGAGAGTACAGTAAGTCCCCTACATATGAACCTTCAAGTTATGAACTTTAGCGATGCACACCTGCACTTTCTTATGTATTTTTCCTCTCCACCAGATGTCAGTAAGGCCTGTTAAATACATCTAGTACTATATAACTGAATGTGTAAGTTGGGTACCTAGGCTAACTTTACTGGACTTAAATTGGACTTACAAACACGCTCTTGGAACAGAACTCACTTATATGTTGGGGACTTTCTGCATTTATTTACATATTGTTCATCGTCAGAAAAGACCGTCTCAATTTTAGGATCTTACTTATCTTCCCAGCCTTTACAGAAATAGCTTTCTACAGGCACTTCTCAGTATGAATACATAATTCTTTAAACTTATGGCGCTCAAATAGTACATTAAACTTCAGAGAGCCCACTAGGAGTCATTTTCAAGAACTATTGCTGTATTATTATTGTACAGCCCTTGGCTTATGCATCCAAAGAATGACTGAATTTGAATATGAGTAAAAGAATGCAATACTTTATTGGAAGCAGCTGCAACAGCTTCATCCAGTGTATTTCTAGCTCTATAATTCTTTTTTTTTTGAGTTGGAATCCCACTCTGTCACCCAGGCTGGGGTGCAGTGGCATGCTCACAACCACCACAGCCTCGCCCTGCTCCACTCAGATGATCCTTCCGCCTCAGCCTTCCAAGTAGCTGGAACTACCAATGCACGCCACCACGCCTGGCTAGTTTTTGTGATTTATTGTAGAGACGAGGTCTCATCAAGTTGCCCGGGCTGGTCTCGAACCTGTGGGCTCAGGCAATCCTCCTCCCTCGGCCTCCCAAAGTGCTGGAATGACAGACTTGAGCCACCGCACCTGGTCTAGTTCTATGATTCTTAATTTAGCATCGTGAAAGCCTAACACACAATTTTGTGCCCGTCACACTTATCAGATGACCAAAAAAACATGTTTTGTTTTTCCCACAATATCATGGCAGAATTAAAAGACGTGTAGAAGGTGCCAAAGACATGGTATGATTCATACTGAAGAAAAAAATGCAGAGTATAAAATTTCTTATGTAGGATATTATTTATTGTGGGCATATATTAAAAAATTGGTTTCAACCTCCTTAAAGAGGGTTTAAATTACCATAAAAGCAAACAGATGGGTCAGTTCTGACTGTCTCTTTTTCAAACTATATCAGGAACAGATCGACAACATTACTCTCATTAAATTCTGTAAAGCCAATTAGATTGTTAATTTCCGTTGTTCTCAGTGGGCATCCCTTAATGCCGCAATTTAGAAGTGAGAAAATGACCACAGTCTTTAGTAGCAGGACCAAAAGAGATATCAGCGCAGACATTGCTTATCTGGATCTTGAATCGTCAGATACAGATTTTGTAAAAGGAAAGTATTTTGCGAAGCTGATCAACTCACTGGGACTAGGTTTTAAGAAAGGCTAAGTCTTGTCTAGGGGTTGAGTTTTAACATAATCCTACCACACAGAGAATTGCCACTCAAGTTCTCGAAACTGGTCAATTCATTGGTGAATAGGTTTTAAGAAAGGCTCGGTTTTCTAGAGGTGCTGAGTTTTAACATAATCCTACCACACAGAGAATTGCCACTCAAGTACTCTTGATTGGAGGAATTCGGACTTTACATCCAAAAACAGGAGAAGAGAAAATTAAGACAATTCCATTTTAAAGGCAGTCAAAGTAATATACTTCCCATGACTGCATAAAGAAAAGAAAGGAGTGATTTTGAGGGAACTTGTTAAATGATTTTATTAAGCAGCCCTGCATGTGACTAGATGGAATCAGCTGGGATCAGAGTCGGGTTGAAGCTGAATGGATTCGATGACAGTTTTTTCCTTTCTCCTGAGATTTCTTGAGTGCACAGGTCACCTGGATTAATTTTACGAGGCATACATTTTAGAAGGAAGTAAAAGAAAGACAGGACTCCTGACAGTGTTCAAGGGAGAGCAGAGTCCAGGCCAAAACCTCCAGAGAACCAATTACTGGTTTCGAGACTTAAACGTTTCGTGTGATATATTTTCATCAAAGAACACAAATGTCGGAGCCGAAGGTGACTGATTTCTTTCGTAATGGCTCAGATTCAGTACCTTGCCTGACCCAGTCTCCACGATGGAGTCTGTGCTCTGATATGTGACAGGACTTGTGACCTCCAGAGAGCAGTTCTGTCCAGTTAATGGTCATGGTGGTGTCTTCATCCTCACAGACGCTTGCTGGCCGTTCAAACAGGGAAATCAAAGCCGCGGTGAAGACGATTGCTTGAACCTTGAAAGAGACATCGGAAGCAAAAGTATTTTGTGACCACATTTGACCATAACACAGGCTGGGTAATTGTTGCAAGACAAGATGATTCTATGCTCTCCAAGTTTAAGAAGGAATAGATATTGAATTAATAAGAAGGTCTTTAATATTATTTAAAGGAGGCAGGCAATTATATTAAAACACAGAACATCGGTGAGGCTGGTAATGCTATTACCGGGGACGTCTATTAATTGTTTTTAAGATACACTTGTCACTGAGGACAACAAGAAAGACAAGCCTTCGCAATTACAAAAGGAAAGGGTTCACATTAGCCTTCTTCAGAGGTCACAGACATATTCTCGTGTCATTCATTAAGTAATGATTCTTCACAGGGTGGAATCTGACAGGAAGACAGAAATCACTGACTCCAGTGCCTAGGTTTCGGTCCTGGCCTCCTCACGCATCGGTCCCTTGCTGCGTGAGACAGGGTGTGAGCGCTCCCTGGATCCTGGGACTGAGAAACCCAAACCCATATGAAGGAAATCAGAGTAAATCTGAGAGACTTTTGAGGGCTAAACTTAGACATTTGATGTTGAACACTTATTAATGTGGGAATCTAATAGACTAAGCAACCCATGGTGAAAAGGTTAGCAAGATTTTTTTTCTAAATGTGGAAAATAAGACCCTACATAGACCACACACACACACACACACACACAGACACACACACACACACACACACACACACACACACACACACACACACCGTGAAGATTTGTTTTTTTAAGCAGGAAAAGGAATTGTGACCTAATCCATCTCTTCCATGTCCAACACGTTAGGAAGTCACACTCTTTACATTTTAATTTCTATCCTGAGCTACAGTTTGATTATTAAATTCACAGTGTTCAGTCTTATCCTTCCCTCACTTACCTTTCCAGTCACATCCCCGAAAGACAGGATTGATTCATTGGCATCAAGAGGATCATACCAATAATCCATGCAAATGGGTGTTCCTTTCAAGCCTTGGAGTTTGTATTGACAAGAAAATTCCTCTTTGGACAGCAGATCATAGAAACAAATCTCTTTACTTGTAAAAGCCACCGCTACCTAAAGTAGCAGAGTAGAAAATCAGACAATATTTCTGATGGATTTAGTGAAATTAATATGCAAAGCAGACATGCAAATCTAGTTGCCAAATCAGACATTGTTGCCTGAGGTTCCTAACAGTATCGCACAGTTGCACAATGTACTTCATGCTCACTTTGGGCCCTAGCCAAGAAAAAGCTTTTCCCACTAGAGGCATTTGAATATGCTTTCTCTCCTGTCTCCTGTCCACACACCCACCTCCCCAAATCCTCGATCCATGGGGACCAAATCAGCAAAGTCTAAGACACAGAAAGCTATGGCGTCATAGTCATGGCAGAAGTTTTACAAACCATGTTTTATGATGCAAGCAAAGGCTTTCATGGAAATTAGTTGATAAAGACTATGTAAGTAGCTTCCTCCTAAGTCAAATAAAATCCTAAAGGCTATTTTTAAAAGAAGTCATTTAACAACATAAAAACACACTGGATTTGCTAGAAAAAGACTTCAGTTCAACTACTATAAATATGTTTAAGCAACTAAAGAAAACAGTGTCCAAAGAACCAAAGGAAGTATAAGAATGATGTCTCACCAAAGAGAGAATTTCTATAAATTTGTATAAATTATTAAAAGAACCATTCTGTCAATCCCTGCCTTTTAACTGGAGTTTGAATCCATTCAGATTTAATATAATTACTGACAAGGTAGGACTCATATCTGCCATTTTTCTAATGACAGAGCCCCAAAATTCATGAAAAAAATAAAGAGAGAAACAGACATTTCAGCAATAACAGTTGGAGATTTCAATCCTCCACTTTCAATCATGGATGGAACAACTGAGTTGAAAATCAATAAGGAAATAGGTGACTTGACAAACATTATCAACCAACTAGATCTAACAGATGTCTATAAAATACTCCATCCAACAACAGCACCATATATATTCTTCTCAAGTGCACATGAAACATTCTCCAGGACAAACCATACATTAGATGATAAAACAAATTGCAACACATTTAAAAGATTTGAAGTTATACAAATTATCTTCTTCAAACACAATGGAATGAAATTATAAGTTTTATTCAACAAAAGAAAATTTGGAAAATTTATAACTACATGGAAATTAAACTACACACCCCTAAATGACAAATGGCTCAAAGAAGAAATCACAAGAGACATTGGAAAATACATGGAGGAGAATGAAAACAAAAGCACAACATATGAAAACCTATAGGATACAGAAAAAGCAGTGTCTGGAGTGAAGTTTATATTTCTCAACACCAATGTTTTTAAAATCTCAAATTAATAACCTAACTTTCCATCTTAAGAAACTAGAAAAAGAAGAAACCAAACCCAAAGCAGGCAGAAGGAAGGAAACAATAATAATCAGTACAGAAACAAAACAAATGGAAAAGCAATAGGAAAAAAAAACTAAAGCAAGCATAGTTCTTTGAAAAAATTAACAGACTGGGCATGGTGGCTCACGCCTATAATCCCAGTACTTTGGGAGGCCGAGATGAGAGGATGCCTGAGCCCACAGGTTCAAGAACAGCCTGGGCAACTTGGAGAGATCTCATCCCTACAATAAATCAAAAAGTTAGCCAGGCATGGTGGTGCGTGCCTGTAGTTCTAGCTACTTGGAAGGCTGAGGTGAAAGGATCACCTGAGGCCAGCCGATCAAGGTTGTGGTGACCATGAGCATGGCACTGTACTCCAGCTTGGGCAATAGAGTGAGACTCCAGCTCAAAAAAAAAAAAGATGAACAAAACTGGCAAAAAGGTCGCTGAACTAATCAAGAAAACGAAAGAAGATACAAATCATTAAAATCAGGTGATACAATCAACCTTCCAGAAATTTGAAAGTATTGATAAGAAAATATAACAGGCCGTTGCTTTGTTAAACCCTGCTGTCTCCATGTGGCTTTTTGAGCTATGGCTGCCATGTTTCTTAGCGCTGGCCCCCTCCACTACCTAGGGGAAGTGAATCTCAATATCTTTTTCTCTCTCTCTCCACTTTCAAAATAAACTTTGCTTGGAAAAAAAAAGAAAAAGAAAATATAATAAACAACTGTGTGCCAAAAAATTAGATAACCAGCCGGGCTCGGTGGCTCAGCCTGTAATCACGCGCCTTTGGGAGGCTGAGGGGAGTGGATTGCCTGAGCCCGTGGGTTCGAGACCCGCCTGGGCAGCGAGACCTCAACTCTACAATAAATCAAAAAATCAGCCGGGCGTGGTAGCGCATGCCTGTAATTCTTGCTTCTCGGAAGGCTGAGGCAGAAGGATCGCTGGAGCCCAGCAGGCGAGGCTGCGGTGGCCGGGAGCAGCCACTGCACTCCAGTCTGGGCAACCGAGCAAGGCTCCAACTCAAAAAAAAAAAAAAAAATTAGATAACCTTTATGAAATGAGCAAATTTCAAGAAACACAAAAATTACCTAAACTAACTTAAAAAGACAGAAAATATCATCAGAACTATAAAATAAAAAGATTAAACTAATAAGAAGAAATGTCTCACAGACTAGAAGTCTTCACTGATCAATTCTACCAGACACTTAAAGAAGAATTAATACTAATACTTCTCAAACTCTTCCAAAAAATTTAAGTGAAGGGACTACTTCCCAAATCATTTTATCAGGCCAGTATTAACCTAATAATGAAACCAGACGAAAACATCAAAAGAAAAAAAGACTGCAGTCCAATATTCCTTATGAATATAGATATAAAAATACTTTATTAAATACTAGCAAAGAGCATCCAGTAACATATATAAAGTATTACACACTATAACAAAGTGATATTTATCCCAGGAATGCAAGGTTGATTTGACATTTGAAAAAAATCAACCAATATAATACATCATATTAATAAAGGATAAAAATGATATGATTATCTTAATAGATGCCAAAAAACCCAACATTTGACAAAAATCCAACACATTTTCATGATAAAAACAATTAAAAAACCAGGAATAGAAGGAAACTTCTTTAACCCAATAAATAGTATGTACCCTCCCACACACACCCATACCCTACAGCTGACATCACACTTAAAACCAAACATATTCCTCCCAAGATCAGAAGCAAGACAAGGATGTTCCCTCTCACCACTGCTACTTAGCAAGGTAGTGGAGGTTCTAGGCATAGAAATTAACAAGAAAAGGAAATAAAAATTATCCAGATTAGAAAGGAAAGTTTAAACTATCTCTATTACTCTATTTGTATTATGTATAGAAAATTTTAAGAATTCCTCAAAAAACTGATGAACTAATAAATAAGTTCGGCAAGGTCAAGAACATATTGTTTGAAAATCGATTGTATTTCTATACAATGAGAAATCTGAAAATAAAATCGCCAAAGGCAGTGTTAGGAGAATGAAAAGACAAAGCATAGACTGTGATACAACATTTATAAAGTATCCATCTGACAAATATATATATACCCAGAATATATTTCAAACTCTCAAAACTCAAGAATAAAAAACAAACCCAATAAAAAATGAGTAAAAGATTTGAACAGACACTATACCAAGGAAAATATACATTTAGCAAGTCAGCACATGAAAGTATGCTCAAAGTTGTTAGTCATTAGGTAAATGCAAATCAAAACCACAATAAGATGCCCATACAAACCTTTTACAACAGCTACAATTAAGAGGAAAAGTAACTGATCACACCACGTGTCAGTGAAGGTGTTCTGTATCCGTATGATGGAATACTATACAGCAATAAAAATAAGCTATTGATATACCCTCCAAAACGGATACATCTCAAAATAGTTATGCCAAGTTAGACAACCTAGACAAGAAAGGAAAACACACCGCGTGATGCCAATTATATAAAACTCTAGAAAATGCAAAAGGATCTGTGGTGGCAAAAAAGCAGATCGGCGCTTGCCTGATGAAGATGAATTGGGAAGAGCATCAAAGGGTGCGAGGAAACTTATGAAGATGATTAATATTTTCATTGGTTTCACTGCATTGTTCATTTTCCCCAGGCCCATATATGTATTGCAATCTATCCATTCGGGGCTCTTTAACATATGTGCATTGTATTTTGTGTAATTATACCTCAATAAATCTGTTGCGAAAAGAATAAGAAAACAAAACATTTGTTAAGTTTCTATGTTGAGAAAGCACAAAGGAGAGGCCGAGATTTTAGTTCTCTGTCTGAAAAGAAGAAAAAGGGCAACACAGACATCACATGAAAGTATAGCAAGCCGGGCTCGGTGGCTCAGCCTGTAATCCCGCGCCTTTGGGAGGCTGAGGTGAGTGGATTGCCTGAGCCCGCGGGTTCGAGACCCACCTGGGCAACTTGGCGAGACCTCATCTCTACCATAAATCAAAAATTAGCCGGGCGTGGTAGTGCGCGCCTGTAGTTCCAGCTACTCGGAAGGCTGAGGTGGAAGGATCGCCGGAGCTCACAGGTTGAGGCTGCGGTGGCCAGGAGCAGCTACTGCACTCCAGTCTGGGCGACAGAGTGAGACTCCAACTCAAAAAAAAAAGAAAATATAGCAGAAGGCTACACCCAGATATAAGAAAGTATAATCTGGACTAGAACATTCTTTTTTTTTTTTAAAGCAGAATTATTTGAGAGGACAGAAAAGCTCCCACAGTGGGAGGGGACCCGAAGGGGTTGCCCAGAACAGTCTTTCAGGCCCTACAAGTTGAGCTTGGCACCAGACTCTTAGCAAAAAGGGACTGGATTCAACGTCAGCAACCATAACTGTGGAGGCTGCCACGACTGAGGCCCAGGCCTGAAATCGGGCTGCCTCCATTTACAAACCTAGCAACACTGAGTACCTCCTGTGAGACCAAGGGCACATTACCCAGCTTCCTTTTGCTCAGTCCCTCGTCCTTAAGGCGGGAAGAGCGTCTGCTTCGCGCGGCTTTTGAGATGATTAATAGAACAGGGTGGATCACACAGGAAACGGAGGAGAAGGAGGACTTACGTCTCCAGGTCTTGAAACTACTATTTCCCACTAAAAGAACCTGACTTTGGAGAAATGGCCCCTTCTAGGTCTGGCGTGGAAAATATACAAGATGACTCCAGAACATCTTGTCATACCAGGAAACAAAGAAGCTTTCAGAAACTGTTAGGATGGTAAAAAGGAACTGACTTGCAATTGCTCCCATGCTCTCAAGATGGCACCGTTTTTTGGCATGGGGTAGTAACTCGGGAGATTAAACCAAATCATAATGTTAACCCATGGTTTTTCAACGATACTGTTAACAAGAATGAGAGTACTACACATTGCGCATCATTAGAGGACATTAGAGAACCAGCTCATGATTTTGAAAACTGGCAAATAAAAATGAAGAATTGGGCCTTTATCCAGGTTTTATTATAAAATGTGTACCCTATGATAACTAAATAATTAATGAGGGATGTTTCTTTTTTTTATAGAGGTATTCTAGCTTATACAGGAAAAGGGAGTAGCGAAATTAGAATGTCATCACCTGGCAACCCCTCATAAATTCATGAATGTAGGACTAACCAGCAGTAACAGCTAGCATCTCAACAAGAAAAAGCACCAGGTATTTTGTATCTACTGACTAAAGAACACATAACTGCCTCTTCCAAACCAACCAACCAACCCGAAATGGATCAAGGCTTCAGACCTGACTACCAATTTACAGAAAATACAGGAAGCAGGTGGATATATTAAACAACATACGATCTGTAAAATCCAGACTGTGGGAAACTCCAAGTTTCTTTAACAAAAGCATCAACACCAACAGTCAAAGAATGGAAAGAAAAGAAAAAGAAGAGACAGAAGAAACAGAAGAGATACCTAAAAAAGACATATCAACCATTCACAATATTTGGATCTTATTCATGTCTTGATTCAAGCAAACTATTAAAAAGTATAAGACAGGGAAATATATACATGACTGGACATTTCATGATGTTAAGAAAATACTGTTACTGGTATTAAGTGGGAAAGTAATATTTTGGTTGTGCTAAAAAAGACAGCTTTTAGAAATGCAGAAGTATTTACAAATGAAATGATTTAATGTTCTGGATCTTAATGGCGGGGTGCTATGTGAATCAAGATGGTTGTGGGTGAATCCTGGGTACATCAGGTATCTGATACTCTTCTCTCTGCTTATGTGTGCATTTGGAGTTTTTCATAGTAAAATGTATCATATTCTTAATATGAACTATATTAAAATATTAGGTTAAATATTAAAATTTATCATATAAAATATTCATATATTGTGTAAAAATATTGAGTATGCATTCTACAAGCTGTAATCTTACCCACAAAATTATTTTCCTTACGGTTTTTTTTTTGTTGTTCATAACTATTGTTATATGAAGATATCTGGACTGAGTGGGCCCTATGTATTGGAATTAAGAAACAGGCTGGGTGTGGTGACTCATGCCTGTAATCCCAGCACTTTGGGAGGCCAGAACAGGAGGATCGCTTAAGGTCAGAAGTTTGAGAAAAGCCTTGGCCACACAGGAACACTCATCTTTACAAAAAAAAAAAAAAAATCAAAAAAATTAGCTGGCAGAGGGATTGCCTGAGCCCAGAGCTCGAGGTTGCAGTGAGCCCTGATCATGCAACTCCACCCTAGCCTGGGTGACAGAGTGGGACCGCAGCTCAATAAATAAATAAATAAAAAGAAAAAAGAAACGGTGCCGCTGTCAAAGCCAGAGAGTTTCCCTGAATTGCACTGAGCTGTGCCATGCACTGTAATGGCCTCTCAGCTCTGCGTGAAAAGCCACAATCCTGCTGTAAGTTATCGAGGAGTGAAGTTCCTACAAGCTGATAGTGCAGCATGGCTTTGAAGACAAAGCTAAGGATCTGAGCCATCATCGCGCGCAGACATCCAAGAGAGCAGCTTGGGAGTTGAGAACCTCGCTTGGCTCTGCCTGAGTCCCAGCGAGGTCGGACAGGCACCCCACACCTAGCACAGCCTCCTGTAACAGCTGAAGCTGCACTCGATGTAGGTCAGGAGCCCAGTCCGTGATGTGGTCCCCTTTGGCAAGCAGAAAATGTGTTTATAAAGGCTTCGTACCTTGTTTACGTTTTCCAGAGAAACCAGACTCGTCACCCACAGGCGTCTGAGCCTGGTGGCATCTGTCATGATGGGACGTGTTTCTTGCAGCTTCAGATTCTCTCCCCAGATTCCTATTAAGCCCTCTTTGCTGATAGTCAGATAACGACTCGAGCTTTTTAGGAAAACTACGCTTTGGATGGTGTCCTTGTGTCTCACAGGGAGGAATGCAAGGTCCTTCCACTGGGGCACCATGGCTGCCTTGGCGTGGGTGTCTTGCTCATAGAGCGCCAGCAGCATGAACGAGGCCAGCTTGTCCCAGTTGATGAGACCATCTTGGGCTGTGTCCACTTTGTCAAAGAGTTCCCCGTAGTCTTCCTCTGTGCCCCAACCAACAGTCCTCTGTCATCCTCTGCACGAACTCTTCTCTGGACATACAAATGGTTTTCCTTGGTGCTGGGGACTAGAAACAGGAGGAAAAAAATGAGACCACAGTGAAAGCATCACAGGACAAGAGCACGGAGCCACCCACAAAGGAAAATGTCTTCTGCTTCATGGTAATATCATACTTAAGTACGTTTAAGCTGGAAAGCGAGCAAGTGACAGGGTAGACACTGACATTCTCGATCACAAATGTCCTTAGAACAGAAAGAGAGGCAAAGTGGCATGGTGGACTGGGAACCAGAGAGTTGAGGTGGACCTCGACAGACACTGGGAAAGGCAGGGGAAGGGATCTACTCCACAGCTGCAGGAAGAAGGAAGGGTCCCTGACAAAATCTGGATTTTATCTATCTCGGACTTTTGATCTCCAGAAATGCACATTCTAAATCTATGTTCCTTTTTTTATTATTATAAAGATGTGGGGTACAATTCAGAGTTAGGTATACAAACGTTGATTATGCAGGTACCCTTGCGGATGAGGCGTGCCCCTCCCTCTCCTAGCAGTTTCCCTCAACTGCCAATCCCAACCCTCCTTCCCTGACAATTTCCCTCTACTGCCAGTCCCTTTATATATTATTATAATTGTTCAAGGTTCGCTTATGAGTGAAAACATTGGTACTCTGTTCTTTGTTTCTGTGATAGATCACTGGGTAGGATCGACTCTAAATCCATACAAGTTGTTTGTCCTTCTTTATGGCTGCATAATATTCCATTGTGTATAAACAACCTGGTATTGGTACAAGAACAGGCATACAGACAATGGAACAGGATAGAGGTTCTGGAAGCAAAGCCTCAATTCCTCAACCAACTCATCTATCTTTGAAAAGCCTCCAACAACAACCGCTGGGGAGAGGAGAACCTACTCAGTAAATGGTGCTGGGAAAACTGGCTGACCACATGCAGAAGACTGAAACAGGACCCCTACCTATCCCCATACACAAAAATTAACTCTAAATGGATCAAAGACCTAAATGTAAAACCTCAAACTATAAGAATCTTAGAAAATGCAGGAGACAACCTTATGGAAATTGGAACTGGAAACCAATTCCTATTCAGAACCCTAAATGCCCATACCTAAGAAATAAGATAGACGAGTGGGACCTCATCAAACTAACAAGTTTCTGCAAAGCCAAAGAAACCGTCAAGAGAGCAGGGAGACAGCCCACAGAATGGGAAAAAATATTTGCCAACTGTATATCTGACAAAAGCCTCACATCTAGGATCTACAAGGAACTCAAACGTGCCAAAAGGAAAAAAAAAAAAAAAAACAGCCCCATTAAAAAGACATGAATAGACACTTCCCAAAAGAAGATATACAGGCAGCCAACAGACACATGAAAAAGTGCTCAGCCTCACTCATTATCAGAGAAATGCACATCAAAACCACATTGAGATACCACCTAACCCCAGTGAGAATGACCATGATTAATAAAACAAACAACAACAGATCCTGGTGAGGATGTGGCGAAAAAAGGAGCACTTCTGCACTGCTGGTGGGAATGCAAACTAATGCAACCTCTCTGAAAGACAGTGTGGCGATTTCTGAAAGATCTAGAAATTGACCTTCCACATGACCCAGCAAGTCCCCTATTGGGAATATACCCGGAGGAACTCAGATTCTTCTACAACACATATGTTTGTTGCAGCTCTCTTCACCATAGCAAAAACATGGAACCAACCATGTTACCCATCAAAGCTGGACTGGATAAAAAAAAAAAATCTGTGTCCTTTAAGCCACTGTCTGTGGTAGTTTTTTGCAGCAGCAACAGGAAACTAACACAGGCATAACTCCCTTAATCGCACTTTGCTTTATTGTGATTTGCAGAAATCGTGTTTTTTATAAATTGAGGATTTGTGGCAACACAGCATCAAGAAAGTCTATGAGAGCCATTTTTCCAACAGCCTGCGCTCACTTCATGTCTCTGTGTTACATTTTGGCAAGTCTTGCAATATTTCAGACTTTTTCATTATTATCATATCTGTTATGATGATGTGTGATCCGTGATCTTTGATGTGACTTTTGAGATTGGGGGTGCCATAAACCATGCCCATTTAAGACGGTGAACTTACGGATAACTGTGCGTGTTCTGACTGCTCCATCAACCAGCCGTTTCCCATCTCTCTCTCTCTCTTCTTGGCCTCCCTATTCCCTGAGACACAACAATATTGAAGTTAGGCCAGTTAATGACCCTATCATGGCCTCTATACATGTCCAAGTGAAAAGACGAGTCCATGTCTCTCACTTTAAATCAAAAGGCAGAAATGATTAAGCTTAGTGAGAAAGGCATGTCCAAGGCCAAGACAGGCCAAAAGCCAGGCCTCTTGTGCCAAACAGCTAGCCGCGTGGGATGGCAAAGAAAAAGTTCTTGAAGGAAATGAACAGTGCTCCCCTAGTGAACATACAAATGATAAGAAAGTGTGACGGCTGATAGAGAAAGTCTGAGTGGTCTGCATGGAAGTTCATACCAGCCAAAACACTCCCTTCAGCCAAAGCCTAAACCAGAGCAAGGCCCCAAGTCTCTTCAGTTCTGTGAAGGCTGGGAGAGGTGAGAAAGCCGCAGAAGAAGGCGGAAAGCCAGCAGAGGTTGGTTCAGGAGGATGAAGAAAAGAAGCATCGACAAGTACAAGGTGGTGATGGCAAGGCTGCAGCAAGAACTCTGGAAGATCCCGCTGAGATCATGAATGAAGGTGGCTACACAAAACAGTGAGTTTTCGGTGAAGACGAAACAGTCTTCTATGTAAAGAAGATGCCATCTCGGACTTTCATAGCTAAGGAGGAGAAAGAAGTCAATGCCTGGCTTCAAAGCTTCAAAAGACAGGCTGACCCTTGCTAGCAGCTGATGACTTTAAGTTGAAGCCAATGCTCATTCACCATTCCAAAAATCCTAGGACCCTTGAGAGTTAAGCTGAATTCACTCTGTCTGTGCTCTGCAAATAGAACGACAAAGCCTGGATGATAGCACATCTGTTTGCAGCGTGGCTTACTGAATATTTTAGATCCACTGTTAAGACTTATTGGTGAGGGAAAAAAAGATTCCTTTCAAAATATGACTGCTCATCGACAATGTACCTAGTCACCCAAGAGCTCTGATGGAGATGTCCAAGAAAGCAATGCTGTTTCATGCCTGCTAATACAACATCCACTCTGCAGTCCATGGATCAAGAAATAATTCTGATTTTCAAGTTTTATTCCTGAAGAAACACATGTGGTAAGGCTCTAGCTGGTGATTCCTCTGATGGATCTGGGCACAGTACATTGAAAACCTTCAAGAAAGGAGTCACCATTTCAGATGCCATTAAGAACACTTGTGAACACAGGTCAAAATACCAACAGCACCAAGAGTTTGGAAGACATGGATTCCAGCCCTCATGGATGATTTTGAGGGGTTCAAGTCTTCACTGGAGGAAGTCACTGCGGATGTGGTGGAAACAGCAAGAGAACGAGGATTAGAAGAGAATCCTGAAGATGCGACTGAATTGTTTCCACCTCATGATCATGCTGGAACGTATGAGGAGCCGCTTCTTGTGGATGAGCAAAGAAAGGGTTTCCTGAGATGGAATCTACTCCTGGTGAAGAGGCCGTGAATCTTCTTGAAACGACAATAAAGGATTTAGAATATTCTGTAAACTTAGTTGATAAAGCAGTGGCAGGGTTGGAGAGGATTGACTCCCATTTTGAAAGAAGCTTTTCTGTGGGCAGAATGCTACCAAACAGCATTGCGTGTTTCGGAGAAATCTTTTGTGAAAGGCAGAATCCATCAATGCAACAAATGTCATTGTTGTCTTATTTTAAGAAATTGCCACCGACAACCCAACCTGCAGCAACCACCACCTTGATCAGTCAACAGCCATCAATATCAAGGCAAGATTCTTTACCAGCAAAAAGATTATGACTCTCTGAAGGCTCAGATAACTGTGAGCATTTGTTAGCAATAAAATATTTTAAATTAAAGTGTATATATTTTTATCTCTAATGCTATTGCACATTTAATAGACTATCATATAGCATAAATATAACTTTTAAATGCACTAGGAAACTAAAAAAATTATGTGGCTCAGTTCATCATGCTAATCACTTTATTGCTGTGGTCTGGAGCCAAATCCACAACATCTTCAAGTGTGCCTGCACGGTGGTTGATAGCAAATGGGTGAATCCCTGAAGAGGGTTGAGCACAGCCAGTCAAGTTACACCATGATGAAAACGTAACCCAAGGGCAAGAAGGCTACTTCTGTGAATAGGCCATTATAAAGAACAGTGAAACCACATGCAATGGATTCTTGTTACTCATGGTAGTTGTGTCTTGTAAAGTCTCTGTGATCACTAAATTCGCAGATACTGAACCACCACTCTCAGGGGAAGCACAGGCTGGGTTTCTACAAACTTCTGGTCACAATGATTTCATCAACAGCTCAATACATAATTCTGTTTTATGTGTGTTTCTGTTGAAAAACACCTCAATTTGATATATGTCACTAATTCATCTCCATGGAACCCACACCCACGGTATCATAACTCATGCCTAAATGAAGCTTGCACACATTTATTCTCAGTAGGGCCCATCCCAGCCTCTTTGAGCATATAAACATGAGATAGCACTCTACAACTACAGTGGGGGCCCTTTTAAACAGCAATATCCCCAACCAAAAGCCCCAAAATGTGAAAAATATGGTACTAGAAAGATGGCATAAGGGACCCTTGTTTACAGCTTGAAAGCAGGGACTACAAGGCAGTGTTGCCATTCTGACCGCCACGTGGCATGTGTGCACTGGGGGACTCGGCGCATGTCTGCAAAGGACCACAAAAGAGCCATGAGTATCAATTCGGGTTTGCAAATAAATTTCAGGAAGCAGGCAAACTTGCTGGTGCAGAACCACAAATAATATGGCTTAACACTGGTGGGCCATTTAGTCCGGTGAGATTCATGATGAGAGAATCACTTTCCCTCTACTTGCGAGCCCAAGATAGGACTGACGGAATGCACTGGAACCAGCGTGTGGTACAGCAGGACCAACGCACGCAGCTCTCTTCTTGATTCCACCAGGAGCTGTAAGAACCACTGGCAAGCTACTTCACGGTAGAACCATCCTTTCCCATCTGTAAAGCAGGGATAGGAGTGTCCGTTGCAAGAAAATCATTGCCAAGAGTAAGTGAGATGCCGGCTGGGGGCAGTGGCCCATGTCCATAGTCCCAGCACCTTGGAGGGTCGAGGCAGGAGAATGACTTGAGCCCAGGAGTTTGAAACCAGCCTGGGCAACATAGCGAGTCACCATCACTACAAAAAAAACAAGAAAAAAAATTAGCCAGGTGTGGTGGTGCACGCCTGTAATCCCAGCTTCTTGAGAGGGTAAGGAGGGAGAACTGCTTGAGCCCAGGAGGTCGAGGCTACGGTGAGCTGTGATCATGCTGCTGCACTCTAGTCTGGGTGACAGAGTGAGACCCCGACTCAAAACAGTGATAATAATAGTAACAAATGAATGAATAATTTGTTTTTTTTAAAAAAGAATCAAGTGAGCTACTATGTGGGCAAGGAACTCGGTAATCAGTTGTTTGAGGTGAGTTTGGGTATTTAATTAAATAAATTAACTTTGTGAGAAATAATTGAGATCGGGCCCTCTGAGCCAGTCAGCAGTCTTTCATTCTTATCTTTGTTATTTTTAGACTGAAATGTTTGGATAGATGGAAATTTTCCAGTGATCTAGATTTTAAGTGTAGAGAAAGAAACCTGGTCCTAAACACACTCCTTCTGGGCCAAGACTGCGAACAGAAGTCTTGAAAATGAAGTCAATGTTGATCTTGTATGTTAAACAATTACATAATGACACTAATTAACCTCTTATATCTGTGTTATCTCATTAATAAAACTGTTACAGAAGAATCTCAGTATATTTTCTTCCTAGGAGTTGGTAGTTCATTTTTGTTTCTAGAATATGAAACTGCTCTGATAAATACCAAAACAATTTCTTTTTTACATTCAAGAATGTGGAATTAGAAACAGAGTTTTTTTTTTTTAGTTGGAGTCTCACTCCGTTGCCCAGGCTGGAGTGCAGTGGCACGCTCACGGCCACCCTAGCATTGACCTGCTGGGCTCTGGTGATCATTCCACCTCAGCCTTCCAAGTAGCCAGAACTACAGGTATGCACTACCACACCCGGCTAATTTTTAATTTATTGTAGAGACGAGGTCTCGCCAAGTTGTGTGGGTGGGTCTTGAACCTGTGGGCTCAGGCAATCCACTCGCCTCCACCTCCCAAAGTGCTGGGACTACAGGCTTGAGCTACCGTGCCTGGCAAGAAACAGGTTTTAAATAACAAATGTTCTTCCTCAAAGTAACATAATAGTCAACTGTGTAGTTCTCTGCACATTGATCATGCAATCCACACTGGGGGAGAGATGGGAATGTGCCCAGTTTGCGAAACTTACAAAAACGTGCAATTGTAGGCTATTCCTGATGCATCTGCTAATGACTGCTCATCCATTAGCATTTTCTGTTCTATGTCTGAAAATAAAACCAAGTGTTTTCAGTGCCTTTGTTTAAAATCTAATAGTTTACCTTTACTTAAAAATTCTCATGTGTTTCAAGAAGCATTATGCTGTGACTAATACATGGCTTGTTTATTAATTCTATCACAAGCCAACTTGAACGAATCAGTTAAATGTACAATTAAGGTACTCGATCTTTCTATACAAGCTTAAAAGCATACAGGCCTCAACTTTTACCCCACAATTAATTCTCGTTTTAGCAATGACGCCTGCCTCTGGAACCAGAGTTCATTCATTCATTCTGTCATGATCACACTGAGGGAGGGAGGCTGTGGGGTGCAAAGGTGGGCTCTGAGCTCAGCCTCTGGGATGGAAGGTAACAACCCGCCCCCGGGGCTATTGTGAGGCTGTGATCCTTGTTTAGAGTGTGTGTAGCACACGGGATGATGCCATGTGGGCGCATAGCACGTTTATACACAATAAATGTGAACCCCCACTGAAGGGCTTGGAGACTAGAAGAGCCATCCCTCGAATCGTCCTGGAAGCAAAGGCTGTTCTCTGAGAACTTAGCTAAAATCTCGTGTGTGTGTGTGTAAGGTTTTGGAGATGTCCCTCATTTCTAGTGTTAGTACATTAATCTTATTCATCGGAAACAACTGTACACACTATTCCAGCTGCTCTTCATCGGAGGCACAAATAGAAAACTGTCCTACCTGGGCCTGGTGAAAGTCAAGTTCAGTTAGCATCTGAGTTTTATGCCTGAATTGGACACGTGATAGCTATGTGTCCCTAGGTCATAACTTCTCTCAGGGTTTAGAAAAGGCACCCATAAAAGAATCCGTCTAAAAGGATTAAGCAGCTTGACTCAAACATTGATTATTATTGTGGCAGACACATTCACATCAAACCAAATTCACAAGCACAGATTTAGTATAGATAAGTAAACATTAGGAACTTAGGAAAATTTACTTCATTGCAAAATGTAGGGCATAAAATAATTCTCATTCAATTAAAAGTGTCATCGCTTCATTATCTCAATAGACAATGTGCTCCCACTGGAATACAGGCCTCTTAAACAGTGTTTTTTAAAAAGATATTTTACTTTATTCCTATTAATCAATATTCTTTTTAAATTTTGAATTAGTGTCTCACTCCATCCCCTAGGCAGGAGTGCAGTGGCATGCTCATGGCCACCCCAGCCTCGACCTGCTGGGCTCCGGTGATCCTTCTGCCTCAGCCTTTCAAGTAGCTGGAACTACAGGTGCGTGCTACCATGCTTGGCTAATTTTTTGATTTATGTAGAGACGAGGTCTCACCAAGTTGCCTGGGCTGGTCTCGAACCCATGGGCTCAGGCAATCCACCCACCTCCACCTCCCAAAGTGCTGGGATTACAGGCTGAGCCACCGAGTCCGGCCAATATTCTTTATCTGGTAGTCTTTTCTTCCTCTAATAAGGGTAAAAAGCATATGAGCCATTAGCAAACATAATCTCATTCAGCTCTTTCTGAAATAATGTTTGTGAATTTATTTTGCTCTATCTACTTAAACATTCAGTGAGAAAACAACCAGTTATCATCTCCAATTGTCCTTTCAAGAACCAGAAGCTAATACACTCAGAATGTCTGGCTGGTTATCTCAATGAGTTCGACTTTAGGCCTCTAGAAAATCTTCCTCTCTCCAAGAATTCTTGCCAAAGAATACCCTAAAAATCATTTCCTTTTGACCAGAAAGCATTTTCAGCTGTTACAGCCAGTTCAGTGATCCGCTTATCTTTTAAGAAAAAGCATAAACTGAAATTTCCCTCAACCTCTGAGCTTGGTAAGATTCGGCTTTCACTGTAACTTATATGAAAATTGAGTTCTAAACCTAAGTGCAAACTCCAAAATTTTCTTTGTAATAAACTTGATAGGCTTGTTGTCATTATAATCACGGGCTCTGAATTGGCAACAGGAAAATGTGCCAACACACTTTGAAAATTGTTAATTATTGGGACATTCCCTCAAAGACGACAGCGGATCCAGGTGGACCGTGTGAGTGCGTGAGTGTATGGACACATTTTCATGTGTGTCTGTGTGTAAGTGGGTGTGTGAGTAGCTGACTGAGTGGGAACTCAGGAGCAAGGCCAGGGCCCTCCTGGTGAAGCAGTTGGTGCCACAGCTGCTGTGCTTGGACCCTAGCGTCTCCTGGAGTGCCGAAGCTGAGTGCCCCTTTCTAAAACCAATAAAGCTTTTCCCGAGAAGAGGCTGCTGGAAGCAACTGCCATTGCCAGACTGCTTGACCACCGTGGCGCCAGGCCGGACACTGGCAGTGAGGGCCACAGAGGGAACACAGTGAGAGAGCCAGAGGCAGAGTCCCACTGGGGACATCTAGGCCATATCAAATAAACAAAGATTGAAATACTACCATGCACCTTTTCAGACCACAGAAGAAAAATAAATATCACCACCAACAAAATTCCCCCAAAACACACAAAGACATGGACAGTAAACAGCATAATGCTGAACAACTCCTGGGTCAACACAGAAATCAAAACAAAAATTTAAAGATTCTTGGAAACAAATGAAAACAAAGATACATCTTACCAAAACCTCTGGGATGCCATGAAAACAGTACTGAGAGGAATTTATATGTCCATGAACACACATCAACAAAACAGAAAGATCCTGAGTCCACAGCCTAACAAATTACCTAAGTGTGCTGAAAAGACAAGACCACCAAAACCCTATTCTTCAGCAGAAAAATTCAAATCAACAAGTAAAAACCCAAATATGGGACACAGAAAACAAAAATATCAGAAAAAAATCAATAAAACAAAAAGCTGGTTCTTTGAAAGGATAAACAAGATTGACAGACCTCTAGCCAGAATGACCAAGAAAAAGAGACAAAAAGCCCAAATAAACACAATCAGAAATGCAAAAAATCAAGTCGTACCCAACCACAAAGAAATACAAAAGATTATCAGAAATTACTGCACATACCTGTATGGAAACAAATTTGAAAACTTAAACAAAATGGAGGACTTTCTGATATCACACAACCTCCCAAGGTTGAAACAAGAAGAAATAGAGTCCCTAAATAGACCAAAAACATCCCAGGAAATTGACTTCATCATAAGAGGACTATCTACCAAAAAAAAAAAAAGAAGCCCCAGACCAGACAGTTTTCCAGTAGAATTCTACAAAACATACAAGGAGGAGCTGATACTAATCCTGTTGAAAGTATTCCAGGCAATTAAGAAAGATGGAACTTGCCCCAAATCATTTTATGAAGCTAACATCACACTAATACCGAAACCAAGCAAAGGCCCGACAAAGAAAGAGAACTACAGGTCAATAGCCCTGATGAACACAGATGCAAAAATTCTTAATAAAATTCTAGCAAATCAGATCCAACAACACATTTAAAAAATTATCCACCATGACCAAGTAAGCTTCATCTCTGGGACGCAGGGCTGGTTCAACATCTGCAAGACCATAAATGTAATTAAATACATCAACAGATGTAAAAATAATAACCACATGAAAGTATCATTAGATGCAGGAAAAGCTTTTGATATAATCCAGCATCCCTTCTTGACAAAAACCCTTGAACACCTAGGTATAGAGGAAACTTACCTCAAAATAGTAAAAGGCATTTACAATAAACCCACAGATTACACATTACTAAATGGACAGAAATTGGAAGCATTTCCCCTGCAAACTGGAACAAGACAAGGCTTCTCCCTCCTATTTAACATAGTATTGGAAGTCCTAACTAGAGCAATCAGGCAAGAGAAGGAAATAAAGGATATCCAAATAAATATGAGGAAGTTAAGCTATCCTTCCTTGCAGACAACATGATCCTATACCTGGAAAACCCAAGGGAATCTGTCAAAAACTTCCTTGCACTGATAAAGGACTATGGCAAAGTCTCAGAGTATAAAATAAACGTGTAAAAGACAGTCAAATTTTTACACACCAACAATAAACAGGCAGCGAACCAAATAAAATGTACAATCCCATTCACAGTAGCCACACACACAAAATGAAATATCTTGGCATCTTCCTAACCAGAGAAGCGAAAGACCTTTACAATGAAAACTACAAAACACTGCTCAAAGAAATCAAAGAAGACACAAACAAATGAAAAAATATCCCATGCTCATGGATTGGAAGAATCAACATTGTTAAGATGTCCATCCTACCCAAGGAAGTCTACAGGTTCAGTGCAGTCCCAGTTAAATTACCATCATCATTTGTATCAGATCTGGAAACAACAATACAGACATTCAATTGGAAACAAAAATGACCACAAATAGCAAAACAATCCTCTGCAAAAGAAGCAAAGTGGGAGGTATCACAGGCATTAAAGTTTATTATAAGACTACAATAATCAAAACAGCCTGGTATCGGTACAAGAACAGGCATATAGACCAATGGAACAGGATGGAAATTCCAGAAGCAGAACCTCAATTTCTCAACCAATTCATCTTCGACAAACACACCACCAACAACCAGCTGAGGAGTGGAGAACCTAATCTATTCAGTAAATGGTGCTGGGAAAACTGGCTGACCACATGCAGAAGAGTAAAACAAGACCCCTACTTATCACCATACACAAAAAGCATCTCTAAATGGATCAAAGACCTAAACACAAAACCTCAAACTATAAGATTCCTGATCAAAATCCCAGATATCCATGCCATAAGAGATAAGATAGACAAGTGGGACCTCATCAGACTGAAAAGCTTCTGCAAAGCAAAAGAAACCATCAGGAGAGTGGGAAGACAGCCCACAGAATGGGAAAAAAAATACTTGCCAACTGTATATCTGACAAAAGCCTCACATCCAGAATCTACAAGGAACACAAACGTGCCAAAAAGAAGAAAACAAACAGTTCCATTAAAAAATGGGCAAAAGACACGAACAGACACTTCTCAAAAGAAGACAAATGAGCAGCCAACAGACACATGAAAAAGTGCTCAGCCTTACTCATCATCAGAGAAATGCAAATCAAAACCACACTGAGATGCCACCTAACTCCAGTAAGAATGGCCATTATTAGTAAAACAGAAAACAACAGATGCCGGTGAGGATGCAGAGAAAAGAGAATGCTTCTACACTGCTGGTGGGAGTGTAAAATAGTTCAACCTCTATGGAAAACAGTGTGGTGATTTCTAAAAGAACTAGACATTGACCTTCCATATGACCCGGCAGTCCTCCTTCTGAGAATATACCCAGAGGAACTCAAATCATTCTACAAAAGAGGCACCTGTGCGCACATGTTTAATATGCAGCACTATTCACAATAGCAAAACCATGCTGCCCATCAAAAGTGGACTGGGTTAAAAAAAAAAAAAAGAAAATGTGGTGCATATACATGATGGAATATTATGCAGCAATAAAGAAGGACAAAATTAGGAACTCTGCAGCAACATGGATGGATTTGGAGTCTATCATACTCGCTGATCTATCACAGACACAAAAAACTGAGTACCACATGTTCTCACCTATAAGTGGATGCTGAACACCTATCATAGTACTACAAAAAAGGGATTAGCAGTAGCGGAACACTGCCAGGGAGGGGGACACATCACATCAATACGGCTGCCTGATCCTAACGCAGGCGAAGGGAGGTCCGATGGGAGGCCCAGAACTCACCTCTACCTAAATCACGTATGCACCCAATCCTGACGTGCACCCCACAGCTTTCAAGAAAATAAAAAATTGAAAGCAAAATAAAAATTGTTTATTATTTTGCACAAAATAATTCATGTTTATCATAGAAAATACAGAGAAGCTAAAAATTAAAATCATTTATAATGCCATCATCCTTTCAGATTTTTTTCTAGGGGGAAATAGGAAGGACTGTGTATTGTTCAGAAAAAAGTCATGATATACTTATCTTTCCATGTTTTTTCCACTTACCTCATACTATAAAGCTATGTCTTTCGTATGAGTCTTCATCATTATTTTTAATGACTGCACAACATCTTATGGAGAAGATACAGAATTATTTATATTCCCCATTATTAAAATTTTCAACTGTTCCCAATGGCTTCCTGTTTTATATAAACAACCCTGTAACATAGATTCCTACAAACACATTGTCCAATTATTTCCTGGGAGAAATTCGCTAGAAACAGAATTACTGGATCAAGTAATTTGTACATTTTTTTTTTTTTGATTCGGAGTCTCACTCTGTCACCCAGGCTGGAGTGCAGTGGCCGCTCCCGGCCACCTCAGCCTCGACCTGCTGGGCTCCGGCGATCCTTCCGCCTCAGCCTTCCGAGTAGCCGGAATTACAGGCACGCGCTACCACGCCCGGCTGATTTTTTTATTTATTGTAGAGATGAAGTCTTGCTGCCCAGGCGGATCTCAAACCCACGGGCTCAGGCGATCCACTTCCCTCAGCCTCCCAAAGGCGCGGGATTACAGGCTGAGCCACTGAGCCCGGCTAGTACATTCTTAAAGCTTTTGACATACCTTGCCAAATGCTCCTCTAAAAGGTTGAACAAATCTTCATTCCTATCAATGAAGTATTCCCAACAACAAACCCCTCACCTTATGGTATAATTCTTAAGATTCACCAATTGGTTGTTAGAAAATAGTAGTTCTCATAAGTCTAAATATTCGCATCCTTTCTGGTAAAAAGAAAACAAAAGAGCAATGACATGTCCAAGACCCACACTTAGCTTTTACTCTCAAAATCTGCCAACCCTTAGCAATGTTGTTCATATTTGTTTGCCCCAAGTTCTTTCCTGTAGCATATTTAATAATAAAATGAAGAAATAAATGCTTTTTTCCCTCCTACTCTGTAAGTAAATACTTGTCCAAGAAAAGAATAAATGTCCCAGTTTAAAACGGTGGAGGGAGCACAGTTCACCCTGGTCTGGGTATGTTCTATCAATGGTTGACCTTGGTCTAGCATGTCACTGACCCAAGTGGCTCACTGCCCTCACTTACTCTGAGTATTTGCTTCCAGATCCTGAAAATACATGTCCAATGGAGATTTGTAAGAAATACGTCCGTCCATCCATTCATCCGTCCATCCATCTGTCCATCCACTGACCTAGTCTTTAATAAATAGATATCAGGCATGCATACCATACTAAAAAACAAGACGTAGGTTCATTTATTGAATCATTCAACAAATATGGATTAAGTGCCTGTCTCACACCAAACAGTATTCAAACACTCAGCGCTAACTTCGATGAAAAAGACACAATCAAGGCTCTTGAAATGCTCACGCTTGGGTGGGGAGCCCAGGTGAGTTAAGAAGACGTGGTTCGAGGTTATCGCAAGGAACACGATCACACTAATCACACCAGCTTTTGCTTTTCCTAATTTTCCGCTGAACATAGCCTTTAAGCATGCCGAAGCATTCCATAAACAGAAATCTCACATGAACCAAAGACCTTCCTATAGTTTTTAAGTTTTTGGCTTTTATTTCAGATCACTGGAATTCTGTAATGCTTTTTTTTCCCCCGGCATGAAAAATAGTTTATAATGGGATCTCAAAATCTTGTTTCCTCCAGAACCTGCTAGTTTTAACAAGCACTTCACCAGAATTGATATTTCTTTTGTCAGACATTCGGCGTGATTTTCTGCTAATGTTCTGTGACAGCTGAATGAGTACACACTATCAAAATGCTGCCTTTCCCCATCTCTATAATTAAATTTAAAATTAGCATGCTGCTGTCTCATGCTTCACTCTGTGGCACTTGCCTCAATTTCCCTCGGTTACAAAGCGTGTTGGTTATGAATATGCATTAGGGTTTGCCGTCAAACCTTGTGAACAGCTCCTGGAGCTGAAGATTAGATAAACTATGTCAAAACAGCAGCATCCATTTATATCGTCCCTGCAATTTCCACCTGCCAATGAACATTCACGAGAGATCGAGCCACCGAGCATGAGAAATCCATCTGTTGGCCAAGGTTCAGAGCGCCCTTTTTTCTGCTTCAATGAATTTCAGTTAGATTTAATTTTCATTTACATGATATCAATGATCTGAGAGTCATCGATTCTGATGGAGTTAAACTTTTGTGATTAACAACGACGTGAGCCTTGAAATTCCTGTACTGAATATAAGGGTTGGAACCAAACTCTACCAAACCAAAGATTCAACAGTAGATTTCCTATCCCGCTGGTGAATTAGAAATGAACTGAGGCAGTGGGGGGAGAGGGGATGGACAAATAAATCCATCTTTCTCTTGGACATGAATATGGCCATCATCCCTAAGAAACAGAATTGTTGTTGCTATTATTTTTCTCAAAGTCTTTGGAAGTCTTCAAGTCTCTACTGTAAGTCTAAGATGGTGATGATCACATCTGTTTTGGCCTACGCTAGAAACACTGGGGGATGAACCTTACCGTGAAATGGTATAGCTAATGGACAAGTGAGCTTTGCTGGGTCTTCATTTTGAAATCTCATGGTAGCAGGATAAACACAGACTTCTAAAAGAATTGCCACCCCTTTATTGGGAGCCATAATGTTGTAGCAAAGAATTTTAGGCATGTGTGAGATCACGGGTTGATATGTCTACACAGACTGCTCTGTACGTTGCTTTTGCACCTAACAGTTCAGCCAAAGGGTCATCTTATCTCATTGCCTCTAGAGTGTCCTTGTTCTTCTGTACAACTGCATAGCTCTTCATTGCATGTGTGTCCCAGACTTTAGCATTTTGGTTGGTTCCGGCATTTTTTGTTACAAATGATGTAGTCATTTTTCAGCTTGTACACATAACTTTCAGCACTGTTGAGAAAATAATCTGTGGAATAAATTCCTAAAATTGGAACTATTGGGCCAGAGAGCATTCACGTTTGTAATCTTGATAGATATTACCAAACTTGGTCAGGCACGGTGGCCCACACCTATAATCCCAGCATTCTGGGAGGCCAAGGTGAAAGGATGACTTGAGCCCAGGAATTCGAGACCAGTCTGGCCACACAGTGAGGGCTCATCTCTACAAAACATCAAAAAATTTAGCTGGGTGCAGCAGTGCATGGCTGCAGTTCCAACTACTAGAGAGGTTGAGACAGAAGGATCCCCTGAGCCACGGAGACTGAGGTGGCAGTGAGCCATGATAGTGCCACTGCACTCAAGCCTGGGCAACAGAGTGAGACCCCAACTCAAAAATATTTATACATACACATACACACACACTCACACACACACACACACACACACACACACACACACACACACACCACACACACACACACACACACACACAGAGGGCATGATGCCTACAGAAGTGCTTTATGAAATCCGACCACACTTGAAAGATAGTAAGTTGTCACGCTTCCTTTTTTCCTCCGCTGACTTGCAGAGAGAGCTTCCGTTTGAAAACAACAGAAGGGACAGAGGCAGTAGAACTAATAGCGCCAAAATGATAAGGGTCGTCTGAGGGAATAGCAGATAATTGTCCCAGAAAGCCTAAGTTGAGAATAGTTGTGTCGGTTGAACACCAAATTTAGCTTCAGCTTCCGGGCAGTTGGGGCAAAACACAAAACACAGGTGCGTGGCTCTCCTTCACGTACAAAAGGAGAGAGGCCATTGTCCTGCCTCTCAGTTCTAAGAGGACCATGGGTGAGATCGTGATTCCGGCACAATGTGTCTATACTTCCCAGCATTCCTTGCAGCTGGGCGTGGTCATGTGATGGGTCCATACAGTCCCCTCCCCAGGGCCCCTCCTGCTCGTCCCCTTCCTACCAGCTGTCACAACTGCAAGCTTGGAAGGCAGAAGGAAATCCTGGGACCCCAAGCCTGTTTGGAACTGCCCTCCAATGAGGATCTCTGTTTCCTACTTGATGTGAGCAAGAAACTGTGTTTCAGCTACTGTGTATTTTACACAGTTTTCACATCCTATACAAAATATGGATTTTCTCAGCACTTTAGGAGGTTGAGGAGGAAGGATGGCTTGAGCCCAGGAGTTCGAGACCATTCTGAGCAACACAGTGAGATTTTTGTCTCTACAAAAAAATTTAAAAATTAGCTGGGGTGGTGGTGCCTGTCAGCTACTTGGGGGGCTGAGGCAGGAGGCTCACTTGAACCAGGAGACTGAGGCAGCTGTGAGCCGTCATCGTGCCACTGCACTCCAGCCTGGGTGACAGAGTGAGACCTCAACTCAAAAAAGGGTGGGGGAGGGGAATACATAAATAACAAAGATTATCTAATCTGCAACATCCTTGGATAACATCGTATTCAATTTTAGGCCTTAATTACCGGTTCTATTGAAGACACATGTTAAAATGCTCGTTATGAACCATCTCACATTTTATGAGGCAAGAAAATCTAAAGGTTCTGAGGAAAGAATGAATCAACCACCGACTCTCTTACCCCCACGTCTGGGGGTGGTGCCTGGGGACACGTGGATAAGGATGAGGGGACCTCAGCTCTGCAATTGTTTTTTTTGTTGTTTTTTTGAGTTGGAGTCTCACTCCATCGCCCAGAGTGGAGTGCAGTGGCCGCTCCCTGCCACCACAGCCTCGACCTGCTGGGCTCCGGCGATCCTTCGCCTCAGCCTTCCAAGGAGCTGGAACTACAGGCATGCACTACCACGCCCGGCTGATTTTTTTTATTTTTATTGTAGAGATGAGGTCTTGCCAAGTTGCCCAGGCGGGCTTCGAACCTGCGGGCTCAGGCAATCCACTCACCTCAGCCTCCCAAAGCGCTGGGATTACAGGCTGAGCCACCGAGCCCAGCTTTAGCTCTGCAATTGTAACGACTGTGTTTCTCCTCAAGCACAGTTTGAGGACTTGCAGCATGGATTCCTGGACGTCTCTGGTCCCTGGAGATCGAGTGGGCGCAGCGCATCGTGCCTGGACTCCAATCACCCTGAGACAGAGATGTGTCCAGAGCTCTCCCTAGATCGCCTCCTGGCATTTCCTCTCGCGATTTCCACCGTGCCCTTTTCATTTCACGTGTGACTCGGGAGACTCCACACCCAGTTAAACCTGCAGATTTAGCAGGGTTTAGGCAAATGGCAGCATCGGGCAGGCCAGGGAGGGCCAGCCTCAGCTTCAGGTCCACGTCTGGGCCAGGATGGATATGCCGACAGGTGACACTGACTCAGGTCAGGACAGTCCACAGGCTGTTGCCCACGCTGGAGTGCGATGCTGTGATTGGGCTCGCCACAGCCTCAGCCTCCTAGGCTCAAGAGCACCTCCCGCCTCAGCCTCCCCAAATGCTTGGACGACCCCAGACCGCCCACAGGACAAAGTGTGGTCTCAGCCTAAGCAGGCAGTGGGACCTCCAAATCAAAGGCAGCATGTTTGACACGCAGAGGTCGGCAGGGGAGACGCAAGGGAAGAAAAGCCCAGCCCTCTGCATGGCCGACCCCCGTGAGAAATGCCGTGCGTTCACAGGTCCATGGCTTCCTGACACTCCCTTCTCTCAGACCACAGTTTTACTTCTTATCACTCCTGTCGAGTCAGCAAGCCACAGCTACTCTCCCTTCAGGCGGACACCTGGCTCCTTTGACACCATTGCTTAAAGGAAAACGAAATCCACAAGTTCCTCTTCGGGTCCTCCCACCCGGGTAGCTTCTGTGTTCCAAAGAAAAGCCTCGAGACCACGATTAGAATCTTTGGCCTGCTAAGAAAATATGAAGGCGGAGACGGGAAGGTGGAGCCTTCCTGCTCTTTTGTGTGGGTTTGCATCTCAACCCCCTTGCTCTTGCCACTGCCCACCGCAGCCAACATGCCCGTAGAGACACAGCGGCAGGCGTCTCTGGAGGTTTGCTTTCCTAAAGGAAATGTATGAATGAGAATCCAGGCGAAGTTAGAGGTTGTGTGGTTTGACCTCTGCCTACTCAATATGGAGTCTCGAACATTTACTGCACACCTGCTCTGGGTGGTAAGCACTCTTCCAAGGGCATTCCAGTTAACATCTCCTCTAATCCTCGCGAAAACCCTGTCAGCCCCACGTTAGAAATAAAGGAAATTGAGGCCTGGAGAGGGTCAGTGATTTGTACAAAGTCTCACTGTAAGCGGCAAATCCAGGAAGCGGAATTCAAATCCAGGAAGCCTGACTTTTGGCTCTGAAACACCGTGTGATGCTGGATTGTTCCATCACCCCATCAACACAAGCACTGATTGCACCTGATTAACATGGTGTGTGGTGTTCGTCTAGAAAGACTCACGAAACGTTCGCTGCACAATTTCAAGCCCCAACTTCCTGGTTTCCACTTAAGCCGCTGCTACTTAAGGAGATAAAGGAGATTACTTCTCCTAGTATCTGGCAGATCCTCACCCCCAAGTAAGCAATCTGTAGAAAACAAAAGCAAACAAGTAGACAAATTAAGAGGTAAAGGAGTCTGGCGCCAGAATCTCAGTGTTTCCAAGAGCATTGGACCACAAGTTGCTGCCTGGAAAGCCTCGAAGACCTGGCTTTACACCAGCAGCAGAGGCTGTCTGTGGCCTGTGGACCCCTGCTCAGGACAGAGCGGCTGGATGCTACGGACATTATCCATCCACCCCCCTTCTCCAGGGCCCATGCTGGGCTTGGAAGCCACATTGGCTCCCGGGTCTGCCTTGTGGCCGCGGCTGCCCACGTGCTGTGGAATTGTGCCGCGCTGTGTCTGCAGGGTCTCCTGAAAACTAATGAACATCATTTCTTCTTGAAAGTCTGCGTGAAAAGCTCCATTTCTTTTTACAAACCATCAGGAAAGCCTCCGTGTTCACACAAGCCCCGAGATACATCCTCACCTCCCCTGTGGTCCAGCAGGCCCGGCCTTTCCAATTGGAAATAATTTCCAAATAAGTGGTCTGGCCTTGGACATGTTTAAGATGGAGAACGAATTTCCCAGTTTCGCTTGGGTTCCCTCAAGACTAACCTGGTTTGAGAAGAACTCCCGACCTTGACTTCTGAGCATTTCGCCTCATGGACTTGGTCATGGTCATGCTGGCTCATTCAAGTGCTCTGCGTTCTTGACACCAGCGCAGAACTGCCATGTTTCTGTTCGTTCCTGAGTCAGAGCTGTCATAATCTACTGATACGTTTCACTGGATGTCCTCACGCTCTCAGTGTTTGTTGTGTCTGTCAAAGTATGACACAGTCATTTGGGGCACTGGCCATGACTGGATGAATATGACATTAACAATGGGAAAAAACAGAACAGAACATGTTCTTGCTACTAAATATGATCAACACTATTAAAAAGAGATTATTGTTACTCTTGGGACATTCATTTAACAGTACAGGTAGGGTCTAACTTGTTACCCAAAACATAGCATAGCACAGTTTCAGTGGTTGGAAAGTCTTTTTTTAAAAATATATTAAGATGAAGCCGGGCTCGGTGGCTCAGCCTGTAATCCCGCGCCTTTGGGAGGCTGAGGTGAGTGGATTGCCTGAGCCCGCGGGTTCGAGACCCGCCTGGGCAGGGAGACCTCATCTCTACAATAAAATCAAACAAACAGCTGGGCATGGTAGCGCAGGCCTGTAATTCCAGCTACTTGGAAGGCTGAGGCGGAAGGATCGCCGGAGCCCAGCAGGTCGAGGCTGCGGTGGCCGGGAGTGGCCACTGCACTCCAGTCTGGGTGACAGAGTGAGACTCCAACTCAAAAAAAAAAAAAAAAAAAAAAAAATATATATATATATATATTAAGATGAAAAAATGTGTGCCAATTCCAGGCCAATATTATTGTTAGATTTCATTGTGTATGACTATTATTATTTTTGAATCGGAGTCTCCCTCCATCGCCCAGGCTGGAGTGCAGTAACACGCTCACAGCAACCCCAGCGTTGACCTGCTGGGCTCCCAAAGCGCTGGGATGACAGACTGAGCCACCGAGCCCGGCCCATTGTGTTTTATTAACTTCAAAATTATCGTATATCTGTTTCAAATTAATACAGATTCCCCAAGCACCCTTGGGGACCTTCTGAAGCCCCAAGACCGTATTTTAGCAGATCTAATGAAATAGAGAGGAGAGAGCGCATATCTACCTGCACCCCACAGCACGGAGAGCATGGCTTTTTGCCCACACCTCGAACAAAGAGCACTTGGACGCACGGGGCACATTACGCATAGCTGCAGAATTCCAAGCCAGTGAGCTGCGACAGAGGGAAGGGAGAGATTCACTTATGGCTGAATGCCTACCGTTTATTTCCTGATTCCACTGGAGAATATTTTCTAAAGTTCTTTCATTCCATAGTTTCTAAAATCCTATTTATTTATTTATTTTTAGCATTGTTCCAAGAGCAACAATAAGAGTGGGAGGCAGGGTCCTCCTAGGGGACCCGGGGACATCAAAATGCCAACGTCAGCTTTGAAAAGGCATGGGACCACCCAGGGCAAGGGAGGGAGGAGGTGGCATTCCCCACTGGAGATGTGCACGTGTTGAGTTCCGCGCCCCGTGAAGCCCCAGGATGGTCACCACCAGGGTTGCCTGAGAGATCCAGCTTTCCTCGCTCGCAACTGCACATTCTTTGTTGCCCCAAAACATGTAGCGCTCGAAGAAGAGTCTTCCCAAGAATAAACTGCTCTTCCCTGATGTCCACGATATTCAGGAACAGCTGCTTCAAACTAAACTATGGTATCTGGCCTACACAACTGAGGAATAAAGTCACTATGCACACATTTGCAAGTCCAGGCCTGGCCAATTGTCTTCAATTCCCCACTATAACCACTGAATATATTTTGGGGGCCAGGCGTGGTGGCTCACACCTGTAATCCCAACACTTTGGGACGTCAAGGCAGGAGGATCCCTTGAGGCCAGGAGTTCAAAACTAGCCTGGGTAACACAGTGAGACCCTTTCTGCAAGTGTGTGTGGGGGTAGGTGGACAAAAAAATGTATGCACATTTTAAGCGAAGTTATCTATGCATTACTTATGAAGTTGAATTAAATTATGGTAGCAATACGTAGTATGACGTTTGCTCAGTCGTGCTTCTGTCATTTTCTTTGACTGTCCTGCCTGTCGCATTGTGATGCCAGCATTCATTTGCTTAATGCCATCTTTGGGGCGAACGTCCTACTTAAAATACCCCATCTAGACCCATCTGTTCCGTCCTGGCCCCCACAAACAGCTCGAGCCCTCCGGCGAGCTGCGTCACACTCACCTGGAAGGCCTTGTGCATGTTTGCAAAGTCATCTGCACTGAGCTGGTCCTCCAGCAGGCCTGAGCCCCGGCCCGTGTCCCCGGCCACCCGCTCACCTCCCTCGTGGGGCCTCGGCCCGGGCTGGGACCCCGGATTCAGCCCCTGGGAAGCCTTTAGGAAACTCATGCTGGCTTCTCCTCTTCGCAGACTACAACGCTTTCCAGGCACTGGGTTGCCTTTTTTCATCGACAGGTGCCTTTGAAAGGAAACCCGGCTTAGCAGCGGAATTCCAGGACGAAAGCACCGACCTCCCAAGGCAGAAGACGAGGAGGCCAAACGTCCAGCGGAGGCAGGTACTCCACGGAAGCCCTCAGCTGATTTCCAGAGTTTACAGACGGCTGGTTTAAAAGCACCTCCTCCGTGCAGGGCGTAACCTGGTCTGATTAAAGCTGCACACAGACTCCCCAGTGTACAGCCACGGACACAGAAAGCCACTTTCAGTCCTCGCTGCAAATGCATCAGCAGTGCAGCATTCCCAGATCCTGGCTAACCCGTGTCCTCTCCACGCCGCGGTTTCAGTTCTGTTTTCTGGTCTAGGGACCTGGAGTCTCCCTGCCAGGAGGCACTCCTCCTGGGAGGCCCCAGCCTGCCCTCCCGGGGACCTGGGCTGTTTGTTTCTTCTGCTCCTGACGCTTTTGTGTGTTTCCTGGCTACCAACACGAAGCAACAAAAACGTCTCCTTTCACACCGCCCACGAGTGATTGACCTGAATGAAGGACTGAGCCTAACTGCCCATGTCGAGGTTTGTAACAAAAGGACTACACAGCCCGCCACTCGTTGTGAAACCACACCCTGAGTTGCTGAAAGCCAGCTTCTACAAACACATTTTCTATGAAGTTATGTCCTACAAAACGGGACGATTAGCCAAAGGCAAGAGCATGGAAACCCAGAATTTTATATTTAACGCACAGATAATTTTTTTGTTTGTTTGAGTTGGGTTCACACTAGGTCGCCCATGATGGAGTGCAGGGGCACCATCTCCTCCTTTCAGTTGCCATTACTCGCACCAGTGATGACACTGGTGTGATGACAGCTCGCCACAGACTCAACCTCCTGGGCTCAGGCCATCCTCCCTTCTCAGCCTCCTGAGTAGCAGGGACCATACCTGGCTAGAGAATGGCTTATTCTTACATAAGAATCCACGTCTTATATTCTCTTTGTCTTAGTTTCCAGTATACATAAAACAGGGATGGTTCAAAAAAGCTTTCAACTTACTGAAAGCGCAAGGAAAAAAAAAAAACCACAGCATAACATAATATGATATATCTGATGATAAAACTACTTATCGTCGTGGTGGCTCAAGCCTGTCATCCCAGCACTTTGGGAGGCCGAGACCAGAGGATGGCCTGTGCCCAGCCCGGGCAACTTGGTGAGACCTCATCTCTACAATAAATCAAAAATTAGCCAGGCATGGTGGCACGCGCCTGCAGTTCCAGCTACTTGACTGAGATGGAAGCATCGCCTGAGCCCAGCAGGTCGAGGCTGTGGTGGCCATGAGTGTGCCCCTGCCCTCCAACCTGGGTGACAGAGCGAGACTCCAAATCCAGCCAAACCCAACCAAAACAGAAAACTACTTTTAGTGTCATCACTGGTGCGAGTAATAACCACTAAAAAGGAGGAGAAAAAGAAGCAAAGTTTATGTTCTCTGAGCACCAACCCCGCACAGGCACTGAGACATTACTGTTATGACCCGTTGAAGCTTCACAACAACTTGCAGGGTAAATATGATCATTACCTCGTGTTACGGTTAGAGGCAAAACACAGCAAAAGGCCCCAGCTCTGGGACTGCATGGTAGGTGGACGCTGTCTGCACCTCATGTCCACTCTGGAAACTGAAAGAGGGTTGGGCTGTTCTCCTGGGTCTCTTCCTGCACTCAGTTCTCTGGGCTGGTGGTCCCTGAGCATGTGGGCCAACATAGGGAAGACATGCAAAAATTAATAAAAATAATTGGCTGGGTGTGGTGGTGCAGGCCTGTAATTCCAGCACTTTAGGAGGCTGAGGCGGAAGGATCACTTGAGACCAAGAGGTCTAGACCCACCTGGGCAGCATAGGGAGACACCATCTCTATAAAAATGAAACATTAGCCGGGCATGGTGGTGTGTGCCTGTAGTCCCAGCTTCTCGGGAGGCTGTGGTGGGAGGCTGAGGCTACCGTGAGCCATAGTGATGCCACTTCATTCCAACCTGGGCAAGAGAGTGAGACCCTCACTCAAAAAAATTTTTTTCCCTGAGTTATCTACCATGAGAACAAACTTTGCCTTCTTACCACCCTAGTTAGTAAGTTAGTAGGTTTGTTCTGCTAGATCAGTCTATGAACACTTGTAATTTTAAAAAATTTCAGTAGCTTTAGGGGGTGCAAATTGTTTTTGGTTTGTGGATGCATTGAACAGCAGTGAAGGAATCTGGGGTTTTTTATTTTTTGTTTTTTTAAGATTAGAAACTATAATTTATTTTATTTTATTTTATTTTATTTTGAGTTGGAGTCTCATTCTGTCGCCCAGACTGGAGTGCAGCAGCCGCTCCCGGCCACCGCGGCCTCGACCTGCTGGGCTCTGGCGATCCTTCCGCCTCAGCCTTCCAAGTAGCCGGAATTACAGGCATGCGCTACCACGCCCGGCTGATTTTTTGATTTATTGTAGAGATGAGGTCTCGCTGCCCAGGCAGGTCTGGAACCCGCGGGCTCAGGCAATCTACTCACCTCAGCCTCCCAAAGGCGCGGAATGACAGGCTGAGCCACTGATCCCGGCTTTATAATTTATTTTAAAATAAATGAGAGAGAGAGAGAAAGAGGAGGCTCACCTCTCCAAGGCAGGGGAGGGGGCCAAAGCCAGGAAACATGGCCTGGCCAGGAGTCTGGGTCTTAAGTGCACCAACAACCGCGCACCCCGCCCCCCCCCATGCGCATCGTACCCAGTGGGTGATCTTCATCCCTCCCGTCTCTCCCCTGCTGAGTCTCCAGGGTCCATGATGCTATTCTCTCTGCTTGTGCAGACTCTCAGCTTAGCTCCCACGGATAAGCAAAAGGTGAAAGTATTAGATGATCCGAAGAGAAACCAGAGTGTAGCTCCCACTTATCATATAAGTGAGGACATGCAGTGTTTGCCTTCCCTTCCCTTAGGCTGGTGGTCTCCAATTCCACCCATCAAATTCCATTCCATCGCTGCAAAGGCGCCTTGTTCCTTCTTATGTCTGAATGGTCTCCCACGGCATGAATGTATGCACTCCATTTTCATGGCTCACTGATCAGTTCATGGGCATTCAGGCTGAGTCCACATCTTCGCAACTGTGAATCGTCCTGCACGGAACACGCAAGTGCAGGTGTCTCATAGAGTGGCCTCTGTCCTTATGGGTCAGTTCCTGGGAGTGGCCCGCTGGGTCGAATGGCAGATCTACCTTGAGTCCTCTGAGGGATCTCCAGACCCACTTCCATCGAGGCTGAACTAATTCACACTCCCAACGACAGTGTATCGGTGTTCCCTTTTCTCCACATCCACACCGGCATCTACTGCTTTTGGACTTTCTAATCACGGCTGTTCTAGCTGGTGTGAGGTGGTCTCTCCTCGAGGTTTGCTAGCCATATTCTGGAGAGCGGAGCTTAGCTCATAACAGACACTAAGGAGAGAAGGAAGGGGACATAGGAGAAACAGTCCGTGAGGCCTCACCCAGGGAGGTGGGCGTCCCACTGGCTGACAGGGCAAAGTCCTCATGACTCCAGAGATCCAACTACCCGGCCTACTCAGTGTCCATGGAGTGTCCCTTCCTCCTCCTCACGTGGCCCGAAGCCAGCTTCTCTTCCAGCCTCATCCTGCCAAGCCGTCTGGCATCCAGGCTGCTCCTGGCCCGGGGCCCCCTCTCCCTAGGAAGAGAAAGAAAGGCGTCTTCCTTGTCCTCTTGCCCGGGACCTCACACGTCCCCAGCAGGGCTCCTCTGAGCAAAGACCCCAGCCCTAGGCCAAGAAACGTCCTCAGAGCCCAGGAAAGACCCCCTGCCTCTGGCCCCTTCAAGCCCTCAGCAGATAGGGCTTTCTTCCCTTCCTGGTCCCTGACCCCCCCTTCCATGCTGCACCCACAGCCACCTGTTTGGACTCGAGTCACAGCACCATCCTCTCTGTTTCGTGGCACGCTCGCTGTCTGTGGGTCTCTCCCTCCCAGCAGACTAGCCCTGCGGGCCGGGAGGATGCTTCCCTCTTGCCGGAGCCCTACGCTGCCCCACACTGAGCATTGCATAAGCCACACGATGCCGGTGCCGTCACAGGACAGAGAAAGCAGCACTTGCCTGGGACCCGAAGGACCTCAAGGAAGGGTCCTAGGTGCAGGCGGTGCTGGGTCGGCAGAAGGAAGCAGAACTCTGTGACAAAAGAACACCTGACTCAAGGGACATTTTTAAAAGAGAAAGAGAAACAAAATTTGAGACTCTATCTTCAAGCAACTTAGCAAATGAAACTACTCTGGCACTTTCCGAAACAAAGTATTTATTTCTATACATACCGTTTCTGTGTCATATGCAAAGGTGTCTTAGGGCTCGCCTCGGTCCCAGATGCTGCTCCAGGCCCCTGAAACGCCAGGATGAGTGAGCTATCTCACACTGCTCAGAGACACGCACAACAGGAAATGAAGGTTTAAGTTAGTCCTGTCTCTCTTTTTTTTTTTTTTTTTTGAGTTGGAGTCTCACTCTGTCGCCCAGACTGGAGTGCAGTGGCTGCTCCCGGCCACCGCAGCCTCAACCTGCTGGGCTCCGGCGATCCTTCTGCCTCAGCCTTCCAAGTAGCCGGAACTACAGGCGTGCTCTACCACACCCGGCTAATTTCTTTTTATTTTGTTGTAGAGATGAGGTCTCGTCAAGTTTCCCGGGCGGGTCTCAAACCCGTGGGCTCAGGCAATCCACTCACCTCGGCCTCCCAAAGTGCTGGGATTGTAGTGGCCGAATGAATGTTCAATCCGAGAGACCACCAAGAGCCAATTCCGATGAAAGTTCAAGAGGGTCTTTATTTGCAAGCTCGAGCCTGGACCTCTGTCGACCACCGACGCAGCGGAGTACACCCAGAGGCCCTGACTTCCTTAAGCAGACGCCTTTTATGCTTTTACACAAAGGGAGGAGGAGTTTGGGGGAACTTTCCAGTCTTGTTACCATTTAATTGGGTAGTAACCTCTGGTGGTCAGCTCAATTGTGGAGGATTGGCTAGCTTGACTCGGGCTGACCTTGGCCCACTACCTGGGGAAGTTGCAGAGACATTTGGAAACTTTAGGTGATTCTCCCCTCGCACCTGATTGGTTGTTGCTAAGGGGAAAGTGGGTCAAGGGAAGGGGTTGAAGCTTGAACTGGAGCTTTGCAGTTTTTCCCGTAACTGAAATTTTAACAGCTACAGGTTATGTTTTAAAGCAGAAAACTAAGATGGCTGTGCTATTGTCCACAAGCCCATCACATATTGATTGGGTTATAGCATGCTCTTAACCTAAGTTTATGGTATACTCGATTACGGTTCTCTCAGGATGACAGCCTGAGCCACCGAGCCCAGCCTAGTCCTGTCTTTTAAGAAAGCAGTTTCCGTTAAACTTGGGCAACATAATGCCCGTCTTCTTCTTCTTCTTTTTTTTTCTGTTGAACAATGCTGGAAGTAGCAAAACTGTATTTTCCATAACAGTATTTCTCGAACTTTTCAAGATTTTTTTTTGGTTATTTCCGCCCTCCTTCTCTCTCTCTCTCTCTCTCTCTCTTCTTTCTTTGAGTCATCTTATTCAACATAGTATCACTATGTGCCAGGCTCAGTGTTATGATCGCGGCTCACTGCGGCCTCGACCTCCTGGGCTCAGGCACTCCTGTCACCTCAGCCATCCAAGGAGCTGGGATTATAGGCACGCACCACCACCCCAGCTAATTTTTTAAATAATTTTTTAGAGACAAGGTCTCACTATGTTGCCCAGGCTGGTCTTAAACTCCTGGGCTCAAGCGATCCTCCTGGCTCGACCTCCCAAAGTGCTGGGATTACAGGTGTGAGCCACTGTACCTGGCTTTTCAAGTATTTGGACACAGAATTCACAAAGTAATAGCATCCTAAAATAAATACGTAATTTTGCAATAAATTGCATCTCATCATATGTTAAATTCTAATGCAAGCAATCTGTGGTGGCCAAATTTAAAAATATACGTGGAAGTAGAATGCAAACTTGAGAAAATCCTAACTGATGACCTACATGCTTCAACTAATTTGGGAAAAGGCCACTGAGACTTGGCGCACGGCTCCTAGGTGCTACTGAACATCACATGGAGACCGGTGCTTGGAAGCGCCTGTAAGTTCAGTCTGTTTGCTTGACTTCTGACAAGCACTCCGGGGAGAGTCGCCTTGACCTTCCTTTCTTCGAGCGAGCCCTTCTCCTTGAAAGTCAGCCTTCTCATCGCCAGTGGCACGTGGGTCTCCATCACAGGCATAACAGCTAGACTTCCCACTCACCAGGCGGTTGCTCTGACCCAGGTCCCTAAACTCCACCAGACTGCCACTCTCGGAGAAGCCACGTTCCTTCCTCTCTGGGGCTTGAGAACAGTCTGTCAGAGTCTCCTCAATGCAGAACCCTGTGTTCCTGTCCAGGGCCCTGAGAACACAGTTGTTTCACCTCCATCCAAAAGGAGCTGCTGAGGGTACGGTGAGCACTTACTGACCGTCTCCTTGAAGGAAGACAGAAATGAACAATTATTGAGCTCCCAGTGTATGCCAAGCCCTGTGTTAAGAACTTTCACAGATGTTGTTTTATTGAACCCTCATGAGATTCCTGTGGGACACCTCATATTCTCTCTCTCTCTCTCTCTCTCTCTCTCTGTTTTTAACAGATAAGGAAACTAAAGCAAAATTAAGTGTCTCTTCCAACCTCACACAACCTGCACCTTGTATAATACAATTATGCCAATGCAGGATGCTATGCATTCTGAGAACTTTACACAGATCCACTTGTCCAATTCTGCTGGAAATCCTGTGATATGGACACTGTGATTGTCATCATTTTTAGATAAAGAAACTGAGACCGGCTGAGCATGGTGGCTCACGCTTGTAATCCTAGCACTTTGGGAAGCCAAAGGGGGAGGATCACTTGAGCCCAGCAGTTTGAGACTGGCCTGGGCAATACAGCCAGACCTCATCTGAAGGAAGGAAGGAAGGAAGGAAGGAAGGAAGGAAGGAAGGAAGGAAGGAAGGAAGGAAGGACGGACTAGCTGGGTTTGGTGGCGTGTACCTGTATTCCCAGTTACTCAGGAGGCTGAGGCAGGAGGATCCCGAGTCCAGGAGGTCAAGACTTTGGTGAACTGTGATTATGCCACCGCATTCCAGCCTGGGTGACAGAGAAAGACCTTAACAAGAAAGAGAGAGAGAGAGAGAGAAGAAAAGAAAAGAAAGGGAGGGAAAGAGAGAGAGAAACGGAGGCTTCGATTACATCGTTTGTCTAAGATCACTCAGCAAGAAGCAGCAAAGCTGGAGTTCAAACCCCGGATCTTCCTGTGTTCTCCATGCTACAAAACCTCTCGCAGGGCCGCCTGCTGAAAACCATCCTAAATTCCTATCCAGCGTGGGAGCTGGAACGTACAAGAAGCCAGACAATAGGAAGCCCACAACAGGTAGCAAGGTCAGCGGCGCTTCGAAGTTGACATCAGGATGCCGGGCCCAAGACTTGGTTCTTTCTCTTCATCCCTATAATCTTTGAGTCCTCTCTCAAAATAAAGTTAGCAGAATTGTTTATCTCGCCAACTAGTTTCAAGGTTACAATGAGAAAATAGAGTGAAATCTCCATGCACATTGTAAAGACATGCTACACGTGGGTGAACATGAATATCCATACACAGTCAGAGGCAGACAAATTTCTGGCAACCTCAGGAAATAAGACTTGATGTGCAAGGGGCCTGGAATAATGTGGAGTGAAGCCAAGTGACCCACATCACGACAGCTCCCCTGCAGCTGAGATCCCATCATCACTTTCATTGCTTCCAGGATGGCCTCGTGTCTCCACCTACCCCAGAGAGCGGTGCTGCATCAATATTGCAAGGCTAGTTATTAAATGCAGTGATGGCGTGTATGTGTGGGTTTTATCACTTTGGAAAACATTTTCTGCCCTAGAATTAGTCAGAGCTAATGGCACTATGGAAGTCTTCCGTCAGAGGGCTGGTCTATTTTGCACTGTCTGAGTCTATTTTTAATAACAGAAATGGTACAGCAGTGTAACTACTGCCTGTCAGGATGTGTGCCTCTTTGACTGACTGCCCAAATCCCCAGCACCAGACACTCTGTTGACAAAGCATGGGACACTCTTCTAGAAGAAAAGTAGCTTTTAATTTAATGTGGTCTCCTGAACAGCTTAGCCCCAAGGGAAGAGGTATATGCGTATAAACACATGCAGACAGAGAAGATGAGAGAGAAACAGAGGAAGACAGAGAGGGAAGATGAGAGAGAGAGAGAGAGAGAGGAGAGAGGGAGACAGAGACAGAGAGAGGTGTGGAAAATGCAAGTCTGGGAGTTTCTCAGGTGGCCTCACTGGAGAGGATTGTGGACCGCTGCAGGACTTTGTGTGAGGACCAACCGCAGACTGGGGTGGCAGAGGTGAAACATGGAGATAAAAGCATCTCCAAAAGAGATGCAATAAATGAGACAGGAGCTCTGAGTTCAAAGTCAAGACCTGGGTCTTTGCACGGTCCCCACTGTGTTCAAGTGATTCTGGAAATTACCCCCTGGGGCTTAGGCTTCCACAATCCTAAGCGAAGATAAGAATTCCTACACACACACTTCAAATGATTGCTCTGAGGCTCACAGGTGAACGTGTGTAAAGACATTTTCTAACCAGAATGGTCTGTGTGGATATGTATCTGTTGGTTTATTCATTCACTTGGCAGTATTTTTGTGACTTGACATGTAGAGGACATCGTCCTGGTGATACTAGTTATGCTGTGCATCTTAACATTAAGGGAAGTAAAGTCTAGAAATGAAGCAAGTCATCTGCATGACTCGTCTGGGTAAAAAGCAGAATGAATACTTTGTGAGTTAAGGATAGACTTGGCAGATGAAGTAAAGATGGCTTTGGAAGTGGTGACATTTGACTTGGTGTTATGGCTTGAATTGTGTGCCTCAAAAATCTTTTTTTTTTTGAGTCAGGGTCTCATTTTGTCACCCAGGCTGGAGTGCAGTAGCATGATCATGGCTCACTGCAGCCTCGACCTCCTGGGCTAAGGCAACCCTCTTGCCTTAGCTTCCCAAGTAGCTGAGACTACAGGTGCACACCACTACGATCGGTGAAGTTTTTTAAAATTTTTTCATAGAGACAAAGTCTCACTATGTTGCCCAGGCTGGTCTCACACTCCTGGGCTCGAGCAATCCTACCTCAGCCTCCCAAAGTGCTGAGGCCATAGGCATGAGCCACAGTGCTTAGCCCAGAGACCTTACATTGAAGTCCTAACCCTCGGTACCTCAGGATGTGACCTTATTTGGAAGGGGGTCACTGCAGGTGTGATTAATTAAGATAATACTGGAATAGGTTGGGTCATAATCCAATGTGACTGAAGTTCTATAAAAAGGAGAAATTGTGTATAAACACCCCTGCACACACACAGAGGGACATGTGAAGACTGAAGTTCTGCTGTCACAGATGAGGAACTCACTGCAGCTCATGCCTGTAATCACAGGGTTTTTGGAGCCTGAGGTGGGAGAATCTCTTGAGGCCAGGCATTCAAGACCAGTCTGGGCAACCCCTGTCTCTACAAACAAACAAACAAACAAACAAACAAAAACCCACAAACTATCCAAGGTGGATGTGATGATCAGGTTGTCCGTTATGACAATCTGTGACATTAGCCAGCTGTGTGACCTTGGGGAAGTGACTTAACCTCTTTGGTTTCAGCAACTCCACTTGTAAAAATAAAAGATCTGTAAAGTCCCTTCCAGGCCTTGCTTTAAAAAGGAGGAGGGGGAAGTGTCAGAATGCTCTGAGCGCTGCAGAAAAGGAACAGCTGCCGTGTCCCTGGCACCAGGATCACGCCACCAGAGTGTGGCTGCGAACACTGCATTTCTTGGGATTCCGACGCACAGTGTCATCCTATGGATGCATGAGCCAGCCTGCCCGACAGGCCTCTCTCTGTGCACCTGCCGCAGGTGAGCCCTGTGCGGCTGCTCCTCCTGCTGGCCTACCTGAGGGGATGTTGCACGAGGATGGCGAATGGGGTCGCTCAGAAGAATGCAGCATACGTGTATCTGCTTATTCACCTGGTTATTCAGTCCCCGTTGGGCAGCTAAGCAGCCACTGTGGCCATGCATGGCATCAGGCACCGGGCATGTGAGTGACTGAGGCGGGCTGGTCCCCGCTCCCAGGAACCTTCCCACCAGGCAGGGAGAAACTTGCAAACGCACGGAGGCTACCATGACTGACTGTGTAAGAACAGGGACGAGGGGCCCTGGGAGGACATGCCGGGCTCTTCCTGCCCCAGTGGTGGACGATGGGGCAAGAAAGGTGCATTGGAACAAGTCACACGTGTGCTGGCACCCAAGTGGCCACCACGGTGAGCCAGAGAGGCTGCAGGAAGCAGTCTGGAGCCGAGGAAGCATCTCAGGTTAAGGCTGCAGGTGGCCACGCCCATGCCGGATCCCTGGGATGAAGGTCCTTTTGGCTGGAGGCTCTTATAGCCTAGGGTTGAAGACAGGGGGAGGGCGAGGGTCTGGCTGGAGGAGGAAGCTGGCCTAGACTATGGCACCACAGTGAGCAGCTATGTGTCCGTGCCCGGGTCCCTGGGCAGCCACGGATGCTTCTAAACTGGGAATGGAGCACAGTGAGGTGTGCATTTATGGAAGATTGTTGATTTCTGGTGGTTCCCACCTCAGTAGTTTTATAAATGATCTGCACGGTTTTTAAAATCCAATGCCCAGGCCAGGCGTGGTGGCTCACACATATAATCCCAGCACTTCAGGAGGCCGAGGTGAGTGGATTACCTGAGCCCACGGGTAATCCACTCTTTGAGACCAGCTTGGGCAACTTGGTGAGATTCCATCTCTACAATAAATCGAAAAATTAGCCAGTTGTGGTGGTAGCCTGTAGTTCCAGCTACTTGGAAGGCTGAGGCAGAAGGATCACCTGAACCCAGCAGGTAGGGGCCGCAGTGGCTGTGAGCATGCCACTACACTCCGGCCTGGGTGACAGAGTGTGACAATAAAATAAAATAAAATAAATCCAATGCCGGCCCCACTCCAGAACAACAACTTAAAATCTCTGAAAGTTGCCGTGCAGGGTGGCTCATACCTGTAATTCCAATGCTTTGGGAGGCCAAAGCGTGAGGATTGCTTGAGGCCAGGAATTTGAGACTGGCCCAGGTTGCATAGTAAGTCCCTATCTCTACACAAAATAATAACTTTTCAAAATTATCTGGGCGTGGTGGCCCTGTGGCCCTAGCTACTCAGGAGGCTGAGGCAGAAGAATTGCTTGAATACAGGAGTGGGGTTCAAGACTGTAGTGAGCTATGATCGTACCACTGCACCCTAGCCTAGGCAGCAGAGTATGGACATTTTGAAAATGTCTCAAAAAAATAAATCAACCAAAATAAAATCTCTGGAAATGAAATCCAGGCACCAGTGTTTTTTGAGGTTCCTCAAATGATTCCACTGTGCAGCCAGGGTCCAGAATGGCTGAGTTGGAGGAAGGCTAGCCGGGCTCGGTGGCTCAGCCTGTAATCCCCCGCCTTTGGGAGGCTGAGGTGAGTGGATGGCCTGAGCCCGCGGGCTCGAGACCCGCCTGGGCAGTGAGACCTCATCTCTACAATAAATCAAAAAATCAGCCGGGCGTGGTAGCACGCACCTGTAGTTCCGGCTACTCGAAAGGCTAAGGCGGAAGGGTCGCCTGAGCCTGGCAGGTCGAGGCTGCGGTGGCCGGGAGCGGCCACTGCACTCCAGTCTGGGCGACAGAGTGAAACTCCAACTCAAAACAAACTAACAAACAAAACAAAAAAAAAAAAAGAAAGAAAGAAGGCAAGACCAGCCAGGACGGAATTGAGGTAACGAAGCTGACAGGTGGTGATGGCTTTTTATAGCCCAGCAAAATATCAGATATATCAGAAAGGGTACTTGATGAGTGCAGAGAGAATCCAGAATAGGCTTAAGAATAATTCTGAAATATCTGTTTGCAAAGTTTTAAATTCAGAAACCATGTTACTATTTCACATGTTTAAGATAAAAATAGTACAAGGCAAAAAACTAAAATGGAACACGGGGAGAAACAAAGGAAACCTAACCAAACACATGACATAACCACAAGGAAAAAATAATTCCAAGGAATGTCAGAGCACAATACCTTGACTATACAATCTCAATTTAAGGAAGAAAATACCCACCTGTACAGGGAAATCTTGACCTCCTTCTAATAGATTTCTTAGTTGTCTTAATAGACACATCTAGAAAGTAAGAAAATGCTTTTAAAATGATAGACACCTCAGAAGGAAATAAGAGAAAGCATAAGGGGTACCCACTGGCCAAATCTGAATCAGGTTGAGTCTCAAAATACATAAAGACAGGTGGCAGGAGTGTGGCTATTTCAAAAAAAATTTGTGCCGGTTATAGGATTGCACAAAAACCCAGACACTATTTATTTTAGAAGTCAGGGTTTCCATTACAGCAGAGGGGAGATACAAATACAGAATGGTCAGGCATGGTGGCTCACACCTATCATCCCAGCACATTGGGAGGTCACAGTGGGAGGATCACCTGGGAGTTCAAGACCGGCCTAGGTGACACAGCAAAACCTCAGCTCCGTAAAATTAAAAAATAAGCCAGGCATGGTGGTGCACACCTGTTGTCCCAGCTACTCAGGAGGCTGAGGCAGGAGGATCGCCTGAGGCCCAAAGATTGAGGCTGCAGTGAGCTGTGATCATGCCACTGCACGTCGGCTTGGGCCACAGAGTGAGACGCCAACTCAAACAACAGCAACAACAAAATAAGGACTGGAGGAAGGCAAGGGTGAGCTCCGTGCTGTTGAATGGGAATTAGAAGCCAGGTCTTCCTTTCTAGACACCATTCTCCTTGTAGAAGTGCTGATTCCTGAGCCGGCGCAGAAATAGTCCAAGATGAACCTGGAGTCTTGTCGTCTAGAAAGTAAGAAAATGCTTTTAAAATGATGGACACCTCAGAAGGAAATAAGAGAACGCATAAAGGGGTGCCCACTGGCCAAATCTGCATCAGGCTGAGTTTCAAAATACATGATGACTGGAATGGGGAGCACGGAGATGTCTTCTAAACTTGCAGGGGTCTCCAGCCTCCCCCCGCCCCTCCCCCCCCGGCTGTGGGCTGGGATCGGTCCGTGGCCTGTTCGGAACTGGGCCCCACAGCGGGAAGCGAGTGGCCGGCTACCCTGGAAAGCTTTCTCTGTACCTGCAGCCGCTTCCCATCTCTTGCACCTGAGCTGAGACCCGACTCTGGTCAGATCGGCGGCAGCAGGAGCTTCTCACTGCAGCACGGACCCGATTGCCTGGAATACTTTCAATAGGATTAGTATCAGCTCCTTTTTGTATGTTTTGTAGAATTCTACTGAAAAGTCACCTGGTTCAGAGTTTGTTTGTTTTTTTTTTTAGGTAGTTTTCTAATGATGAAGTTAATTTCCTGGGTTGTTATTGGTCTATTTAGTGTCTCAGCGTCTTCTTGTTTCAACCTTGGAAGTTGTGTGATGTCAGAAAGTTCTCCATTTCATTTAGATTCTCAAGTTTGCTTCTATACAGGTGTGTATAGTAATCTCTGATAATCTATTGTATTTCTTCGAGGTCAGTTGTGATTTGATCTTTTGCATTTCTGATTGTGTTTATTTGGACTTTTTCTCTCTTTTTCTTGGTCAGTCTAGCTAGGGATTCATCAATCTTATTTATTCTTTCAAAGAACCAGCTTTGTGTTTTATTGATTTTTTTTCTATGATATTTTTGTCTTTTATGTCCTGCATTTGGGCTTTTACTTTGGTGATCTGGATTCTTCTGCTAAAGTTAGAGTTTTGGTGGTCTTGTCTTTTCAGCTCCCTTGGGTGATTTGTTAGGCTGTTAACTTGTAAGCTTTCTATTTTCTTGATGTGTGTTCATAGAGATATAAATTCCTCTCTTAGAACTGATTTCACAGCATCCTAGAGGTTTGGTAAGATGTTTCTTTATTTTCATTTGTTTCTAGGAATATTTTAATTTCTGTTTCAATTTCTCTGTGACCCAGTAGTTGTTCAGCATCATACTGTTTAGTGTCCATGTATTTGTGGGGTTTGGGGAATTTTGTTGGTGTTGATATTTATTTTTATTCCACTGGGTCTGAGATGGCAGTATTTTGATCTTATGAAATTTGTTTATGCTTGATTTATGGCTGAGGATGTGATTGATCTCGGAGTACATTCCATGTGGTGATGAGTAGAATGTATATTCTGTGGTTGTTGGATGGAGTATTCTGTAGGTATCTATTAAATCCATTTGGTCAAGTGTCTAGTTGAGATTTCAGGTCTCTTTGTTGATGTTTTGACTTGATGATCTATCTAGGGTTGTTCATGGGGTATTTAAGTCCCCAGCTATGATAGTGTTAGTCAATATCTTTTTTTAGTTTACTTGGTAGTTGCTTTATAAACGCTGGTGCCCCTGTGTTGGGTGCATATATGTTTATGATAGATATTTCTTGTTGATGTGTTGAACATTTTTCATTATGTAGTGTCCTTTCATATCTTTTTAAATTGTTGATAGCTTAAAGGTTGCTTTTTCTGATATTAAGATTGTGACTTCTGCCTTCTTTTGTGATCCATTTGCCTGGAAACTCATTTTCCATCCTCTGAGTCTGTGGGCATCCCTTATGGTGAGATGAGTTTCCTGGATGCAGCAAATAATTAGGTCATGGTTTTTTATCTAGTTAGCCATTCTGTGTCTTTTCATGGTACATTTAGTCCATTCACATGATTATTATATATTATTATTATTATATCAGTCCATTCCGGCTGATTATTGAATGTGATTGTTTATACCCATCATGTGGTTCTTAAAAAGTTTTTTCTTTGTTTTCTTTTAGCTTTTGGGTTGATGTATGCGTGTGTTTTCAAGTTTACTGTTGTGATATGTTCTCTGTTGATTCTGTGTGCTACTGTTCTCTAGCGAAATATGTGGTCATTCCTTTTTTCTTTTTTTTTCTGTGCTTAATACCTTTTAAAGAATCTCCTGTAGAGCTGGTCTGGAAGCTGCATAATCTCTTACGGATTGAATGTCTGGGGAAGATTTTAATTCTCCACTGCTGATGAAGCTGAGCTTGGTTGGATAGGAAATTCTTGGTTAAAATTGTTTATCTTTGAGGACTTTGAATATTTGACTCCAGTCCCTTCTAGCTTGTTGTGTTTCTGCTGCTAGGCCTGCTGCTATTTGATTGGTTTTCCCTGGTAGGTAGTCTGAACTTTCTCTCTTGCTACCTTTAGGATTTCTTCTTTTGTGCCTATTTTGTGTAGGCAATTATTATGTGTCTAGGCATTGGTCCTATCATAGGATGTCTTGTGAGGGTTCTCTGCATCTCTTGTGTTTGGATGGTCACATCTCTGGTGAGATGGGGAAAGTTTTCTTGGATAACCTCCTGGGCTACTTTCTCCAAGGTGCTCTCCATTTCCCTTTCTTCTTCTGGGATACCAGTCAAATGTAGCTTTGGCCTCTTGATATAATTGCACATCTTTTGGAGGCTTTGTTCTTTCTTTCTGAATTTTCTTTCTGTTTTTTACAGATCAGGTCAATTCCATGTTTGGCCTTCACATCTGAGATTCTTTCTTCTGCTTGATTAATTCTGCTTTTCATGCTTGTCATCTTGCTATTTATTTCCTGGACAAAATTTTTTTATGGCCAAAATCTCTGCTACAAGTTCTTTCAGTGTTGCATCTTGTCTTTCTTGAATCTTAGTCACTCTTTCCATCCATTCCCTAATACCTGTTGTTCGGGGGCCAGCCACTGATGATTTCCATTGTTTGGGCTCTGAGGTCTGATTTTTCAGGAGTTTTCTCTTTGTTACACTGAAAATTACCTGTGGTCTTCTGTTGATTTTTCCTCATTTGTGACAGATCTTTTTCTTTTCTCTTTAGTTCCATTATTCAGTGGCAATTGGAGAGGCTTTCACTTCTGATGTTTGCTCAGCCCTCTGTTCTTCCCTGATCAGGGCTCTGGATTTGCTCTATTTTGAAACACGGCTGTGGGTGGAAAGCTTTGCTCTCCCTTATAGTTTTGAGAGTCGAATAAGGTGGAGGGTGGGAAGCTAGGATTCAGAAACTGCTTGCAAATCACAATGTTCACCAATTGTGGTATGGCTTCTCTGAGACCCACTTCCCACCACCACTCTAAATGATGATGCAATGGGTATGTGTGTGTATTCCCTGAGTCCAAGATACAGTAACAGCAATGAGGAGAACAGAGAAAATTACAATGAAATAAGATGGACAGAAATTTTTAAAAAAGAAAAAAATGCAGAACAATGAAAGCAGAAACCAAAGCAAAAACAACTGAATACACACACAGAGACACACACACATACCAAAACAAAACAGAATAACAACAAAGCAAAGAAAAAAAACAGGAACACCAAACACACACACACACACACACACACACACACACACACACACACACATACACACACCCAACACAAAATGAAAGGAGAAGAAAAAGAAAAGAAGAGGGAAAAAAGGAATGCAGATAAAACCCTCACACATATATTCACACACACCACACTAAAAAAAGAGAAAGACAAAAGAGCAAAAACAAACAAAAAAACTGAAAGATGAACACTCAATATTCACATACACATATACAGAAAATAAAAGAAGAAAGAAAAAAGGAGGGGATGCAGATTGAACCTTCACATACACAGTCATGCACATATTAATATTTTATTAAACATGCACATTAACATAAACATTTCAAATACTCTAAAATTAAAAAAAAAAAACCCCCCCCAAAAAAACCCACCCTCTTGTGGCAGGTTCTATAACTGTTCCTCCCAGCTGCCCCTCTCCTGTCTCCTGCAGAGAGCTTCAGCCTCATTCACAATCTCCCCAGTGTCTCACCCAGAGAAGGAGGAGAAGGTGGTGGGAGTGGGTGGGGCTTCAGGCCTCCCTTCCCATTCTTGCATGGTCAGGGGTATTCCCTCCAGTGGGGAGGTATGGGGTTCCCTTCCCCAGGTACTGGCAGGGGGTGGGGACCACCCCAGCTAGGCTTGTCCTGGAGTAGAGTCCTCCTATTGTGGCTGACATCAGGGCTCCGCCTGGGTTCATCCCTCCGAACCATCCTCCAGCCATGTGGGTCTGATGTTCAGAGGACTGCTGGGGAGGAGAGGGCTGGGTCAGCCCCGGATTCACCACTGATCTCTTTGGAAGCCTTCCTCATCCTTTACTGGCCACACTCTTTGTCCTGTGGCTGAATCAGGGCAGGGGGTGGGGTGCGTGAGGCTCAGCACTCATCCTGTCTCTCCCGAGTTTGTGCTTCCAGGATATCCCCCCTGGGTCACAATCACCCCTGAGTAGTTTATCTGCCAGAGACCGGTTCTGTTGCTCCATGGTGAGCAAGATGGAGCACTTTCCTGCCCAGTTTTCAAAGTGGTGGCAGTGTGTTTCTTTCATCTTCTCCAGTGGGGCCTGCCTCTGGGCTTCCTTGCTGTGCCTCCTGCACAGCCTTCGGGGCCAGTGTCGGCCAGTGCTGCGGTAGCGAGACAGAGCCTGGAGCTGGTAGTCTCTCCCAACAGCTTTTTCCTGGGAAGGTCTTTGTTGATTTAAAAAATTGGTGCTCTGCTTCTGCACCCTGGGAAGTGCTATGGACCAAGCAGAGCTGCTGCGGCACTGGCTGTTTCACCAGGAGAGCCCTGGCCACTGACTCCCGAGCCTCCATTCCATGGGGTGGCTACTTCCATGACGGGGATGTATTTGTTTTCAAGAGGTATGTGGTGAGAATTCAGGGCAACACGACACAAAATTTTCCACATACTCACTCGCTCGCACTGGGACTTGCATAGTCCGACTGGCTCTGCTGCCCTCTTCCTCCCAAGGCCCCCAAAACTTCTTAGGAATTAAATATTTACACATTCTCAGAGAATCTTCCCCACGGCTTACTTATATTTAGAGGAAGGAAAGGGGTCGTGATCTGCGGGGCAAGTTATTACAGTTAGCCTCACTGACTATGCGACAGACAACACGAGTGTCCCACGAGAGCCCCTAAGGAGACCCCACCTCCCTCCTGCAACATCCCTGCCTTAACGCGTAACTGCCTCCAATCATGTCAACAAGCCGGCAAACCCAAGTTGACGGAACTCTATAAAACAGCCAGCTGTCCTCTCCAAACAAGTCAATGTCACAACAAGATGAAGAAAGGCTGATAGCTGGCCCTGGGTGTGAGACAGTCAGGGACTTCCACCGTAGGACAAAAGCTTGGTCTCTTGTTTAATTATACCATATACACATGTGAGCTTACATAAAGGTCGTGGTGCAGGTCTCCCCTTCCCGCCAGCCTTTCTGCTGGAGCTTTTCTCTTCTCCTTTGTCTTGACTGTTAACTACAAGGCCAGTATGGCAGCCCGGCTGGTGCCAGCAGGGTACCAGTCCCGTAACCATTCCTGAAGAAGTGAGCGGCCTTGGTTTAATCTAGTACAAGCAGCTGCAGCGTGACTCCCCCTCCTCGAGGAAGGTGAGGCCTACAGGGTTTGGAGCTGACTTGGCAGGCAATAAAAAAATGAGAAGAACCCCCATGTTTCTGGGCCACCCGATAAAGCCTTGCTTGTTTCTTTGCTTGGGAGCGGCTTGCTCATCTCTTTGGTCAGTCTGTCTCCCTTTTGCTCAAGCAGAATCCCCAATAAACCCTTGCCCGTTTGCTCTGAACTTGGCCTCCACCGCGTCCCTCTCGTGTCTGCACTGAAAGAGTCTGTTCACCCGTCACAGATGCACCTCCTCATCCCGGATGGGCTCCTGAACTGGGGCGTGAGGGTGGGAGGGACAGTGCTGGGAGGACAGGCAACATGGAACGTGGACAGTGTGTTAGAGTCGTCTTGAGACAACATTGACTTTTCCAAATGTGCTCACCACCCCGAGTTTATGTAAGAGAATGTATTTGTTGTCAGGAGACACACGGTGAGGATTCAGGACTAGGCTCGTGATGGCTACTTCCATGACTGGGATGTATTTGTTTTCGAGAGGTACGTGGTGAGAATTCAGGGCAAGGGTCTTGGTGGCCGCTTCAACGATGAGGATGTATTTGTTGCCGAGAGACGCACGGTGAGGACTCAGGACAAGGGTCTTGGCTGCTTCGACAATAAGGATGTATTTGTTGCCAAGTGGTACAGGGCAAGGATTCAGGACAAGAGTCATGATGGCTGCTTCAAGGATGATGATAAAATGTTACACACTTTATCATCAATAAAGTCTTAAGGGTCAATAAAGTCTTAAGGGTCAACCCTTCGGCATGATGAAGTACCTGTCAAAAGTGCTGGGCCTGGTGCTGAATGTGTGGCCAGGTAATAAGCCGTCCTTCTTCTGGTCTCTGAATGTTCTGTGGTGCGAGTATGTTTAGGAAGAGGATGACACCCTGCAATGTTGTAAGGTCAATAAGTACACGTGCATCCATATGCATGTATTGCACTATTATTGTGGTTCTTCTGTCATTTGGCTTTTTTTCAAGCTAAACGTCAAAAGAAAAGTATAAACTCCAGGACTAGGGCTTGACCAGGGACAGTCCGCTCAGATGCCCGGCTGCATGTAAGCACAGCCCCACACAGGAACGCTCTGGCTCTGGATTCTCGTCGGCTGCAATACGCGGGAGCCACAAGCACACCTGCCCTTGCCCCAGTGTCCTGACCACTGTCTTTTCACACTTGAGAAACCAGACCTCTCACATCATTACAGGATAAAATGAGATAATAAAGAAGTGTATAACTAGCTGACTGCACTTTGGAAGATGACCGCTGTTTCCCTGCTGTGGCATCAAATGCCTGGGCTCATTTTCTCTTGGACCTTTGTAACACACAGTTGACTAAGGTTAGTATTTTGCTTGGGATATAAATGTCGAACTATCAGAATCATAAAACTCTCTGAAAAATCATTTTGGGGAAAGCTTTATAGAAAAGAGAAATGTAAACATGACAGAGAGGTCAAATACACATGCCCGAGAAAGTAGATGAAATAGATCAGGATCCAGCCATTTTCTCCACAGTAATCTTAACTCCATGTAGATTTTAATCCACATAGTTTCTTCCTTTTCAAATTCCATTTAGAATAATATCCTGTTGATAATTTCTAGCTTCCTCGGCAATGTGCCCAGATGAACAGACAATTTTTTCAGAAGTGCTGCTTGCTCCCTTATTTAGCATCTTTACAAAACAGTAACAACTTAATTATTTCATGCTGAGTTCAGCATTTCAGCACGTTTATAAGGTCATGTTATTTGGAATAGTCATCCAGGACATTTCCCTTCTGCACCTAATTTCTTCTAAGACTTGCAGTTGAAGGGCATGTATACAAATTCATTTCTGCATTCTTGTTTGCGTTTTTCTCTTGGGCTTACTCTCTCCTGCCTTTAGTGTTAATTTCATCAAATGAGACTATCGATCTTGAGTCTTCCCGAAAATATCCGAAGGCTCATTAGTTTTTTTCTAACATTCTCTTCCCTGTTTATTCTTTTCTTTGTTGCTCTGCCAGAAAAAAAACCTGTCTTCCTTCAACACCTCTTAATCTTCTGTACAGATTTCCTACAAGTAGCACACATCTTTATTGTCACAGGAACAAAAGAAGACTTAAGGGTCAACCCTTCCGCATGATGAAGCACCTGTCAAAAGTGCTGGGCCGGGTGCTGAATGTGTGGTCAGGTAATAAGCCATCCTTCTTCTTCTGGTCTCTGAATGTTCTGTGGTGCGAGTATGTTTAGGAAGAGAATGGCATCCTACAATGTCGTAAGGTCAATAAAGTTATCTGACTAATGTCACTTATTAGTGTTGGGGCTTAGAAAATGGTACCCAAAACGTGACACTTCGGCGTGCCAAGTGCTTTGAACTAAGGAGACTGAAAGGCCTCCAGAATAACCCTCAGAACCAGGTCTCTCTCTGACATCTCCTGCTCCCTTCCAGTTTTCCAAGAGCAGGAAGGGGCTCGCGCTGAAGTTCCCTCACCTGGCTGAAAAAATTTCTTCCAAAAGGAATGGAGTTGTCTGGAGCCCCTTCTCTAGAAATCCAACTGAGCAACCAGGGAGGACTACTCACCAGAGAATACATGAAAAGCCATCACCACACCCTGACAGGCCAACGCCCACTCACCTCTTTTTCCTGTACGGTAAGACAACCTTTGCTCACCATAGGCTCCTTCTCTTTCCCTCCCACAGCCCCCTCTCCCAAAGCCTCAAGCCCCGATTCCTTCATGCTTCTGAAGCCTCCGCCATCTGGCCCTTCTTGGAGTCATGTTTTGTGTGGCTACTGAACACACATGTGCACGATCATAAATCTGTATGTACGCCTCTTCTCCTATTAATCTGCTTATTTCATCACTCAGTTCATCGAACCTTCAGAATATACTTTCCCACACTAGTCTGATCTGTTGTCCACCTAGTTCCATCTTTCTTTGGCCTTCTTACTGGGAAGTTGCAGAATTTGGCTTTCACTGGGTGGGAATGGGGGAGGGTCCAAAGTATACCATGGATTTGCCACATTTAAAAATGAAAGTGACTTAATATTCAGAACCAAAATCACCACAATGACTGACCTCACTCACTGGTAATGTCACAATCACATTTGTCTATCATGGTTAACTCTATGCATCAACTTGACTAGACACAGGGTGCCCAGACGATTGGTCAAACGCTATTCTGAGCACGTCTGTGAGAGGGTGTTTGGATGAGATCATCATTTAAACTGACAGAGTAAATGAAGCAGAAGACCCCGTCACAGGGGTGGGCCTCATCCAATCGGGCAAAGCTTGAATTAAACAAAAAGGCTGACCCTCCCTTGAGTAAGGATCTGATGGCCTTCAAACTGAGGCACTGGCTTTCTTCTTGCCTTTGGACTTGAACGGAAACATGGACCCTTTCTTGGTCTTGGGCCTGCTGGTCTTTGGACTGGACTACACCACTAGCTCTCTGGTTCTCAGACCTTTGTACTTGGAATGAAACTGTCAGCTCTCCAGGCCTCCAGCTGGCCAGCTCACCTGGGGCGGGTCTTGGGATTTCTCGGCTTCCACAATTGCGTGAGCTGATCCTTTTGGGTCTCTGTCTCTGGAGAATCCTAATACACAGTTCTGCTGTCCATCCTCCATTCCATCTTCTACTAGAGGTGAGAATGCAAAGAGAGAACCAAGGACAAAATACAGTGAGGGGGGTCTCCTTAGAAGAAAGTGAAGGGGATAGGGGAACTAAAATTTAGGCCTTCCATGAGCCCCCAAATGTTATAGATGGGAAACTGAAGCTTAGGAAGTTATGGTTTAGATAAAAACACACAGCTGGTAAGAGGCAGCCTAGCTATCCCACCCACAGACCAGGCTTTAGGGATATAACATTTGCAGTGTAATTCCCATTTATACCCAGTCTCTGGAAAAGCACAACATTCTGGAAAATAAGAACTGTTTCCTTACATCTGAGTTGCTACATTCCATCCCTTTTGGGACCTTCTCAGGAATAACCAATATAATAATATGTGACCTTCATTTCCCACTGTTTTTTCCTACAGAGCTGTTTCTGCTACAGAACAGTTCGTTCACAAGCACTCACCAGCTCTCTTGGCGGCGTCCCCTGTGCTCCCTGAATCTTCCTCAGCTCATTGTGGAACTCATCTCCACTTGATCACTTGGCCCTCAGCCTAACACTACCAGCAACACGTGCACTTTGGCGCTTTTCAAGAATCCTCTTCTTTTCAAACATGAGTTCCAGGCCCTTCTTGCCCGGAATGAATCCTGAATCCACATGCCGCAGGCCGGACCTCGGGTGGTGCTGTGGGCTGGCTTTCTACTCCGCACCAGAGCATCGACAGAAAGGCCCATCTGGGCATCGACGGGAGATCCTTAAGAACGCCATGCTGAGCAGAAGCCAGACTCAAAAGGCAACGTGTGGTATGGTCCCGTTGATGTGAAATGTCCAGAGAAGAAAACCCGCAGGGCCTCAGTGGAGCTAGTGGGTGCCTGGAGTTGCCGTGGGAGCGAGGGTGAGCCGTACCTGGGCATGAAGGACTTTACCAGAATGATGGAAGTATCCCAAATTGGATTGTGGTCAGCGCGCATAACTGTAAACTTATTAAGTAGCACTGAACAGTACACTTAAAATGGGTAAATTTTGCGGTATCGCCTTACACGTCAATGAAGATTTTTTAAGGACACACATGAGCATTTTGTGGTGTGTAAATTATGCATCGATAAAGTTGTTTTTAACCAGGAGTAATACAGAAGGCGACCAGCCAGCCCTGTGTGCCTGATGGTTCCAGTTTTAGCACTAAAAGTTTTGTGTCCCAAGAAGCTGCCCTCGGTCCTAGGCAAATAGGGACACGGCTGGTCTCTTTAGATATGCTACCTTCAGTGTTGAGAAAGAAATGGGGAAAAAGAGAACACACACTTGCCATTTCCCTTCGTAAACAGGAAACATGGGGAAAACCCCAGACCAGCAAAGATGGACACCTGCAGGGGGCGGGAAGAGGGGACAAGGGTCACGAGAAAGTCACACTTCTCAGAGTGTGTTTCGGCACAGTTCTGACCTCCAGAAGCACGTTAAGTTCTATATATTTTAAAAATAAAATTAAATCTACAAGAATGAGAATAGAGGAAGGATCTTCAACCTGAAAGTAAACAGAAATAATGAGCTAATTGCAATCTTTTCTTCTTCTTAGTTGGGGTCTCACTCTGTCGTCCCGGCTGGAGTGGAGTGCAGTGGAAGGATCATAGCTCACCACAGCCCCCACCTTCTGGGCTCAGGCAACCCTTCCGCCTCAGCCTCCCGAGTAGCTGGGACTACAGGTGAGTGTTATCACATTTGGGTCACTTTTTAATCTCTGTGTAGAGACGAGGTCTCACTGTGCTGCCCAGGCTGGTCTTGAACGCCTTGGGCTCAAGTGATCCTCCCACCTCAGCTTCTCAAAGTGCTGGGATCAGACATGAGCCACAACATCTGGCCAAATGTATTTTAAATAAACAGTGTAATCACAGTGAAGGAAGAAAACACGGAAGCCTCCAGATAATGTATACATACATGATGCGACGGCTATCCTTAATCCTGGGCAGGGTGCGGGTGGAGAAAGAACTGCAAACGCTTCTTGCTTTTTCAGCAGTGGAACGGGCAAAAGCCATGCAAGACTGTTTTAGGCATGTTATAGGATTGAGTGAATGAACTGACTGCTGTTTCGGGGAATCCGGAATTTTTAGGTAGAGGGACGGACACCTATAGGTGAGACAGAACTTGTGAAAATGGTGTCGGAGGTATCGGTGTGAATAATGATCTCTGAAATTAAAATAACGTGCACAAGAGCACATGTGACTGTTAGGCGTACATGCGTGTGTGTGTCCATGTACACTTGTCCCTTGACGTCTATCAGGGGTGACTTCCAGGACCCCTAAGGGAACCAAGATCTGTAACGCTCAAATCCCCGACATATAGGGCACATCTTCCCAAACACTTTAAATCACCTCAAGATTCCTTATAATCTCCATGTGCGAGTATCTTTTTGGGAGTGATTTGAGTCCCTCTCGGTATATTCCCATTAGGGAGATTGCTGGGCTGTATGGAAGGTCAACTTCTGGTTCTTTTAGGAATCGCCACTCTGTTTTCTGCAGAGGTTGGACTGCTTTACACTCCCACCAACAGTATAGAAGCACTCTCATCAGCATTGTTTTTTGATGTATTAACGACGACCATTTCTACTGGACTTAGGTGGCATCTCAGTGTGGTTTTGATTGGCATTTCCCTGATGATGTGAGGCTGACCACTTTTTCATACACCTATTGGCGGTGTGTATGTCTTCTCAGGGACCTATCCCAGAAACAGAGAGCGGGATACCACACATTCTCACTTGTAAGTGGGCCCAGAACATTCATCACAATGCGATGAGGGATCAGCAGTAGTGGGACACTGCCGGGGGGAGGGCACATGACATCGCTAGGGGTACCAGACCCTAAGCCAGGGGAAGTGAGGATCAGTGGAGACCCATGCTTCACCTGCATGAAGACCACTTGTGCACCTAGTCCTGGTGTGCACCCCCCATCTTTAAAGTAAAAAATTAACCAATAAAGGTGCCTGCATAATGAACATTTGTACACCTGACCCTGAATTGCACCCCATATCTTACATATTCACAAGTTCATTCTGCAAATAAAAAGTAACAACAAAACACTGAAATAGAAAAGCATGAGTCTACAAAAACAACAGACATGAAAACTTAGGTGGCTACCGACAGATGAATAGATAGGCTGGGGAGAACGCAGGGCTCCTGCTTACAGCAGAATGCTGGCTGCCAACTGGTACCCAAGGAAATGCTGGCACTGGAAACTCACCCTCTTGCCACTACCAAAGACGAGACTGAATAAGCAGGAATCCCAGAGGAAGTGCTGCCAGTAGAGACTTGGAAGTCTCCCACAGATTGCTTATTAGTTGAAAGGTTAAAAAACCACAAACAAAAATGGTAACTCTGGCTGGGCTCGGTGGCTCAGCCTGTAATCCCAGCACTTTGGGACGCCGAGGTGAGTGGATTGCCCGAGGCCGCAGGTTCGAGACCCACCTGGGCAACTTGACGAGCCCTCATCTCTACAATAAATCAAAAATTAGCCGGGCGTGGTAGCGCACCTGTAGTTCCAGCTATTTGGAAGGCTGAGGCAGGATTGCCGGAGCCCAGCAGGTCAAGGCTGCGGTGGCCAGGAGCAGCCATTGCACTCCAGTCTGGGTGACAGAGTGAGACTCCAACTCAAAAAAAAAAAAATGGTAGCTCCACGTTGAAGAAACTGGACAGCACCTTAACAGGCGACCAAAACTAACATTGCCAAGAAGTCGAACACTGGCTGTCCCCGAAGTCACACCCCAGTGTCACAGCACCCACAGCGTAGTGTTCCAACCAAGAACACATAACCTGAATCAAATCACAAGAAAACCCGAAATGAGAAAAGTCTACCAGCAAGGAAGCGAGAGGGAGAGAGGGCTGTGTTCTTCAGAGGCGCTGTGACACCTCGAGAGACAAGGTGGCCAAGGAGGCATCCAGAGAAAAGGAGAAGACGAGAGGGCAGGGTGGGCACCCGGCCTGCGCCTGAGAAGAGGCGGACGTGGACCAGAAGCATCTGCATCCAAGGTGTTTACATCTTCTTTGCACGATTCTTACTCCTGCATGTTTTCTGTAAGTCTGAAACTACTTCTTTACCCTTTCTTAAGAAATGAAAGGGGCTGATCCTGGGCTGTCAATCTCATGTTTTGCCTAATAAGGTCTGGGCTCAAGTGATCCTCCCACCCCAGCTTAAAAGGCAGTCACTTTTAATGACCAGATTAAAAAAAAAAAAAGTGTGGTGAGGGGGCATTTTAAACATTCAAAACAGTCATAATCTCTATCTTTTAAAATGAACAGACACGTTTTTCCTAATTTTTGTCATTTTCCTGTGGACCAGGGGTCTGGGAACCAGTACACTACACACAGGGCACTTTGTGGAGAACATGGGATCTGCAAACAAACCTCAGCCTGGCCTAGCAGTCACCAGCTGCGTCCCCCAAGACTCTCAGCCAGCTTGCTCAACTGCAGGGGGACAGAACTCACAGGGCTGAGCGGAGCTGGAGATGCACTGGAACGGTGCTTGGCACAGAAGCTGCCGCCAATGTGGCCCTCAGCCCTGCCCTCTGGCCCACTCCTGCGTCCTCCGGCCACACGGCTGCCTGGGCTGCCCTGGCCTTTCTGCATCGGCCTAACAGCCCTGCTGGAAGGACGGCACAAGAAATGCCAAGTGTTCTGGCAACAAGCCTCCTTTCTGGAGGAGTATTTCATGAGGACAGAAGCCGGAGACACAGGACAGATTCTGGCTGAAGAGAACAGGTGGGGGCAGCCTGCGGATAGGGGGGCTTTCTTGAGAGGGAGGACAAAAGCCCGCACGGCGTCAGCATGTGGTTGACGGCAGAAAGTCTGGGCAAATGAAGGTGTCCTCCTTACGTATTCACAAGCTCATTCTGCAAATCCTCATCCATGCACTCCCAAGAGCAAATAAATGATAGCTGATGCCAAAACAACTAGTAGATATCACCAGTTCTACTTGTTCTACTGGCTATGTATCTTCAAATAAAATAAAGTCAGGAAAATGTCCATAAATTAAGAAATCTCATATAATTGTCTATTGGTTTTTTTCTTCTTTCCATATATTTCCTATTTACATTTAACAGGACAATTTAGGTCTATGCTGTCAATGATAGTAATTCTTTAAAAATCAATTTTTAAAAATGGAGAAAAAAATAAAAAAATAATTGAATTGCATTACAGCAAAAAAAATTGCTAACAGAAATTTAGTTCAACACGTAAACTCTTTAAAAGATAAACAAATTCTGATTTTTTCCCTTTATCTTATAATTAAAAATGAAATCACTTAATGTGAATATTTAATACATACTTCCCTTAAAATCTCCCTATGGTGAAAGAAAACTGTGTATGTATAGAATATAACACAACTGCAGACCAACTACCTGCAAAGCATCAAATTCCATTAATTTTGACTATTTCTGGGAAAAAGTGTGCAAAGCTTATTAGGGCCCAACATACGGAAGAATACGCAGCTATTTTATTGCTCATATAAAATAACTAATGAAAACGTTTCCACTGGGTATTTTTGCTCGAAGTGATAAGGAAAAAACAGGAATTCTCTTTGCTTTATTATTTGATAAACTGCGAATAAGCTCCCGTGAGTTTTTTAGACATTACACCAAGTTGTCTTGGTCTCCTGAGCATATATATACACAAATACGAACATATATATACGTATGTGTATACATATGCATTTTTCAAGTAAAGAAATGTTTAACAGATGTAAACTATTTATTGAATATTTGCCACCAAATATTGTTAAATACATTATCTTGCAGCATATCGCTTTCAAGTTAAAATGTCAGAAACAAACACCAATATTTACAATTCTTTTAAGGAATGTTATATAATGACACATTAAGGCGTAAATTCTTTTGGCTTATAATTCTTAAAAGAATGATAATAGCAAAAGTGATGCAAAATCTTCAGTGTGAGATTATGATTAAGCTACATTTTACAAAAATATGGTGTAAGATGGCGATAATCCCATTCAACATCCTGGATTGGATCCCTTCAAGAGGGACTGATAATTTATACAGTCAAACTTTAAAATTTACAGATAAAGGCAGTGCAATACTGCCACCGAGAAGTACATCTCGGAACATATACAACTTTCAGGCCACGGTTTTGAAGGTCTGAAGTATTAAGTTGGTTTGATGAATTAGTCGGTTGGCACTTATGAACACGTTTATTGCCCTGTGGAAAAAGAAAAGAACAAGCGTTACCTTCCTCAAAAAATCCCCCTTTACAAGAAGTACGCCTCATGTCATCTGTTAACAGTAGTGATAAAATCAACTTAGGGAAAAGAACGGCAAGTTAGCATTAAGTGTTGTAACTTTTATCCCATTCAGGATTCAAGGGTCCCTCCCGCCTCCTGGAAGCCACCTGGGAACCACTGCCCCCTGGTGGTGCCGGCTGGAACGACGGGTGGGCGGGTCCACCCCCGGACCAACAGGAGCACTAGGTCGGGCTGCAGGGACTTAGCAGGTAACATCGGTGGGGCTTTGTGCTTAGCCTCAAGACCCGACGTCAGGGGGCAGGACAGGTGTGTGAGAGAGGGCTGATGACGTCTCATCTGATTCATCTCAATCTGTCTTCCCTTCTTTAGAAAAGCGGGAGACGCCGGGCTCGGTGGCTCAGCCTGTAATCCCGCGCCTTTGGGAGGCTGAGGTGAGTGGACTGCCTGAGCCCGCGGGTTCGAGACCCGCTTGGGCAACTTGGTGAGTCCTCATCTCTACAATAAATCAAAATGAGCCAGGCGTGGTAGCGCGCGCCTGTAGTTCCAGCTGCTTGAAAGGCTGAGGTGGAAGGATCGCCGGAGCCCAGCAGGTCGAGGCTGCGGTGGCCGGGAGCGGCCACTGCACTCCAGTCTGGGCAACAGAGTGAGGCTCCAACTCAAGAAAAAAAAAAAGGAAAGCGAGAGAGTTCGAAACTGCAAACGACTTTTGGAATACTACTCTTAAAGCAAAACAATCATACAGTTTCAGCATCCAGGAGCCGACAATATACAAAACGTCTTTAGAAACGGCTTTGTGCTGCTGCACCTTTGTGGGCCCGGGCAGAGCTGGGACCTTGGTTCCAGCCGTGTGGCTCCTTGGTATCATGGCTGGAGCCCCAGTTGCCATCCATCCCACATGCTTATCAAAAGGACGCCTAGGAATGGCCAAACCTGTGCGTCCCTCTGCTCAAAGATAGCTGAAAGACCAGGCTCGCTTCCTAATGTTGTCTTGAGGAAGCCACATGACCACACACAAAGAACTGGAATTTCAAAACGCTGCCGAGTGGAGAGAAAGCAGGAACCATCCAGATGCAGAGTAAATAACTTCAGTTAATGGAAATGTGGCTCTAAGTCATCATCTGCCTTCCGATGTGCTCATTCTGTAAGTCATCAATTAGAATCAGAATATATTCACCTTATAATAATATATTATAATTTAATTTAATAATAATATATTATTAATCACAATATAATCACCTTATCATGTAAGCTATTCTTTTAAGGTGTTAGGGTTATTTGGGCTTAGCACAGATCAAGAAAAAATAGATAATAGTTTATTTTCAAAGCACAACTGCTGGCTGATGAAACAGAGTCATCAAGAAGCACGTTCCTTGGACAGCCTGAATGGCAGTATGGAACAGAAACACAAAACTATGAATAACATTCAGCCCGATGTCTTTAGCTCATAATATAAATGTAAATACTTCAACCTCCTTGGGCGGTCAAAAATGACCAAAAATTAATGCAGCCCTATCTAACACATTTGTATTATTTATAACTACTATTACAACACTACTGGAATGGTGTGACACATCTACAGAGATCTTAAAAGTGGAGTTCAGGCAGGATGCTTGAGGCCTCTATCTGGATTCTTCTGACTTCAAGCACTGGAGAAACGGTCACGCCCACAGAATCCCTAGCATTCTGCCTGAAGTACAAAGACTGCAGCAGAAGACAAGGCCTCTCGCACGCGCACGTGTGTGTGTTTGTGTGTGTGTGTGTGTGTGTGTGTGTGTGTGTGTGTGTGCGTGTATGCAAAAATGTATAAAGTCTCTTGGCTTTCTACACGGCTCTACAGCTGACTGTAGGCAAACCTCAAGTTCAATTTACAAATTAAGATAAATCCTATTTTATAGAATGATGCTGTGAAAACCAAGGAACACTCTCTCCCTCCAGGACAGTGGATCAAAACCCCTGGAGCACTTAAAATCACCCGGAGCACTTCCACAACATCTAAACTCTGGTTCCTCTTCAGGCCGGCAGGGTCTCTGCAGGTGGGGCCGAGTCAACGGGATTTTTTTAACCAACCCCAATCTAACACGCAGACGGGGTTAAGAGTCCCGTCTTCACCTTAGTCAGCAGTTCTCAACAGACCTGCTGTGTCAGTACCATCTGAAAACTTCTGAGAAATGCAAATTCTTGGGCCCCACCCCAGACCTAGGAAGCCGACGTTCTGGAGCTGGGGCCCTCTGCAACTGGCGACCTGTGCTTTCACAAGCCCTCCAGGTGACTGTGATGTGACCGTGAGGCACCGCTGCAGGGGTGGCTGAGCAGGCAAAGGAAGCTAAAAGTGCTGTCACAGTTTTAAACGGTCAAGAAGAAGTCGAGAGAAGACTATTGTGCGAAGGGCAAAAGCTACACACACTTCCCACTTCGGGCTCCGTGAGCCAAGTTTCCCCAAGGCACGGCCACTCCCGCTGTTCTGGCTGTCTGGCTGCTTCCACGCTGCCACAGCGGACAGCGGAGACAGGCCCGCGCCGGCTAAACCGCGCGCCAGCTGGCCTTTCCCAGGCAGCCTGTGATTCCCACTCTAGAACAGAGCGGTGGCTAGGCTACGACCATTCGCTGCCCGTCTTAACGGTCTGCCCTCAATTCCGGTGGCCTCAAGTGTAACAACAGAGTAAAAGGGCTAATTCACATGGTCTTAAATAAACACCACAATCCCCTTAATTTTCAGGGAAAAGGAAAAAGGACAGCACTTACTTGCCATCTTTAAAATACGTTTTCAGAGTATCACTGAAACTTTTGGAGTACTTTACAAATTCTTTCTTTTGGTGTTCAAGTGCCTATAGACAAGAAATATAAGAAAAAAATACTAAGAGAAATCATATAAAAGCCAAAATCAGGAACAAGAGATTACACGAACATGGGGTGCACTTTACACTACAGATGAGCATTTACTTAAACCCATAAAATCAAGGATAAACCCAGCTGGGCTCGGTGGCTCAGCCTGTAATCCTGCGCCTTTGGGAGGCTGAGGTGAGTGGACTGCCTGAGCCCGCGGGTTCGAGACCCGCCTGGGCAGGCGAGACCTCATCTCTACAATAAATCAAAAAATCAGCCGGGCGTGGTAGCGCATGCCTGTAATTCCGGCTACTCGGAAGGCTGAGGCGGAATGATCGCCGGAGCCCAGCAGGTCGAGGCTGCGGTGGCCGGGAGCGGCCACTGCACTCCAGTCTGGGCGACAGAGTGAGACTACAACTCAAAAAAAAAAAGGATAAACCCAATGCAAAATGACACAGAATTATTCAGTAAACAACTGGATGTACACCACCATCTAGGGAAGCAACCACCAAGACCCCACTGAACTTACCCTGCGGTTCTGGTACTGATACTTCTTGAAGACATTATTCACGGTATCAAGAAGTTCTTTTATTGCACTAGCTATATCCCTGTTGAGAAAGAAAAGGAATCTTTAACATCAGCTGCACTGGAAAGAAACGTACTAATCCTTCATGCACACCGCCAGGACCAGCCTCAGCCAGTTGGCTGGGATGGGCGGGCCATGGTCCTCCCGTACCCTGCCTCCCCAGCACTGCTGTCCGCCGCCGCCGCCTAACACCAGCGTCCCCAGGTCCACCACAGCTCCCAGCAGGCCTCTCACTCGCTCCTATAAGAAGGCAGACACACCCATGCCCATCTATCTTTTTCCATTTTATGGTTTTCTTTTCTCTGGCTGACATAGCTGAATTCAAGCTATCATATTCTCCATTTTTGTTATTTGAGCAATTGCAATTTGTTACTGAGCCATTTTATTAAATGCTGCATCACACAGAGCTCACTTCTGTATTTAACAACATTGCCGGCTCGGTACCTAGTGGTTTTAATGTTTAATACAAAGTAAGAGGAATCCCCCTCCTCTTCTTAAACACCTTTACCCTTCACCTAGCCACCGAATGTTCTCCTCTTCCAAGTCTTGCCCGTCAGCTGCTCTTCCCTTTGGAAAACATATTTAAATTACTGGAGACACACTATCAGACTACGCTTCTTCTGCCTCCACTGTTCCAGCAATCATCTTGTGACGATATAGAATCAACACCTCTCTCTCCTTTCTAAAGAGAGAAGAAGAAATCAGTAATTGTCCCCAAGTTGACTATTCTTCCAAGTCATGTCCCGTTTTTTCTAAACTTTCCCTGTCTTGTATCTATGCCCCTTTGAATTTCCAGTCTAACTTCATAGCATCTTTTGGTCTCAATTCTGCATTTTCCAGTCTCCCCACATTCTCCAAGGTAAGTCACTTTTCACATCCATTCTCTTAGATGTTATAGAAAACCACAAAAACTCCTGTCCAAATGCAGTGCAAGTGGGAACACAGGAATTGATAAGACTTCATCAACACCATCCTCAATATAACACTCATTCCTAACTTTTTAATTGCAAATGTCTCATTTCATCCCTAAAACATTTCAGCATTACTATTTCAAGGAAAAAGAAAAGCTCAGTGTCTAGCTATCTGTGTGCATGTGTGTGTTTCCCAGGGTATTTTCCAGTAAATTATCATGAGGAAATTCTAAGAAGCGAAGGCACACAAGATTTTGATATGAAAAAGTATTTCAGGCTGGGCTCGGTGGCTCAGCCTGTAATCCCAGCACTTTGGCAGGCCAAGGCGAGTGGATTGCCTGAGCCTGGGGGTTTGAGACCTGGGTGGCCAGGCAAATTGGTGAGACCTCATCTCTACAATAAATAAAAAATTAGCCAGGCATGGTAGTGCACGCCTGTAGTTCCGGCTACTTGGAAGGCTGAGGTGGAAGGATCGCCAGAGCCCAGCAGGTCGAGGCTGCGGTGGCCAGGACTGTACCACTGCACTCCAGTCTAGGCGACAGAGTGATACTCCAACTCAAAAAAAAAAAAAGTATTTCAGACTATTCTGAAGTAGTCATGACATTTTAATTAAATATTTCAGTAAATACTTATCACCTCCCGTTTGTCAAACATTGACTGATTGGCACTGGGCTGAAATGTGAAACATTCAGGCAGGACAACAAGTTTCACAGAAATGTTATCCATCTTTTTTGGCTCTAGCTCAGTAACAGCAGTTTCAAGTTCATCACTGTTCCTTCCATGTAGGTTTGAAAAAGCTGCACCCTTCTGTACTGTTGTCATGGACATAAATCTTCCATTGTTTGAGAAAATGGTATCATAGGACCATCCTATTATCTGAGAAATTACAATTTCAACAAACAAAAGATGTCAGATCTCTAAAGTGCAAGGTTCTCCAAATATACCCACAGTGGAGTTAATTAAAATAAAATATGATGGAGCAAATTATATAGTGATCAGACGGCTATTTATGCAGTCTCACTTTGGGGTACACTTTAGTACCCTGCTAAAAGGAGAATACAAATGTGTGTTCAGGACTAGCCATCAAGATGAACATACGTTCCACATGCAATGACATGGGCTGCATTCTCCAGGTCAAGAGCAGATGTGAAAAAGGTGCTTAACTCACCTACGGAGGGGAGAGACAAGAGGGGAGGCTTGCGGGATCCTCCCCCAGACCTGCGGATAAACACCGGAAATCCGTGTGGAACTCAAAAGCGGGGGTGGGGGCAGGGGCCCGAGGGGGGGCCACCACCACACCTCCTGGGAGCTTCTGCTGGAGAGTCAGGTTTGAAGACCAGGGCTGCTAGGAAAGCGCACTAAGACTGGATGCCTCGTCAGCACAGAGCTTTATAAAGAACTCTCCCGACCCCCGTGTATCCCTAGTCCTGGCCTTCTGTTGGGCTTTAGGCAAAAGACTGTTGAAGACCTACTAAGTTGTAGAAAAATGCTCTCTAAAAAACCCGCATCAATGTATGTCAAATATTATGTCATTCATGTGTACACTGGACAGTATCTTCCCTTGAGACACCCAGGAGGCTGAACTGTATTAGTAACTGCTGAGCGTCTCTTTCCAACAAGAGAAAATACCAGTTCAAAAAACGCTACAATTAGCCAGAACTGAGGGCAGTTAGACAGTAACTGCCGTAACGAACACAGTGTGGAGCTGGCGACTTCGGTGACGAGGAACGGCAGTGCGGGTAGCTGGGAAGGAGCTCAACCACTTGTGGCTATTCAGCCAGGCAACTTGGGGAAACACACGCTGAACGGCGAAGGCATCAGAGTAAACGCATGAACACCTGTCCTAGCCAAAACCGACACGGAAAAGCACTGCTGCTAGATCGTGCCACCTGAATCTGTATGACATGCTTGTGCAAGCCCTCTAAAGAAGGAAATCCTGTGCTATGTTCTGAGTTTGGTTTACACTGGACAACTCTGAAGAATCTATTCTGAAGCCACCGTGAAAACTGACTCAAAATAAATGCTGACGAATTTTAGCCTGGATATGCAAATGCAGATTACAAAGAGTAAAGAGACAGGAGCATGGCTTTTAGATCCGTTAAATCACGCGTCCACAAAGCACTCTTCAGTTCGGATGCATCAAACTTAAAAAAACCTGCAAACTAAATTGACTAAATATTCACATAAACTCAAATGTCAAGCAAAAATATGTGTTAATCCCAAGGACTTTTAAATATTTGTTTGCCGGCTCATGCTTCTCAACCAACTCCGTGGTGAGAAGAGCAGACCCTCACCCACAGCACTGGCAAGTGCTGCTAGCATGGGCACATCCCTTCTCGAGTCTCACAGCTCGGCGCCCTCACTTCGGAGGCAGAAACTAGAAAGACAGCAGCTCAGCGACCTACACCCAAGGTCACACAGCCTAAGTGTCGGCATGCAGATTCCACCCTCGCGCTGCTCATCCATTCAGAATACCTGAGTAGTTAATACCCGTCAGGAATCTTCCCTACTTTAATACGCCTACAGCACGGGTACAGGATTGTGGCCTGTTAGGAACCGGGCCACACAGCAGGAAGGGAGCAGTGGGCAAGCAAGTGAAGCTTCGTCTGTATTTGCGGCCCGCCCCATCGCTCACACGACAGCCTGAGCTCTGCCTCCAGTCAGGTCAACCCTGAAAAGCCTGCATCTACTTCCAACATCCTATCTTTGTGAAGCAGGGTTTCCTGCAGTGACAGCAACCAAAACGAGATCACGGAGTAGACTGGGCATAAGTCACACACTTCAGGTGTCAGTGTCTCCCATCCCCCTAGATGAGACTGTCTACTGCAGGAAAACAAATTCAGGACTCCCACTGGTTTTGCATTATGCTGAGTTGTATATTTCATTATATGTTACAATGTACTAATGATAGAAATAAAGCATACAATAATTTTAATGTGCTTGAATCATCCCGAAACTACCTCCCTGCCCATGGTCCATGGAAAAGTTGTCCTCCACGAAACCGGCCCCTGATGCCAAACAGATTGGGGACAGCTGCCCTACAGCACCGCCTAAAGAACTTGGTCTAACAGGTCTCTGGAATATGCTTTCTGAAAAATTCTGCTAAATACTTGGATGAAGACAATAACTACCTTAAATGGAAGCAAGGATTTTAAAGAGAAGCAGTAATTGCACAATATGTTGTGCCTGCAGGATAAGCCATTTTCTATTTTGGTACCATTTTATCTATTAACGTGCCAAAAAGTTAACAGTGGTAGCATCACATATCAAAACACACCAGTACATATCACAGTGATACAAATAATCTTACCCATCCATGCTATCCATCCGTGGCTGAATGTTAGTCTCCAAAATCACACACCTATCAACCAGCTTGCCAGGGCAAATTATCCTTCCTAAACTGGTTAGGAGAAACCTTCCACTGCTGTTACTCTTAGTCCAACGGTGCAGAACACACTCTAGAAATCAGAACTAGAACACTACCGCGCCCCCACATATAAAGCAAGTCCTCGGCCGGCGATGATGGACCAGACTACCAGCTCGATGTCTTCATGGCGAAACGGTAACTGCTGATGCCGTGGTTTCAAACGGTGTCTCCCCCGAGTCACAGAGGGGTTAGCAGAGACAGCTCGGACTCGCAGGGACGGGGCTCCCCGAGTGACGGGACCAGGGCTCCAGGCCTGCTCTCGCCTGCGCTTCATCCCCAGCGCTGCTCTCTCTCCCACACGCTGGTGCTGCCAAGCGCCTGCCATCACCCGTCTTCCAAAGAGCAGAAATGCCTCTTCCAGTCACCAATTTGATCACATTGTGAATCGATGAGTGGGAAGCAGCAGGGAACTCCTGGTGTCAGACTTCCTGGGCTCAAATCCAGCTCCACCACTCACTAGGCTCTGTGACCGTGGGAAAGTTACTTAACTTCCTGTGCCTCAATTTCCTCATCTGTTACTAGGTTGCTGTAGTAAGTTAATATACGTAAGCAATAGCGAGCACATAGTATGCTTTGCTGCAAGTATTATTTTAAATGTCAAATATAAATGTAGCATGGCTCATCAACAAATACATGATTATCAGAGCAAATGACACTTATTTTTTTTAAGCTCTAGAAATAAACGATTTCCCTAAACCACAGGGCTTGGGATCAGTAACACTTTATCCTTTTATGGGAAAATATGTTTACTTTAACTATACAAGTTGAGGATCCCGTCTCTGAAATGCTTGTTTCAAATTTTTTATTTTTTCTAGGATTTTAGAATTTTTGTGCAAACATAATGAAATGTCTTGAGGATGAGACCCAGGCCTAAATCTGAAATACACTTATGTTTCACATATACCTTATAAACACATAGCCTGGAGGTAACTTCACGCAATATTTTAAATAATTGTATGTAAAACAAAGTTTTGGCTGTGTTTTCATCCCACGAGGTCACTTGTGCCTCGCCTTGCTCTAATGTTTTGGATTTTGGAGTGTTTAGAATTTCTGATTTTCAGATTAGGGATGTTCGACTTGAACCAGATTAAATACAGAACCCTATACACTGTCTTCTCTCTTCACCTTTAAAAACAGTTAAAGGAAGCTGGAGCTTCCCTACAAGAGTGAAATACTCAACGAAGCCGTTTTAGTATTCCTGGTCCTCAGTTCCGACCAAAGAGGAGGTCATCCTTGACAGCTGGATTGGATGCTCATCGCAAACCGTTAGTTCCTGAAATGGGACATGTTCCTCCTTTATGCCACTCAAAGGCACCCAACTAGCTAAGACAGCATGTAAATCTGTGAATTACAATGAAGATTTTCCAGGGATGAATGTGGACGTCTACTCCTAGTGAGCCTCCTCAGGCCCTTCCAAGCACCAAAGGGAACGCAGCCTCTTCCAGAAAAAGACCTGGGCTCAATCTTTCCCTTCAGTGACACCATGACCCCGCCTCTCTGTGTTCTCCATCCAGTGCGGCTGAAGAAATGACCGGTCTCTGGTGCAAACACTCTTCAAGGGGTGCTGTTTCCCCTCCAGTCCCGCCCCGTGCACAGTGCCCAGCATCGAGGGTCTGCCCTGGGCATCCTTCTCACAGCTGTTCTCCAGTCCCTCCTGGCCCCTGTGGATGCTCCCTCTCCTGTGACCGGCATCCCAAGGCCAGGATTTGGGGACTCATGATTTGGTCAAGACTAGAAAACGCTATTCACACCTAAGAGCATGTTACTGATCCTGGTGACTTGTTCATTTCTGAAAGAAAAACAGTTTTGCTGCCTCTTACTGCCAATCTCTCTATTCATTTCAATCTGACATTTACATGTTTCCATCACTTATGCAGTTCAAACGACATTCTGGTTTGCGCACACTTCATTCGTTATTGTTTTAAATTAAAACCTTTTAAAAATGCTACTGGTGTCCTAGAGCCAAATGTCACAGCTTAATGTCGATAAAACAATTCAGCATTTAAAGATCTCAAATTAATTTATCTCAAATTAATACTTCAACACAATATTAACGCCATACCAAAATAAAACCGTCTACAGGGTCAGTTCCTTGAAGTGCTTTCCAGACAGGAGGCCCGCAATGGCGGCACTTACTTGATGGTCTGCAGGAACCGCACCCTGTCATTGATTTCATCTGGGATCTTGCTGAGGATCTGCTTCAGCGCCCGGGCCTTCTCATTCAGGTCTTGGAATTCCGGCTCTGGTCGTTCAATCATATACTCTGATGAGACAAATATATCATAAAAAACATCACACAACTCTCTGCCCCATTCACATATAAGAATTCCCAACACTGGTCAAGGTGGGGTAGGTGGGAACAGGACAGGCAGGGTACAGAGTAGATGCCTCAGCACCCACTCAGGCCAGTGATAACAGGGCTTGTTCCATGTATAAGGGCAGACAAGAAAGGACCAAACGTTTTCAATTTGGAGTAAATGGAATCCCATAAAATCTTAAAAAACAGATGAAGAAGGGAGGTTACATCAAGTTCCTCAGTTCTCTGAAGCAACATTTCACAAGAAAACCTTAAACTAAGTAATGATATTCATAACTGATGCAAAGGCAATACTTATCTGCCAATGGCACAATGAATGCAGTAAGTTAAAACCCCTATATTGAATATATAGTACCTTATTATACCAAAATCCCAAAAACCCTAGTAAAAGCTTCAGTACATTCTTGAAATCTCACCAAAAACCCAACACACACCCTAGCACAAATCTAGCATGAGGGTTGGGATCACAGAACATGAAGTCTGGACAGAGGAGTCAATCAGACTTGGCAGAGGCAAAACAAGCCTGCACCAGACGCCCTGTAGCTTGGAAGCACACCAACTCTCCCAGTCCATCAACACGCTATGGCCTCACAGGCTGCAAATAGGCAAGTCTACAGACTGACGAGGGCTTTCTATGTACCATGGGATCAGCTAAAATGCCTACTTTTGTTCTCCCTTAATAAACACAGGAAATTTTATGCCTACATTTTTTCCAGATTAGTAGGAAAACTGCTACCAAATTTAAGTGAAGCCCATGCATAATTTTTTTAAGTAAAAAAAATGAGAAAAGCAAAGCAAACGATTATATTGCTCTCCTAGATCTGTGCTTGAAAAAAAAGATGCTGGACTACAGTTAAAAAAAAAACCTCATTACTTTCAAGCTGCTGTTTGTGCAAAGTCAACACAAAATAAAATAACCACTCCACAGAGCTTATCTGTTAGTAAACTGAAACTCACTGAACATCTTATAAATGTGGGAAAAAATTAAGGCTTGCAGCATAAGCAAGCACTTTACTTCAAGAAATTAAATCTCACAAGTATAAAGAGCAAGAAGAATTTTTGTGTTTTCCATACAGTTGTCTCCACTATCATCTGTCACCACCACCAGAAGAAGCATGAAAGGGAGGGAGAAAAGAGGAGGGGAGGAAGATCCCCCAGTCAAACAAGGCAATCCAGAGGGCACGCTCTGCATCAGCTGTGAAACTAAGCACGGTCCTCTTTCCAGTACCTTCTACATCATCAGCTGCCATTCGAAGGAGGGACTCTGTGAAGTTAACTTCTACGCTCTTTTTCTCCAAAATTTTTATAATGATGTCTTGTGTGAGACCTGGATTTTCCTTTTCAGCCTATAAGAAAGAGAAAGCCAGTTTTGAAATATAGATATGGCGTCAGCATTTTAAAGACAGCATTTAATTGTTTAGAGCCTTTTGAAAACTTCCTAGACTGATCATTTTCAGGGTGGAAATCTCTGTAAAGCAGCTGTGATGACAGCATTCAACAGGTCCCCAAGTGCTTGAGCTGCAGGAACGTTCCATTAGGACCATGGTTCACTTTCCATCAGAACACCTTTGCTCTTTTATCTCCTTTATTCTCTCTTGTAACTGAACTAATAATCAAGATGGAAATAAAGAGTACAGAGATGTTGGTGACCTATCAATTACTCTTCTCATTAGTTTAAATACGTTGAGGATTTTTAGCTTTAGCTAATTTCTCAACGTGAGGATCAAGCAACAATTCATCGCTCTGGTATTTTGCAGATTATCTGCATCTCATTTCACAGAATGCCAGAAAAACAAAAAGCAGGATTTCGCCTGCAAGTTTTCCCGAAGCTAATATAATCCCTTAAATATTTTCCCACACAAAAATGTTCATGTCCCGTTTTTATTTTCACAGCAAGAACATTTCCTTCGCTAGTTTCCAGAACACCCTCAGTCCCTTTACCACCTTCTGGACTTGTTTCACCAATGAGTTTGCATTGATTCTGTTACTTAAACTCCCCAGGGTGCTAAATTCTTCTAGCATTTCAACACCAAGTTTACCAGAGTTAATTTTCAGATTTCAGCTGTTCAGTAAACCCTGCATCACCCGAAAGTCTGTTTCCCGTAGGATGCCTGCCAATTTTACTGGTTATGCTGATGGTCTCCTTTCTGTTTTGTCCTGAAATCACAGGAAGCAGAAAGACGACTGACCATCTCACTCTGAGGGCACCCATTCTGCTTCCTGTGTGTCAAGCACACGAAACCTCTGCTCCTCTGATTCCTTCCTGACATCCAGCAGACACAGCTTTCGCCAGTTCCTCCTGCTCCTCCGTCACAACATCTCATTTTTCACTCAGTCTTGAGTACCAAAAACTGAAAGGCTGAGGAGTGAGATGAGAAGAGAAAATACACACATTCATCTCAATCCCAGGATCATTTTAACTGTTGTCAAATGTTATTTGGGAAAATCATTTTGATAGATGATTAATAACAATAAAGAGCCTCTGACTGAAACCCAATTCTTTTATAGCTGATTTTTTTGACTTTTTCTTCAATGGATATATTTAAGACAGAATCTACTTTTAAAAAGGAGTTGCCTTTACAAGAAAAGCTGTCCAAATACGGCTTAAAATGTGTTGCTATAGTTAAAATTTGGTGAACTATCACAAAATTACGTTTGATGTGGTATTTGGTAACGGCAGTTATCTTCTTCTCTAAGTAGCATTAAATCTACCCAGATAATGATGATCCCAGGGGACAGGAACACAAACATCCCTCTGGCACTAGAAGACAGAAACACTCAAGGTCTGAGAGCAAAGTTTTCATCAATGCCAAGTTGGTCTGGGACGCAGAAGGTGAACGGGAGCATTCAAGTCTCTAAGTGGTCCTGAGCTTTTCACTTCTCATGCCCTCAGCACAGAGGGATAAACCTAACAGTGATGGTTACTAGGGAGTCAGGCCCAAACAACTTAAGAAGTTCTATGTCCTAACTGCTTGGACTTAAAAAAACAAAAATTTTACTATATTCTTCAATGATCATGGTCACTGACCGGAGGTGTGCACCTACTAGGCACTGCACAGTCTCAAGGGGGGACTGAGGTTAGACTGGCCACTCTCATGCCCTCCTGCACACTGATTTTCGTGTGGAACTTTCTTTTTATCACAGCAGGGGCCAAAAGTCCAGCTTCACAAGACAGGACATCACGGAGAGCAACGCGGCTCAACCACTATGCCGACACTGCCATCCACGCCAAGCGAGGTGCTCACACAGCACAAGTGGCTCTGGAGTGTCACGCATGCTGTGGAATGACAAATACTCTGTGGCACCGCACTAAGTTGCTATGGCCTCCAGGATGCTTCAGCACAAAGTCAGGGAATGGCAGTCAATCACTTCTGACTAAAGTCCTGGTTAAGCTACTTACCTCTGATTTTACAAGCTTGAACTTACCAAAGGCCTCTGACTGACTAAACAGATAGATCTGCTCATATCTACCCTGTGAGCTTGTGAGCATGCCACCTCCATTTGGCTCTAAGGATCCCCACCGCCATGTTTTCCCTCGGAATACAGCCTTGAACTCCAGGGGTGTCCCAACTCCGCAAAGAGAAAAGCATCCAAGGGCAACAGCACACACTCTTGTGGCTCAGAGGTTCTCAACCTGGGGGCAAGACAACCCTCAGAACCTCCCAGGGAGGGCAAGGGGACAGGGAGTCAAGGTTACCCTTTGAAAGAACAGGGGTCTTAACTGCTCAAGTCCACAGATACACAGTTTTTTGGGTAAATAAATAGATTAGAAATGTTTTAGAGATCTGCGATAATTTGAAAAAGCTTGCGGACAAACTGCACGGCCTAGATACATAAAAAAAATTAGGAAAGAGTTATGCATGTAATAAATGCACAAAATATATGCAGCTACTAGTCTTTTTTATGTTACCATAAAATATACACAAACCTAGTACCAGAAAGTTAAACTTTATCAATGCTTACATACAAAAGCACTTAGAGACCAGACATGGCACATTTTGCAGTCGAGGAAAATGCAAACAAATGTCAGGACACAGCATTAAATATTCACTGCAAAATGACCTGCAGTACTTACTGTACGACTGCACTAGTTTCTGAGTCACCTCATGCTGCTCCTGCCATGAGCTCCAGCGTTGAGTGTTGCTAAGAATGCCTGATGTGTACTCCCTCCGCGGATACCCCCCACCTCCCTGTGAGCACGCCACCTCCAAATAACACTAGTCATCTCCACGTGACACTCATCACCTCCCCATGACGCCCGCCACCTCCACATGACACCTGCCAGCTCTGTGTGACACTCGCCACCGCCGCATGATGTCCGCCACCTCCCTGTGAGCTCGCCACTGCTGCGTGATGCCTGCCACCTCCGCCTGGCACTTGCCAGCTCCATGTGACACTCGTCACTTCCGTGTGATGCCCACTTCCATGAGCTCACCACCTCAGCCTGGGCAGTTCTTTGTCCAGTGAGTTGCTAGCACAGTGCAAAGTAATACCTCGCTGATCTAGTGTATTTTTTTCATTGTGCTTAGTGCAATACAGTAAGCCTTGAATAGCACCATGGGACCCACATGAGTGCCACAGTGATGCTGGAAGTGCTCCCAGAAAGCACGGAAAGGCCATGACACTACGGAAGAAAGTTGAATTGCTTGACAGGTGCGTAAATCAAGGTCTGCAGCTGGGGTTGTGCCGATTCAAAACAAATGAACCCAACCCAAGACCACTGGAAAAAAAGAAAATTCACAAAGCCATCCCTGCAGCTCTCCCGGCTGCTGTAAAAACTGTGTACTTTTTGTTAAAAATGCAGCCATTTTGTGGGTACAAGATTGGTATAAGAAAGGTATACCTACAAACTCTAATGTGACTGAACAGAAAGCAAAGTCACTACATGACAACTTAAAGCAAAAGGAAGGTAAAGATCTAAAGCTGTAGAATTTAACACCAGCAACAAATAGTTTGATAATTTTAGAAAGAACTCTGGGTTAAAAGAGTCAAGGTATCAGCAAAGCAGTTAGCAAGGGTCAGCAGTATATATGTTAAAAACATAATAATCAACAGTATTATTTTAACTTGAGAAAAACTATTTTAATCTCCTTTTTCTCCAAATAACGAAAAGTTTGATAAAAATTATCATTGTGAGGGGCAACCCCTTCAGGTTCCCTCCAGCAGTGGAAACTTTTCTGTCCTCTCAATAAATCCTGTTTTTTTAAAAAAAATTATTGTTGTGAACCAAGAACTGGAAGAACATAAAAGTTGTTCTGGTTGGTAAGGTTTTTTTCATCTTTCTCAAAACAGTTAAAATGGAAAAAACACAAAAAATCTTTTATATTTTTTACACATGCTCTCTTTCAATTTCATTTGAAATTTACTAAATTAAATGTGATAATAATATATCAATGCAAAATTGGCTAATTTGTTTTCCTCCTAAGCAACTTCTACTATATCCAATTAAGAATCCGTGCTGCAGATAATAAGATTTATCCATGGATCAAATCATATCTATCATAGTCACATAATTGCACTTCAATGTGCAATCATCAACTTATATTGTTAGGATGTTACAAGAAAAACTCTCATGAAATTTATTATCTATTTTATGAACGTCATTGAAGATACCATCTACTCCTTCAGACAGGATTGTCTATACAAAGACCCACTAGACAAATTTCTCTCTGATCTAGACACCAGGAAAGCTGAAAAACTGACTTTCGTCATATTGGCAGCATACTGTGAGGACCACTCTTCCTTCTTCTCGTTGGCCACAAAGATGCTTAAGATAGTCACCATCCTGTCTCCCTGATGACCAAATACACCATCCAGAACCAAACTGATACTCAAAGAAAAAAACAAGACAAAAAACTAATAATGGTGTTGCTTCATGAACTCTCCTCATTAACCCAATGATTTAGCACAATGTATTTTAATAAAGCTACTAAATATGCATATGCACACTGAATCACAGGTATGAAACACATCAAATAGCTCTAATCTAACAAATGCAATGTAAATTTCTGTGGTGATGTAAGAGATGTCTAGTGACACCAACTGTGCGCTCCCTATTGAGAGTGCTGTTAATAAACTTATCTTACATGCCATCAAAAGAAATAAGGCTGAATGGATTTAGAGTTTCAGTTCTAATTAAATCTATAAATTTATTCCATACTTAAATATTAAAATACTTTACCTGAAAAATAAGTTATTTAAGCTATTGATGGGAACACACAAATAAGTAAGAATTACAGTTTTGGGACCCTTGATAGATATCTGGGGCAGAGGGAAGGACAGAGTTCTACATTAAAGACGGTGTCTCCAGGTGCCCAGTGGAAAGTCATGAAAGCCACAAATACAAGCCGTGATGTGACTTTTCAGTTTTCTCCTGGCCACATTAAAAAAAGTAAAAAGAAACAGGTAGTCATTTTAATAGTACCTCTCAAATATTATCATTTCAACACGTCACTGATATGCAGATATTTGTGACTGAGATGTTTTACTTTCTTTTTCTCATGTGATGTCTCCAAAATCAGTAAGAGTTACACCTGGGACACTTCCCAATTTGAAAGGGTCCTACTTCGGGTGTTCGACAGCAACATGTGGACAGTGACGACCCACTGAGAAGCCCAGGTCTAAAGACAACGAACAACTTCATTTTGAGTGATTTATCTGTATATTCACAAAGTGTCCCTAATTCATGATGTTTGGAGACATTTTCCTACTCAAAAATACTGCTTTTTAATTCTTAATGTTCTGTAGGTAAACAATATAAACACCATCTTTACAAGTTATAATTTTACAAATAAGTTTTTTAACAAGTCAAATAATAGCAAAGAATTCAAAAAACATCATCTGTAGCTAAGGAGCAAACGCTCTGAGGAAGCCAGTTTTCAAAAGCACAAAGGGATGAAAACACAACAGCCAACAAAAGGGCCTAAGTTTCAGCTCACCCTTTGGAAGGGTTCATTCAGTTCGTCCTATGCATACTACGGCAGGCACAGGATGGCTACAAAAGTTTGCACTAAGAGAAAACAAGCTGGCAGCCACCATATGACATTTCAATTTATAAATAATATGCACTTCAATCAACACAGTAAATTATTTGCACCTTACCTTAATGAAGGCTGCTCTCAGTGTCTGAGCTGCAGATAGATTTACTCGTTCTAGCTGCAAAAAATTTAAAACCATTATTAATATTAGTTTTCTTGAGAAAAGCACATATCCCATATTTCATTCTGTAGTAATCATACAAATAAATCTACTATGTAATCAACAAAATGTATTAATAATTATAAATCACTATCATTCTTCAATTAGACAGGCTAACTAAAACTTTCAATGGAAACTAAACAATTACGTATCAGTTCTTTTTCCTTTCTAAAAAAATAAGATATACTCTACCTAGATTTGTCTGAAGTACAGACTTAAAATGAAGTAAGTCCGCATAGAAAAAAAACGATTTACTTGAATTATTAAAAATATGGAGTGTTCAAGTTCAAAACTCTGTTCCCACAGCTACAGTTCCACTGGGCAACCACACAGCAAGCGTGTGTATAAAGAATATGATGAGCAACACAAGGAAAAGGTTTATTATTGAGATTATTTCTATGTACCATCTTACTCGCTTTCACTCGCTTTCACTCCCTCTGCCAGGGATTAAGCCGAGATTAGCCTATTTTATTAATTAGCAAATAGTGCCGATAAAGGTTTGTTGGTCCTCGCAGTGAAGGCTGTGGATTCTGTGGATTTCAGAGGTGCTTATCTCTGTCCTCTCACTCATCAGGATTAAGAAATGGTTATCACAAACACCGAGCCAAAAGTTCAACTCACATGCTGTCAACTTTTCTACCTAACATGTAAGATTTATCACTTCAAAAGATGAGTGTTCTTATTATACACTTTATATAATTCAGTTTTCAGTAAACCAAAGAAGGCACAGGATTTCATAAAAATAACTCCATTTGTTGGAGAGTTAAGTGCCAGGTTTAAAATAACTAGTTCCAACTAAATTCTGATTTGTTTAGTCCCTAACTATTGAGCTGGGTAACTCAATAACACTCAACTGTATGTATTTTTTATTTTGGACAATATTAATTATTAGAAAACAATGTAATCTTTATAGGTTTTTATGCAAGGAAGACGTTTCTACAAAAACCTTACAAACATACATTATGCAATAAACAGTCCTCCCTTGAGGCAATGAAAATATAAATTATGCTTTAGAAATCTCACACACACACACACACACACACACACACCCAGGACATCTCCAACACTTTAAATCAAGTTATTTCCTAAACTAGACAGAAGTGCCAAGAATCGTATCTCCCTATGAATTAAGCACAAAGCAAAAGCACCTTAAGCACAAAGCAAAAGCAAGGCAAAATCTGCCAAGGTAATTTATCTCCCCCCAAATAATGACCCATTTAGCTTAGTGTTTAACTTGACTTCTACAAATCTTATAAAAGCTAATACTGCCTTACTGCCTTAGTACGTAAAAAGGAAGGCACAAGCAGCTCAGGAAACAAACAGCAAATAATTAACTATAGAAGCTTATAAAATTAACAAAGGTATGTTTCCAAAAATAAAAAAAATTTTCTACTTCCACAAATCAATGTAATTATAATGAACACTACTAAGACTGAAACGACAACAAAGCCCATCAGATCTCGGGTTCTTATGCAAGGAAGGCAGGGACAGGCAGAAAGGAGGATGTTGCTATCCTGATAGGAACCCACTTCCTTGTTTGGCTTGCACCGTGTAGACATCTCTCCTTAAGTCAAAGGTCTGAGTCGGACCAGCATTATCAACTTACTCTGTGTTGCCCTGCCTGGAACGTGGCAGGGTCGAGGTAAGCAAAAGGGCCGGGACAAGACTGTGAGGAGCTAGTGAGATTACCTGAGACAGACAGCAACATCCCCGCACTTCCAGATAAGTTTACCATGCGGCCCTTACAAAAAAAGAGGAAGTTACAGGCAGGTCAGACATATTCTAAGTCAAAAATCTGTGAGTTGCAAAGCGCTTCACCAGAACTCTGCAGGGTATCACTGGGGGACGTATCACAGTTATGCGTCACTTAATGATGGGCACACATTCTGAGAAAGGGTCATCAGGTGACTCCACTGTTGTGCGACCATCAAAGAGTGCATGTACACAAACCCTACATGGTAAGGCTGCCTCACGCCTAGACTGTGTGGTATAACGGCATAGAATGGTGTCGCTTCCTGCACACCAATTGTTCCACGAATGCTGTAGGCAATCGCAGCATGACGATATTTGTGTATCTAAGCGCAGAAAAGGCAATGTGCTGTGCCACCAATGGGCAACAGAACTTTTCGGTTTCATCATGATCTTATGGGACAACCATCACTCATGCAATCCACGGTTGACCAAGAGGTTGCTATGTGGCCTGTGACTGCACACACTCTCATGACCTGCGATACACCCAACAGGCTGTCTCACTCATGCGGTGTTCTCGCTGCCCAGGAAGCAGCAGGCACACAGTCAGGTATCTATTGCTTATATTGAACTTGATGTCTTATCTGTACATGTATCTAAAGTGTTCTTAAACCTAGTCACAGTTTCCATTTCAACCTGTACAACTTAGGGAGTAGGGTACATTATCTCCCCTACTAAAAGGGCTTCTCTTTCAGCCTCTCACTTGTGAAGTGATAAAATCACGTTCATCTTACCAATGCCGTTCATGACAGCAGCAGGTTCTGATAATACTATCCTCGTAACAGTTACCATTGACTAGGAACCTATTAGACACTTTATATAAAGTATCTTTGTATAGAACATCTTTAACCCTCACCATAAATCTGTCACTGGCTAGCACCTCCATTTTACAGAGAATAAATGCAGTATCTATATATGTAGCCAGGGTTAGCAGCTACTGAGAAAGGACAGGATTCTTATCAGATCTGCGTGGCTCCAAACAAACCCCGCACAAAACCACCAGCACCACCTTGACTCCTCACACGCCTTCTTTCCAGACTGAGGCTACCCTATCCCTGAATTGCTTCAACTGTTGGACCAACACATTCTTGAGTTTCCACCATGTGCGAGGAAGTCAATGGGAAGAGATACAAAGAAACAGGCTGTAGTCCTAGACCCCTAGAGGGTCATTCATAAGCAGCTCTTTCACAAGCACTTTCTAAGGAAAGTGGGGGGATTGCTACCCACTGAAGCAGGAAGGAAAGTCTTTACGCGATGGGGTGTGGACTGTCTGGAGAATGTGGACTGCCTCTTACGGCCACTCCCTTGGAAGTTCTCTACTGGGGCCTCCTAAGGGTTAATAACACACGAGGATGTAATGATTTTAGGAAATTTACAACAGTAAAACATTTCCATTCTGTTTTCAATACTTGTGCTGAGCTCAGCACTTTTGCGCTTTGGGGATAGCAGTCTTTGGCTGGGGTATTTTTAAAGGACAAACGCAACACTGTTCTTCGTGATGGTGCACACCTTATTGCACGTTAATGGACATCAGGACAGGGAAGGTGGTCCTGGGGTCACAGCCGCACAGGACTTTCATGTCACCAGAGAAGAGCAAGGAAGTACAAGATCCAGTGAGAGAAAAGGGCACATGACCGCTCACAGCACCCAACAGAAGGAGACGCACCTGCTGATGCCTGTGGGGTGGTGGGCACAGTCTTCCAGGGCCTGCCCTCCCCTCCCGCCCTTGGTCTCCTCTTGGCTCTGTGAGTCCCTGCAGTTCACTCTGGGCAGCTCTGAGGACACTCACCAGCAACTGCACACCTGGATAATTTTCCTCTGGCGCCCTTATTAAAGTACTTTTCAGCCTTACTTAGATAATTTCAATTCCATAGAGTGTGTTTGCTGTATTGCTCTCTCCAAAAGTACAAGTTCATTCCTACACTTTCCCAGCATCAAGCTAATTTCCTAAACACGTAATTTTAAAAAATCCTTTCAGCCCTTTGGTTGCTTATATTTTAGTGTCTTGCTTCCAGCCTTGTCAAAATAATTTCGTGAACTGGTTCTGAATTGTCTGAAAATGGACTTGCTTCCTCACAACCAGGAAAGACGATGTTCCCAAGGAGATACACCTCTCCCTATCTACCCTCCACAGAGAGTACTGAGTCTATTTCTTAAAAAAATTAAACTGGGTCAAATATCAAGAATCTGAACTTCAGCTTCATCTCTTGTGTTTCAAATGAGGATGAGGTGAGTCAGGTCAAAAAATAAGCATGTTAGGACAGAGGCAAATGGGGCCAAGAGGTCACTTACTCTCATTTGAGCTGCTAAAGAGAAGGAAAATGCAATCTGCTATATTATGTACACATGACGTTAGATAAATATTTCTAAAAGAATCAGTTCCCAGGGTTGCCAAACTGTCTGGCAAAAAGGTAAATTGAAACACCAAACTATAAAAATATTCCATTAAAACACTGCCTCCAAGCATATAAAACCGTAGGGCATGACCACAACTATGTCAGAAAATGTGGAAGGATCCTTAATAACAATAGCTGACACTTACTACACATCCAGGACTATTCTAAATACTTTACATAAACTCATTCACTTCAGAGTTGCTGTGAGAACAAAGTATACTATTGTTTATCCCTACTTCACAGATAAGGAAACCAAGACAAGATTACACAGCCTGGTAAGTGGCAGAGCAGAATTCAAGCCCCAGATGCTAACCAGGATCACCTCTGGAGGCTGAGACTGTAGGTAAAATCCACATCTTCATGGTGGAGAAGTGAGTTTACTATGCTCACAGCCTGAAGTCTGATTTTTTTCCAACAGCAACAACAACAATAGACAGGTAGGCAAAATTGGAGAAGTATTCTCAGGTTGCATTTTGCTTACTAGGAAAAATTAAGAGCAGCCTATCTGCTGAGAGTTGGCAGGAATAGCTGATTCGATGCTTCTGAATTGAACAAATACTATCTATTCAGAAGCACACTTTTGTGTGATTTACTAGTCAACAAACACACCAACCTTTGGTGACCTAAAATTCAATTTGGTTGCAAAATTGTTTATTTCTCCAAATATGGCATATGTTGCTTCAGAAAACAATCCTTCCGGGAGGTTTCTGGAAGAGAAGGTTTCCTGGAAGGAAGAGCTAAACTGCTACTCTCTCTGCCTCCACATACAAAAAAAAAAAAAATGCAGAGATAACAGCTGCACAGTTATATGGGATCCTGGTCTGAAACTAGAAAGATTTCTAGAAACCCCCACTATGCCATCATGCAGACCCCTTTCACAGCACATTCTCAACACACGCATTACACATGGACTCTGGACTCCGTGGCCGACGAATAAGCAAGCCTGCTCTTTCTCAGCTTTCTTAACTCCAGTGAGCACCAAGCTCCCAGAATGCCATCAGTCACTTTACCTTGTGAGCTGAAGTAACAGCGCTAAAATCTCCCGGTGTAAGGACAGGCCCCACCAGCTACACACCTGTTAAAAGACGATTTCCAGATGACCACTGCAACTGTTATGGTCTAATGCTAAGGCAGGAATGTATAAACTTTCTAATTCTTAAACCGTGGACAAGAACTAGTGAATCACTCAAGTTTCCAAGTAAAACATAGTCATCCCTACTGTGGTACTATTTTCTAGAAGATCAATTTGATAACCATTTTCATCTTTAAATCTACACAACGCAGAAACAAGACAAACTAAACTATAATTTCCCTATTAAATTTAAAGAAACATTTATTGTTGAACTATAGTTAACCATTAATGTTTAACCGATTAGGCATCTTATTTACATGTACTAGCATGCTGGAACACCAAAAAATAAGCCAGTATTTCCTTTCTTTTTTAAACCACACACTTCATATTTGAAGGCACAATAATTATTTTACTCCAATACTAAATCAAACCCTACATTTATCTTTCAAAGAGGAAACGTACTAACTACCATCACTACTCCTAAAACCCTGTAGTTCTGAACATGTTCTTAAATACATGACAGGTAATTTTTTAAAAAGCTTAGTAACATGTTAGGCCAGTAAATTCAACTGGACAATCGGACCCTGACAGTTTGCTGTAGTATCTACCAGTCTGCCACACTCAGCTACTTCATCTCCAATCTTTACTTCTAACAATTAGTTCTTGGATCAACTCTCAGTCATTTACCAATGTGGTCTAATTTGGGGTCATTAACTCACATATGTTTTCAGATCTCATATGGAGAGAATCATTGCCTTTGTTTATGGAAGAGCCTTACGAGTCCATTCACAGCCACTTCTTTGTCTTTCAAGTAAATTTCCCTTACACATGAATGAAATCAAAAAAGTTGTATCAACATTAACCCCAACAGTTCACCTTACCAGAATCCTACATCCAACATAACTTTTTTGCCAAGTGAAGATTCAAATAACTGCCACTTTACATATGCAGGAAAAAGACCACTCAAGTTGCTCACTTCTCTTCATTAAGCAGAGGGACAACCTGAAGCTCTGCAATGTAAACCTTCCTCCCTTCAAGTAAAGACTCAGTGTGATAGATACATACAGAAAACGCTCCCGCACAACTGTCTGATGACCTATCAAGTTAGAGACACAGACCTGAAAAGCGGGAGGACTGCTGGGGGTGTGGCAACGGCTCCCGGGATCTGAGAAATTCCAACTCTACTTGTTTCCAAGAGGGGTTGCTCACTAGCTCTCAGTGCCTGTCTCTCTACTCAAGGCCCAGCGGAGGGTGATTTGAAACTACATGCGCTTAACTCTCTGCGTTCCCTAAAAGAATCTTGAGAACAGACACATCACATCGTCTTCTCCTCCTGCACACCTCCAATCCCAGCAAAGTGCGGGATGCAGGAAGCACGGGCTTCTCACAGCAGCTCCCTGGAACGGGAGGTGAAGTGTCAGAACATGCACGACAGCAGTGACTAGTGGATGCAGGCGATGGCTGCCACTGTGGCATGACCAGACCTAGAAGGGCATACCAAAACTACTGCGGTGGCAATACGACAGGGGCAGGTTTCTCAGAAGACGCTTCCCCAAGTAACAACACTCCTGAACTTCCCAACCTCCTCCGCAGTTCGCTGTGGTCAGGAGACTAAGTTCTTCCAGCGAAACCTAAGCAGAAATTCCGTGTGCCTCTCCAAAAGGATGCTTTAGGGAGGCAGCCGCAGCTGGAGGCAGGACTCACTCCCAGCCACATTTCTCCCCCCTTCCAGATGACAACGCAGGACATGACGGATGTGCCTCAGCAGCCCTGATCACAGAGGCCAAGCACAGGGATGTGGAGAAGCCAGAACCGAGTTCCTGGAGACACTGAGGCATAGTAGCACAGGCCCTGGACAACCAGCCTCCAGCGTCTTTTATGCAACGGAGAAATGAACTCTTGTCCAAGCTGTCATTCTGAATGTTCCTTTATAGCCACTGGACCTAACACTGCTTGACAGACAGTGTTTGGGAGTTCAAAACGTGTGTCTGAACTGGCAACGAAGCCTGGGTTTTTCATGTCAGAGGCTAAATGCATCACCCTCTACTGCCCCAACACTTAAAATCATGAAGCAATTCAATGTGGGAAAACGGCTTTGCAATTCAGAATTTCACTTTAACAAACCTATTGTACAAAAAGAGATGAAGAGTCACTAGAAGTGGTGAGGACTTCCAGACTATAACAGCAACAATAAACTTAAGAGCATCGAAGGCTAATTAGATAAATAAAACAGTCAAAAAGCGATTAGGTATCTTGTCTGCACATGTTAACATACCGGAACACCAAAGAATAGGCCAGTATTTCACTTTTTAACGAAACACTTCATATTGTAATATATTTACTTCATAAAATTATTAATTTTTTTAAAAAGCTGAAGCCACTGAATTTGGAGTCAGGAGGCTTAGATTTAGTTTTGGTCCTAGGAAATTTCAGGAAAATAATTTCACGTATCAGGGCCTCGGTTCACCATTATAGAAGGGGGATTAATTAAATGGTCTCTCAGGAACCGCCAATCTAGAATTTTCTATACACTGCAGCGTGTTAACATTAGTATAAAAGAAAAGCCAACACTGCCTAGACACCAAATCCGAGATAATTTCTCAAGTAAAAAGCAGCCCTGTCTCCAAATGCGGAGCCGCAATGTCTTCCAAGTGTCCGTGAAAAGAAGCCTCTGCCCGCCGAGCGTGCTGGGCACGCCACACCTGCTCCTCCAGTGGCCCAGCCTGCTTTCCACTCCAGCCCTTGGCTGACTCTCATTCGCCTTTTGACCCCAGGATGTGTCTCTTCTCAGTGAGGCCTGTCCTGACCCCAAAGTGGGGATCCCTTGCTATTTTCCTTCTCAAAACACTTTTTGGGTGTCTTTCTGCGTAGCACTTATCACAATTTTTCATCAGTATAATCACACGAGTTCGTCTAGTCAATGTCTCCCACCACCACATCACCTCCAAGAGAAGCAGCGTGTCTGCTGGGTTTTGCTGTCACTCTGGTGTGCTCACGTCGGCTGCACATGTACTAAAATTGTTGTCACTACCTTGTGCCTGACACAGAGATAGGGTCACTGATGCTGGTGTTTGTGACATGAAAGAACAAGCAGGTGAAAAAGCAGCACCGCAAACTGCGGAAGCCATCAGGAATCGCTTGCCACTCACCTCGTTGAACACGGGGTACATGACGGCGTAGAGGGGCATGGAAACCATGGACGTGGTCTCAGCTTCATTCTTCATCTCTTCCATTGTCATCCTCATTCACAGGCCAACTACAGTAGAAAACGCAGTGCTGAAACACAGAGGAACCTTCATTCACCGCAGTCTTGCTTCTCTTTTTTATGGGGTGAGAGAAGAGGGCAGGAGGCACGCACTGACCTGGGAGGAGGGGAAGAACAGAGACTCACTATTCTGGGGGGAAATGACAAGTACCAACAGCTTACCTTTCTAAAGTATACAGTGCCTATTCTATGAAAAGTTGACTGTTAATATGTTTTACTTGTGAAAGAAAGCAAACCTGCTCAGGGAGACATCTACTTTTTTTCTCCCCGCAGACTCAAGAACAAACTGCCTGGTTGGGTATGACTTCACAAAACAGAGATTCAAGAGCCCACTGAATTTGAACTCACAGAGTTCTGAAAAGCACCACAGCTAACGACGTATCTAATGCCATCATGTACAATCTAGGAAAAAGTACAAACGTGATGCATGATTATAGCACTTTTATGAAATATAAAGCCGCAATCAGGAAATGTATGGTGTGTAAGTGTGTAGCAAACCAAGCTAAAGAACCTAAAAAGAATGAAGAACTAAGATGTCTAACATTTTCACTAAAATATTTTTACTACTTGCTTATTGATTCTGTCACCTGAAAATAATAACAAAAACACAATAAGCACCAAAGACTTTAGACAAATAGCAAAACTGGAAAAACTCTATCAAATGTTATCCACCTGGGAAAATACACGTGACTTAACTTTGCTAGTGGTACTTTTTGGTATTTAGAAGAACTCTAGCCCCTTCGTTCAAACCTGACACAGAAACTGAGAAAGAAGAAAAACCCAAAGTCACTGGGATTAAAATCCAGAAGTCAACAACGTAAGAAAGAAATTTTGCCTTGAAGTATGGAGGAAATGTATTAACTTTTTAAGAGAAAGCAACTACTTCCTTTGCTGAGGTGAAAAAGTGACACTAGTCATAAAGTGAAAAAGTAGCAGCAGTGACACACACCCGTATGTCAAAAGTGACACACCTATATGATAAACAAAGCCACTAATTGTGAATAATTCTACTCCTCGTAAGGCAGTTTCATACTAACACTCTCCACATGCATTTGGCCCTCACAATAACTTGACAGTAATTGCCATCCCAATTTCACAGACTTAAAAGCAGTCTCCAACACAATAACTGATTTGTCCAAGATCACACACATAGAGGCCCAAGACTTGAACCAGGACTCTGAATACAGAGCTGACACTTCCACAGCACCCCATCTACTTAGAAAGTGCCCAGAAATTACTCATTCACTGAACAGATAGATGTATGTTTAGCACCTAACTGTGCAAAATCCAGTTCCTAACCGTGAAAAATGTATCTGTGCCAGACTGGGTAAGACCTCAGCAGACTGAAAGATACAATCACAGGCCTGGTGTACACAAGGCTCCAGTCCTCTGCCCCACTGGATAGCCACTACCTATGCCACCACATCCCGGCCAGTGAGAGGAGCTCAACACCTACGAAACAGCATAGGCCCGTTCCTCAACGGCTGAGCTCCAGTTCTAAACACAGAGAATCTGCCCAGCTTCTGACCTGAAACCTACTCCGACTTCACAGGACAAGACAACACAAGGCCAGTTCCTAAACTGCCTTCCATGTGGTGAGAGAATATCATGCCCTGAACGGAGGACTGATTGAGGTCACGGCTTCGGTCACCAGTGAGGGAGAGGAGGGAGGAAGAAAGGCTGAAGGCAAGGGATGCTCAAGAGACCTGGCGTGCCTACGCAAGAGACAAGCAAGGCCGGACAGCAAGCCGGAAGCTGGCAGACACCAGCTGTGACCCTGCCACTCCTACTGAATGACCTGATCTCATTCGGTCTCTCCTCCACTCAGAAGTAAACTGGGGATGTTTTTCACAAGTAAAAGTGGGGAGAAGAAGGGGGCTGAAATACAGCAATGCCAGGTCCGATGAGAAGGCTGGAGGGAGTGTGGAGTACAGACAGCAGCAAAAGGCAGGGTATCCAGGAGAAAGCCAGTGGGGAGCAGAACCCCAAGCCCACCAACAGGCCTCGCAGAGTGCCTCACGGGGCGACAGAAAAAAATCCTTTGGCTCTTTTCAGGCATGGCACTAAATACAGAGCAGTGAACAAGAGCAGGCAATCTCTGACCCCACAAAACTTACCACACCAAAGGAAAGCAGAACCTGTGACTTGGGGATAAGTGCAAAGAAGCTACTGTGAGAGGCTACGAGGTGCTGCACAGGGGAGGAGGCTGAAGGCCACAGTACTACCAGCAGGGACAACAACGACTTAAACACTGTTTGACGCCCTGACACTGTTAGGAGGAGCCTTCAAGACACAGTGCACTTACACACTGGGGAGGCACGAAGAGTGCAAGCGCCACGAGAGTGAGCTGGTGAGACAGAGTCCACGCGGCCACGACACTCAGTAAACGGCGAAATGCAACCGGGGAAGCAAGGCTCAGCAGAATCACGCTCCCAGTTACCACCTGGACACACGTGCTATCACAGCAGACTTAGGTGCTGACGGGGTAAAGGGGTTGGGTCAGGTGCTGGAGTCATGCAGAATTCCTGCTGACCCTGACCTATGACCACAATGAACAGCTCAAGTACTTAGCTTCTACCTTTTCTGAACACTTGCATTACATTTTTAAACGCGTTTAATACACAGTCCATTCTATAAAACTAATTGTGCAGTACTATCAGCTCTCGTCACCAAAAAGAACAGCATTTTTGCAACATAACGGGCCAAGAGGTGGCTTGGCCTACGGCACACACAGCCACCTTCTACTTTTTATTTTGTATAGCCACCTTCTAATGTCGATCCCAGGAAAAGTGCTCTAAAAAGTCAAGTCCCAGCATGGCTTTGCAGGACACACTTTCACAAACCGGGGCCACTCTGTTTAAACAGCGTTTACACGAGACTAAAAATCAACAGTTCCAGCGAGGCTTTGTAAATACTGGATGATTCCACCAGTTTTAATCCGAATTCCAGGTGAAGTAGGCCCTGTCATTCCTCCCACAAGCATCTTCATGGAGAGCAGTGCCATGGACAACCTCCAGTGCCTCGGGCAACACAGAGCCTGCTGTCTTGAGAGGGGACGGCTGGGCTGCGCAGCCTGAGGCCCTGAGGCCCTGCCACAGGCCTTCCCCACAGCAAGAGTGTGGCCAGGGTGGCAGCTGAGCGGCATCAGCAGAGGGCTGCATGGAGGTGGGCCATGCTCTGAGGTAAGGGCTGAGTGCTGATCACACACCTAGAAGACCAACGATCACCAACTGAAGGTCGAAACTAGAGTCTAAAAAAGGTAGAGTGACTTGCCCATGGTTACAATGTCTGGCAAATAACAAAATAAACAACAAAAAGGGAGTGTTTGTACGGGGTAACACAGCCAGAACCGCAGGTCTCGCATGTCTCGGGTACGGCTTTGGGGGACATTTTTCAGCGCAAAGCTTTGTGCCTCAACTGCTGGCATCTACGGGACAAAAAAATGAGAACCAGAATTGTGGATAAGAACTTAGACAAAAGGCTTGCTTTTAAACGTGCTTCTTCCAAAACACCCTTTGTGATGGAGTACCCACATAAACAGAGTACGAGCAACCCCCTCATTTCCTTGAAGAACATTCAAAATAGCACTGCTAATTTCTAACATGAGATGAATCAGCTTTAAATATCTTCCTGAGCTTCAATTATTACTTGCTTAGAGTGAGGAGGCGAAAAATAGGCTCCTGGCCGTTCCACTGCCAGACTCAGCCCTGCCCCCCCCAACCGAGCCACACACTGGGTGTGCCTTGGCTCAGAATCAGCATTTCCCAACAGCCTCGGGCCTCCATCTGGGGCCTGAGATAACTGGGGCCCAGGCTCCATACTCCCCAGAGGACTCCAAGAGCAGTCCTTGGGACTGGGCTACGTGGTTCTTGTGAGAAAAAAGGCTTCCTCACAATGAAAATGTTTCCAGGAGGCGCTTTGGGTCTTGCTTTCTCTATACAGAAATTCAGCGCTTAGACCTCTCATCTGGTTCTAAATTCTTAGAATTCCTATCACCTGCCTCCCTAAAAGGGGCAAGACTGGTTGACCGACTGATGTTGAACCTTCAACAAAACGTCCATGGACTTTCCATTCAGAGAAGTGTATTTACTCCCGCAGTGAGCAGAACCCACTGCTGACATTCCCCTTCACAAGTGCACCTCTTTTTCCCCAGAGACATTAAAGTCAGCACAGCAGCCACGTAGCAGAAACTTAATGTTTGTTGAACGAACAAATTAATAGATGAGAGATGGGTAATTTATAAGTTGAATCAGTCTTGCAATACTTTTCAAATATCAAGCATAGCAAGATAAAAACAAACACAGATATCAAATGAAGTCTGGGCCCAGTCATACTGACCAACCGTTAACTTTCTTTTTCAGTTATTTCAACTGCTGTAAACTAATATCAGGTGACTGTAAATAAAACTGAAATGCCAAAGAAATTTACATGAAAACCGAATGAAATGAAAGTCCAAACAGTCAGCTACTATATACTCTAATGTCTCATTTTTATTAGAACTGCTAGGCAGTGTTTTAGATCCTGGGACACAACTGGTGCTAATTCGTTGGCTAACAAGATCCTCTAAGTGCAAGAATTTCCAATACAGGTTAACCTTACTTTACATAAGCAAGATCCCAAAAGTGATCCAGCTTTTTGCAGAAAGTGACACCTTTTCCAAGAGAAATGCTGCTCGAGGGCTTCTGCCCCCGATGCTGGAAGACCTAAGCCATCACGCCTATTTCCGTAACTCTTAAAGACACTCAATCCCAAGACTGCTCAGTCAGAATGCCCAAGGAAGGGTCCAGCAACCTGCATTTTTAGCAGACAACCCAGATGATTCTCAGGAACAGGACAGGCTGGGAGTCACTGGTGTGGAAAGAACAGTGGCTGGAGGGGCAGGAAAAATGAGTTGCCAAGTCCAGTATGGGGGATACAGGTTTTAAAATGAAGGTTTATGACTCTGTGTGGAAGCTTCACTTAGTTCCTAGCCTTATTTCTCCATCAGAAACAAAGTGGGGGGCGGGGACTATGCCATCCTAAAAGCCCAGGTACTCTAAAATTCAGTGAATATAAGATTTCATTATTATTAACTATAGGCTCCAAAGTAATTTCATGGGAAATTTTTTCAAAAAAAACTTCAAACAATTTACAAAGCAAGGAGGTCCTCCCCAAGAGTTGGTTGATTAAGGGTTTGAAAAAGCCGACAACCCCTCACCTTCTCTCAATAACACAGCATTGAGAAGAAGACCTATGGAAGGCTCCAATAGAAGCTGAATTTATCCCAAGACTATGAGGAACACGGCCTGGCCACTTCACACAGTAGGGAAGGGCTGACCTTTGCTGTCACAACCTACATACCTTTCAAGACCTTCTCACGCCAAAATCTAATCACTTCCATACCAGAGGCCAAGATTTAGAGAAAGCTAGGGAAGAGGAAGACAGAAGAACGGTCGTAAGCCAGTGATCCTACCTAGACAACACCTCGCTCCTTCCCCTGTAAATGATAGTTTCTGCAATTCAAGGTCTTCCACTTGCAGTTTTCTTTTTTAAAGTGGAATTCAAGTCCGTGAACATACTCTAATGCTAGTTTAGCATTTACAGAATTTTACATTTAAGGACATCCAGAAGCAGTCACTTGTTAATACGTGCCGTCTACGGCACTTGGCCACTGCACTGTTTGTAGGTATTAATTTTTTTCTAGGCTTTTTCAAAATATCAGATGGACGATTTGTGCAGAGACAAGGGAAAAAAACACAGGAATCAAGGTCTGAAAACAAGGGCTCGAATCCTGGTGCCATCATTTATAAACCACCTTGTCTCTAAGCATGCCACTCCCCGCTCTGCAAGCCTCAGTGTCCTCATGATGGGCAGCCCTGGGGTCTTCAGCCCCACATGCTGTGGACCTCCAACTCGGTGCTGCAGAGACCTCTGACTCACCTTGGAGTTCACCGCATCAAGTGTAGGATTATGCACTTACACGTGTTGGGCAGTCCTGCCACTCAATACAGAAATCTATGAAATGGACCAGAAGTAACGAAGTTTTCTATGTGCAGACAGACAGCAAAGAGGAGATAACTGCTCAGACTGGAAACAGAAAGATCTCAGTCTGGACCTCTGTTCAGCTGGGTGCTATCCTTTAGTTATCTAATCTCTCTTTCTAAACTCAGTAAGAAATTAAGGGAAATACTCACTGAAGCCCTTACTTCACAGAGTTGCTAAGAATACTAAATGCATATGAAACACTCACTACAGTGTGGACACCCAACCTGCATTCAATGCATCCTGTTACTGGTGTTTTTTCTAAAATCCTATAAGCCTGATAGTACATTAGGACTGCAGCTAGGATGAGGCAAACTCAATGCCAAGACCACAGTTTGCTCTGACTTGCATGTCCTGGAGAGTCTGGCCTTCTTAATGTGCGGTCCTGGGCACCTCTCTGGCCTCACCCTACTCCTACCCTGCAGGGCAGACAGTAGCAGTCTAATACTGACATCACAATAGCCCAAAGGCCACTTACAGAGTGTAGTTTCAAAATCTTTTCTCTGCCATTTGCCAAAATGGAGGCATGCATAAGCCTAGTTTTGGAATTGAGAAGAATAAGGTCATCAGATGCACTTTATAACTATTTGCCGAGCCAATGTTCAAGTTGCTCTTTATTCTCTTTGTACATAGGCAAACCCAACAAAGGAAGCTGAAGCCCACAAGAAGGCTAGGTGGCAGGGTGACAGCAAGATGAAATCAAAGGCCTTCTTGAGATAACTCATAAGAGGGGAAAGCCTACACAGGACAATCAGAAGTTGTTGAGAACCGAAGGGCTCAGAATGAGCTGCTGGGGCATGGGCAAAACAACAAAGAGCAACAACCAGCTGCTAAGACCTCCCGAAACATCTTGTCCTGGGGGGAAAATATGCAACCCTTCGGCCGCGGCCATCCTGTTCTTCCTATTTCAATGGCTAACTTTTTAGCAAAGCCTGGTCTGAACAAAACTTAAACGAAAAATGTGCCCCTTGAAGATGAGGACGTCCATCTTTTGCCCCTGAAGTCCTCATCTAGGAGCTCATGAATAACAATGCCTGCTTGAATGTCATTTGGTGTTTAATTGAGGCGCATGTCTCTTTTTCTCTTCTGCATTTATAGTCTCTGCTTAAAGCACGACTGGAGGCACTTGCCTAACCTGGGGGGGGGCGGCCCACTCTGCATCACTTACGGTCTTCAAGACCCAAGGACTCCCGATGGCATCAGATGGTAACATGCAACGTGTGTGTGAGCTTTCTTCACCAAACTTCTTTGCACCCAAAACACTACCACAGGCCACTGGAATGTTGATAAAACGAATAGCCCCAGAAAAGAAACAGCTTCTGGCGTATTTAATGAACACCAAGTGCTAATGAGGCCAGGGCTCTATCTCCACGATGCCATTCAACCTCAACTTTAGCTCCTGACTGACCTCAAATACAAATACCGATAGTCCCAGGGAGAAACAAGGGCCAGAAAGGTACCTCTTCTTACTGTCTTTACAATTCCTGTGGTAACCTTCACTTAGTAAAAGTATGTTTCATTTTTGAGGAAGCATGCCAAAAATAAGGTAACGGCACTGCACAAACGCTGACCTTAATGCGGGCAAAGGCATACACAAGGCACAAATCCTTTGGAAGCAACTAGAAAGGCCTTGCACTAACTGCACTGGGACAAGGAGCACTGGCTGCCCAGAGGCCGGACCTGACCCAGGAGTGCTCCCTAGCTTTTGTGTAGTGACCTTATGTAAGTCCCAGAAGCAGCAGAGGTGTGATAACTTAGGGTTTTGTCATTCCTTGACTCCAACCTCAGCTGGATTCCAGCTCATCCTGAAGTAAAACAGGATAACTGAAGACAGGAAGACCCATGTCAGTGCCACGGACCAGAAAGTAAGTTGAAGCAACTATCCTTTTCCCCCTTCCTATCCTCCAAAACTACCAAGTAAACCGATGCATGTGAAAGTACATAACAGATGAGAAAGGCCACATGATGGTTCCAGCCCCTTCTGTCTACCCGCTCGGACACAGGCTCCCTGAAGAGAGGCTTCCTGCCTTTCCTGCCTCTAGCACCAAGCACAGTAACCTGCACAGACCATCCAAGCAACTGCAGCGCTAGGCGGACAGGTGCCTACGAGAAGGCAGCCGGCCACACCTCGAGGGGAGCAGTCCCACAGGAAGAGGCAGGGGGGAGCGCCCGTGGCGCCACAGGCTGCCTGGCCGCCCAGCACTCCAGGGTACCTGGCATCAGTGACACACACCTCCATCCAGCAGTGCAACAGACAAAGCACACATTTCTTTCAAGGAAACACAATGGAAAAATAACTGCACTAAAAGTCACTTCTGGCACATGAGGATGATCCTAACACCCTTTCACGTGCACAGCCCCGGCCGAGATCAGCAACAGGGATCTGCAACCCCCACCAGTCTTGTGCAAGGATTGCCACTCTTGGGTTATCACAGAGCAACAAGTCAAATGCCTCACCTAGTACTCAAGGACAAGGCTCAGCCCAACACTGGAGAAAGCTGGCTGTGTTGGGGTTCTTAGTCCCCAGTGTGCTAACTTCCTGATAGGTTTTTTATAGGCAAGTTTGACTATTAAATGATTTCTGCCACCACACTAAGACACAGCAGCCCTTAACACGAACGATCCTCCCAGGAAGTTCAACCACGAACACTGTTTTTACTGCAGTGATCACAAGCATGGTTCTCCTGAGCTGGCCGGCCTGGATTCAAATCCTAGATCCAAGCAGTTTTTCCTGCAACCCTGAGCCAGTTTCTTAACCTCTCTGTACTCTGCTCCTCGCTTATATATTGGAACTGATAGAGCCTCTCGCTCAAAGTGTTGCTGTGTTGTTGCAAAGATTGTATGAGATTGAGGTCTGACACTAAGTTACTGCTCAGTGGGTAGGGCTGTCACATTAGCTTCCAACTCATTCCAAAGTAGACTTAAGGCCATCTCAGTAAGTACATGACTCAAAGGATCATTATCATGCAAATTTAGGATCACCTCTGGTAAACATATTTCCAATGGAAACTAATTTCCAATGGTAGTGGCTATCATTCCGCATGTCACACTGTTGGTACCCAGTAATGCAGAAGCTTGCTAATAAAATCCTTTTTTTAACCCTATAGGTAACACTTGGTTCTAGGTACTTGTATAAGAATGAGATCAAATTGGTTCAAATCTCTTTTGGGAGATTAAAAAAAATAGTTATACACACCAAAAATATAAGGGTGACCTTAAAAAATAAGATTATAACTACAGTACATCCAAGATACATTTAAATTTTGTAGCTTAAATGAGAAAACTGACATTTAAACCTTCATACAAAAATGAACCAGGAAACCACACCGTTTACCTATCAGCAAATGAATTATTTTTAATTGCTATAATAAAGATGCTTTCATTTTTACATTATGTGTATGTGTGTTATATCCCTAAAGGTTAAGCCTCTAACACTGCAACTTACTGTAACATTTCAAATGTAATAACATACATAATCAATTATGCTGTTCAACTTCTAAAACTACTTTTAATGTTTATATTACAGAGAAAATTACTTATCATAGAAATGGTTTAAACTTTTTAGTGACACTACCTACCAAGAAGAAGCAGTACTTCAGTGTTATCCTGCACATGCTGGGCACACTGGGCAAATATTAGTCCAGGATTCACATAACACCAAGACTAATTTAATTTTTTTTTTCTTTTTTAGTTAGTCTCACTCTGTTGCCCAGACTGGACCTACTGGGCTCCGGCGATCCTTCCACCTCAGCCTTCCAAGTAGCTGGAACTACAGGTGCACACTACCACACCCAGCTTATTGTTTTATTTATTGTAGAGAGGAGGTCTTGCCAAGTTGCCCAGGCTGGTCTCAAACCCTTGGACTCAGGCAATCCTCTCACCTTGGCCTCCCAAAGTGCTGGGGTTATAAATGTGAGCCACTGCACCAGGTCATGACTGAGTTTTTTTTTTTTTTTTTGAGTTGGAGTCTCACTCAGTCACCCAGCCTGGAGTGCAGTGGCTGCTCCCGGTCACCACAGCCTCGACCTGCTGGGCTCCGGCGATCCTTCTGCCTCAGCCTTCCAAGTAGCTGGAACTACAGGCACACGCTACCACGCCCGGCTGATTTTTTGATTTATTGTAGAGATGAGGTCTCACCTGCCCAGGTGGGTCTCGAACCCGCGGGCTCAGGCAATCTACTCCCAAGGTGAGGGATTACAGGCTGAGCCACTGAGCCCGGCTCATGACTGACTTTTTAAAAGTAGTTTTGGGACCTAGCAAAGATTTATATTTAGTAATAAAAACTAGGAGTATTATTAAATTCTAAAGCTGGTAACAGCAGGCACTTTGTGACAATGTCCCGTGGAAGGCTGTCATCTGGTAGGTGTACAGAGGCACACGAAATCACAGCATGCAGACTACTACATGTGGCTGACACCATCATGGCGGTACTATGAAAAATTGCAGAGCTTGTCTTCAATACCAAAATCTAACGCACTTGATCCCTGAAGTTCAGTTTGCATGTAAGTATAGTATCTAGTGTCTCTTTATACTTGTAAGTATCTAGGTTTAAAGCAAATAAGACCCACTAAAATATTCAGAAAATTTTCAAGAAGCCCAAAATATAAGCTTCTTTGAATCAAAAACTACTCGCTTTTACAAAGTAATCTGGCCTAAAGCGAGTACTATTAAAGGTAAAATCCACAGGAAGATAGCATGGTAAAAACAAACACAACCCCAAAAAAAAGCAAAGAGAAAGACAAAAGCAAGGAGACATCTAGATTCAAGCCCTGGCTCCAGCATCAACCCCAGGAAACTCAGCATTCTAACTAAGCTTTTTTATTCCCTTGGTGTCCTCAGCTATAAGAATTAAAACTATTAGCAAGAAATAATAGTTTTGAGGACAAAATGAGATAATACTAGGGAAGAGAGTCTATTAAAAGTTAGTTTCTTCCGTGTCTACTTTTTGTTATAATAAATGCTGCCTGCAAGAAGCAGGACTAGGACAAGGTCCCTAAAGTGCTGTTTCCAGAAATTTTGATGCTGATGAAAATGACTCCTTTGTCATTTCCACGTAAATGACCATCCAATCCCGATTTTAGAGACCTCCCAGGAAAAACAAGCGTCACTGTACAACTCACATCACACTCTGTTGGCAAGCCTGCTGCATCTCGCCAGACGTGCCTAAGCTCCAGGTCACCTGAAAGTTTCCACACTTCCATCATCCAAGAGGGCACAAGCATATCTGTTCTCCTCATTTCCGTCCTTCTGTCACTACCCAAGCACTGGAGGCACTGTGCATTAATGCACACATTCATTCCTTCAGCAAGCACTTCCTGACACACTATGAGGAGTGGGGTTGGACACACAGGCGGGAGGGCCCTGCCCAGGTACTGACAGTTCAGCGAGGGAGACAACATTCAGCAGACACACACGAAGTTCTTCCTGCAACGACACCACCCAGGCAAGCTGGGCATGGGGAAGGAGGGCAAGATGCCCTGAGAGGGACACCTGGCGAGAGGTGAAAACGGCCTCGGAGTTGGCAGGTGTGGGGAGAAAGAAGGGGGACGGCCAGGCAGGAAGACGGGACACCAAGCCCAAGGTCAGGAGGCAGCACCTGTGCAACAACCGGAAAGCAGGGCCAGTGGGCAGGGTGGGATGAGGACAAGAGCTGGCGGGCAGGAGAAAGTGTCCATATCAGACACAAACAAGGGTCGTAGCAGTTGAATACTTCAGTCGCATCAAGTCTTTTTCTCCCAAAAGACACATCGATGCCCTCCCGAAACAAAATCTCAGTCCCACGATCGCAATGACCTGCAGTCAGAAGACCCGGACTCCACCTTCGTCCCCCCAGTCGCCAGCGGCACCGCCATGGGCAGGCCATTTCCCAACCCCGGCAACTCACTTTCAACTCGAGCCTTCTCCTGCTCTCTGTCCCCGGGAGAATCTGCCACCTGGCTCCCAAGAGCAAGAGATGGGTGTGTACGGAGGATGCCTGCGGTGCTGTGAGAGCGACGTCCAAACACTGACGGAAGGCTCCCGTGAAGCCCACGTGAGCTCCAGTGTGGTCCTGGACACACACACGCATGTCAGCCCGGCTCTTCCCACTAGCAAGCAGACCCTGGATGGCCGCAGCACTCCACCTGGGACTGGGAGACGGTGAGGACGACAGCACGTCCTGCTTCCATCCTGGTACAGGGGAGGTAGCAGGTGATCACTGTGCTCGGGGACAAGGACCATGGGCAGCAGCTTCTCATCAGTCAGCCAAGGGCACGGCACTGGCTTTACTCAGCTCCAAATTCTCCGCTCAGGTCAAAAGCACTCCCACGACCACATGGCTCCAAGCAAAAGTTACAGAATTTTTGTCACCCTCCCCAGCCAAGGGTGAGGTCTGTGCAGCCGTTAGACAACAGCACCACGAATCACGCCGAGTTCAGGCTGCTTAAACCAGGGTGCCTTCCCACCCTGCACACAGCCAGGTGTCCTGCACCACCTTCCCTGCGCTCTGCTTGTCCCCCTGATTGGGTGGTACAGATGCCCGTGCTAGTCACTCCCGATTTTACTTCATAAAGCATCGCCCTCCTCCTTATTTTAAGTCACATCCACGTCCAGACCGGCTCAGCGTCCGTCGTGGGGGAATATGATGCCTGCGCCCAGGGAGCGCTTCTGAGTGCAAAATCGGACACACCATGGAGGAGGTTCAACCCTGCAGGCTTGTTCAGAACCAAGCATATGTCCAGGTCCGCGTACACTGCCCCAGCAGTGAGGGCTCACCTGCTGACAGAGGAGGTGCCTTCCTGGACACAAACTCACCACAGCAAAATCCTCACCTCAATTGACAGCCTGACAAGGCTGCTAAAACCTGCCCAGCACCAACACCCTGAGCTGTCGCTGGCACATAGCAGTCAGAGGTCACGACCGGCCCAGCACATGCTCAACACAGAACGGCGGCAGTCTGGGTTCATCTTGGAACATAAAACAAGAATGGAAGTTGCAGAAGATGCTAAGAGAAGTAAATGAGTGCATAAGAGCGTGGCTGCATGGTCACACACACCCTCAGGCTGAGAAAACAAGGGCAGAGTCAGTAAAGGTCTCAAAGAGAACACACGTCAGGACCCCCAAGAGGCGTGAGGCATCCTGCCTCCTGGTGATGGCCACCTTCGTTCCCAGGTGCACTACCCGGACAAAGTCTCCAGGTTCGGACGAGGGCGGGCGCTCTGGTAAGCACAGTTCCTGGCCAGCCTGCCCAGTAGCACCCGCAACGCTCACCTGCTGACCGTGGAGGGGCCTTCCGGGACACAACTCACCACCAAGGGATCCCGACACCAACGACCGCACCAAGAGCGCAGGTAAAACCTGCCTGGTAATAATGCTGGCTGGGAAAGAATGACAAGGAACGACGAGGTAGTGGAAGGAACGCTGTCTGGCAGGAAGGAGGGGCGTGCTGTCCACCATCATCCCGGAGGAGATGCGGGGTGGGGTGGGGGTGGCGCAGTGCCTCCAAAGGCTGTCCTCGAGATGGACCCTCCCTTTCACTGTCCCAGAAGGTCACGGTCGGTCCCTCCTGCACGGGCTTCACCAACTCATCACCCAACTCCTCGTGGACCTCCCTTCCATCTTGCCAGAAGGTCACGGTCAGTCCCTCCTGCGCGGGGCTTCACCAGCTCGCCCCCCAACCCTCCACGGACCCTCCCTTTCACCGTCCCAGAAGGTCACAGTCAGTGCCTCCTGCACGGGCTTCACCAGCTCACCATCCAACCCTCCACGGACCCTCCCTTTTGCTGTCTCAGAAGGTCATGGTCGGCCTCTCCCGCGCAGAGCTTCACCAGCTCACCCCCCAACTCTCCATGGACCCTCCCTTTCACCATCCCAGAAGGTCATGATCAGTTCTCCTGCGCGGGGCTTCACCAGCTCGCCCCCCAATTCCTCGTGGACCTCCCTTCCATCTTGCTAGAAGGTCACGGTCGGTCCCTCCTGCACAGGCTTCACCAACTCACCACCCAACTCCTCGTGGACCTCCCTTCCATCTTGCCAGAAGATCACGGTCGGTCCCTCCTGCACCGGCTTCACCAGCTCACCACCCAGCTCCTGGCGGACGCTCCCTTCCACCTTGCCAGAGATCACGGGCGGCCTCTCCCGCGCGGGGCCGCACCAGCCCACAGCCCGGCCCTTCGTCTCGACGGCTGCCCGGGAGCCCCCATCCGGCACCGGCGCCCGGCACCTTCCCCACTCGCCCGCTGCTCTCCGGCGGCGGCCCTGGCGAAGGCCGGTACCAGCGAGTGACCTTGGGCCCGCCACGCACCCGTCGCCTCGGCGCCATCCCGGCACCCGCACGCCTCGGACCCGACCTCGGGGGCCGGCCTTCCTGCCCGCGGCTGACGGCCCCTCGCGGCGGCCGCGCCAACGCCCGGAACCGACGCCGCGGGCCTCTGCGAACGCCGGGCTCTTCCTCCCGCAGCGCCGCCCGGCCCTCCGCGGCGCCGCGGAGGCACTGCGAGGCCGGCCCCGGCGCCCTTCCCGCCCCGCCCTCCCGGCCCGCTCGGGGACCACGGCCGCCTCCCCGCCCGGGCGCGCCCGTAGCGCCGCCGGCACATCCGCCCGCGCCCGCCTCGGGGACTCCGGGGCGCCCCCGCCCCAGACGCCCCGGGGCCGCGGCCCGGCAAGTGCGGCGGGCGGCGGCCTCCGCCCCCGGCCGTTGCCGCCGCCGCCGCCGAGGCCCGCGCTCGGCCCCCGCCCGCCGGGCCCAGCTCGGCCCTGCCGCGGCCCCCGGCGCCCGGGGCGCTTCCGCGGCTCGCGGGGCCGCGGGGGCCCGGGCGGAACCGCCGCCCCTTACCGGCCGCGGGACGCTGACTTCACTTCCCACCTCCGGAGCTCTCCTCAACTCCCGGACCGATTCACTCCGGCGACGCCGGAAGGACCCGACAGGAACCAGGCGTTGTCCGGAATCCTGCCCGGCCGGGGCCGCGCGGGGGCCTGTGGGCCTCGTAGTCCCGCTCCCGGGCGTCCTCGGCGGCGCATGCCCCGCGAGACTACACCTCCCGGAAGGCCGCGCGGCGGACCTGGGACGAGGGGCGGGGACGCCCTCGGCCAATGGCAGCAGCCCTGCCGGTCTCCGCGGGAGGGGGGGGGAAGCGAAGACGCGCGGGGCGGAGAGGAGGGCCGGGGCCGGCGCAGACCTGCGCCAATCAGAACGCGGGGCCAGCGAGGGGCGGGGCCTGTCCGAGTGCCCCCGGGCGGGCCGGGCGCCGGGTGCGAGGGGCGGGAGCTGGGGCGTGGCCGGGGGGGCGAGGGGGGCGGGAGCGGATCGGAGGAGGGTGGGCCGAGGGGGCGTCCGGCGAGCCCGGGTGCCAGGGAGTGGGGGACCGGGAGGTTCCGGGTGGAGGCTGCGAGCGCGAGCTCCGGGAGGGGGCTGAGCCCGGCCCCGCGGGGCGCGGGGCGCGGGGCGCCGGGGTCGGGGGCCGGGCGGAGGCCCGCGCGCGGGGGGCGGAGCCGGCGCGCAGGGGGCGGAGCCGCCCTCGATTCGCCCGCTCGGGAAGGAGGCGGCGCCGGCCCCGCGGAGGCCGGGCGTGCGGGCGCCGGCCCGGGAGAGGCGACGCGGGCGCGCGGCGGAGCGGAGGCAGCGCGTGCTGCGGCGCCGGCTCGGGGCGGGCGCGGCGCGGCGCAGGCGGGAGGCGCGGCGCTCGAGCGTCTGCAGCCCCGGGCGGCGCCTCGTCCGCCGAGGCCGGGGCGACGCGCGCGCCCTTCGGGTGAGAGGCTGGCGAGGTGGGACGCGGAGGGGCGAGCGGAGCGTCTGGCCCCGGGCGCGGAGAGCGCGGCGGGGGCTGGGTGGGCTGCGGGTGCCGGCGGTCCTGGGCGGCCTCGAGAGCGGGGTCGTGCAGGGGGCGCGCGGCTCGGGGGAGCGGACCCGCCGCTCCCGTGTCCCGACTCGGGAACCGCTTCCCCGGGGGAGCCGCGCGTGCCCGCCGGGCCTCTCGAGGCTGGCTTCCCGGACGGCCGCTGCCCACCTGCTGCCCGGCTGGAGCGGCCGCGGCGGGCGCGGGGCCAGCGCCCGAACCGGGGCTCCGGGAGCGCCGCTTCGCCCCGGACCCCGGCCCTCCCCCCGGCGCCCAGCTGCGGGCACGAAGCCCGTCGGAGCCCGCGTGGGGACGCGCGGCCCCCTCTCCGGGCCTTGCCCGGTAGCCCTTGGGCGCTCGACGGGCGGGCGCACGGGAGGGCTCTGCGGGGGCCTCGTGCCCGCAGGGCGGAGGCGCAGACGGTGAGCCTTCGCGTGCGTCGTGCTGGGCCGGACGTAGTCCGCTCAGTGTCGTCGTCGTCGCCTGGAGAGACGAGGTCCTGCCGTGTCGCCGAGGCTGGTCTCGAACTCCTGGGCTCAGGCAGTCCTCCCGCCTCGGCCTCCCGGAGCGCCGGGGTCAGATCTGAGGCACGTGGCGGCGTGAACGAGAGTTTATTCAGGCTGCGGCGCCGCGTGCGCCTTCGCGTGGGCCGGCGGTGCCGAGGGGTGGCGGGCGGTGGCGCCCCGGGGGGAGAGTGGGTTCCCGGCCCTCGCGGGCGGCGGCGGCGGCGGCGGCATCGCAGCCTGCGCTTCCCGGGGGGCGCGGGAGGCCGAGCGCCTGGCGCTTCCCTGCGCTCTCGGCGCGCGGCTGCCGGGTGGGCGCCGCTTTCCCCGGCGTGGCCCGCGGCAGCGCGTCTTCCCCGACGTGCCTCTGCGGCGGCCGCGGCGTGCTTCGGTCTGGCTGGACGCTCGGGACTGTTTTTGGCCGCGCCCGTGACATGGGCCACGGCCTCCGCCTTCCCCCGGAGTCGCGCGTTGCGCGTGGCTCGAGGCTTTGCGTTCCGCCCTGGTGGTGGGCCGGAATCTCCTTTCGGGAAGGCGCGGCGCCGGAATGCTCTTCCCGGCCGAGGGCGCGGCCCCGGCGGGTGCCGCCGCGCGCCGGGGCGGGTCTGGGCCCCTCCGCTCCCGCGCTCACCCGGAGAGGCCCCCGGCGGGTCTCGGAAACGGCCGGGGAGGCCGGAGCCGGAGGCGAGAGCGAGCTGGGGCGAGAGAGCCGCCGCCGAACTCGGCGAGCCACGGGACCGGGCTTCGTCTTGCTGCATCACCGGAGCGGCGGTCGCGGCGGGGCCTGAGGACCGGGGCTGCGAGGCGCGGGGAGGCGGGGTCCGCCTTTGCGGTCTGCGAGGAAGCCGACTGTCCTGAGTTGGAGTCCCGCGCCTTCGGGGAAACGGAGCGCTGGCTGTCCCTTGGCGGTGTTCCTCAGGCGGTAGTAATTGCAATATTCCTGCGGGGAGATTCTTCCAGAGCCTTTGTTGAAAGATCTTCCTGAAGGAGTTTTGTTGGGAGACAGCTCATAAGCAAGCGAGGGGATAGGAGATAAATTCCGAACAGGGGAAATTCGGATGTGCTTTGAATCCCAACCGTTTGTCTTCTGCTCGGAGATCTTTCACTGACTAGCATCTCCTTAGGAATGGATGAATGTGTGGTATTCAAGTGCCGCAGTTTTCACCTGTTTCCAAGATGTGGCTGCTTCTTGGAGTGTCACTGAAGGAGATGGGGTCCTCAGATCCTTTGGGAGTGAGACGACCAGCTTTTGTGTGGGAGGAACGTCACTGGCCATGTCTGCGAGACTTGAGCATTTGCTTCTTACCTTCCACTCGACTCGTTGTGTTAGAGACTCACATTCGGCCCCGGGTGATCCGAAGACTTGTTGGTTGGTGGCGGGGAGACTCCTGGCTGTGGCGGTGTGTGGTTTTGTGTGACGTCCGACCCGTTTCCTGCTCTTGGTTTGCGCTGCGTGTGGCCGGCTGTCAGTGGGTTTATGACTGTGCAGGGAAGCGGCTCTGGGGTGATGGCGCCCGAGCCAGAGACGTGGGGACGCTCCAGTCATGCTGTCCTGGGGGCTTTTCTTCAAACTTAGGGTTCTGATCCGAAGCCTGTCGAGTAAAAATAAGCGAGCAGCTTGGGGTTTTCTCTGGCGGGAGGTTCAGTCGTGCGGCGGCCGGGAGCAGCCAGACTGGCAAGTCCACGAGCAGAGGGAGCGGAAGCTGACAGGGATGAGGAAGCCGCTCGGGGAAACACCCCCTTAGCAAAGCAGAGAAAGATGGGGTTGTTTTTGTTTAAGTGCTGTACGGATTCCACGGCCTTTTCTGCGCCACTCATTCGTTTCCAGGGCCTGTACTGGTAGTGGGGGACGTTACCTTTCTACACTGTTGCTTTCACTGGAGTCAGACTGGCATTCATTCGTTAGATTTTGAGTAGCCGGGGTCTGCTAGAAACCGTCAGAGGTCCTCCACATATATGCGCACTTTAAGTGACATTATTATTTGGGCAGGATATTAAAGAGAAGTAAAAACCTTAAATATAATTTTCCTTTCAGTAACAGAGGTGCTTGTACTCAGTCGTGAAGATGAGCGAGAGCCCCTGTTTTTGCTTAAGCAGATTACAGAGATTGGACTCAGCCTTTGGGATCAGGACTAACGTCCACACAGATAAGGGAGGCTTGCTCTGCTTTGTCTTGTCTTGCCTCTCTCGTCTTCAGAGCTGAGCCCTTCCAGGGAGGCCATTCACTCCTTTTCCATCTCCCACTGGTCCTGAGCACCTGGTGTCATGCTCGGCAAGAGAACCATGTCCTGAATCAGAACCGCTGGCCCATGCTCGTGTGATGTGCGCAGGGAGACATCTCAGTAGACACTTTGGTGGACAAGAGCCAGTGGCCCTCATGGAACAGCTGCTGGCGTTAGTCCTTTCGAGGCTGTCTCTGTGCCATCGTGGGCCTTTGCAGAGCGCCCGCTGAGCCTGATTTGACCCAGATCATGAGGCTGCAAAGACATCTGCCGCTTTGGGTGCCTGGGTGCCTGCGTTTCGCAGCTCACCCCAGAGGTGAGGTTGGTGATGTGGATGAGGGCGTGGGCTGGGCCTGGTGGCACCTCTGAGGTCTACGTTTTGCAGCCAGGGAACCCGTGGCACTACCAGCCTTGAGGCCCTGGAGAAGGACCTTTGTGGAAGCTGACCTGTAATAAGCTTACTTCATTCCATGGAAACAACCTGCTTTTTTGTGTTTCTTTTAATTTCTTCCAAAAAGAAGAAGAAGAAGAAGAAGAAGAAGAAGAAGAAGAAGAAAAGAGTAGAGTTAGGCATTTACTGCTTTTTTGCATTTGACCTTCCAGGAACAAATTAATCTGATTAGTGTTAAAAATCAGAGTTCTGTATCGTTTTTCTCTCGTTGTTATAAGACCTGGACAATTCAAGTTCATTGTAATTTGTTCCTTGTAAAATTAATTATAGCAGATAACTGCCTCAGTATGGCTTTTCTTTCATTATTATAAAACCCTGACAATTCAGTTAATTGTAAATAGTTGCTTGGTAGTAAAATTAATTACAGCAGACATTTCACTGTCGTTGGTTTACTTCTTAACATATTTCTAGCCTCATGCTGATGGAGACCCATTGTCTTAGAAGTGATGGTTAGTCTTCCTTTTTTGTGGTCTTCTGGTGTTACTCTTCGTGCTCGTAGCAGAGCGTTGTATAGAGTTGGCTGAGTGTATAGCCTTCCTCACCAGAGACTTAGCACCTTTAGAATTAAGACTGAGTTCATCGACATATGTATTCTATTGAGAACATTTTACATCGTCCATACTTGGTAGGTGGTAGCAATTTGTTTAACTGTTTGACAACCTGTAGTGAAACATTTTACAAACAAGTACAACTAGAAAAATGAATTGTTCTTAGACATCTGTTTTAGCACCAAATTCAACCCTCTGTCCACAACAGTTGCTTTTATCAAATTATTGGTGATTATATAGATATCGCTCTGGTTGGATTTCTGAATGAATAGAACGAACACTGCCGATGACTGCAGCGCTGCATGTGTGTGTGTGTATGCTTCAGATGTGTATTCATCGGGTGCCATTTGCAGTGTGTTGTCCTTTTCTCTCCTTGACAACGCTGTTGTCTTAAGCAGATGTCCTTTTAAGTGATAACCCCCTACACACATGTGATTTCTGCTACCTTTTTTCCCATAACAGAGACTTAAGCATAGATAAGTGTGATATGAGTAATAACTAAACTGGCACGGTTCTTAAATATCTTACTTTAAGTGGCGTGGTTGCATTGGGAGGCCGTTTGGGCGTCTGTTTATCGCACCTGAGCCCGACAGGTGTGTGTCATCTCCCGCCATTGTGGGGAAGGGATGAGCGTTGAGGCGGGGCACCCGTAGTGCCCGGAGCTGGCCTTCCCTGCAGCCTTGAGGCCCTTCCGGTCTAGCCTGGTAAGGGAGCCTTCTGGGCTCACCGTCCTTCCTCTAGCATGGGATGGGAGGCAGGTGATATCTGTGTGGGTTCAATAACCTGTTTTCCTCGGTAGGCTGTTTTTCCCGGGCATTCCTCCACCAGGGTTCCCAGTGATGACTCCAGCATAGCCAGGCAGTTCGGTGAGGACCTCAGCTGTGTCCACTTTCCCCTGCATCTTGACCTTTTCTAAACACACCGGGAAGAGCCCACTGGAACCCTTCTGACGTTTTGCCTGCATTGAGTTGTTCTGTCATTGCCTTGGTATCTTAAATTTTGCTGATTTATTTGAGGTCTTTTAACCTGTGCCAATTTGAAGAGCTAATTAATTTTGTTTCCCTACCTTTTAGTAGTGTGGTGTAGATACTGTTTGGTGGTGTATAATTTTTGCCATTCACTTGAATCAAATCACTTATTGAGCATTTAATTGTTGTGTACTTCCCAAAGCAATTTAAAAGCATTGAAGCAATTAGTGTTTTTGAGATATAGTCAATCTTCCAGTTGAGAAATCTCTATCTAGTATCCCAAATTGCTTACAGATATGTAATCATGTATTTTATGTCTAAGGCAGGTAAAATAGTATCTTAAATCATAAGTCCTTTGACATAATGCCATATAAAATTATATAATACTAGTATTTTCACAGCTGTATAACAGCAGTGTAATTTTTGGCTTTGGGTTGATTTAGTAACTTTTTTAAAATTAGGAGATCTTGAGCACAAAGTGCATTAACTAAACCTAAGTGAACAAAATAATTCTTTCTGTATTTAAAAGTTTCCGATATGTCCTTTTAAAAAATGCCAGTAACAAGCTTATAATGGCCTAACAATACCTCTGTATGTTTTTTAGTATAACAACAGATTTAATTAATAATATAAAATGGAACACATTGAAAAACAGAGAAAGAAATCTTAGCCAGGATCATCTTAAAAGCAGATGTTTACTCATATTATGTCGTCCAAAAGAGATGAACAATTTAAAAAATAATTTAAAAGTGTATATCAACTAGAACTGTGTTTTCAGCTGCAAATTGTATGCACAGTGACATAGAACGCTAGAGATGTGTTTTTCTGGAACAAGGAGTCTGAGGGGAGTGGCCGTTTGCTTTTTGTTAACAGGCTGTATGGCCAGATCTTGTCCCGGTGACTTCTCTCACCCTTGCTGTGAGACAGATGCTTCTGCGGGCCCAGACACCTCATGCAGGTCAAAGGGGGAGCATGGGGGAATGACTGTACCTGTGGAGTCCCCTTTAATCAACAAGTAGAAATTCTCCCAGAGATCACCAGTGGTGTCTACCGTGTGCTACCTAGCCCTGTCATGGCTGTCCTAGCATTAGGGGTGTGATGATATCCAGGACGGTTGGCTTCTGTGCTCGATGGGACAGGGGAACAAGGGGTTAAGAGTGACTTTTGGGTAGCCATCAACAGTTTAGCCATAGTCTAATGACTGGCATCATCATAATTTTCATTCTAACCAACTGCTGGGGTTTTGTTTTTTTTTAAGAGCAAAACATGGCCATGCTTTATTAAGACAGATAATTTTAAAAGATATAACACAGTTAGTCCTATTATCAAATTTAACTATTTGCAGATATATTATTATATTGGGTAGTTTTGTTCGATTTTAATTTTCAATGTTGAATGATATATTTTTTATCTGTACTCGAACCTATTTAAGCAAAACATTTTTTAAAACTAAAAGATATTGGTCATTTATAAAGCATACACTGTGCATTATGTAATAAGCTATGTAAAATGCAATCTATTTGCATCATTAACTTGCTTGGGTGTGATAACCTCAGTTTGGATTAGCAGAACAATTTTGGTATTTGTCAAAATGTTAAAATCTATTTTCTTTTTTTAAAAATTTTTTATTTTAAAGATATGGAGTACATTTCAGGGTTAAGCATACAAATGTTCATTATGCAGGTGTCCTTGTTGATGAGGTGAGCCCCCCCCCGAATCCTGTTGTTGTTTATTTTGTTTGTTTTTAGAGGGGTTGGGGGCAGTCTAACAAAGTCTTACCTTTCCCATACCAAGTTTTCACTTATATGATTTCCAAACTTCAAGTCTCTGGGCAAAGGCATTCCTCAGAGACTGGTGGTATCTCTGGTTAAAAGGCTGTCTAGCCAACACCACACCTAATATTTTTCCTATATGTTTCATTTAAAAAAATTTTTAATACAACTTGATTATTCTCGTATAAGTCTGCTTCAAACCTAAAGGTATTCTAATCTTTCTATATAGACTGCATTCAGAAAATGGGTATGATGCAAATGAAAGAAAATTGAATAGTAGGATTCCTTTGAAAGAGATTTGCTTAGCTGCCTGACAGCAAAATAAGCCATCGTTCCCTAGAGGAGTGTGCACTCTAAAAATGTGATACCCTGGAAGATAGTGTTATTATCCATTTCTGAAATGTGAAGAATATGGTCACCATCTACAGAGTGATTATCACCTAAATTATAGCTCATTCATATGGTGACACATCTTGCTCTTGCGATTTTGATGAATTATGATTCCTTTGAGGTGGGAAAGCCTGAGGAAAAAACTGAAGTAGAAAGTGTCAGCAAGTACAGTACTTTTTTATCCCTGCCTAGAAAAACGCATCCTTGAAGATGTGGCCCTAGAACCTTGGCTTTACTGCATTTGTCTTTGCATCTCCTCAGCGACATCTTTATTGTGCAGTGTGTGCCTTTCCTTCCTTACCTTAGATGAGTGACTTTATTGGGGCAGAGCTCTCCAGAGAGGGACATCTGTAAACTTCTAAACTCTTCTACAGTTCATCTGTAGCATGGGGTTGGGCAGTGCAACAAAATATTACTTACTGATATCACTTACTGTCTGGCATGATCTTTTGTCAACGTAGCTAGCAAAGGAAGACACTGCAAGACACATTTGCATAGAAAGAAGGATGTATGACATAAGGCTGCGCCGTTACAGCGATTACTGTGGTAGAATCAAGGAAAGCTTTGAGGAGGAATTAGAGCCACTGGCATGCCGAGTCATTGCAGTGGATGGTAAGCCAAGGCATGCAGGCACACTACCTTGTTTTGTTAATAAAGTTTTATTGGAACAGCTGTACTTACTCATGTATGTATTACTGTAGAAACTGCTATCTCACTCTGACGGCAGAGTTGAGTCATCGTGATGAAGGTCGTGTGGTTCGCAAGCCTGAAGTATTTGCTGTTTGGCCCTTTTGAAACAGGTTATCCTCCCCTGGTGAAAAGTGTCAGCCCTGCAGTCAGACAAAACTGGGCTCAAATTTTTGTTCCATAATTACTAGCTATATGATATTGGGTGGGTTACTTCGTTGCTAAACCTTGGTTTTATGTATAACTTACCTCAAAGGCTGTTTATGTTGATACAGCGAAATTTCACATAAAGTTCATCGCATAGTACCTAGCATGGAATAAATGCTCATTAAATGTTCTTTTAGTAAATGTTAGGTTTTATTTTATTGCGATTTATTATTTTAAGTGAACTATAACTTTTGATTTAAATAGGAATTTGGAGCTCTAAATTTTTAACGCTCCCCAACCATTAAATAATGTTTAGGAAGCTAGGAAGACTGGCATCTAATTGTAAGAAATTTCTAAAAGTTACACAAAATATCATTATATGGACAGTGTGATTCACATAAGAACTAAACAACAAGCATATTAAAAAGTAATACTACAAGTTAAAATACAGTTAATCAAGGCCAAATAGCATATTCAGTATTGTAGGAAGCCAGGCCAGTTGATTTTTTAAAAGTTAAGATGCTTTCTTACAGCTTACAGGAAAATGATATTTCAGAGTGAATATAATAAGGAGAGGACACCACTACCAATCTTACAGAAATAAAAAAAAGAAAAGGATTATCAGGGTATACTGTGAACAGTTCTATGGCAACAAGTTATTATATAACCTAGATGAAATGGACAAATAACTGAAATCAACTTACCAGATAGAAAATCCAAATGTATACTCAACAGTGCTCCATAAAATGGTCGCAAGGCAAATATGGCAACAAGTAAAAAGAATTATATTCCGTAATCAAGTAGGATTTAGTCCAGGAAGTAGAATAAAGGACACATCGGTCATCTCAGTAGAGGAGGAAAATACTTGACAGAATCACAGCACACTTTCATGATATAAAAATATTTAACAAATCAGGAATAGAAAGAAACTTCCTCAACCTAGTAAAGTGCATCTACGGAAAACTTATAGCTAACCTTATATTAGGTGGTGGAACACTGACTATTTCTCCTTAAGGTCAGGAATAAGACAAGGATGTCTGCTCCCACACATCTATTCAACATTGTATTGTTGGGTCTAGCCAGGGCAATCAAGCAAGAAAAAGAAACAAAAAGCATCTGTATCTTCCTCATTCACAGATGAAACTATCCTGTATATAAATCCTAAGGAATCTGCACAAAAAACTCAGAACTAATAAGCTTAGCAAGGTTGCAGGTTACAAAATCAATATAAAGATGTCAACTGTGTTTTTATACACAAGCATCCAGAAACAAGAATGTAAAATGTTGAGCATCAAAAAGAATAGAATAAACTTAGGAATAAGAAGGACAAGACTTGCACACCAAAAACATCCAATGATGTACTAAAACATCACTGAAAGAAATTAAAGAAGACCTAAATAAATTGAAAGACTTTTCCTGTTCATGAAATGGAAGACAGTATTGTGAGGATGGCAGTATTCTACAAATTCAACGCATCAAAATATCAGCTGCCTTTTTTTTCTTTTTGCAGAAATTGACAAGTTGTTTTTTAAACTTACATGGAAGTGCAAGAAACCCAGACATACGTGTACAGAATCAGTGGTGTAGAATTGAGAGTCTAGAACCATACCTTTACGTTTATGTTCAATTGATTTTCATCAAGAGTGCCAAGACAATCCAACAGGGAAGGATAATCTTCAACAAATGTTACCAAGACAACTGGATATTCACATACCAAAAAAAAAAATGAAATTCCTACCTCACACCATACACAAAAATGAATTACAGGGCTAAACGTAAGAACTAAAGCTATATAGCTCTTAAAGCATAGGAGTAAAATGCTGTTAACATTAAATTATACAGTAGTTTCTTAGAACTCCAAAAGCACAAGTGACAAAATGTGAATAGATTGGAATTGAACAGATGTAAAACGTTTGTGTTTCAAAGGACAAGAGAAGTGAAAGACAAGCCACAGAATGGGAGGAAATATTTACAAATCACATAGCAACTTGTATCCACAGTATATAAATGACTTGAAATTCAACAATAATAAAGACAACCTAATTCAAAGTAGGCAAGGGATTCGAATAGGTGTTTCTTTCTTCAAACAGGATATATGAATGACCAGTAAGTACGTGGAAAGGTGCACAGTATCATTAGTCACTACGGAAATTCAGGTTGAAACCATGGTAGTTCACACCCACTTGAATGGCCAAAAAAAAAAAAAAAAAAAAAAGATGAATATAACAAGAACAAATGTTATTTGTCCAACATGTGAAGGCATTAGAACCCTCATACGTTTTTGGTGAGTTGTAAAATGGTACAGCCACTTTAGAAATGAGTTTGGCCTTTCCTCAAGATATTAACCACAGAGTTAGCAGAGTTACCCCAGGAATTCTCATATGCCAAAAAGAAATGAAGAAAACGCTTCACAAAGATGTATACACAAATGTTTATGGCAGCATTATTCATAATAGCCCGACATCAGAAACAACCCCGTGTCTGTCAACTGATGAGGGAATAAACATGTTGTGTGTCCATGAAGTGAAAAGCTATTTGACCATTGGAAGGAATTAAATATTGAGGGAGGCTACAGCATGGGTGACCCTTGAAAGCATATCAAGCACAAATACAGGTCACAGCAGGTCACATTTTATATGTAGTCTTGACAGTAGGCAACTCATAAAGATGCAAAGTAGATTAGTGGTGAGGGATGAACAGGAAGTGACTGTAGATCATTACGGGGTTTCTTTCTGGGATGATGAAGCGTTCTAAAATTAGATGGCTTCACAGCTTTATGAACATATTAAAAACCACTGAATTGTACACTTTAAAAGGGCACATTTTATGGTATGTGAGTTATGTCTCAATAAAACTTACTTTTTAAGTGAATATGATATAAAAAGAAAGCCTAGGGAAGAGATATGGAAAATTGAATTATAAGGAACCCAGACTAGCAGATATAGAATTCATTTTTCATCATTTGGCCTCAGAATAACAGGCAAAATTAACGAGGAGAGACACAGACCTAGTCATTGTAAAAGTTTTTATTTTGTTTTAATTTTTTAAATGGAGGGGATTAAAAGCCTAAACACTCCAAGCAGATGAAATGATGGGGGTAGAGGTATCAGCTTGTCATATGACTTCTCTTTGTTTTCTTCACATTCATAGACTATCTTAAAACAAAGGAAAGAGATGTTATCAAAGCAAAAAAAAAAAAAAAGTGGCTTATTTACGTTTTCCCCCCTTCAATCCAGATCTGACACAAGGGCCAGGTTGATGCTTCTTTTTCAGGCGGTTTTATGTGTTTTAGTTCTATATGACCGGTACAAATACGCTTGCGGGTGCTGAATCCTCACTATGCCGTTGCCAATACGAACTACCCTCTGTGACCAGATTCAAGCTTTTTGCCTTGAGTTATCCTCTGTCTTACACAAATCTAGCTCCCTTATGTTTTAAATTTTATTTTTGTCTACCATTTTTTCACCATCCTTTTACTTTAAACTGCTATTGTTTTGCTTGACTTTCTCTTTTAAACACTAAATAGTTGATTCTTTTTTATACTCAGTATCAGAGTTTTTATGTTTCAATAATGAACCCGTTGATAACTGTAGTATATTTACTTAGCATTTTGTAATTCTATATTAAAGCCTACTTTTTTTAATTTTAAAAATTAAAACAAACAAACAAACAAAAAGCTTTAACATTGAGGAAAGGATAAAAATAGACTTGAGAGGAAGCAGAGGAGAGAACAGTGGCCCTGAGGCAGCAGCAGTGAAGATGCAGACTGGTGAGAAATCTAAGGCACAGAATTGTGAGTTTTGTTCCTGGGTCAGCTGTGACTCAGAAATTGCAACAGGTCTTCCATCAGTTGCAGGTGTGTGTATGTGTGTGTGTTTACTGTACCTGAATGCCAGTTCTCTGCAACCACCACCGTGCTCTGTTGTCCAACACTGAGCTAACGTTGGTCGTTGACCTTGCCTCCCTAGCCTCTGTAGACAATTTTGCCTTTGTTAACTCAAGGAGGTGTTCAAAGAGAAGCTGATGAAGAAAACTGAGAAAGTTGTGAGTTTGAGGAGCAGGAAAAAAATAATTGTGGTAGTATAAAAAATAACAGTTGTTTACACTTGAAAATGGTGAAGATTGTAAGTTTTATGTTATTTGGTTCTAACCACAATAAAGACGTGCTAGAAACCCAAGAAAAGTAATAACTGTAAATTAACTGAAAATGTGAAGCATTCAAATCTTTGTCTTAATACGACTGTATTTACTCATCTGCATTCAGTTTGCTTCATATGATAAAAATTATGACTATTGGGACACTTATGCGTCACTATTTTAAGTCTCCCCTTTTAGATTAAGGAAGTTGGCTTTCATTAGGCACTGGGTCTCATTTCCTGTCTTGTTGGTCTTAAATTTTGTGTTTTCCTTGCTCTAATTTAATCTCACAACACCTTCCTTTTATGTCTTATCGTCCCCTAATAGGAAAATTAAATTTGCTGGGGGGAGACACCTGTCTTTTAACTGCTACAAAACATGTTAAGACGCTCATGCTTCTTACCCTCATAGAAACACATTCTGTTAACTGGCAACCATGAGTCATCTGCCATGGAGAACCATCAACCATCTATGACAGGTGCGGTCTTTATAGGAGAGTCATGTGACTGACACCCACACACCCAGTTTCACTTTAAATGGAACATTTTAAGTAATGTTTTCTTTTCTCTCCTTTAGAATGAGTTGTGGATGGATACCTTTAACAGGAAGATCTCACTTATTAAAGGCATTCTGAATTCCCAGTGAAACCCACCTTAGCACGCAGGAAGTAAGTTTACAAATCCAGCCAGATCTGCTGAAAAATTGACTTTAGGACAACCTCTTTCAGGTCCCCTCCCATTGTGAGAGCTTTTCTGTCTTCTTAATAGATCCTACTTTAAAAAAAGAAAAAGAAAAATTGACTCTACTCACTCACCAGCCCATTAAGCCTTTATTCAGAGTCTGTTTGTTTACTTATTTATTTTCCCAGAGTTGGAATCTCCCTCTGTCACCCAGGCTGGGGTGCAATGGCACGATCGATCGCTGCAACCACAGCCTTGACCTGGAGGGCTCAGACAGTCTTTCTGCCTCGGCCTTCCAAGTAACTGGGACTATAGGCAGGCGCCACCAATGCCCAGCTAATTTTTTTTTTTTCTGCTTATAGAGATGAGGTTTCACCAGTTGGCCCAGGCTGGTCTCAAACCCTTGGGCGCAGGCACTCCTTTCGCCTCCACTCCCAAAGTGCTGGGGTTGCAGGCGTGAGCCGCCACACCTAGCCCTCAGAGACTGTTTACTTTGATAAACTGTTTAAGTTTCTACTTAGTGCTATTTCGTTGGTATGTTTAGACAGATTGACAGTGATTTAGTGATATAAACCAAAGATGAGAAGCCGTAGCTGTGTGAAGGGTGCCTGTCTAGTACTTCAGAGAAGTCCAAGACGTGAGCCAGGGCAGTGGGTGTTGGCTGGGTAAACGAGGGACTGAGTTCCTAGGCTCAGAAATATGACCTTCAGGCATGAGAAAGAGGATAAATTGTTACATTTCCAGTTTTCTGGGAGGGAAAAAAGCAGATTATATTTTCTTAATATCTCGTGCAAATTGTTAAAAAGAAATTTTGGTGCTTAAAAAGTAAATTCACAGCTACTGGTAAAAACAAAACAAAACAAAAAAAACCCCAGCTGACATGACTTTCTTTTCCGAGAGATTAGGAATAGTGAGTCTTTGCTTTTTTCTGTGTCTAACTGCACGTGTGACTGGCTCGGATCTCTAAAGTGGTAGTTAGTTGCAATGCTGCTTTCAGAGATGTGCCTGTAAAATGATGAGTGATACATGTCGCAGCTTCCTCCTTCCCGGGCTGAATTTAGGAAGCTCCGTGAGAAGTGTCTTCAGCCAGGCAGGCTCCTGAGAACATAAAAAGAAGACTTGCGCTGGGAAGGATGAAGCAGGAAAGCCACTCGCCCTGCGTGTTCCTGGCACGTGTTGGTGGAGGGCATGGAGACCGAGCTTTGCATTTGAAGAGAAACTGGGGTTTGGGGGAGGCAGTGGGCATTGTGTAGAGCGAAGTTTGGACTTTACTGATTTTTGAGACTGGACTCTTCTCTTGATCTAAGTACAAGTGTCTTCACACACATCCAGAATGATCTTCCTACTTTTTGTAACAATCCTATGAGGCAAGCACTTTTATAATCCCCGTGTCATAGATGAGGAAAGTTGTATCGGTTGTTTCAGGCATCACCAAGTGCTACCAAGTCTAGGTTTGTTTCTAGCCGAGACGTGATTCTGTTGTGTAATTATTACCTCAGAAGTAAACAAATACCGTGTGCATTTCTGTGGAGTTGCCCACCGTTGTGACGCAGTGTTTGTGTCTTGTCCCTTGGATCTGCAACTATGAATTCTCTTGCATACATAAAAATTTAAAAATTATGACAGTTACATATATGAACCCTAGAAAAATAAAATCAATGTATAAAAATTCTAATTTCAGGCCAGGCACAGTGACTCACACCTGTCATCCCAGCAGTTTGGGAGGCTGAAGCGGGAGGGCTTCTTGAGTCCAGGAGTTCAAGACTAGCCTGGGCTACGTAGTGAGACCTCGTCCCTACAAAAAAATTTAAAAATTAGCCAGGTGTGGTGCTGCATACCTGTTGTCCCAGTGAGGCTGAGGAGGAAGGATGACCTGAGCCCAAGAGGTTGAGGCTATGGTGAGTCATGCCACTGCACTCCAGCCTGGGAGACAGAGTGAGTCCCGACAGAATAAAAATAAAAATTATAATTTCAGACAAAAATGGAGACTGTCCAGTGATAGTTAAAAAGATAAGTCCATTGCAAGCTCTCTTTAAGTTAGGCCTGGCAGTTTGGCAGACACAAGCAAACCCTCCTACCTCACCTCATTCCAGCTGAATTCTGTTTTACAGGGTTTGTATTTTTAAAAACAACAGCACAAATATTTTCTGTAGGTGAGGGATACCCTCTTCAGTTGCCACAGACCCCACCATTCTCTATTATCCTGAGTCAATTAACAGCTGCATTTTATTTGCCAAGACACCGCAGACTTCTGAGTTTGTCAGAATTTTAAATCATAAGCCCGTTAGTACATTTAAAAATTGTTGTCGAGTTAGTAACATGATTTTTGGAATACGTGTGTTTGGTAAAGTGAGGCAGATCTGACATTATATAAAGTAATGCCAACCGTTTCAGAATTGTTTCTCAAAGCTTAGTCTCTGCAAGCCAAGATTAAATTACAGAGCCGTCAACCGTCTCTGTCAGCTTCCTTTACATGCCTGCTCCCTGCAGAAAGGAGTAGGAGATGGGAGATTTTTTCCTAAATCAGATGCAAAAACATGAGATGGGTTCATGGCAGGCGCTTCCTCTGCTCGATATGTTGGCCTGTCGGGATAATGTTGGGGTTGTCGGTCATCAGAGTGGGGGGCAGGTTGTGGAGGGCGTCGGCAGGCATCAGCCCAAATGTCGGCTGAAACCTCCTGGGAAGCCGAAGGCAGCCCAACCCCATGGGGTTTGTTCTCTTGTTTTTCCCAACACGTATGGTAGTAAATAAGCCTCCAGTATTAGCGAAACTTGCCCTTCGTGTGTGAAAGGCAACATCGTAGAACTGAATACCATCCCACAATGCAGATGGATTTTGTTTTAAATTGTGTTGGTTGAGGTTGAGCTTTATGAAATTGCCAGTATTTGACTATTTGTGACCTACCAAAAAAAAAAATGGCAGTTCACGGTTTAACTTCATACATCAGCTATTCCACATAGAATTTTTAAAAACTGGGCAAGTGTTTTTTAGCAAATGAAAATGCAGGTCTGTTTCCGGGTTCATGATGGCCATGAGTGGTGTGTGCCTGCCTTCTGCCGGCCCTGAGCCCGCCCAGAAGATTGCCCTCCCCCTTCTCCCTCCTGTCTTGTGTGTGTTGGGATTTCCCAGGACTTGGCCACAGGCCTCTCTCGTCCACACTACCCAGCGAACGCCCTCCGTCTGATAGTCTTCAGTGAGCTCCCAGCCCCGTGTCTCTACCCTAGACCTGCACTCTGAACTCTGGTCCCCTTCGCTCAGCAGTGTCCTCAGCTCTCCAAGTAGGCGTCTCGCGGGCATCCCAGATTCACTGATCGGATGTCCACATCCCTTCTGCCACCCCTCTCTGCTTGTAGTCCAGCCTTCTCCATCTCTGTGCAGGGTACCTCCACCTACCCAGGGGATGCCAGAAACCTGGGCATCATCCTGCTTCACCCTTGCTTCTTGTTACGGGTGTCCTGTCCAGTCTCTTTTCAATAAGCGCATCTGGAACGTACCTGCCCCTTTTCGAGTTGCAGCCATCCTAGTTTGCCGCCCCTGCCACCTGGCTTGCTTCAGGAACCACCCAGTCTGTCCTTAGGCTTCTTCTCTAGCCCCCCTAAATGTCCTTCTTATGCTGTCCTGCCTTGAGGGGAAAAGGGCACCTCCTTGCTGCTGCCTCAGGCCCTGGGGCCCGGCCCAACCTCACCCAGCCCCTTCCCCTGTTTGCTGCATTATTTTGGTTCCTCAGAGCCCCCAGGCTCCCCGTTGGCCCCAAGGCCTTCCTATTACTTCCCCCATCCACAGTCCTGCCTCCCTACTCAGTTCTTGTTCATCCTCCAACTCTCAGCTTGCATAACACTTGCCCAGAGAGGCCTTCCCAGATCCTCCCTTTGCTCTAAATTGGGCTGTTCTCCCAGGGGGCACCCCGTCCTTTCTCTTCCTGGCACCGCACCCCGTGCTTTGCATTTCTGGGCTCCGACATGCAAGCGTGTCTGAGGCAAAGCTCTGCGGGGCAGGGCCGTGTCCAGCACCCAGCACACCTGCTGGACACACACATGGCCGCCACCTGCTCAGAGTGACCACACGGCCCATCTGGACCCTGATGTTTAGAAGAGGTCGTGGTGGCTGGGCCTCGGACCTGGTGTGGCACTGCGACACAGGCTGCTCTCAAACCCCAGCTTCGTTTGGGGTGGCTTTTTGAAAGATCATGAGCTTTTTGAAAGCAGGCAGGTTGTCTGTTTTGTTCACTGCTCTATTCCCAGCGCCTAGGAAAATGCTTGATAATGAGGAGATGCCCAATAAATACTTGTTGAATAAATGATTTTGCTTCCTCTTTTGCACAGTTCCTTTCACGTGACATGGTTGGGGGAAGGGGGGTAAATAAAAGAAAATAGAGGAAGTGCCTAGTGTGCATCAGGTATTCAGCAATGCCAGAAACCTTAATGCCTTTTTCAAAACATTAATTATCACTTTTTTTTTTTTTTTTTTACAAAAGCGATTCTCGAAATCCCTGGGCCCCAGTAAAGACCAGGGTGGGGGCAGTGAGGGGCGTCCCTTCAACGAACCTCTGTGGTCTTCGTAACCACCTCAACTTGCACTCCTCAACTCGCCGCCACTGCCTTGTGCTGACTGGCCAACTGGGATGAGGAACAGATCCTCTTCCTCAGACGCGCTAAGACAGAGATGGACAAACACGTGTCTCAATCTTGCCCAGAGCCAACGTCACTACAATAATAGACCATACATGAGAACCGTGTGTGTCAGAAGACTGTTAGCACCGTTAGGCTAAAGTATATATTTATAAAAAGGAAACTGGAATAATTACATAACGATGCTACTGTCTTCTGGTAAGAAACCTCATCATATGTGCTTGACAGAGTGCTCCTCTGGGTCTGTTCCTTTGGATTCATTTGAAAGACATTTGCTAGCCTATATATTTTTTTTTTTTAAGAAGAGGGAAATAGATTTCTCCCTCCCCCAGATAATGTATCCCCCTGGCTTTGAGCTCCTCCTTTTCGCGACATATTTATTCTCCCAGTGACTGTGGCTGGAAGAGACGCAGTTATGCGCATGTACTTCGCTTTGTCCAGCTTAGGCATTTGTGAGCTCTGCGCTCATTTTTGTATCAGTCCGTTGAGCACAGAATTCAAGAGGGAGAAAGGAACAAAGGTTAGACTCACAAAGGCTGTCCAAAATTCCAGAAATAGGGGCTTGAACATTCGTCAACCACTTGACCTACACATTTCAGCAGGCCCTGAGCTTCAGAGGCATGCCTTCAGCGCCTGAGTAAATGAAAGTGCTCCTTGAAGCCCTCGGCTGGTCCAAACTGTCAAGGGTTTACAAGCGTTTTGTTTATGCAACTACAACACTTAAGTTTTTTCTTTTTTTTTTTTTTGAGTCGGAGCCTCACTCTGTCGCCCAGACTGGAGGGCAGTGGCCGCTCCCGGCCCCCGCAGCCTCGACCCGTTGGGCTCCGGCGATCCTTCCGCCTCGGCCTTCCAAGTAGCTGGAACTACAGGCACACGCTACCACGCCCGGCTGATTTTTTTGATTTATTGTAGAGATGAGGTCTCGCTGCCCGGGCGGGTCTCGAACCCGCGGGCTCAGGCAATCCACTCACCTCAGCCTCCCAGAGGCGCGGGATTACAGGCTGAGCCACCCAGCCCGGCTCAATATTTAAGTTTTTTTAAGCGCCTTCGTACTTCTAAGGTGCATATGCTTCCATAAATGGCATATTCTATTATAAAGCTGAGCTTTCTGTAGTATGCAGAGACTGTTCAAACTTGAGTATTCTAAATGTCAAGATAGAATAACAACATTTATGGCTTGGCTTTAAGGAATTCCAAGGCATAAAATCTGATCTTATATATCCATGGGACATCCTGGGAGTGTCACTAATCAGATGAATCCATTAGAAGAAAAACTTCTGGTGAGCTGTACTGGTCCAAGACTGTCACATACTGTCTTAAAATAAGAACTGATTTTCACTTGTAAATTGGTTCTAAAATATGGAATTTGTCAGTGTCCTTTGTCACTTGTCTACTCGAAATCAGGGCTGAAGGTGTGCTGCAGATGAGAAATCTGAAATTATCCTAAAAGAAGGTCAAGTTAGAGGGACCTCCAAGCCCAGAAGGGAGGTCAGTTGAACACACCTCCATCATGTGTTTGGTGATGACATAACTCATTTCCAGGCTGCTGCTTTCTGGGGTTTCCAGACTTGAGCAGCAGAATCCTTGAATGTCCTTTCATGTCAAGATTTCTCAGTCTTTGCTGGCCTGCACACCCACCATGGAGCTCAGGGCTAAATAGTCGTTGTCCGCATCCTACCCAACCCCGAGTACCTGATTCCTAGATTCCCCCAACCCCAAGCACATTTTCTTTCCCCAAGAACTGACCCCCTCATTGGCCTCCCGAGTCACTTCTTTCTTTCCTGCTGTTCACACGTGTCAGGTAATTCCTTCCTGCAACCCCAGGCAGCTCCATGTGCCATCCGGGTGTTTGATCTGACTTGTCCAAAACACATTCGTGCGTCTATCCCATCCCTTCTTGACTGATTTCAGCCTTGCATCCGTCCCATCAAGTTACTGGGTCATATCTCTCACACAGAGGCACCAACACATACCTCTGTCTACAGTTGATACATTTATCTGTATAGAAAATGTTTGGAAGCATCTCCCCGAGGGAATGAACGTGCCAATTTCGAGTCCACCACTACAGTTGTTTAGATTCACTACTTGGTTTCCGTTAACCAGAAGAAGACTGAAACAAAACAAAACTGAGCAGCTACAATATGCCAACAGCTTTCTGCCTCAGACTTTAAAGATGCTGTCTTCAGTCAGCCAGCTCCTCCGGTCACAAGTCTAAGCCACCATGTGAAAAAGAGAGTTGGTGACGCCATGCAAATGAGGCTTTCTGCCTGTAGGGACTCAGCTCGGTGAGATTCAGTGAGTATTTAGACAGCTACAGAGGATTTATTAAAGAGAAAAAAGTGCATCCATTACCGATCAGGATATTTTGAGAGAAAGGCACACTGAACAGCAGCCTTTAAATCATCAAGTTAGTTCATCACAGTATCAGGTGCCTTTAGCACTGGAAGGAATCAAAGGATCAAAGACAAATCCTTCCAGTTTACTGATGCAGCCTAGAGCTTCTTTGAAGACCACGGTTTTGAAAGGACCTCAGTTATACCAGCTGCAAGGTCACCCGGGACTATGTGCAAGTGTTGCTTGTGTCCATGGCATTGGTACAAACATTCAGAATAGGAATTTGTGTAATGAATTGATAAATGGTGGTATGGGCGAACATGAGTAGAGGAACTAACATCTCCTTGCTGTTGCATAGGGGTCTTTGTTATATAAATCATATTCAAGGTTGATTTTACCCGTTTTTAGAAAATGCTTTCATTTTTTATAGTAGCCTGAGTTGGTGTCTCTCTCTCTCTCTCTCTCTCAGTCTCTCAGTCTCTCTTTCTCTCTCGCGCGCACACACACACACACACATACACACACACACACGCATACATTATGAGGTATAGTCATTGAGCTGGTCACCATGCTCCTTGCTGGCCTCTGTATGTTCAGATAACCAGGGATATGTGTGTCCCTAAACACCCTTCTTGCTAGTTGCCAGACAACCAGATCTCTAGACAGAGTACAAACATCAGAGTACTTAGCATCCTGATTTAGGAGATTGCATTGATTCCTTTACAGGGATTCATATTTTGAATGTATCCTGTATCTTGATAAGTCTCTTGTCTTCATTCTCAGGCCTGCAGGTATCTGGATCTGGTGCCCCGTGTCCCCTGAGACCCCACACATTATTTTTCTTCTCCGTGTGTACATTTTAGTTGTTTGTTCTTAGTTGTTTATTCTACGCCTCATCTTTAAACAGGCATTTCTTTGGATGCATTGATTTTTATCAAGGCATTGATCCATATGAGTTGAACCATCAAAAAAGGCCACAACATATCTGGGAAAGTTTGAAAAGTAAATAATGACAGCAGTGTATTATAGTTCATAGAATAAAGTAAACATGAGTCCTGATTCAAATAAGTAATTTGAATGCATAAATAGGAGCAGAGATATAGCTGTTTCTTACAGCCGAATTCCAATTGATGAATATAGAAAGAATGATAGAAAAAGCACAAACACCACATCAGGACTTGCTTGGAGCAAGAGTCATCAACAGATATTATAAGGAGTATCCAAAGTGTGATGAGAGACAGGATACTTGCATAATCTTAACGTGTCCACCCACAGGTTCTTCCTCAGAGACTGGAGGAGGCCAAGGACACATGAGGACCACATGTGGGATCCCAGATAGAATCCAGGATCAGAAAAAGGCCATTGGTGGAACAATTGGGAAGCAAAATGGAGGTGGTCTGCAGATTCGTTTTCAATGTTATTTTTCTGCTTTTGAGCACTGTACATGCATCGTTAGATGTTGACATGTGGAGAAACAGGGTCACGTGGGAGCTCTACTTTTTTCAACTTCTTTGTAAGTCTAAAATTACTTCAAAATAAAAATATTGCTTATATTTCTGCTTTATTTATCATTCTGGTAGCCTTAGGGGGCACAGATGGTTTTTGGCCGCATGGATACATTGGAGAGTGACTGCACCTGTTACCCTCACTAGTTACATTGTACCTTTCACGTGATTTTTTGTGTCCCTCCACTCCTTCCACCTCCCGATTCTGAGTCTCCAGGGTTCATTATTCCATTCTCCATGCCTTTGCAGACCTTGAGTTTAGCTCCCACTTAGAAGTGCAAAATTCAGTGTCTGCTTCTCTGTTCCTGCATTACTTAGGATGATGGCTCCAGTTCCATCCCGGTTGCTGCAGGAGACATCATGTGATTCCATTTCATGGGTACATAGTATTCCATGATGTGTGTGTGTGTGTGTGTGTGTGTGTGTGTGTGTGTGTGTGTGTGTGTGTGTGTTGCGTGTGTGCGCGTGTGTGTGTATGGCAGCCACATCTTCGTTATCCACCGGTCAGTTGATGGGCGTTTTAGGTTAATTCCTACATCTTTGCAATTGTAAATTGTGCAGCAATGAACATGAGTTGCAAGTGTCTTATTTTTGTATAACAGTCTCTGTTCCTTTGGGTGGATTCCCAAAGGAATCCCACACCTAATAGTGGGATTGTTGGATCAAATGGTAGATCTACTTTTCTTTGTGAATCTTCATACCAATTCCCATAGAGCCTGTACTAATTTGCACTCCCACCAACAGTGTTTAAGTGTTCCCTTTTCACTACATCCACACCAATATCTATTGTTTTTTCTTTTTTTAATAATGGCCATTCTAACTGATGCAAGGTGGTATCTCATTTTGGTTTTAATTTGCATAAAATTAAAAATATTGTTAAATAAAAAGGTGTAACTTACATTTGAATGGCTCTTTATAAAAGATGTTTTTATGTTCTACACTTGACCCCGGAAATTGATGCCGGCTGTCTCAGCACCTTGCCCAAGACTACCCAGGTTAGAACCAGGTGTTCTAAAGAGACCACTTCCTCACTGCAGAAACTGCTGGGCTTTACTATTTCATAACTACAGAGAAAATGGAGAAAGCTTTATTGTTCCCGTATTATGGACTTTGAAACTGAGTTTCCGCAAGAGTAATAGATTTGCCATAGGTAACAGATTAGTGAGTGGTGCGGTTAGAATTCATATCCAAGCCTTCTTACTCTTAACCCAGTTTTCCTTTTATTCAAATTCCAAAAATGTAGTTACTTCTTTCTTTCATTAGACAAATATTTGTCTAGAATCCACTACTCAAGACACTGCACTGAGCACCGTGTATACCAGATGGACTTGGCTTGTTGGGGGCCATCTCCAGTGAGTGAGTTCTGAAAGGGAAGTCGAACTGGCCAAGCGGAGGGGCTTGGAATGTCCTTCCGAGCAGGAGTGGGGCTCACAGTGCTGCTTCACTGACAAACCTAAACTCATCTCCAGGGTCCAGCCGGCTGTCCCAGTCGGTTCCCGAGTCACGCCGTCAGCTGGATCTTACTGGAGTAGCCATGGTTCTGGTGAAGGAAGGACATGCTGCCAGCTGGGTCACTGACTGCAAGAAACACTGTGCCTGCCCAGCTTTGGAACTGTGAGAGCTCACACCGACCCATGGCAGCAGAGGCAACTGGCTAGAGAATGAGAGCATCCTCTGAGCCTCTGAGACTGTGTCAGTTGTCATCCGTAAGCTGGCCACAGGAGCTTCCTTAACACTGGAAGTTTGTCCCAAAGTGTGTGTGAGTGTCTTGACTGCTTACAACCCTTACCCTGTTTAATCTCTATGACTTGTTTAAGTGGAACATCTCTCCTGGGTTTATCTAATCTGGCCACAGCTTACACATTGCAGAGGATCTGAATTTGCCCTTTCCTTCCTTGGTTTCACGCATGTTGAGGTAAGCCTGCAAGGAGGAAGAGGTCAACACCATGGGCATGAAAGGAGTGGACATTGAAGACCACTCATGGCCGTCATTCTGCACATGACACTGTGACCAGGTTCAGAGAGATGAGCCCGCATGGTCATTCTCTTCAGGGTGGGCCGTTGTTTGGGTGGCAGATGGAATCTGGATGTGCATCCGTATTTGAACAAGATTTAACAGATACTACAACAGCTATTGCTGGTGCATGGTTAGGGCAGATGAGCTCTAAGAACCCTCTTCAGCCCAACCCGGAGGGGAGAGAACAGTGCCTCAGATGTGGTTCGCTCGGGTGTGGCCTTTTGCTAGGAGCCTGCCTTCAGACATTCCAGTCACAGCCATAATGCATTTGGGATCACAGGTGTGGTTATCAGGGTATCCACTGCGAGACCAGCCACTGGCTCGCAGCGACTTTGAGGCTTGACGAGTCCACAGAAAAAGCTGGAAGTTCGGCGATGGCAGCTTCAGTTTGTTAAGCCGTACATTGTCCCCAGCCTGAAAACTCCATAAGTCTCTATGTAATAACGGATGCCTCTGCCCAGATTCTCTGTTCATGAAACTACATGCCTAATTGTGACCGTTTGCAAGTGTATCCTCAGCTGTGTTCTGGTGGAGCTTTGATCCATGCTGGCCTTGAAGATTGGATGGAAGTGGTATGGTGGAGGACTAGTGAGCAACACCTCCATATCGCGTGTTCACTTTCAGCCGTGATTACGCATTCTACCTCGGCCCTCCGAGAGCTGTGTGGTCTGCTGATGTCCTAATTCCATTAGCCGTTAGAATGATTTCTGTTGCAGAAATGATAGCTTTCATGGCTTATAAAACGTGCTTCGACACACTCAACAATGCCTTCTTCAAACTTACACCGCATCGATTACATCTGGCGGCCCCATATGGTGGAGCTCAGTGAAGACCCTTCCAATTAAATCGTGGATGGAAACCACTCCTGGGTGCAGCTTGGCGATCTCCTAAACATCTCGGTGACATTCAGAACATGAAGTGATTTTGAGAGAATAAATTTGCCACATAAGTGGGAACACAGGAGAAGGTTTTCCATCTGTATTAATTTATTCTTCAAAATCCATTACTTGTACCATTTACTTTCCAAACGGATTCTAAGCAGTGATGAATAACATCACCTCGGAAGAGTCTCTGTGTGAGATATTTCCATATGTTGAAGCGGAAGCACCTAGTGTGGTGCTTCATGTGAGAAAAATATGTGGAAAATCTTTCAAAGGCACCTCCTCCCAGCCCTGGTCTCCACTAAGGACCCTATGTCCTATTTCCTGGAGAAAGGGAACCCCTCCGAAAACATCCACAGGCTAGGTGCAGTGGCTCACACCTGTAATCCCAGCACTTTGGGAGGCTGGAGAGGGAGGAGCATCTGAACCCAGGAGTTTGAGACCAGCCTGGGCAACATAGTAAGACCTTCATTTCTACAAAAAGTAAAAAAGTCCAAAAACTCACTGGGCATAGTGGCACACATCTGTAGTCCCAACTACTTAGGAGGCTGAGGTGGGAGGATTGCTCGAACCCAGGAGGTCAAGCCTGCAGTGAGCTGTGGTTACACCATTGCACTGCATCCGGGGTGACAAAGTGAGACCTTGTCTCTCAAAAAAAGGAAGGCAGGCAGAAAGGGAAAACATCCCATCTGCTGCCACCACATGCTGCCACATGACAGCATTGTGCACGTGGCCTTTCCTCCTGTTTCCATGGAGGCATCGTGTGGCATCTGTCTAAGGCCAGCCCTCTGCTGTGCTTTTGCTCACCCCCTGCCTCTTCTGTGAAGCCACTCCTGTTCCTCTGCCCCAGATCACCGGCTCCCCGCATCCCAGTTATGACCACCAGGAAACACACGTAGTATCTTCTGTCCTAAACAAACAAGCAGGGAAATCCCTCCCTACTCCTGCCTCCATCCAGCCGCTGCCCCGTGGCTGTTCCCCTAGAGTTTGCGGCGCTCAGTGTCCCCATCCCCGTCTCATGCCCCCTGGCTCGGGCTCCTTTTCCTCTCACCCCCATGCCCCTTCTTGCCCTCTCCCTCCACGTGGCAGCTTCCTGAGGATGCACCCAGTCCTCGGCATCTGCACCTGCTGACCCCTGCTTCTGACCCCAGGTACCCGGACCTCACCCTCCTTCTTGGAGCACCTGTTCACGGATCGTCTCTTCAGGGGCGCCTTCCTACACTTGTTGTCACAACCCCAGGACTCTGTTCCCTTTCACTGAGTATTTGCCCCTCCCTGGATATTTATCACATTCTAATCTCCTATACACCTTATCTTTGAAATAAGCCCTTTGTGTGTGTGTGTGTGTGTGTGTGGTGTGTGTGTTTGTTGAGTTTGCATTTCGTCACCCGGGCTGGAGTGCAGTGGCATGAGCCATGCTCTCACACCAGCCTCTACTTCCTGGGCTCAGGCAATCCTTCCCCCTCAGCCTCCTGAGCAGCTGGAACCACAGGCATGTGCCAGCACACCTAGCTCTGTCTTTCTTTTCTGTTTTTTTTTTTTTTTAAAATAGAAACAAGGTCATGAACTCCTGGGCTCAAGCAATCCTCTCCCCTTGGCCTCCCAAAGCGCTGGGATGGCAGACGTGAGCCACTGCACCTAGTTAGGGTTTTTGAAGATGTGGATGTTGAATGGGCGAAGTAGCTGGAAGTCTCCTTTCTAAAATAAATTTCAGTATCTTCAGAGGTTACAAAGAGTTTTTGGCTACATGGTGCATAGTACAGTGGCGAAGAAGTCTGGGCTTTTAAGTGTAACCCCAACTTGGGCCCCTTGTACCCCATGGGTGATTTTTCTTCCCTCCACCCCTTCCACCAGAAGTTTTCTGTATAAATGAATTGATTGTCTCTGATAAAGAGGGGTGTGAGAGGAGGGTTCTGGCCTAGAAGGCTGCCAGTAGTCTCTCTGCTCCTTTGCAAGCCAGGGTCGCTGGTGATCAACCCAGTCTCCAGGGCTCAGCTCCTGTGTGAGCCGGGATGGTGTACCGAAATCATGCACTCAGCAAACACCGAGTGACACTCGGGCCGAGCCATGGGCTGGGCCCAGATGGTCCTGAGGGAGGCAGGTGTGGCTCCTGCCCTCCTGGTGCTCCCGTCCAGGGAGAGAGTCAGCATGAGGCCACGATTCTGGAGACGAATGTGGCGCATGGCCCTGGGGCTGAAGGAATGACTGAAACAGCTTATGGCTACGGCTGTTGCCCCTTCTTCACTTTCCCATACCACCAGGACCTTGTCCAGGCACAGTGTCCCTGACAAGCATGTCCTCGTCGGCATTCCACCGGCTGGAGGTGTCTGGCGGGCACTCGAAATACCCCTTGAAACCCCACAGCCAAGCCTAGTGTCTGGGATTTCTTTTTCAAGAGTTTGGTGCCATGGCCCCCAAACCGGATTTTAACCACCTCCCAGGAAACCCTGATGCAGAAATCACCAGACCACGTGCTGGGAAGTGCTGATTTCGAGAAATAGTTTCATTCTCTCCATTTTTAATAATAGTTTATAAAAACAGGTCGGGCATAGTGGCTCACTATTGCTAATCCCGGCACTTTGGGAGGCAGAGGCAAGAGAATTGTCTGAGCCCAGGTGTTTGAGACTAGCCTGGGCAACTTGGTAAGAGCTCATCTCTACAAAAAACTTTTGAAAATTTAGCCAGGAGTGGTGGTGCACGCCTTAGTTCCAGCTATTTGGAAGGCTGAGGCAGAAGGATCGCCTGAGCCCAGCTGGTCGAGGGTATGGTAATCATGGCCGTGCCACTGCATTCCAGCCTGGGTGACAGAGTGAGACTCCAACTTGAAAGAAAATAGGTTATAACAGCATCTTAAAGTCATGTCATTCTGATCAGTGCTCTCCCAGAAGCTATTGAATCCAGGACTAGGCCTCACATCAGTGACACTGATGATCGCTAGGCACCACGCACTCAGGATCAAATCGTGCTAGGCTTAAGTCTTAGCATCATTCACATCCTGAGGACATCTTTTGTAGCCTGGCATCTTTATTGCAAAAAACACAAATAATTTTAAAGTTCCTTCAACTATCCTGGCTCAAAACTAGTGAACAGCAAGAGCGTCACGACCGAAGAGAGATTGACCAGAGCGCCGTCCTGCACAGGCACCGAGGATGGCCACCCACAGATGGTGACTGTGACTGCTCAGCCAGGCAGACTCAGGCTTGAACATAATGTCACTCTTAACGTCGTGACCCAAGTCAGGAGATCTTGAAATGTGGCGTGTGGCTGTGTGCTGCAATGGGTGGTAAACCCACCGAAGTAGTCCCTAGAAGCCGTAGGGGAAATTATAAGCCGCAGGCACACCTCGTTTAGCTGCACTTTGCTTTGTGGTGCCTCGCAGAGCGTGAGGCATGATACATTGGAGGGTTTTGTCTGTCTGTTTGGTTGGTTTTTACAAATTGAAGCTTTGTGACGACCCTGTATCCTGCAAGTGTATCGGTGCCCGTTTTCTAAGAGCATATGCTCACTTTGTGGGCTCTGTCATATTCTGGTAATTCTCACAGTATTTCAAGTCTTTTCAGTGTTCTGTCTGTGATGGCGATCTGTGATCTTTGAAGTTACTGTTTAATTGTTCTGGAGCGTAACAAACTGCATCCCTACAGGATGGTGAACTTAAAGGATGAATGAATGCGGTGTGTGTTCTGGCTGTCCCTGTCTCTCCCTCTCCTTAGGTCCCCCCATTCCCTGAGAAACAAGAATGTTGAAATTAGGCCAATTAATAACCCTACAGGGGCCTCTAAATGTGTACATGAAAGGAAGAGTTTCACATCTCACTGGAAGTCAAAAGCTAGAAATGAGGCTTTGTGAGGAAGGCAGGTTGAAAGCCAAGACAGGCCGAAAGCAGGGCTTCTTGTGCCAAACAGCTAGCTAAGTTGTGACTGCAGAGGAAATGTTCTTGAAGGAGATTAAAAGCATTACTCCAGTGAAGACACGAATGGTTAGAAGGTGAAAGAGCCTTATTACTGACGTGGGCAAAGTGTGAGTGGTCCTGATGGACGATCACACCAGCCACGACACTCCCTTCAGCCAAAACCCAACCCAGAGCCAGGCCCTGACTCTCTTGAATTCTGTGAAGGCTCAGAGAGGGGAGGGAGCTGCAGAAGAAGAGTTTGAAGCCAGCAGAGGTAGAGTCATGAGGTTCACAGAAAGAAGCATCTCTATGACCAACGAGTGCACATGAAGCAGCGAGCGCTGAAGGAGAAGCTGCCCCAAGCTGAGGTCTTGGATGAAGGTGGCAACACCAAGCAGCAGATTTCCAATGTAGACAAAACAGCCTTCTGTTGAAAGGAGATGCCATCTGGGACTTTCACAGTTAGAGAGAAGTCAGTGCCTGGCTTCAAAGCTTCAAAGGACAGGCTGACTCTTGTCAGGCGCTGATGCAGCTGGGGACTTCAAGGTGAAGCCAATGCTCGTTTACCATTCTGGAAGTCCTGAGGCCCTTGAGAATTATGCTAAGTTCACTCTGCCCATGCTCTGTAAATGGAACAACAAAGCCTGGATGACAGCACTTCTATTTATGGCACGGTTTGCTGAATAATTTAAGCCCACTGTTAGGAACTGCTGCTCAGAAAAAAACGATTCCTTTCAAAACATTACTGTTCATTAACAGTGTACCCAGTCACCCAAGAGCACTGATGGATACGCACAAGGAAATGAATGTGGCTTTCCTGCCTGATAGCATCCATTCTGCAGTCCATGGGTCAAGGGCTAATTTAAACTTTCAAATCTTAATATTTAAGAAATACACTTTGTGAGGCCGTAGCTGTCATAGGTAGTGATTCCTCTGATAGATCTGGGAAAAGTAGATTGAAAACCTTCTGGAAAGGATTCATTCACCATTCTAGATGACATTGGGAACACTCATGATTCACGGGAGGAGTTCAAAATATCAAGATGAACAGGAGTTTGGAAGAAGGTGATTCCAAGCCTTGTGGATGACTTTGGGGAGTTCAGGACTTCAGGGGAGGAAGTCACTGCCGATGCAGTGGAAACAGCAAGAGAACTAGAATTCGAAGTGGATCCTGAAGATGCGACTGCATTGCTGCAACCTCATATCACACCTGAGTGGGTGAGGAGTCGCTTCTTACGGATGAGCAAAGAAAGTGGCTTCCTGAGGTGGAACCTACTTCCGATGAAGATGCTGTTAACACTGTTGAAATGACAGCATCGGATTTGGAATAGTCATACACTTAGCTGAGAAAGCATCAGCAGAGTTTGCAAGGATGGACTCCAACTTTGAAAGGAGCTCTGTTGTGCGTAAAATGTTATCAAGCGCTGGGCTCGGTGGCTCAGCCTGTAATCCCGCGCCTTTGGGAGGCTGAGGTGAGTGGATTGCCTGAGCCCGCGGGTTCAAGACCCGCCTGGGCAGCGAGACCTCATCTCTACAATAAATCAAAAAGTCAGATGGGTGTGGTAGCGCGTGCCTGTAATTCCGGCTACTTAGAAGGCTGAGGCGGAAGGATCACTGGAGCCCAGCAGGTCGAGGCTGTGGTGACTGGGAGTGGCCACTGCACTCCAGTCTGGGTGGCAGAATGAGACTCCAACTCAAAAAAAAAAAAAATGTTATCAGACTGCATCACATGCTGTAGAGAAGCTTTCACGAAAGGAAGAGTCCGTCAATGGGGCAAACGTCGCTGTTGTTCTATTTTAAGAAATTGCCACAGACACACCAGCCACCATCCTGATGAGTCAGCAGCCATAAACATGGAGGCAAGACCCTCCACCAGCAAAAACATTAGGACACATTGAAGGCTCAGATGATTGTTAGAATTTTTTAGCAATAAAGAATTTTTAAAGTATGTATCTTTTGAGATATAATTCTATTGCACACTCAACTGACTGCAGTGTGGACATGACTCTTTTTATTTTATTTTTTAAATAGAAATCTCACTCTGTCGCCCAGGCTGGAGTGCGGTGGCATGATCTCAGCCACTACAGCCTCTACCTGCTAGGTTCAAGCAATCCTTCCACTTCACCCTTCCAAGTAGCTGGGACTACAGGCATGCACCACCACACCCAGCTAATTTTTTAATAATTGCAGAGACGAGGTCTTGCCATGTTGACCAAGCTGGGACATCACTCTTACATGCCCTGGGAAATCAAAAAGTTCATGTGACTCATTGTGTTATTCATTGTATTATGGTGGTCTGGACCCAGACCAGCAATACCTCCAAGGTGTGCTTATACTCAGCTCAGAATTGTTGAAGACTAAAAAATCTGACTTGTGGCTTAAAAACAAAAGCACATCAATAAATGATCATGTATCATTTCTTTTAAACTACAGGAATATCATAGCTGTACTCAAGAAGACATTTGTTTTTCTGTATATTTGAGTTCTCTAGACAACTGACATGTCCTACAGGATATCCCACCGTTTTGTTTCAGATGGCTTACAGAATTCATCTAACCCATAGCATGCACGTCCCTCCAGGGCCTGCTTGGTAGATGGTCGAGGGCACTGCTGTATGTATCTCGCTCTGGCGCTGCTGTGATCCATGTGGATGTTGTGCATGAGTCACAGTCATGACCTGGAGTCTGTGTCAGGGCTGCAGGGTTTCTGTTTGCTGCGGACCAGCAATTCATTATGGCTTCTTCCTCAGATCAGCATGCCTGTCTCCAATAGCCTCTGATCTCTAATTTTTTTCTTTTAAATTGTCAAGATAGGAAACCAGAGCAAAACAAGCAAGTCTGTTAAGATTGAACATAAAGTAAAAGGAGACATCAGGAGTGGGACCAAGACCTGGGACTGTGAGTTCGCCCCACACACTTCAATACAAAATGTGTATCTCTATGGATTTTTATTCTTGACCGTTTAATATATCGTAAGTTTTAACGTAATCTAGTTTTTCAGTTGCATGCAGGATAAGAGCTCATCTGATATCATGGCCTTTGTATAAGGGACATAGAAATATAACCCCCACCCTAGAGGTTTTAGGTGTGTTCTGTAACCCATAAAAGTTGATTGCTTTTCTGTTCCTGTTCATTTTTTTCAGAAGTCAAATAGCCTTGGAGTCATTCTCTAACATTAAGAGTTTATTATTATTTTTATCAATTGGATAAGTGACTAACGGTTGCCTCAGTGTGGTTTTATTTTAATTAATAATTAAAGTAATTTAATAATTATCAAAAAGCTTAATGATATTTCTAAATGTTTAAAGGCCATTTGTAATAACTTTTTGGTGAAGTATCTATTTGTATCCTTTTGTTGATTTTGTTGATTAATAGAAGTCTTTTGTAGAGTAGGAAAATTGTCCTTTTCTCTGTAGTTTAAGATTTTTCAGTTTGCCACTGGTTTTATGCTGTGCATTTTTTAAATTTTAACATAGTCATATTTATTAACTTTTTCCTTTAATGGTGGCTGAGTCTAAGTCACACTTAAGCCTTCTCCAATTCAACACTATCTGCGTGTGTGTGTGTGAGTGTGTGTACACATGTATATATATTACATATGTAACATGTACATATGTTATATATGCACATATACATATGTATATGTATATAGCTGAAAAATATATGTATATACTTACATGAATATATGTTTAAAATATACCTATTAAAAAATAATGCAACTTTAAAGTTTCATTTTTTGCTTTTAAAGTCTGATCCATCTGGAATTTATTTTTATTTGAGGTACAAAGTAAGCATCTTCTTTATTGTGTTAAAACATGGACATCTTATTCTCCCAACACCAGTTATCATTTACTGAGTAAGCTCTCTCAACCCACTTATTTGAAATGCTAAGTCTTAGCATATACTAAATTATATTTTGAACCATCCTATTTTAATTATTGTATCTGTTTAATACATTTTTTACTCTCTCATCACCGTTTTTTTCTTCAGAATTTTCTTTGCTAGTCTTAATTTTTTCTACATCGACTTTAAAATTAGCTAATCTAATTTTTTGCTGAAATTGCATGAGATGTGTAATGCAATATCGAATATTCCTATCTAGGGATAAGATCAATTTTCTTTCTTTTTTTTTTTTAATTTTCAAACAAAGTTTATTCGTGAGAAAAGCAAGATATCAATTTTCATTCATACTGGTCTTTTCCCTCAGTTGTGTCATAATTACTATAAATGACTCCTACAGTTTGTTTCCATTGTAAAATAAGGTCCAGACCTTGTGATGTGCTGATCTGTCCCTCAGATCTCTTGTAAGTGTCTGTCTCCCTTTGTCTCTGGCTCTCCCTGCTCTTACTTCTGTGTTCTGTTATTGAAACTGGTCAGCTGACCTGTGGGTTTTCCCACCATCTGTCTCTTGCTGACTGTACCTTCATGGTGGTGCTTCACATGTTAATCTGTCCTTGTTTTCATATGAATACTACATAAAAGAGGAATGACCCTAATCTTTTTGTACTTATTCCTGGCAGCTTCTAAACTTATGTTTTGCATTCGTTTCCTTATTTCTGGTTGAGTGTATTCCTAGGGTTTTTAATCACCTAAACTCTATGGAGGGCAATTTGCAGCATTTATCAAAATTACAAGTACTTGGGCTTTTTGACCTAACAATTTAACTTCTAGGAATTTATCCTGTGGAGATAATTGCACACTCGTGAACTGATATAGTTCTGAAATTACTCATTGGCGCATCATCTGTAATAGCAAAAGACAACAACAATTTGAATTCCCATTGGTAGGTGACTAATTAAATAAATTATGTTACATCAGTACAGTGAAGTGCTATGAAACTATAAAAATGAGGAAGTTCTTTATGAAATAACAGGAAATAGTCTCCAACAGATGCTTTTACTTGAAAAAGTGAGGATGCACACTAGTGTGTAGAGAATGTATATTATGTTATTTCAGTAAGAAATATGTTACCTACAGTCGATACAGTCCACAGATGAATGGCTGGGAGTTGATCTAGGGAATTGTCAACGCACTTCAGGAATGTGATAGGAAGGTCTAAGTCACAAAACGAAAAGAGAAGTTCTTCCTCTAAAACATAACCTTTGACCTCAATTTCCCCCCAGAGACCCTTCATTCTTACCTTGCAGGTAGCATTGGTTGGCTCCACTGAGGGAAATTGATGAGCTAAGGGGCAAAGGTGGGGCAAAGAGTCTTCACTGTGTACCTGTTTATGCCTTTTGACTTGTGTGTGCTGTGACTGTTTTACCTATTTAACGTGTTTTAGTTAAAAACGTGTAAATACTGTAATGAATCAAATGGTAAATTAAGATGCCAACTGAAAGATTTTATATTTAAAGCCTGCTATAGAATTATTTGGTCCAAGTAGGGTCAATATGTTAAAGAGGATGAAATTTCATCCAAACATGAAGGGATATTCAGCAGCAAGTAATTGAATCAAATCAAAGACAGAGACTGACAGTTGTGTGTGTGTGTGTGTGTGTGTGTGTGTGTGTGTGTGTGTGTGTGTGTGAACTTAGCAGAGTCAGTCTTGTCCAGAGAATTCCTGTGCTAAATTAACAAAAGTGAACCAGGTGACCTTTATGCCTCACCCAGGATGGGCAACAGGGCATAGTAAAATGGCAGGGACTTGAAGCCTGCAGACAAAAGTCCAGTCCCCTGCCCACTCTTAAATAAACTGTGAGCGTAATAAATATCATAAAGTTAACAACTTTCCATTTCTTAATCTGCAGAATGTGGTTGCCTCCATCCACTTACAGGATTGCTATGAGAATTAGCAATAATTTATATATGTCTAGACGCCTGGTCCATTATATTATCCCAGCTCTGCCATTGCAAGAATGAAGGGTCTCTGGGGGGAAATTGAGGTCAAAGGATATGTTTTAGAGGAAGAACTTCTCTTTTCATTTTGTGACTTAGAACTTCCTATCACATTCGGTGAGTGGATTGCCTGAGCCCGCGGGTTCGAGACCCGCCTGGCAGCGAGACCTCATCTCTACAGTAAATCAAAAAATCAGCCGGGCGTGGTAGCGCATGCCTGTAATTCCGGCTACTTGGAAGGCTGAGGTGGAAGGATCACCGGAGCCCAGCAGGTCGAGACTGCGGTGGCCAGGAGTGGCCACTGCACTCCAGTCTGGGCGACAGAGGGAGACTCCAACTCAAAAAAAAAACAAAAAAACAAAACACCAGTTCCCTAGATCAACTCCCAGCTATTCATCTGCGGACTCTACAAGCAATACTGGAAGTGAGAAAATATGACAGTCTATCTCAGTCCATTTGGGTGGCCTGTCTTGCACTTATCTTGATTTGAGCCTTAACTCTTATTTGTCACTGGGATTACAAAGCTGTATATTTAAATATAGACCCATGGTTCTGTTACAGAGTTAAGTCCACCATAATTATGGCGTGTAGAAATCTACCTGTCCTGTGGTCTTTCTTTAGAGGGCTAATGATCTGTATTTTTTTAAAAAGTTAAGTCAAAATTTAAAAAAAATTAAAAGGGAAGATTGAGGCAGGAAGATCGCCTGAGCCCAGGAGTTTGAGACTGCAATGACCTTTGATTGTTCCTGTGTCTAGCCAGCGCACTTCAGCCTAGGTGACAGAGCAGGACCCTCTCTCTAAAGATAAAGAGATAGATAGACAGGCAGATGATAGCTAGCTAGCTAGATAGATGGATGAACAGATTGATCGATAGATCATAGGTTAACAGGTAGATAGGTGATAGGTAATAAACGATAAATAGATGATAGATAGGTGATAGATAAATGAGAATGATAGATGATCGATAGTAAATGATAGACGATAGATACATGATAGATGTAGATAGATGCTATATAGGTAGATATGTTAGATAGTTAATAGGTTAACGGTAGACTGATAGAGGATAGATAAGTGATAGACAGATGATAGGTGAAGCTTGATAGGTAGATAGATATGGAGATAAGACTATCTGAAATTTCTCAGACACTTCCAGTTTTAATTGTGATCATCCTTAAGACATGCAGGAAGCAACCCCAATGTTAAAAACCAGCAAGCCAACAGCCCTGCCTGCATTTCCCTACACCTCTCCGGAGAAGCTTCTGTGGTGACCTAAGCAGGAGGGCATCAGCCTAGGGCCTGCAGGGGCAGTGGACTCTGGCAGTCATGGTGTGGGCCCCCGAAAGACCCCCACTCACCTCCCGGTGGTGGAGAAGCTTCGAGCTGCCCTGTCAGGGGCTCGGTAAGGGCGATGTTCCTGCACACACGGATATGGTTCAGAAGGAAAGTGTTACCTCCAGTTCTCTCCAGACCGGTGAAGACAAGGGCGACCAATGACTCTGAAGGGCCTAATGGAGAAGCATGTCCCCACAACACACCTCCCTGACGCTGCCTAAGGTTGTTCCCTACTGTCCCCTGGGCCCGCCTTCCTAATGCGGTTTTTTTTACTGTCCTGTCTACACTCCTCCCCATCACTTCCTAGGGCTGTTCCTGGACTGGGAATGTTGTTCTGAAGATGACGAGCAAGTGTAACCAGAATACCATCACGGTGTCTGGCTACATCAACTCGTGTGCCACGTGTTTGCCCACACCCTGCAATAAAAATTGCAAGTCGCCCTTCCAGTCATCCACAGTGCCCAGCAGGCTCTGGGATCCAGAGTCTCTGAGAGAGCCCCCTTCACCATGTGTGGCAGGTCTCTAAACAGAAGGGACTGTGGGTCTGCTGAATTAGCATGAACCCATGAATCAGTGTCTGAGGAATTTTTTTACGTTTATGGGCGCTTTCAGAAGCAAAGCAGCCAATTAATTTTTTTGACACGTTGTTTCTTACTTTCCTCTTTCCCACAGTCTGTGGTCCTGAAAAAGAGCGAGTAAAAAGGAATGGACGTGGGGCAACCCTCTTTCTGGTCCCCCCCCACCACCACTTGGGAGCTTTTTTGTAGTCTGAATAAACTCCTGCTTTCTCAAAAATAAAAAATAAAAAAACCAAAAGTAATGCATGGGCTGGCCATGATGGCTCACGCCTATAATCCCAGCACTTTGGGAGGCCAAAATGAGAGGAGTTCTTACTTTATACAATCACGGGTTCAAGACCAGCCTGGGCAATTTGGTGAGACCTCATCTCTACAATAAATCAAAAAATTAGCCAGGTGTGGAGGTGCATGCCTGTAGTTCCAGCAACTTGAAAGGCTGAGGTGGAAGGATCACCTGAGCCTAGACGGTTGAGGCGGTAGTGGCCATGAGCGTGCCACTACACTCCAGCCTGGGAGACAAGAGTGAGACACCAACTAAAAAAAAAAACAAAACAGTAATGGGTGTAATTTAAAGTCCTCAGGGCCAAACAGGTGTGAGCTATGAGTATTTTTGTGATTAAGAAAGAGCCACTTTGTTGAGGTTGGTGTTCTGTGTTACTTACAGAGTTCCTTTGTCAGTTTCTAGAACTTCTTGCACAAGGTGAAGGAAAGATCGTTCTCAGAGGAAGTCAAAATCCATTTTTCCAGATTTCTGAATCAGCATGTGTTTTTAAAATATCAAAACAACGATACCAAATATAAAGCAGCAAAACATTTGAAATTTCTTTTAAAAAATTTTTTTAGTAGTTTTATTTTAGAGATAGGGTCTCACTCTGTCACCCAGGCTGGAGCTCAGTGACTTGATTATAGCTCCCTGCAGCCTTGAACTCCAGGGCTCAAGTGTTCTCCCACCTCAACCTCTCAAATAGCTGGGACTACAGGTGTGTGCCACCATGTCTGGCTAACTTTTTTATTTGTTGTGGCTGTAAGGGTCTCACTGTGTTGTTGCCCAAGTTAATCTCAAACTCCTGGCCTCAACGATCCTTCTGCAAATATGTTGCCCCATATCCTTGTTCATCTGTGTGTATTTCTGAAAAAAAAAAATTTTTCTAGAAGTAAAACACATTTTGGTAGGTACTACCAAATGGCCCTTTGTTTTTTACTTTTTTTACTTGGAGTCTCACTCTCACCCAGACCGGAGTGCAGTGGCTGCGCAGCCTCGACCTGCTGGGCTCCGGCGATCCTTCCACTACAACCTTCCAAGTAGCTGGAACTACAGGCGCATGCTACCACGCCTGGCTAATTTTTTTTTGATTTATTGTAGAGACGAGGTCTCGTCAAGTTGCCCGGGCGTGTCTCGAACCCGTAGACTCAGGCAATCCACTCACCTCAGTCTCTCAAAGCGTGGGATTACAGGCTGAGCCACCAAGCCCAGCTTATATTTGAGTATTTCTTTAGCTCATTACACTTCCTCAGTGGACAAACTCACCCACAGAAGGAAGAGAAACTAAAGACCAAGGTGTTTTCAGCAGGAACACGCCTCGGTCTTGTCAGCAGCCATGCCCACAGGGTTGGGAAGAGCTCACACAGCAGGGATTCGAACACATGAATGGGTAGGCTGAGCACATGAGGGCCCGGCATGGTGCCTGCGTGTCCTTGGGCCCCATGTGCCCTTGAGGGGTGATGACTCTGTGCATTCTCCCCGAAACCACTCACTGGGTTTTGTCTGAGGTCTCGTGTGTCACGTAGAGAGCCCTCCTGATGGGAATCCAAGGGCAGCCATGCCTTGGCAAGTACAAATTCACCCACTGGTGCCAAAGAGAATTGTTCATCAGCACTGTGGAAAGCGCAGATCTCATCTCCAGGAGGGCTGGAACCTGGCAGCTTGAGGGGTGTGCTGGCATTGATTGATCTTAACCCTCCCCAGCAATCTCATATCAGCCAGAGGCTCTGGAGTTTCCAAACAGAGCCTCTTCATCATCTGAGATCTCCTGAAGAAAGGGCGCTTGTTTTTAAGTAAAAACATCCAGGGTGAGGAAACAGGTTCTGTGGGGTTCATGCTACTAATTTTTCTCTGCTTTCAGTTTAAACACTTGTGTTACAGTCTGTTTGGCTGAGAACCGGTATAATGAGAAGTTGATCTGTTTAGCCTGCTGCTGGCTCTTCCCTGTCTCACGTGGCCACATGTTGCTCTTTAAATAGATAAAAATTAATTTATTATATACATAAATAATAATGAGTAATGGATTGATTAAAATTACATAAAATCAAAGGTGCAGTTTTTTAGCTGTACCAGCTACATTGCAGTTACCAACTGTGGCTACGTCACTAGACAAGCAGCCGTATGTAATATTTCTATCATCACAGAATGTTTTCTATTGGAAGACATTGACAAAGACTCTCTTCTTTTTTTTTTGAGACAGGATCTTGCCCTGTTATTCAGACTGGAGTGCGGTCATAGCTTACTGCAACCTCAACCTTATAAGCAGCTGGGACTGCAGGCAGACAGCATCATGCCTGGCATTTTTTTTTTTTTTTGTAGAGACAGGGTCTCACTGTGTTGCCCAGGCTGGTCTAGAACTTCTAGCCTGTCTCCAGCAATCCTACTGCCTCAGCCTCCCAAACCACTGGAATTAAGTTACAGTCATGAGCCGCCATGCCTGGCCAAGATTCTTTTTTTGACCATACTTGGATCAGGATCCTCTGAGCCCTCTTCTCAATGAGGCCCTGACCTTGGACTCTGACCTTAGCCTACTTAGTCCAGTTTTAGTAAGAATCCTGCTAAGAGCCGGGCTCGGTGGCTCAGCCTGTAATCCCGCGCCTTTGGGAGGCTGAGGTGAGTGGATTGCCTGAGTCCGCGGGTTCGAGACCCGCCTGGGCAGCGAGACCTCATCTCTACAATAAATCAAAAAATCAGCCGGGCGTGGTAGCGCATGCCTGTAATTCTGGCTACTCGGAAGGCTGAGGCGGAAGGATCGCCGGAGCCCAGCGGGTCGAGGCTGCAGTGGCCAGGAGCGGCCACTGCACTCCAGTCTGGGCGACTGAGTGAGACTCCAACTCAAAAAAAAAAAAAAAAGAATCCTGCTAAGTCAGGGTCAGCTTAGTGAGACCCGCCCTCTCCATCCTTGCTATCTCATCAGATTCCCCCTCCACCACTTCCTGTATCTCATCACCCTGGCCTGCCCTCACCAGGAATCCTATCAAGTTCACTTGATTTCTCTCAGTAATTTTCCATCCACCGACTCCCACATGCTGTCGAATATATATGCCCCCCTTGTCCTGTTATTTGGAGTGACACCCAATCTCTCTCCACTTCTGCAAACCCCATTTTCCTTACCATCTTTAGCAAGTTTCATGAATAATCAGTTTTACTTTATTGGCATTATCCTAACTTTTTTTGCAGGGGAGTTGAGGTCTCACTCTGTTGCTCAGGCTGGAGTGCGTTGGCATGATCACGGTTCACCACAGCCTTGATCTCCTGGGCTAAAGGGATTCATTGTCTTTAACCTCCCTAGTAGCTGAGGCTACAGGCATGCACTACCACACCTGCCTAATTTTTAAAATTTTTTTGCAGAGACAGGGTCTTGGTATGTTTCCCAGGCTGGTCGCGAACTCCTGGGCTCAAGAAATTCTCCCACCTCAGCCTCCCAAAGTGCTGGGATGACAGGCATGAGTCACCACACCCTGCCTTATTCTAGCTTTTAAAATGATGCAAAGTGGTCAAGTATGTTAACTTTTAACTTTGGAAATTTCTTCTGGCCTAAGATGGAAAAAGGATCCACCAAGATTTATTTATTCAGCATCTATTTACTGAGTCAAAACAGGCTCACCGAGGTTACTATCACTGTGAAATGATCTTGGGGCTGACAGCCTCTGTCTCACACTAGACAGAGGATGTTGTGACCCAGGGAGGCTTTCCTGGGGAGACTCAAAGCTTCTTGGAAGCTCCAGGCCCTGCCCAAGAAAGGGAGCCTTCCCTTCTGAGTTGTAGTTCATCTTAATTCCAATGAGCCTTCTCTCGAGGCTAAGGAATTCGGCACTTTATACATTCTGGGGAGCTTTGGCACTGCATAGTCTCTTAGTTGCGTCCCAGCGTTTCCAGGCCTGGATTTGTGCTGTGGTTTCAATGTGTCCCCCTACAAGTCTATAGGTTGGAAACTTGATATCGATGGCGGCCCTTTCAGGGAGTAATTGGGCCATAATCATGAATGGATCAATGCCCTTCTCCAAGGAGTGGGTTGGTTATTTCGGGAGTCAGGCCCCCTTTCCCTCGCTATCTCACCCTCTCTCACTCTCTCTTGCCTTTCCGCCTTTCAGCCTTCTGCAAGGGGGATGACCCTCCCCAGATGCTGACACCATGCTCTTGGACTTCCCAGCATGCAGAACCATGAGCTGAATCAACTCTTATTTTAGATATATTGCCCTGGCAGTGGTCTTCTGTTACAGAAACAGAAAATGGATGAGGACAACTTGTTAGTCCCTGTTAAGCAGACCACCAGGCCCAGCTTTCCTACTGGATGCATGCAGAATACCCAAGATCTTTAGACCTGTAGCACAGCCAGGTTGGTACTGGTTGCTTTGTTATCAGTAATTCCAACCTGCAGAATTCCAAAATGACATTCATTTTAAAGTATCCCTGATACAGTACTGATTCAACCAATAGTTAAGAACTAATTCGTGATTAAGAAAAGGCTAACATTCCATTATCTTCCTGCTCTTGTTGTTGGATTATTCTATGAAAATAAATATTTTTTAAAGAGAAATTCCTAGCTTTAAAGGCTTTTAAAATCAACTAAAGGATAGTTATTTTTTATAATCTTGACTCTCATACAAATATAACATGAACACATGTCAGACAGTTTGTTTGGCTCTTTAATGAACGGGAGAGCCAGTACGCTGTTTCTAAAAACTCTGGAGAAAATCAAAAACAAAAAGCAGATGGATATATAAGCCTACCAGCACTACCAAACACATTTGCTTAATAGACACAGATGTATTTAGTCTCGTAATCAGGGGAATGTCAGTGTTCACAGGGCACTAGCTGGTCACACTCCACCATACACGTGCACCATGCATTATTGTGGACAAGACCATTGGTGTCGATGTCAGTTTTCTACAACTTAGATAGAGGGCTGTAAAGTTGTTCAGAGAAAAGCTCAAAACCCTTCATAAAGTCCTCAAAGACTCAAGGCCGCCTTGTTTATTTTCCTAAAAGTGTTCCCCTTCACCCAGAACAGAGTGGGGGCTGAGCAGGTTGGGAAAAAGCCTTCACTCCCCTTCCTGCTCAGCTCGGCACAGCACTATTTGACTGGTATTTTGCTAATAATTACAGACTTATTGAGAAAATAACCTTACCCCCAAACAGGCCAAAAAATTAAAAATAATCATAATTTTAAAAGCTCAAAACCCACAGAGTCAGATAACCTGAGAGCGTACATTTTAGATAACACATAGTTTTTTATTGAAGCCAGTCATATCTTGGCACACCTCCAAATCATTCATAATTTCTTCCTTCTGCTTAGTTAAATCTTTATAAATTACTCTCCCCATTCTGCCCTTTTGATTTACCTGTCCATTTCCTCAAGTTTACCTTCTTTGAGAGACACCTGAGGAGATTTCTTTTTTATTTGATTCAGTAGTACAGAAGAAAAAAACAAACATCAACTGTATTCTACTGAAAAATACAGGGGTGCATGAAAGGGTTCACAGTGGACTGGCTAGTGGAGGGACAAGTAGAAGAAACAGAAACAGGAGGAAGGATTATATCATTTCTACCATAATGTCATTGATGATGAGATTCCTGAATTAAACCCGTTCATGGTCCCATTTCTATCAAAATGTCATTGATGATGAGATTCCTGAATTAAACCCGTTTATGGTCCCTTATTTCCATGGTTCTGGCCCCTTGGTTTTAAGAGACATCTCAATAACAGATTTTTTTTGGGGGGGGGATAAAATTTAAAAAGAAAAGAATGTACACATCATAACGTCGTATGTTTGTTCATACCATGGCATGTTATCCCCACGGCCAGTCAAAGTTTCCATCTAAATCCTCTTAACACATTCTTCAATCACTTTGCCATTCTCTCATCACGCACACGACATGAGGCTTTGATCATGCACTTTCTGAGGGAAACCTTTTTCTCGCCTCTGCGATTAAACATGCAGTCTTGACGCACTTTGGTGAATACTGGGATATTTTCTGCATCTCCGTTGGATGGCTTCCCTCACCCACCCCATACTCTTGCTCCCTCTAGACACGCTCCAATTTAATTATATTCCTGAGGTCATGCAGCTGCTTTGGAAAGCTGTCTGGAAGCCGGACACCTGAGTACCTGGGCAGCGGGCCTCGGTGCAGCATTTGTGGGTAATCCTCCCTTCCTCACTTTGGAAACACCATAGGCTCTTCTGGAAGGTTTGGTGGATTCTTCTGCCTTTGATGGTGCTGTTTTGTCCAACACACAGTCCCTTCGAAATTGGACACAACATCGGTCTGCTTGCCTAGATCCATCTCCTTGCTTGTGTCTCCTCTTCAGTCCTCCATAAAATATTTGGTGGTGGTTTCACAAGAACATGGGTTGGTTTATTTCGTAAGGGATGGTTCTTTGTGTCGCTTCTGGTCATTGGACATCCCCGGCTCCCTTCCGTTCTCTTCTCTTCTGTGCACACAGTCCTTTCTCTGTCTGGTGCTGCTACCGGGGGCAGTCCGACTGGGAATAATTCCAGATCCAGGTTTGAGGAAAATGTCCACTGTGGAAAGCAGCATCAGTGGAAATAAGTCAACAGAGCACACAGAGGGCAAACAACCTCAGGTTCACTCTCGTGCAGGAATGTTCAGCAATGTCAGATTGCCTTCGGTTGTGAAGATTAGCCTGTTTCTTTGGACATTGATTATACGATTTATTAAAACTAGGGGAGGGGAGAAATGCTATGCATTTTACAATCAAGGAAATTTGCTAAATTGTAGATTGTTTGACAAGGTAGTGACTTTTTTTTTTTTTGGCCAATTTCCCAGCTTCATGGCTGCCCTATCTGACTTAAGCCTTTCTCTTAGTAAATCAAGAAACAAGTTTGGCCTGGAGACCTCAACCCATTCCAGATCTCACCCAGTTAGCTAGTACTTCTGACCAAAGGTAGAGCAGTAGTTTCCAAACTCTCAGTGGTCCACACACCCATGATAAAAGTTTTTACCAATCTATGGCAAAATGAAAAAAAGAAAGTAGTGAATATTTGTGAGTTCAAATATGCCCACTTGAAAGAACTGCCTTATTTTCATGTTGAAAAGTTTATTGGCCGGGTGTGGTGGCTCAGCCTGACATCTCAGCACTTTGGAAAGCCGAGGCGAGAGGACTGCCTGAACCCAGGGGTTCGAGACCAGCCTGGGCAACTTGGTGAGACCTCGTCTCTACAAAAAAAATCCAAAAAAAGAAAAAGAAAAGTTCGATCTTTTTTATATCATGATTAGAGGCATTGTTTTTAATTTTTCTTGCCTCCACCCCAATGTATTTACTTGGTAAAATAAAAATGCAGCAACCCTATGTTGCTGAATTGAAAGAATTGCTAGTTCTTTCCATTCTACTATCTGAGGATTCATAGGCCGCTTCTCCTTAGTTATTTCCTGTGGCTTCTTCCAGCTGCCAAAGCACTTGTCCCTCTTTTTCTCAGCACACAATCATGAAACTGTTTTTTATTTTATGTTAAATAATTTGGTTATAAAAAAGACGACGCGATGCATTTATGGCTAATCAATTTCCTTATAAATGAGCTGAACTACCAGGGAAGTTTAAAAACGTCTTTTTCATAACACTGGCTTTTTGATCTGTGGTTTCTCGTAGCTCCACTGTGAGAAACTTTGGCTCCCTTCTGTTTGGGCGAAGTGTTTCCCAGGTGGCACACGTGTCCACACCTGTGTGCAGCTGACCCTGCCGCCGCATCCAGGAGGGAAGTCAAGCATGAAGGGCCGTTTATTCCTACTTCCGCTGCTGCATTTCTCCTGCCCCAGCCCCCTGTCTGCTGCTCTGGTGTGCAGGCCCTGGTCACTTTGATGTAAAGCTGTTTTATTCAGGACCCCAGAGTGAAAATGGTCTCCAAAGTGTTGCTCTGTGTGCGGGTCACTCCTTCGTGGATGTGTCGGTTATCGTGATTAATAGCAGGACCCTGGTGTTGTGTAGATGAATGTCAGCTTTGTGATGTTTGGGCATCACCTTCTGTGATTGTTCCAGGTGGCATGCTTGTTAGTGAGTCACGTGTCTGTTGCTGCCTGGTGCTGGCAACACAATTGTGGGTGACGACACCACTTTGTCGGCTGGAAGACTGGTCTCACACTCAGTGAGGAAACACTTTATCACAGGAATAAAAACTGAAAATGAGCAACTACCTCTGGGCTCAGCTTAAATCAGCCTCAAGCACTTACAAGCAAGAGCCTGGGGACCTTTACAACTCATGCTGTGTTAATTATTCAACAAATGTTGGGATTTGGGTTGGGGTTGGTTAGGGTTGGGGTTTGGATTTGGGTTGGGGTTTGGATTTGGGTTGGGGTTAGGGTTTGGATTGGGGTCGGAGTTGCTATTGGAGTTGGGATTAGGGTTGGTATTGGTACTGGGGTTGGGGTTTGGGGTTGGGTTGGGGTTGGGATTGGGGTTAGGGTTTGGATTGGAGATGGATTAGGGTTGGGGTTTGGGTTAGGATTGGGGTCAGGGCTAGGACTGGGGTTAGGATTAGGATTGCGGTTGGGATTGGGGTTTGGGTTGGGGTTGGGGTTAGGGTTAGGGTTTGGGTTGGCATTGTAGTTGTGGTTAGGGTTGTGGTTGGGTTAGGGTTAGGGTTAAGATTAGGTTTGGTTTTGGGGTTTGGCTTTTGTTAGGGCTTGGTTGTAGTTTGTGTTGGGGTATTAGGTTTGTGGTTGGTTTTGTGGTTGGTTTGGGGTTATGATTAGGGTTGGTGTTCGATTGGGGTTTGGCTTGAGATTTGGTTTGGGGTGGTGCTGTGATTGTGTTTGGGTGGGTTTTAGAGTTAGGGTTCACGTTGGCTTTGGATTGGGGTGCTTATTCTGAGTACTCTGAGATGTGCAAAGATTAGTATTTTTCTCTTCATGCCCTCCTAAAGCCTAGGAGAAGTAGTGCTTCATGCATGAAACTATCTTTTGTAGAAAGATGCCATGGAATGTGCTACTGGAGAGCTAGGGATAAAAAACATTCCACGTTTTCAGAAGAGGAGTATGGGCTGTTTCAGTGGAAGAAACCGCATGGTGTTCTTGAATGTCATGAAGTGACATAGCTTTGAGAAGTGATTAGGAGCTGAACTCGTGGCCCTAGCTGAGGCCATTTCAGAAAGGGAGCCACACACGTCAGCAGCAGGAGAGAGATATGCCGGGGCGTGTGTTGCAAAAGGGAGTTTGCCTGGAGTTGTGGGGTCCATGGAGGGGCGGATGGGGGAGAGTCATGCCAGGGCGTGTGCAGAGGACTGTGTCCAAGATGAAAGACTGGAGGTTGCAGGTACAGGCTGAAGGAGAGTTTGTGGAGATGGAATCACCCGGTCGTGTGTACATCAAGACAGTTGATCTGAAGGCTCAGCCCGTGCCAGATGCAAGAGGGCAGGACCTCAGAGAGTGTGTGGGGACCTAAACTGGAGAACGTGGCAGGAGGAAGAGCCACCGCTGTGACTGTGGGATTGGCCTTGGAATGACTGGATGATGGCGAGGAGAGGTTCCAGGGAGGCAGTGTGGAATAAGAGTTGACAGTTAAACAGGAGGGAAAAGATGGAACGGACTTGGATACCTTGGTGTTTGAAGAAAAAACAATGGGTTTGATGGATAAGGAGTCCTGTTTGGGCCACCTTGAATTCAAAGTGCCGGCAGGCATCAAAGAAACATTTTTTTCTTGTAATAACATTCTCTGTCAATATCACTCGTAGCTTAAAATGAGTGCCTCATACACACTCTCCCATTTGTTTCTGTAGTAATTTTGCAGAGTAGAGATGAGGGCCTTCATTTCATGACTGATGGGGAAGCCAAAGCTGAGGTCAGACTATGCGATATCAGACCCGAGGCTTACATCCAAGTCTGTCGCCCAAGTCCAAAGACGGGAGAGACAGTATTGTTTAGTGGTTACAGCCCTGTCAAGATGCCTTGAACTGTAGCCCTGGCTCTGACACTTCCTATTAGACCTTGGGCAAGTCCCTAACCTCTGTAAGGCTGCCTTTATATTTATAAAAGAGGACAATAAGAGCCCCTACAATAGGGTGTTTGCAAAGCTTAAATAATATAGTTGTTATAAGTACTCGACAAACGTTACCTATTATTATTAATAGCGTCTCATGGTACATTGATTTGTAAGTAAAAATGCGTGAGAGTGTAGCAGACTTAGCCTTTTTTTCTGGAATGCTTATTGGCAATAGGTTGGTTTTTGTTTTATATGAATAAAATACTTGTACTAGCGTAAAATTTGACACTCATGTTAAATGCAGTGGTTTACAAATGGTTGTGCTATTGGCTGACAGATACAGCTATCATATGGTGAAATTAATGTCTTGGTTTTATGCAGTTGTGCATTGCTTGATGACGGGGATACATTTGGGGAAATGAGCCATTAGGTGAGTTCATCCTTGTGTGAATATCACGGAGTGAGTTTCAGAAACTTAGATGGTCTAACCTACTCCTAGGCTACAAACCAATACAGCATATTACTGTACTGAATGCCACAGGCAGTTGTAACACAATGGTCAGTGTGTGTGTGTCTAAACCTGCAAAAGGCACGGTCAAAAGACTTAAAGGATGGTATAGCTATTTTGGGCACTTAGCATGAATAGATTGCAGGACTGGAAGGTGCTCTGGATGACACAGTGAGTGAGCAGTACATGAATATGAAGGCCTGGGACACCACTGTCCCCTACTGTAGACTCTAGAAACACTGAACACTTAGGCCACACTAAATTCTGTGGAAAGTATTTTATTTCTTCAGTAATAAATTAACCTTAGATTGCTGTAGCATTTTTACTTTCTAAACTTTTACATTAAAAAAAAAACTTTTTGACTCTTTTGTAATAACACATAGCTTAAAACATAAGTGCAGGCTCCCGCCTCCCGCCCCGGCGCTCCCGCCTCCCGCCCCGGTGCTCCCGCCCCGGCGCTCCCCTCCCGCCCGGCGCTCCCGGGCCCCGGGCCCCGGCGCTCCCGGCGCTCGGCCCGCGCAGCTCATCACAACCCGGCCGAGAGGAGATCCACACCAATCGGCTTCAAGGAAGATCTGCAGGGATTGCTGCCAAATCTCCTGTGTCTGAGATTGTGCTGCTGGCTCGCGTGGGGCTTCTGTTGCCTGCTCGGAGGCAGGCAGCCATCTTGTTCCTGTACGGCCCCACCCCCTCTGGGGCGAGCAGATGAGATAGCACCACCTGCTGGCGACTCAAGGGAGTAAACCTACAGCCCCACTGCACGGACAGACTCCAGGGCAGTGGGAAGTGGGCTCCACATTATCCACACGCCTGTCAGCGAACACCAGGACCTGCAGACAGATTTTGAATCACAGCTCTCCCCTTAAATACATCTCAAAACTGCAAAAAGGACCACCTCCAACCTACAGTGCAACTTCAAAATTGAACAAAGTAAGACGACATACATAAAGAGTGGGAGATTGAATGAACAGAAGTAAAACCAGTCCCTTTACCCCTGAAAAACAAAATTAAAGAAGACGGTGACGTGGAGGGAAGGAAGAAGTAGGGAAGTGGAAAAACCGCACAAATGAAGAAAAACCAAAAGAAGAATATAGGTCTTGCACAGACCCCTGGGAGATCAGACAATGAGAAAACAGATTCTGGAACACAGACAATGAAGAGTCCCCAGAATGACTGGCTACATGCAACAAACCCAGACATCAAAACATTAATGGAGAGAATTAAAAAAATTGAGGAGAGACAAGAGGAAAATAGGAAGGAGCTGTTGTCAGAAATGACAGCAGTAAAGAATACTGTGATGGAAATGAACAACAGACTAATAAGCATGGAAAGCAGAATCAGCCAAGCAGAAGAAAGAATCTCAGAGCTCGAAGACCAAAACACAGAACTAACCCAAACTGTCAAAAGCCTGGGAAAGAAGCTCAAAAAGACAGAACAAAACCTGCAAGAGATGCATGATCACCTCAAGAGACCAAACCTAAGAGTAATTGGGCTTCCTGAGGCAGAGAGAGAAACAGAAGCCACACTGGAACAAACATTCCATGAAATCATTCAAGAAAACTTCCCTCATCTCAGTAAAGATGAAAAAACCCAAACACAAGAGATTCAGAGAACCCCTGCAAGACAACAAACGAGAAGACCAACTCCCAGACACATAATAATTCGCCTAAACAAAGTAGCTATGAAAGGAAAAATCCTAAAGGCAGCAAGAGAAAAAGGCCAGACTACCTACCAGGGAAAACCAATCTGAATAGCAGCAGATTTATCCACAGAAACCCTTCAGGCCAGGAGAGCCTGGAGCCCTATCTTCAAAGTACTAAAAGAGAAACAATTTCAACCAAGAATAACCTACCCAGCTAAACTAAGCTTCATTAGTGAGGGAGAATTAAAATCTTTTCCAGACATCCAATCCCTAAGAACCTACGCTGCCACCAGACCACCGCTACAAGAAACACTCAAGAAAGTACTGAACACAGAAGAAAAAGAAAAAAGAACATCAGCATTCTTCACAAGAGTACAGGCAAAAGATTAAAAACACACCTGAACCAACTCCAAAACCCAAAGAAAGACAACAAATAAACAGTAACAACTCTGTAAGAACCTTATGACAGGGATCAACTCTTGCATTTCAATTATTAGCCTAAATGTGAATGGACTAAATGCACCACTGAAAAGACATAGATTGGCAAAATGGATAAAATATCATCAGGCAACAATCTATTGCCTTCAAGAGACTCACCTCACTAGAAAGGACACCCACAGACTCAAGGTAAGAGGATGGGAAACAATCTTTCGGGCGAACGGAATACAAAAGAAAGGAGGAGTAGCCATCTTAATTTCAGGCAAAATATCCTTCAAACTATTAAAAATCAAAAAAGATACAGAAGGTCACTACATAATGATAAAAGGTTCAATCCATCAACAAGAAATATCTATCCTAAACATATATGCACCCAACATAGGTACACCAACTTTCATAAAACAACTTCTTGGAAAACTAAAGAAAGATATTGACTCTACCACTATCATAACTGGGGACTTTAATACCCCACTCACAACCCTAGACAGATCATCAGGACAAAAAATCAGCAAGGAGATCCGGAACCTCAATGTGACCTTGGACCAAATGGACTTAATTGATACTTACAGAACACTCCATCCAAAGACCACAGAATACACATTTTACTCATCACCACATGAAACATATTCTAAGATCGACCACATACTCGGCCATAAATCAAGTATAAGCAAATTTAAAAGGACCGAAATTCTACCAAACACCTTCTCGGACCACAGTGGAATAAAAATAAATATTGACACCAACAAAGCCCCCCCAAAACCCACAAAGACATGGACACTAAACAGCATGATGCTAAACAACTCCTGGGTCAATGATGAAATCAAAACAGGGATCAAAAGATACCTGGAAACAAATGAAAATGAAGAAACATCTTACCAAAATCTCTGGGATGCCCTGAAAGCTGTAGTAAGAGGGGAATTTATATCCCTACAAACACACATGAAGAAAATGGAAGGAACAGAAATTCACAATCTAACAAGCCACCTAAAGAAGCTGGAAAAGCAAGACCACAAAAACCCTAATTTCAGCAGAAGAATCCAGATCACCAAAATAAAAGCCCAAATCCAGGACATAGAAGACAAAAAGATAATTGAAAAAATCAATGAAACAAAAAGCTGGTTCTTCGAAAGAATAAACAAGATCGATGGTCCCCTAGCTAGACTGACCAAGAAAAAACGAGAAAAAAAAACAAATAAGCATAATCAGAAACAAAAAAGATGAAGTCACATCTGACCCTGAAGAAATACAAAAGATCATTAGAGACTATTATGTACACTTATATGGAAACAAACTTGAAAACCACAAGGAAATCGAGGACTTTCTGACATCACACAATCTACCTAGGTTGGAACAAGAAGAAATTGAGACCCTAAATAGACCAATTACAATCAAGGAAATCAACTACGTAATAAGAAAACTTCCTACAAAAAAAAGCCCTGGTCCAGATGGCTTTCCAGCAGAATTCTACAAGACATTCAAGGAGGAGCTGATACCAATCCTACTGAAGGTATTCCAGGCGATTGAAAAAGATGGAACTCTCCCCAAATCATTTTATGAAGCCAACATCACACTGATACCCAAGCCAGGTAAAGATCCAACAAAGAAAGAGAACTACAGGCCAATATCTTTGATGAACATAGATGCTAAAATTCTCAACAAAATCCTAGCAAACAGGATTCAACAATACATCTCAAAAATCATTCACCATGACCAAGTAGGCTTCATTCCTGGCATGCAAGGCTGGTTCAACATTCGTAAAACCATAAATGTAATTAAATACATCAACAGATGTCAAAACAAAAACCACATGATCATATCATTAGATGCAGAAAAAGCTTTTGATAAAATCCAGCACCCCTTCTTGATAAAAACCCTTGAACATCTAGGCATACGGGGAACATACCTCAAAATAATAAAAGCCATCTACGAGAAACCTACAGCCTGCATACTCCTAAATGGACAAAAATTGGAACCTATTCCCCTGAAAACTGGAACTAGACAAGGATGCCCACTCTCTCCCCTCCTGTTCAACATAGTATTGGAAGTCCTGGCTAGAGCAATCAGAGAAGACGAGGCAATCAGAGGTATTCAAATAGGAAAAGAGGAAGTCAAGTTATCTCTCTATGCAGATGATATGATGGTGTACCTTGAAAACCCAAGAGAATCTGTTAAAGGCCTCCTTACATTGATAAAGGCCTTTGGCAAAGTCTCAGGATACAAAATAAATGTACAAAAGACAATCGCATTTCTCTACACCAATAATAAACAAACAGAAACCCAAATAAAAAACACAATTCCATTCACAATAGCCACAAAAAAAATGAAATGCCTTGGCATCTTCCTAACCAGAGACGTGAAAGACCTTTACAATGCAAATTACAAAACACTGCTCAAAGAAATCAAAGCTGACATGAACAAGTGGAAAAATATCCCATGCTCATGGATCGGAAGAATCAACATTGTGAAGATGTCCATCTTACCTAAGGCAATCTACAAATTCAATGCAATACCCATTAAATTACCAATAACATTCTTCTCTGACCTAGAAAAAACAACACAGGAATTCATATGGAAACACAAACGTCCAAGAATAGCCAGAACAATCCTCAGCAAAAAAAACAAAGCAGGTGGTATCACAATACCAGACTTCAAACTTTACTATAAAGCTACAATCATCAAAACAGCTTGGTATTGGTACAAGAACAGGCATATAGATCAATGGAACAGAATTGAGATTCCAGAAGCAAAACCTCAATTCCTCAACCAACTCATCTTCGACAAAGCCCCCACCACCTACCAATGGGGTGAGGAGAACCTATTCAGTAAATGGTGCTGGGAAAACTGGTTGACCACATGTAGAAGATTGAAACAGGACCCCTATCTATCCCATGCACAAAGGTTAACTCCAAATGGATCAGAGACCTAAATGTAAAACCTCAAACCATAAGAACCTTAGAAAAGGAAGGAAATACTCTCATGGAAATCGGAACTGGCATCCAATTCCTGTACAAAACCCGAAACCCACAGGACTTAAGAGAGAAGATAGACAAATGGGACCTTATTAAACTGACAAGCTTCTGCAAAGCCAAAGAAACCAAGAGAGCAGGGAGACAGCCTACAGACTGGGAAAAAGTATTTGCCAACTCTAGGTCTGACAAAGGCTTAACATCCTGGATCTACAAGGAACTGAAACGTACTGAAAAGAAGAAAACAAGCAACCCCATTATAAAATGGGCAAAAGATATGAACAGACACTTCACAAAAGAAGACATTCAAGCAGCCAACAAACACATGAAGAAATGCTCAACCTCACTAATCATCAGGGAGATGCAAATCAAAACCACACTGAGATATCACCTACTCCAGTCAGAATGGCAATTATCAACAACTCAAAAAATAACAGCTGCTGGAGAGGCTGTGGTGAAAAGGGAACACTTCTACACTGTTGGTGGGAGTGTAAGCTAGTGCAACCTCTGTGGAAAGCAGTGTGGCGATTCCTGAAAGCTCTAAATATTGACCTTCCTTATGACTCTGCAATCCCCCTACTGGGAATATACCCTGAAGAACACAAATCACTCTATAAAAAAGATACCTGTACACGTATGTTTATCGCAGCATTATTCACGATAGCAAGAACCTGGAAACAACCATGCTGCCCATCAAAAGAGGACTGGATTTAAAAAATGTGGTACATATACACGATGGAATACTACGCAGCCATGAAAAAGAACAAAATCATGAATTTCGCAGCTACCTGGATGGAACTAGAGTCTATAATACTGAGTGACCTCTCACAGAAACAAAGATCAGAATATCACATGTTTTCACTCATATAATGGACCTTGAACATCCAATGTAATACTATAAGAAAATGACTGATGGTACTGGGAAATTATGGGGGGGGGATGGGATTAACAGTAGCTAATATCTATCTGGGACTGGGAAAACACCTCTTATCAATAGGGTGCCTGAATGAAACGTAATTGTACACCTAACCCTTAACTGTACCCTACAAAACGATAATAAAAAATACTGATTATTTAAAAAAAAAAAAAAAAACATAAGTGCATTCTACAGCCGCTGTACAAAATAAATCTTTTTTCTTTAGATCCTTATTCTGTGAGCTTTATTTTTTTATTTTTTTCATCTCAGGTGTGGAAGATAGATTATTTTTTAATTGTTAAATATTTTTGTTAAAAATTGAGACACAAACACACGCATTAGCCTGCACCTACACAGGGCCAGGGTCGCCAACATCACCACCTTCCACTCCACATCTTGTCCCACTGAGAGGTCTTTAGGATAACCTACCACATACACAGAGCTGTCATCTCCTGCAATGACAATGCCTTCTTCTGGAATACCTCCTGAAGGGCCTGCCTGAGGCTATTTGCAGTCCACTTTGCTTTACAAGGAGAAGAAGCATATCTTGAAACAAGAAGAAAAAGGGTAGTCTAGTGAAGTAGTGAAGACATAAACCGGTAGCCATTTGTCACCACTGCCAAGTACATGTCCTGCACATCATTGCATGTGCTAGACTCTCATCCGACTGGCCATGCAGTGGGTTTGTTGACACCCACGTCACCACAGACACGTGAGGAAAGTGCCACGGCCTCCTGGTAGTGGCTGAAGTCATGGATGGCAGGGCTCTTGGCACATGCTTTGTTGCAGTACGTGTGTGACGGCACCTGTCTGAAGTCATCCCCTGTGAGCAGTGACACAGTGAGAGTCCGTGTTCACACACATGCACTGTACAGGAAGGATTATTTACACCTTCATACAGATGCAGGGGGGTGGGGAGGGGCAGGGGACCTCGGATCTTTCCAGATGGAAAACGATGCTTGTCACCTTAACCTGCACAGGATTCACCATCACCAGGCTTCTCTCTGATACTGCAGTGACAGATGCTACAGGACTGATGGTATCTTCTGACTCCAGCCCTGCTGGCACCACTGCTCTCCAGCCAAATGCATACCACTCCATTCACTGATAACGGGCACTGTTGAGGCTCAGCACTACTTAAAATACAGTTTTGCGAGTGTGTTTGAGTGTGTCAATATCACCTTACATCTTGCTTCAGTGAGTTTTTTTAAATGACCGAGAACGAGTAAGTTACTTAACTACCTGAATAAGCAGCTTAGCCATCGGATGCCTGCCGTGACACAGTGGAGAATAAAAGACGAGGCGACGTCCTGTCCCTGGGTGTACGGGCCAGGCAGCCTGTGGGAGGTGGGCCTGCTGGGGTCCTGGCATGCCGGGGACAAGATATAATCGAGAGACATCTGGGCACCATGGCTGTCTTCTCCGGGAGAAAGTGTGGCCTTGATGCCTTCTCAGTTTGGTTTAAGAACCAGAGGAGCCTGACTGAGGAATGTCTTGTGCATCAGGTCACTGGTGTGTTGATGTACACTGACGTGGTCAGGTGAGCTTACCTATCCACGGACCGTATTATAGCAAGAATCCAGCCTCATCCTCAACATTGGTGGGGGGTAGGGGCATCCTCCCTGCCCAAGGATTGTCACCAGGAGCAGCACCTTACAGGGTCCAGCATATGAGGAAGGATCAACCCAAGGATGTGCTCCAGGTGACGGCTTCCCGGGGGCTCTACAGGCTAGACTGCTGGGTGTCAGTGGTGCATCTGATCTGCCCACGGGTTGGCACCCACCTGCGAGGTGGATTCACTTTATAAATCACAGTAGATGGGCAGAGCGGCGTTTTCACCTGCCCGACTATGCTCGTTCACCTAAATTTGTCTTTTGGTTTTCATTATTCTGGGGTAGTGGAAGCTAGAGAAAGTCGTTCAAGATCATGGTCCACCTCATGGGGTGAGGCTCTGAAACAGAAATAAGTTTGCTTTACTAGACATGACTGGTGATCACTTGTCATATGTGAAACTGGACTTAACCCCATGAAGCTGGGGACCATGGCTATCTTGTTCCTGGGGCAGCCTCAGAACGTAGCAGGGTTATTTGTACATCTGGCTGTTAATTGACTTTTTGAAAGTAGAACCTTCTGACACATCCTTTAATAAGCCTTTTGTCATAGAGATACAACATTCCTTTGGTTTGCTTGACAACTTTCCAAGAAATAATTCTCTGTATTTTTACCTTTCACTCTACTTCTCTGACATAATTAGTAGCTAACATGTAAATTTTGGGGTTACAGGCTCGAGACAATTCCAATATGGCTTTCCTCGGACTCTTCTCTTTGCTGGTTCTGCACAGTGTGGCTTTAGGGGCCGTGCTTCCTGATGAAACCCTCGCTGACTTGTCAGTGAACACGTATAACCGTCTAAGAGCCACTGTGGAAGATGAAAACATCTTCTTCTCTCCCCTGAGTATTGCTCTTGCGATGGGAATGATGGAACTTGGAGCCCAAGGGTCTACCCAGAAGGAAATACGCCATTCCATGGGCTACGACAGTCTGAAAAGTGGTACGTGTGCTTGGGTCTGGTTTCTTAAGACTTGCGACTCTGACTTTGAACTCAGTTATATTGTCTTCTTATCCCAGATGCAACCATATTTACACAGAGGAAGAAATGATCTCACTGAGATGGTAAGGCCAGGAGAAGGGTAGGAAACTCAAGAAAGGCATTAATTCCTGTCTCCATTTTTGGCTGAGTCAATCTAAGGAGATTGCATCTTTAAAAAATTAGTATTATTTAAACAAACTCCATTGTGATAAATTAAAGCAAACGTTATACTGGAGTTCTCAGATTAGAGGAAGAGACATATGTTAATCAGTTATCACACACATAAATGAGAAATTGCAGCTCTGATGAGTGCTGCAAAGAAAAGCAGCGTGATTCTCAAAGAATATCAGACATGTTCACTTAAAGTCAACTGTGTCGTCCTTGCTTAAATAGCATCTGATAACGTTTTTGGAATGTTATCTCATTATAAAAATTATATGTATTGTGGGAAAGTTCTAGCCAAATGGCATTTTGTAACCACTTTAATATGATGTAGGATTTCTATTTTAATGCTCCTAGTATACATGATTAAGTCATTAAAAAAGTTAAACACTAAGACAATTTCTAATACATTTTCTAGTTATGAGGATTTTCTTAAAGGTCTGAGTAAAAGTTAAAGGAATATCTTGAATTTTAAACTAGATAATTTTTTGTCTTTCTGATAGTTACAGAATAAGATAGCTTCATAAAAGTAACCTGAGTAATTTGAAAGAAAACAAATTTTAAAAATCTCTATAGATTCTAGCAAGATAACAATGAAGTAAAAAAATAGCTACTGGTCGGTCATTGTAACCTGTGAAAAGTTAGTTTGGATATGTAGAAATCGTACAAGCATGGGACTGCGTCAGTGTGGACAGAGGAGCCCGGTGCCTTCTGCAGCTTGTCTGTTCCTCTCACTGGCTGTGATTTAAAGCTGATCTCTCTTTCCTCTCTTTCTCACCATGTTCGTTCCACCAACAGACTTGTCCTCTGTCATCTTGCAGGTGAAGAATTCTCTTTCTTGGAGGATTTTTCTAACATGTTAGCTGCTAAAGAGAGCCCGTATGTGATGAAAATTGCCAATTCCCTCTTTGTGCAAAATGGATTTCACATCAACGAGGAGTTTTTGCAAATGCTGAAAAAATACTTTCATGCCGAAGTCAATCATGTGGACTTTAGCCACAACGTGGCCGTGGCCGACCGCATCAACCAGTGGGTGGAAAATAACACAAGCAGTACGTCGCTGGCTCCCCGCTCTTGAGTAGCTTGGTGTTGACTGTCTTTTGCTTCTCAAAGTGTTTGTCCCCTCCCTCCTGTTGTGTTTGGAATGTTATGTTGCGTTTAGTTGGGTATCTAATGATTATTTTGTATAGATTATGGCCTATTTTAGAAACACTGTTTATGAGTGAGCATTCGAGAAAGAAGTTAAATCATTTGGCGTGTGTAGAGTTTGTCACGGACACGCTGAAATCTGTGCTGTCTGGTTGATGGGTTTTCTCTGTAGAGTAATCTCAACTACTTTATGGAATTTTGCTTGTGTTGACTATTTGATAAACTAGTCACTAGATAGAATGGCAGTTGGTGCCCTCTTAACAATACGATTAAAATCGAGAGGGCCAGGTGCGGTGGCTCACACCTGTAATCCCAGCACTTTGGGAGGCCAAGGTGGGAGGATCACTTGACACCAGGAGTTTGAGGCCAGCCTGGGCAATATAGTGAGACTCTGTCTCTAAAAAAATTGTTTTTAATGGAAAAAATGGGCTGTCACATACCGGTAGAGGAGACTGAAGTCAAAGGATCACTTGAGCCCAAGAGTTCAAGGCTGCATTGAGCTATGATTGCACCATTGCACTCCAGCCTAGGCAATAGAGTGAGACCTTGTCCAGGAAGGAAGGAAGAGAGAGAGGGAGGAAAGAAGAAAGGAAAGATGGGAGGGGAGGGGAGGAGAGACGGAAGGAACTAGAATAAGAGAGGGCTAAACATCAGAGTTTAAAGATGTTGGTTGGCTTTTGGACCACATAACTTGATTGGTAATTTAGAAAATGTGTATAGGATTTATTTTGAAAAGAGAAGCCCATTTTAAGTCCAGACATAGGGAGAAAAATTAGAAGGAGATGCATTTATTGTAAACTTTATTTTTGTTTAATATTTTTTAAATGTTTAAGGTTTCTAAATATTTCATACTTTAGCATTTTATTTTGCAATACCAGCTAAATAATTGAAGCTGAAATATAAAAAATGAAGATAAATTTAAAATAGATTACGAGCCAGGCTCGGTGGCTCAGCCCGTAATCCCGCGCCTTTGGGAGGCTGAGGGAGTGGATGGCCTGAGCCCGCGGGTTCGAGACCCGCCCGGGCAGGCGAGACCTCATCTCTACAATAAATCAAAAAATCAGCCGGGCGTGGTAGCGCATGCCTGTAATTCCGGCTACTCGGAAGGCTGAGGCGGAAGAATCGCCGGAGCCCGGCAGGTTGAGGCTGCGGTGGCCGGGAGCGGCCACTGCACTCCAGTCTGGGCGATTGAGTGAGACTCCAACTCAAAAAAAAAAAAAAAAAAAAAAAAGTAGATTACGATAACTATTTGTTAAATGAAGTCATATTTTCAAAACCATGTAAATAATGTTCATCTAGAACTTTGTATCGCAACAACAATAACAAAAATCCTGAGCAGATACTCAGTGTCCTTCATTCTCCAAGACACTCAAGCACCTTTCACCTGAAGAAGAGATTAAAATTTAGGATAAAAGAAATTTACATTTAGTTTTTTAGTTGTTTTTTTTTTTGAGTTGGTGTCTCACTCTGTCGCCCAGACTGGAGTGCAGTGGCCCCTCCGGCCACTGCAAGCCTCGAGCTGCCGGGCTCCGGCGATCCTTCCGCCTCGGCCTTCCGAGTAACCGGAATTACAGGCATGCGCGACCACGACCGGCTGATTTTTTGATTTATTGTAGAGATGAGGTCTCACTGCCCAGGCGGGTCTCGAACCCGCGGGCTCCGGCGATCCACTCACCTCAGCCTCCCAAAGGCGCGCGATTACAGGCTGAGCCACCGAGCCCGGCTACATTTAGTTTTTAACATTCAAAGAGGAATCACGAATGATGAAATAGATTGCATTATTAAAGTCTGTTTGCAGACTCCTTTAGACACTTTGAGCAGACAGCCGCGACCCAGTATCTTCTCAAAAGGTTTTGGAAGGAACATTTCCCATGATCGCCAGTAACACACTGTGGGTTAAGTCTGGCTCTCACTCTTCTAACTTCACCTAGTCAGAGGCAGTTGTTGTGTGGGTAGGCTGATGTCTAGTGTACCTGGAGGAAGTTTAAATTGGACAACATGTAACCACGTGCATGTTCAAAAACAAACTTGGAAACAGTTGGTGAGTGCTTACTCTATGGAAAGAGTTTTGCATGCGTTATTGCAACTAGGAAGTGGTAAGGCTTAGGATTCCAGGGTCTGTGGACCTGTAGTTTGTGTGTCAAGATGTTACTGGTATTATTGTAGGTGGTGTGGGTGTTTTGAATGCCCTTAACTGCTAATTATAGAAGGGGGGGACCCCCCAAAAACCCGGAATTTCTTTTGGAGGACAGACCCTTTGTAGCACAAGCCTCCCCCACTAGGTAAGTGTTCTCCGAACATCAGCAACTGTGTACCAGCTAGCATTGTTGTGACTGCATTCAGCTTCAGTGATTTTTTTTTTTTGTTTGGAGATTCTTTCAGTGCATTTGCCCATTTCAAGATGGGTGATTTACAAATGCACCTGTCTACATCATGCTGAGTGGTAAGCCATTTTTGACCCCAAACAGCATGACTCCCGTGCCCCACCCTCCCTATTCATCCAGTCTCAACCCAAGCGACTATTTTTTTGTTTGTTTCCTGGGATGAAAAAAGTTCTCAAAAGGAAACGTTTTGCTGACGGGAAAGAGGTGAAACAAAAAACGGCAGATGCACCAAAAGGCATCCAAATTGATGAGTTCAAAAATTGTTTTGAGCAGTGAAAAAAGCGTCACAATAGGCGTATTGCATCAGCGAAGAGTTCTTTGAATGTGACTGAAGTTCAAACATGTAAGAATAAATACACAATTTTTATAAGTAAGTTACGGTTTTTTGGGCCCTCCCTCATATAATTGCTTGTATATGCATGTGTATGTGTGTCTAACTCTTTTCCCTTTGAAAGTAAGTTTTTTATTTTTATGATCAACCTGGCCTGTAGTTTCTCTGGGCCACTGTATCCGACGATGGTTTGATCATCTTTTGGCCCCCTTCACCTTCCAGTTTCATGTGGACTCAGCCACTCCATTTTTTCCTCAACAGATATGCTGAAGGGTTTGGTGTCCCCCAGGGATTTTGACGCCACCACTCATCTGGTCCTCGTCAATGCTATCTATTTCAAGGGGAACTGGAAGTCGCAGTTTAGACCTGAGAACACCAGAACCTTCTCTTTCACTAAAGATGATGAAAGTGAAGTCCAGATTCCAATGATGTATCAGCAAGGAGAGTTTTATTATGGTGAGACTTTGGACTTTTTTTCTCTTTTGCAATATGTCAACAGATTTCTAGGAAAGACCATGAACTATTTATTACCCAGACTCTTTGTCAGTCTAATCTGAGTTACAATTCAGTTTCTCTGACTCTATTTTGAAAGGCCTCTAATTAGATTCTGAGTGAATATTATAGGCATTGACAGTTTTCCAATATATTTTTAAATATATGCAGTTGATCACACCTGTGGAGTGGTTTCATTCGCCTGAAAATACCTGACGTTGTGTGAAAACTTCCTGATTCCAGAAAGCCACTGTCTGTGGGATGGATTTTGTGAACTCCATGTTCCTCTAAGCACTGGATTTGGACCTCACACCACTTTTTTAATTACAAACATTCTTCTCATGCAAGGACTTTCTTTCCCTTTAAAATTTTGATTACAGATGCGTGTGTATGGTCAGACATAATTATCCATTCATAGTTTCACTGATGAGAGTGTATAATTACTGATATGGCTTCTTATCCTAGACATTATTTTCAAAGATTTTTCATTAGGTTCCTCAGAAGCTGAAGGCATTATTATTTCTTCTTCTATTCAGTATTCTGAATTGTAATAACTTTAGTCATAAGCAGAAAGGTAATTTTAAGTCAAGTATATGTTAGAACTAGTAGTATGTTCTATTTTAAAGAGTATCACACTATTAAAAGGCCATAATCACAACTAATCAAGTTAACAGTCAAAATAAGAAAATAAAATGCCCATTTGCATAGAAACCAAAATGTTTTTCATTTTGATCTAAAGGACCTTGATCGGTTTTAGGAGAATATTCACAGCAAAAACATTATACTTATTGTAGAAAGTGAGAAAACATTTAAAGTAATGGCAGAACAATTTGCTTTAAAGGCTTTTTATGTTGTTGTACCAGCCTAACTAATTTGGCTAACTTCACAGAGCACAAAACCAGTGACCTCATTTACCTAATGCGGAAACCATAATCGCCACAAATACACTAAATAACTGTTGTAGAATGCTCAGACTTCATCTTGGCTGTGCACTCTGCCTCAGATTTTTATTTGTGGCGATGAGAGAGGTCCAGGTGTTACATGGTCACATTTTCACCCTTCTTATAAAACAGGCAGATGTCAGTGGGTGGGACTGGCATCCAGTTTGGAGCTAAGGACTTTACTTTTCTAACTGGGACTATTCATTGTTTCTAATAACACCCTTTAAATATAATGAATTATCTCATTTAAAAATAAGTGAGTCTAGAGAACGTGCTATGACAAATGTGAAATAATTCTGTGGATCCTAAAATGAAATAAATTCGGTGAGGGTTCATTTGAATCAGGGCCTGTTTTCCAGTAAGCCCTCCTTCCCTCCAGTACCTGGATTTTCTAGAGTCTACACACTGTTTTGGAAGAAACTCATGACAAATGTGAGCCTTTTTTAAATCTTGAATTTGAGGCTTCTGGGTCTTTCTACCCATTCAGGGGAGTTTAGTGATGGCTCCAACGAAGCCGGCGGAATCTACCAAGTCCTGGAGATCCCCTACGAGGGTGAGGACCTCAGCATGATGCTGGTCCTGTCGCGGCAGGAGGTCCCTCTGGCCACGCTGGAGCCCCTGGTCAAGGCGCAGCTGATAGAGGAGTGGGCGCGCTCTGTGAAGAAGCAGAAAGTAGAAGTGTACCTGCCCAGGTGAGAGGCTCTGCGTGACCCCGCCAGCAGCGTGGACGGAGGGCTCAGCCAGAAAAGCCTTGGGAGCTGCTTGTGCACGATGGTGTCTTGTGCGCTCTCTTCCTTTCATGGCCCATGTGGCCCTGCCTGAGCCACGTGCTCACTCACGGCTTCGTTAAGTGCCATCTCCCAAGACCTTGCTGCAGACGGCATTTGGTGCCCTTAGCTTTGCTTTAGACGATTGCTTGGTCTGTTGTCTGTGAAAATCACTCGCCTTGACAGTCCTCTGTGCTTCATTCATGTTCGAGTTGATCGCAGCTGGAGAGAGGACCACCTCTGACACTGCTGGGGGAGAAGAGGTGCATCACGTCCAGGTGCTGAGATCCCTTGTCCACGGCAGGGATGTGCATCTCTGTGCAGCATCCTCCCTGCGGTGGGAGGAACGAAACCCACGCGGAGCCTTTCATGTCCTACCTGCCCTCCATGTCCTCAACTCAGCTCGCACCCTCACCCCATCAGCCGTGTTGTGGCATGTTCTGTCCCTAGATTCGTGGTTACGCTGAGCGCATCCTGCTCTCCTCAAGCCTCTGAGTCCACACCTGTGCTCTTACTTGGCCAACAGTGCCCCCTACGTTTCCTGATGCTCCTTAGCCTTCGGGGTATCTGCCTTGTCTCTGAGGTTCCATGTGAGCTCTTGCAGGGACCTACGATGCCCCTGTACATTTCTTGGCTTACGGTGTTCTTTATCCTTCGAAGTATCGATCATGCCTCCGAGTTTTCATTTTTGCTCCGACATGGGCCGATGATGTCCCTCCTGCTTCTTGACCATGGTGTTCTTTAGCCTTCGGGGCCTCTTTCATGCCTCTGAATCTCCATTCCTGCTCTGGTGTTGGCCGATGATGCCCCCACATTTTTTGGCCCTTGATGTTCCGTCCCCTTCAGGGTACAGCTCTGGCCCCAGCCCCTCTAGCAGGCCTTCCCTGCGTTGCCCGGGGAGCAGTGGACGTCACCTTTGCCTCTCTGTACACCCCCCATTTCTACTTGCTACCATCCCATAACAACATTGCCTTTCTGAAGGTCTCCTTTTGTTTCTAAGTTTTTCTAGGGTAGAGCCAATTCTCTCCCCTATTTAAAAAAAAACCCGATAAGTGTTTGTAAAATGAAACCAAACTGAAGATGTTTACTCTGACCTTGAATATCTTAACTCCAAGTAGGGGATCCAAGTCAGTGGACACATGCACCATGTTTCTTAACGTGTAAATGTTAGCCTGGAAAACAAGACAAACTGATAAACAGCAAACATACTTGTGTATGTATACATGGAAGTACAGTTTTAACACTCATTCCAGATTAAGAAAGTGTTCAAATATGATTACTAAACATTAAAAGTAATAAACAAGCTTTTAGTGTCAAAGCTGAATTATTAAAAACTCATTAACTCATTCATAGTTATTCTAATTTTAGGAATTGTCATTTAAGAGTTACGTCTTATATAATACCTATTTTTCTAAAAACTCAGCTGATAGTTTGCTTATGTTAGTAAAGGATCTATTTGGAACTGTAGATATTTTTGGCCAGAACATCATGTTATATAGTATATTCATAATACATAATATATTATATTATATATTAGTTATCTGGCATTATGTCATGTTATTTACTTATAATATATAACCACACATAATATATAGTCATTTATTTCTTAGTAGGCATCTAAAGGTTAAGGCAACCATAACCCAAATGGCAGATTCTTTTCTTTTTGGCCAAGATATTTAGCATACATCACTTTCCATGGCAAGACATTTATGTAGAAAGATTCCACCCTAAGTCTATTATCAAGAAGAGCTAGTTTGTGAAGACCTAGAAAATAAAGCCAAGGGTTTTAAAAATATATGATAATTGACTTTTACATACTTTTTATTTTTGAGTTGGAGTCTCACTCTTGCCCCCCAGGCTGGAGTGAATGCAGTGGCACACTCACAGCCACCACAGCCTATACCTGCTGGGCTCAGGCGATCCTTCCGCCTCAGCCTTCCAAGTAGCTGGAACTATATAGACACGCCACCATGCCTGGCTAGTTTTTGTGATTTACTGTAGGGACGAGGTCTCACCAAGTTGCCCAGGCTGGTCTCGAACCCCCATGCTCAGGCCATCCTCTCACCTTGGCCTCCCAAAGTGCTGGGATGACAGACTGAGCCACCGCACCGGGTGACTTTTACATACTTAATGTATAAAAATGTATCTTAACTCCACAAAACAATGTACTTATGTTCATTAATACTCAAATTTAAATTACTGTCTAAATTAGGCCTAAACTTGTAAAATATTTAGTTCTTGTTGACCCCATCTAGTGAGCTTTCATCCTTACTCTTGTATTTTCCCCTGCATTTTGTAGGAAATTCCCCTTGATAACATGAGAAATTCAGTGCAGTGTTAATGCTTCTCTCGCTAAATGCTTCAGTTTTATGATGATGCAAGGTTATTTAGGAGTGTTTTAACCGAATTCTAGATGAATGTTTAATGAGTATCTCATATCCTATTTCAGCCATATTCCCTAGAAAATGTGGCCTCCGGGTCCCATCCTCTGCAAAGTTAAATGTGGCCGCAGAAGGAAATTAAATTTCCATTTTCTCAGAGACACTCCTCACTTGTGAACCAGCTTGGCCACCTGTCCGCGCCAGTGCCTGTCACCCATGGGCCCAGCTCATCGCTGTGTGCCGTTTTCCCAGGAGTTGCATGAACTCCCCCCGTATGTGGCGTGCAGAGACAGGGAGGCTGCAGAGCCAGAAGAGAGCCACTCAGCTCCCTTTGTGGCAGGGTGACTGTTCTCAGACACGTCTGGGCTGCAGGCATCCGTGGGGCTCCCTGCCCCTCCCCCTTGCCACATCAGGAAGGGGAGTGATGTGTGTGACCCAGTTTGAGCAACGGTAGACATATTCTTTTTTTTGAGTCTGAGTCTCACTCTGTCGCCCAGGCTGGAGTGCAGTGTCATGCTCCCAGCCAACGCAGCCTCGACCTGCTGGGCTCAGGTGATCCTTCCACCTCAGCCTTCCAAGCAGCTGGAATTACAGATGCACACCGCCATGCCCGGCTAGTTTTTGTGATTTGTTGTAGAGACGGGGTCTTACCAAGTTGCCCAGGCTGGTCCCAAGCCCCCCGGGCTCAGGCAACCCTCTTGCCTCGGCCTCCCAAAGTGCTGAGATAACAGGCTGAGCCACTGCACCTGGCCAACATGTTCTTAATAGCTGGGTTCATGGTTTACTCGAGTAATCATCTTAAAAGTTTGCATTGTTTTATTCCTAGAGACATATGACACTGAAAATGCAACTTTGCATTTCTGTAATTTGACCACATTCTTGTCCTACTTGATGAGATACCAGATGTCCTACTTTCTAAGATACTAGGATTTATACTGACACCTTTGAAATGCTGTCCTCAAGAGGCTGATGGTGTCCGGGGTGTGTGTTGAAGAAGCAATGTCTTTTGTATTTTTGAAATTTTTCCCCTGAACAATAAATCCTACAGAAATTCAATGCTGAATTGAAATGTATTTTTATCCAAAATACAAGAATCTATTCAAGAAAAGGTAAGATTGCCCTACTCATGTGATATCACCAAATCCAATGAAAAACCAAAAGATCTGTACACAGTTATATATCTCTAAAATTTAAATGACTGCCAGATCTTTCCATTTCTTCATGGTAGCAAAAATCATTTCTTTAGTATTTAAAATATTTATGTAAACTATCTCAAAAATGCTTTAGAATAAGACTGGCACAGAGTAAGCAACATGTAACTATTAATATTATTATTGTTTAGCATACATTTTAAGTCATAGTATTTATCTTGTGTTAATCTTATAGGTAGTTTTGTATATACTTTTCTCTATATAGGAATTTCTAAACTCAACTTTCTTGAATTTTACCCTCAGCAGTGTATACACTTTCTTTTCAGTCTTTACCGATATGGCATAGGTATAAAAAGATTTTTCTGGCCAGGCTCGGTGGCTCAGCCTGTAATCCCACGCCTTGGGAGGCTGAGGTAAGTGGATTGCCTGAGCCCACAGGTTCGAGACCCACCTGGGGAACTTGGTGAGACCTCATTTCTACAATAAATCAAAAACTAGCCAGGTATGGTAGTGCGCGCCTGTAGTTCCAGCTACTTGGAAGGCTGAGGTGGAAGGATTGCCGGAGCCCAGTAGGCGAGGCTGCGGTGGCCGCTCCCGGTCTGGGCGACAAAGTGAGACTCCAACTCAAACAAAAACAAAAACAAAAACAAAAAGGTTTTTCTAGAATCAGTATGGAATACCTTCATACATGCAGATGTATCTTGCTGTGGCACCTGTCTGCTCTGACTTTTCTAGTCTCAGATCTGTCATTTGTGATCAGAGGGTTGGAAATCAAAGGATGTGAAGTGGTTCTTTATCTTATGTTCTGAAAGCATCGCCTATTAATAAAGCACTTTAGTTTTATGTGTGTAAAAGAAAACAATACAAATAGCAAAAACGTAGAACCAACAGTGCTGCCTGTCGAAAGTAGACTGGATAGAGAAAATATAGCACATTTACATGATGGAATATTATGCATCCATACATAAAAACCAAATGATGACCTTTGCAGCAACTTGGGTGGAGTTAGAGTCTATAATACTCAGTGATTTATCACAGACTGTAGGGTTCCATGGTGTAATGGTGAGCATTCTGGACTCTGATTTATCACAGAAACAAAGATCAGAGTACCATATGCACTCACTTGTAAGCAGACCCTGAACATTTATCATAATACTTAAGAAAGGAATTGGCAGGAGTGAGGTACTGCCAGGGGAGGGGCCACATAACATCAATATGGGTACCCAAACTTTACCTGTACAATGACCACTTATGTGCCTAACCCTGAATCGTACCTCACATCTTTAAAATAGAGAGAAAGAAAACAATACACTAGCCATCTGATTTTGGTTTTCGACATGAACGCTTCTCCTGAGGTTTTTCTGCAGAGGGCTTGACTGGATTTTTAGTTGCTTACACATGTGATCTCCCAAGGAGGATGGATTTGTCCTTTAATGTCTCACATTTGCTCAGCAGGTCTTTATGCCTGTGCCCTCAGTGCCTTTTCAACTAACTCAGGTAGAAGGTCGCAAATGCAGAATTACATGTGCGCCTTTATTAAGACAGGGATGCCCTTTGGCTTTTAAAAAGCAGTATTGCGGCTTCTTATTTTTACATGGGGTAAAATGTAAAATCTGCCTCTGATGTTTTATGTTTGAAAGCCATTGTTGGATGGGGTACATGCATGATCAATGATTGTATACCTAACCTTGAATTGTATCCCACATCTTTACATTAAAAATTAAAAAAAGAAAGCCATTGTTGGAATTACAAAGACTACTGATGGACAGCTTTGCAGTCAGACAGTTCAGAGGTTTATTCAACCACCTGTTATGTGTCTGAGGAGGGAAAGTCACTTCGCTTTTTTTTTTTTTTTTTTTTGATTTGGGGTCTCACTCTGTCACCCTGGCTGGAGTGCAGTGGCATGCTCACGGCCACCACAGCCTTGACCTACTGGGCTTAGGTAATCCTTCCACCTCAGCCTCCCAAGTAGTTGAGACTACAGACATGTGCCACTACATCCAGCTATTGTTTTTATTTTTATTTTTTGTAGAGATGAGATCTTGCAGTGTTGCCCAGGCTGGTCTCAAACTTCTGACCGCAAGTGATACTCCCACCTCAGTCTTCCAAAGTGCTGGGATTACCTGGCCCACTTAGCTCTTTTAAGCCTCAGTTTGCTCTTCTGTAGCCTAGAGAGGATAAGACCTATTTTGTAGGGTCCTTTGAGATCTTCATAGAAATGATTAAATAAGATACCGAACACTAAAAGGATTTGCATTGTACCCGGAATGTGGTAAACCTTTGATACATGGAAGAGGACAATTGCTTCCATTAATATCAGTCTATATTCAGAGGAAAGAGATAATGCGTGAATAATAGCTGGTTTTCAATAGTTTGATAAGGAAAAAGTGACAAGGAGTGGACAAATGGAGATTATTTACATCTTGTCTTCAACTTTGCACAAAAAGTCTTACAAACACCTAGATGTAATTTCACTTCAACCTGTGTGGGTGGTCCCATGCTAGACACTCCAAACATTAGAATGAAAAAGACACCAGATTTGACTAATTTATAGTCAAGGCGGCAAGACTAAGCTATTACTCAGATTACTCCAATTATTGCTAGAATACAAATAGACAACCCCTTGCCATCTATAATAGTGACTCATTAGACAAGGTGCCACGGTAATGATTCTTCATCTCGAAACCCATTCTTCCAACCCCTTTTTACGGTCTTGTGTCTACATCACATGACTCCTACTTATGAACTTAAATTCTATTTTGTTGTGTCATTCTCTTTGATACCCCCTCTTTTTACAAGCACAGTTGGATGCCGCTTGCAGTCAAAAGCCAAGCCAGTTTTAGCATAATTTGCCCTCTAGGTAGTAGACTTTTAAAATCCACATGTCTAACATTTTTCCTTGTCCCTGGTAACAAGATGCTGGAACTAGATACTTTTCTCTATGTTTTCCAGGTTCACAGTGGAACAGGAAGTGGATTTAAAAGATGTTTTGAAGGCTCTTGGAATAACTGAAATTTTCATCAAAAATGCAAATTTGACAGCCCTGTCTGGTAAGAAATAAACACCGATTTTTAAAAACGTTATTCTTCAGAGCTTCTTAGAATGATGATGTTAGATGCTCTATTTGCTGTGGAGGTCTGAAGTAAAACATAGTCACCACTTGCCAGATAAATCTAGCAAGAAATATATTTATTTTCTACAAGCACAACTGTAAATACAGTCCTAACACTAAGTTTGTGTTATGTGGTCTGCGTCTTATCTTTGATAGATTATTTTCTCTGGAAGACCTGTCTTAAACATCTTCCAGTCCCTGCCCCTTCAGACCCAAAGCCTTGTAGCGTAGCTAGATGACCAATCACTGTGTTGATGGAATGTCTCAATATGTCCCACCGTAGTAAATCATGTGTGAAAGAGTCTGCTTGGCGGGTCCAATAATTTTATACAAAGAGGTCTTCCGTGTGGGGCTTCTTTTATCTTCATACACATCCATCTTTCTCTCATCAGAGAGCAGACATAGTTTGTGCTCATCCCATCATTTTGGAAGGCCAGCATTTTGGGAGGCCGAGTCGAGAGGATTGCCTGCACTCAGGGGTTCGAGACCAGCCTGGGCAACTTGGCGAGATCTCAACTCTACAATAAATTAAAAAAAAAATAGCCAGGCATGGTGGCACGTGCCTGTAGTTCCAGCTACTTGGGAGGCTGAGATGGAAGGATCGCCTGAGCCCATCAGGACAAGGCTGCTGTGGCCGTGAGCATGCCATTGTGCTCCAGCCTGGGTGATGGAGTGAGACTCCAACTCAAAAATAACCAACTAACCAAACAAACAAACAAATAAATAAAATTATTGGACCCAGTTCTCCGACTAGAGAGCATGGAGGCACTGGAAGATTCCCAGGGAGTGCATGGGTTACAGGAAAGAATTCCATTTTCCTGTCATGAAGCAGCAGCCTGCCGAAAATCAAGCTGACCGAACTGTAGCTTCTCCAGCTGGAGTGGAAAGCCCGTGGGTAGAATCCAGGGAGGTTGATGCCCTCAGCCCTGAAACTGCACGTGATCGTGTGCATACACATGCCTGTGCACACGTGTGGGCATGTATACACGTGTGAGAGAGAGAAAAATAGAGTAGAGAGAGGGGGCCATAGCTTTCAATAAGTTCTCAAGGAGTCTGTGATCAAAAAAGCCCTTGTCCTCCCAGCTTTAGGACTGGGCAGATTGTTTTCTAAACAACACTCAGTGTCTAGCAATGAGTTGATGCAGATGTGTTTGTTACAAATTTTTGCTCTCTTGTTGAGAGAGCTTGCAGCCCTGAGCGCTCACAAAGCTTTTCTAAATGTCTACTATATAAATGATTCTGTCCACACAAGAGAAACGAGTTGCCCTGAGTAAATGTTTTCATGGCTCCTATCCAAGCTGCTGGGCTCTGGAGTCTTTGGTGGGTTGTCAAGAATGCAGGGGCTGGTGGAGATTCATTCACATTACGTGGCCTCTCTGTACCTGAGTCAGAAATACACCCCAAGGCTGGCACAGGGCATAATGTGAAGTTGTGATTCTCTCCTCCTGAGGAGGGATGAGAAGCTGTTTTCCCACACCATTCTCTTTCCAGCAGGACAAGCACACTCTGCTTCCTGAACATGGCTCTGTTTTCAATTCGATTAGCAATCCCTCACTGTCTCACCCAAACATCCAGGCGCTAATTGCAGGCAAACGGAATCTCCGCTGCCTCTCAGTCCTGGGGGGGGTGGCATTGCAGTGGCGAACCAATTATTGTGGTCAGTGTAGCTTATAATTTCTGACATATTTGGAAGGCTTATAAGGTGATACTTAATTGCCGTTACCATGCACAGAGACAATAGGCCATAAATATGTATTATGGATGCGGATGGCTTGGAGATTCGAAATAACACTGGAATCAGCCAGAGGATTTATATATTCTGTGTGAAGTTTCTGTTGATCGGACAGACCTCCATGAGGACTGATGCCTTCTCAGCATCTTCCTCACAGTTGCATGCCCTTTGCCTGCCAGAAGACAGGCAGACACGTTGTTGGCCACAGTAATGTTCACTGAAGGGTGGAAGGAATGAGGAAAGGAGAGAAGAGGTTTCCTTGGGACTGCCTCATACATGATATGTTTTGGAGCATCGGTAAGAAATGCAGGGTTTGGGCTGGACGTGGTAGTTCATGCCTATAATCGCAGCACTTTGAAAGCAGAAGCAGGAGGATCACTTGAGGCCAGGAATTTGAGACCAGCCAGGACAACATTCAAGACCCATCTCTAAAAACTAAAAACACTAATAAAATAGCAATAATAATAATAAACTAGCAGGGCATGGTGGTGTGTGCCTGGAGTTCTAGCTACAAAAAGAAATAAATACATTAAGAAGGAAAGGAATTAAGAAAGAAATCAAGTATTTGCCATTTTCAAAGAACTTTGAATTTACGTTTCTTGGGATCACTCAATGAAAGATCTAAAGCAAACCTCCCAAGTTTTCAGAGGGAATTTTTTTTTCTTTTTTGAGTTGATATTTTCACTCTGTCACCCAGGCATGATCATGGCTCACCACATCCCTGACCTCCTGGGCTCAGGCTGTCCTTCCACCTCAGCATCCCAAGAGGATGGGACTACAGACACATGCCACAATGCCAAACTAATTTTTTGATTTCTTGTAGAAACAAAAGCTCACTGTGTTGCCCAGGCTGGTCTCGAATTCCTCACTCAAGCAATCCTTCCCCCTCAGCCTTCCAAGGTGCTAGGATCATAGGCATGAGACATTGCATCCAGTTTAGATTCTTCTTTTTTTTTTTTTTTTTTGAGTTGGAGTCTCACTCTGTTGCCCAGACTGGAGTGCAATGGCTGCTCCTGGCCACTGCAGCCTCAACCCACTGGGCTCTGGCAATCCTTCCGCCTCAGCCTTCCGAGTAGCCGGAATTACAGGCACGCGCTACCATGCCCCGCTGATTTTTTTATTTTTTTATTGTAGAGATGAGGTCTTGCCAAGTTGCCCAGGCAGGTCTCGAACCCGCGGGCTCACGCAATCCACTCACCTCAGCCTCCCAAAGTGCGGGATTACAGGCTGAGCCACCGAGCCCAGCTAGATTCTTAAATTATTAGTTTTGCCAGAGTCTTGGCAGCTCAAGGATGTTGGCCATCCCAACCCGTACATTCTTACATCTCACACATACATACACACTCACACATTTTTATAAATTATTCATTCAAAAATTGTTGTCACAACCATAAAATGTGCTGCCCCGTTTTCTCAAAATTCAGTGGCATTTATCTCTGCATCATTTATTTGGGCACCGTGTGCTGGGCCTGATAAGGTTGGTATCATTTTCACATGTTTTTTGCCTCTCCAAATAACATGAAAACCTAAGATTAATGTGTCTATAACTCTTAGTGACCCACCCAAAAAAATACCCAGGAAAGTTATTTGCATGCCTGTGGTTCTTGCCTTCTACTTTCATGAGAATCTTGTGGTGTTCAGGATATGCAAAGGCATACCTCGATATGTTGTGGGTTTGGCTCCAGACAATGACACTGAAGTCAGTATCGCAACAGAGAGAATCACACACATCTTTTGTTCCTCATGCATATAAAAGTTATGTTTACACTATACTATAGTCATTCAGTATGCAGAGCCTAACATCTGGACAAACAAGTGACAGACCTTAATTTAAAAATACTCAATTGCTAAAAAATGATAACAGTCATATGAGCCTTCGACAAGTCATCTTTTTGTGGGTAGAGTCTTGCTTTGTTGATGGCTACTGACTGATCAGAGTGGTGGTTGCTGAAGGTTGGAGTGTCTATGGCGATTTCTTAAAGTAAGATGACAATGACATTTGCTGCATCAGTGGACTCTTCCTCTCACAAAAGAATTCTCTGCAACATGCAATGCTGTTTGATAGCATTTTACTCACCGAAGAGCTTTCAAAACAAGTCTTTCCTCTCAAACCCTTCCACTGCTTTATCAACTAAGTTCATGAAATATTCTAAATCCTTTGTTGTCGTTTCACCAACTTGCACAGCCAGCCTCTTCACCAGGAGCAGATTTCATCTCAGGAAACCACTTTCTTTGCTCATCCGTAAGAAGCAGCTCCTCGTCTGTTCAAGTTTGGTCATGAGCTTGCAGCAATTCAGCCACACCTTTAGGCTCCTCTTCTAATTCTCGTTCTCTTGCTGTTTCTACCATATCTGCAGTGACTTCCTCCTCTGAAGTCTTGAACCCCTCACAATCATCCATGAGGGTTGGAATCAGCGTCTCCCAGACTCCTGGTGCTGTTGATATTTTGACCTCTTGCCGTGAACGATGTGTGTTCCTAATGACATCTAGAATGGTGAATCCTTTCCAGAGGGGTTTGTTTTTTTTTTGAGTTGGAGTCTCACTCTGCCACCCAGACTGGAGTGCAGTGGCAGCTCCCAGACCACCGCAGCCTCGACCTGCTGGGCTCCGGCGATCCTTCCGCCTCAGCCTTCCAAGTAACAGGAACTACAGGCGTGTGCTACCACGCCCGGCTAATTTTTTATTTATTGTAGAGATGAGGTCTCGCCAAGTTGCCCAGGCGGTCTCGAACCCACAGGCTCAGGCAATCCACTCACCTCAGTCTCCCAAAGGCATGGGATTACAGGCTGAGCCACCGAGCCCGGCTACAGAGGGTTTTTGATGTACTTTGCCCAGATCCATTAGAGGACTCACCACCGATGGCAGCTATAGCCTTACCAAATGTATTTTTTAAGGAATAAGACTTAAAACTCAGAATTACCCCTTGATCCATCGGCTAAGAATGGTTGTTGTGATTGCAGGCATGAAAACAACATTAATCTTTTTTTTTTTTTTTTTTTTGAGTTGGAGCCTTACTCTGTCGCCCAGACTGGAGTGCAGTGGCATGCTCCTGGCCACTGCAGCCTCAACCTGCTGGGCTCCAGTGATCCTTCCGCCTCAGCCTTCTGAGTAGCCGGAATTACAGTCATGCGCTACCACGCCTGGCTGATTTTTTGATTTATTGTAGAGATGAGGTCTTGCCAAGTTGCCCAGGCAGGTCTCAAACCCACAGGCTCAGGCGATTCACTCACCTCGGCCTCCCAAAGCATGGGATTACAGGCTGAGCCACCCGAGCCCGGCTACATTAATCTTCTTGTATGTCGCCATCAGAGTTCTTGAGTGACCAGGTGCATTGTTCAACGAGCAGTTATATCTTGAAAGAAACCTATTTTCTTGAGCACTAGGTCTCAACAGTGGGCTTAAATTATTCAGTGAATCGTGCTGTAAACAGATGTGCTATTATCCAGGCTTTGTTGTTCCATTTATAAATCATGAGTAAAGCAAGTTTAGCATAATTCTTAAGGGCTCTAGGATTTTCAGAATGGTAAATGAGCATTGGCTTTAACTTAAAGTCACCAGCTGCCTTAGCTTCTGACAAGAGTCAGCCTATCCTTTGATTTCAGGCATTGACTTCTACTCTCTGGCTGTGAAGGTCCTAGATAGTACCTTCTTCCAGTGGACGGCTGTTTGTTTATGTTGAAAATCTTCACTTTTTTAAAAACATTTTTTAACATTTAATGAATCTCCCTCCATGTGGCTTCAAGCCACTAGGACACAGGCTCTTCCCACACCCTTAATCTTCTCCGTAGCTCTTCTGCTGAAGAATTTGGCCTTCACAATGAAGGCTGTTTGGGGAGCTTTCCCTATCCCAGAACTTGGTAGTAGCCCGATCGCACCCCATCAATGATGGGAGCAGCTCCAGTCTTGTTCTTAGCAGCACTCACCCTTGTCTGCTCACGGACCAAAGTCCACAACTTGTCAAGGCTGACAGCTCGGCAGAAGCTCTGGTTCCTCTTTAAACAGTAATGCCTCATACCAACTTTCCCGAAGTATCCTGGGTAATATTTGTCAAAATGGATCCCGTGGTGATGCAAGCCACCCGCATTACCACGGCCTCCTGGATGCTTTCAGTGCTTGCTGATGTGGCCATGGCTGTGGCGCACGTGGCCCCAGAGTTTCCAGGTCTTCCTCAGTCTGGATGGCATGGTGGCGGCTGAGACAAAAGAGTGAACATCTTCACTTTTTTACTTTTCAATTTCTAGTGTGTCCTCCTTTACTCATAACCACAGCCGGATCGTCCAGAGAACCTGCCACAACGTCTCCATCGGCATTTGCAGCTTCGCCTGCACCTTTGTGTCATGGAGATGGCGTCTGTCCTTAAACCCCATGAACCGACGTCTTCTAGCTTCCAACTTTTCTCACGCAGCCTCCTCACCTCTCATCACGGAGAATGAGGGCCTTGCTCCAGATTGAGTTTGGGCTTCATGTGATGTTGTGGCTGGTTCGATCTTCTCTCCAGACCACCCAAACTTTCTCCATAGCTGCAGTCAGGCTGTTTCAGTTTCTTATTACGCGTGTGTTCGCTGGAGTAGCACTTTGATTTCTTCAGTGACTTTTCCTTTGCATTCTCAACCTGGTCATTTGGCATAATATACCCAGCTTTCAACCTCTCTTGTCTTTGGACATGCCTTCTTCACTAAGCGTAATCATTTCTAGCTTTTGATTTAAAATGAGAGATGTGAGACTCTTCCCTTCACTGGAACACTCAGAGACCATTTTAGGGTCCTTCACTGGCCTGATTTCAAAATTGTGTGTCTCAGGGAGAGGGAGAGAGAGAGAGATGGGGAAATGGTTGGTCGGTGGAGCGGTCAACGCACACCCAACAGTTTTTTTTTGTTGTTATTATTGATTTGCTTTGTTTGAGTCAGGGGTCTCGCTCTGTTGCCCAGGTTGGATGGAGTGCAGTGGCCTGATCACAGCTCACTGCAGCCTTGCCCTCCTGGGCTCAGACAGTATTCCTGCCTCAGCTTCCTGAGTGGGAAGAGCATGGGCCGCCATGCCTGGCTAACATTTTTATTTTGTGTAGAGACGAAGTCTTGCGATGTTACGCAGGTTGGTTTTGAACACCTGGACTCTAGTGACCCTTCCTCCTCAGTCTTCCAAAGTGCTGGAATTACAAGCATGAACCACCATGCCTGGCCTAAAACTTTTATCAGTTAAGTTTGCTGTCTTAGATGGGCCTGATTTGTGGCACTTCAAAATAATTACTTTAAAGGTCACCGATCACAGATCTCAGTTACAGATAAAATAATAGTGAAAAAGTTTGAAATGATGTGGGAGTTACCAAAATGTGACACAGAGACAGGAAGTGAGCACATGCTGCTGGAAAAATGGTGAAATGGGCTTGCTGGACACGGGTTACCACACACTTTCCACTTACAAGAAAGCGTGTGTCTGAGAAGCGCGGTGAAGCCAGGTGTGCCTGCAGCATCACCTTCCACGCGGTGTCTGTGTCCTTGTGAAATGACTCTTTGTGAGGCTGGCAGTGTGGGCGAAGACGCTTGTCGTAAAACTGGATGATTACAGGTCTTGCTCGACCCGAAGGAGCACTGGCTATGGGGGCAAAGACGCAACAGAATTTCGTGAGAGGAGGATGGATAGAGGTGTTCTGTCCTGACTGTCCTTCTCAGCAAGGACAGCTTTGCCTCCCTGGGAACATTTGGCCAAGCGGGAGACCTTTGTGGTGGTCACAACTGTAGATGCTCCTGGTGTCTGTGGGAGCCAGGGAGTCTTCTCCACACCCATGGTGCACAGGACAGCTCCTCCAGACCCTGGAATTAGCAGGCCCTGCTGTCAGCAGTGGTGAGGTTGGAAAAAGCTCAGGGAAAAGATTAAAAGGCAGAAGGGGAACATACTGGGTCAAAGGCGGAGGAGCCAATCAGATGGGATGGCTGAAAAAAAGGGAAAAGAACGAGACCAAAGGATAGGGGAGAGTGTGTGTGTGTATAGGGGCTTTTAAATGTATAGAACAATTTTGAGCGTCTCAGAAAGTGGCAGTGGCAGTTACCTCCAGTACGTGACCCAGATGGAAGAGTCTGCATTTCGTGTGCCCCTCTGTAGGGTGTGTGTGAATGTCACCTTGTTTTTGTATTACTTTGTCGGCTAAAATTCTCACTTAAGAATTCGGGGCTGGGCTCCGTGGCTCTCAGCCTGTCATCCCAGCACTTTGGGAGGCCGAGGCGAGTGGATTGCCTGAGCCTGCAGTTTCGAGACCAGCCCAGGCAACTTGGCAAGACCTTGTCTTTATAAGAAATGAAAAAAATTAGCCAGGCGTGGTAGTGTGCACCTGTAGTTCCGGCTACTTGGAAGGCTGAGGTGGAAGGATCGCCGGAGCCCAGCAGGGCGAGGCTGGGGTGGCCGTGAGCATGCCACTGCACTTCAGCCTGGGCAGTGGAGTGAGACTCCAACTCAAAAAAAGAAGAAAAAAAGGTGTATCAAAAGAATTAGGAAGAACTTTTTTGAAAAAAGCAGCATTCATAGTAGATTTAGTTCGTGTGAAAGTGCTCAGAGACAATACAGCCCTACTAGGACACTGCTGCTTTCCTGAGTTACGCAATAACAATTCTTTCCCCAAAATTAGCAACTGTGGTTTAACAGAGGGTTGAAAAGTGAAACTTGCTTCCCCTTCTCTTGCTTCTGGAAGAACAGCGCAGTGTGCACTCCTCTGGGAGCCTCTTGAGGCCACACTCATGCCTGGGTCCACAGTGTCCACTCCTGTCCCAGGCCCTCGTTCCTCCCCCTGGACTGTTCACAGCCTCTAAGCATCTCCAGTCTCATCTGTCTCATCCACCACCCCCAGGAGCCATTACCTTGAACCTCACTCTCAGGTAACTCAGTTCCTGCTCGAAGCCAGCCCTCAGCCTGCTGTGCCCTGGCCACTGCTGGGACCTCAGCTCCCTCCAGCCCTCCTCGAGCTGGTTCCTTGGCCACCAGCTGTGCTCCAGCCAGCTGGACACGCCCGGCACCCCACATCGCCCCGGCGTTCTCCTTGACAAAGTCTCTCCCCCCAGAATGCCTCTCGAACCTCAGCTCAACCAACCCCAGCTTCGAGCACCACGACTGCACCGGGCAGTCATCACTCCTTTTTCTGTGCATGGCCCGTGTCACATGGTCGCCTGTACTGTCGTCATTATTATGCCTCTAGCAGCCCCTGCTGGCATCTAACCCGAGGGCAGGTTCTCACATTGCTTCCCAAGCGCCCAGCACTGCGCTTCCCGCTGGGCACTGGCTGATGAAGCCGTGGGTGAGCCGGGGTGCTCGGGCCCGGTTCTGTTTACTTTTCCATCTCCATCTTCCACGGCTGTCGATGGGGAACCCCACCGAGATGGAACGCAGTGGAGACACGTGCACTCCACATGGAGGGCAGAGGGCGTGCGACACATCTCCTCGGGCACCACTTAACAGGCCTTCCGCCTGCGGGGAGGGTCCTGTCACAGAGTGATCCATATGTCGTGGAGATCAGTGACGGCCGACACTGCCATCGATGGAGTCCCCTGGGAGGGCAGAGGGGAGGAAGAGTGAGCGAAATCCCTCCGTCTCGAGTGGGAGTTTTCAGAAGCAGCCAGTGACAGAAAGGAATCGGAAGACGCTCCAGAAGCCACACCGTGGGGAGGCTGCAGCTGGGGACTGGTGTGGCCTCTTTTTGCGCCTGCCCTGTGAGCCACAGGCCCTGTTCCTCCCCCACTACCTCAGCCCCACAGACTCCCTTCTTACTCTCTCTAAGAGATGCTATCCTCGCCGGGCTCGGTGGCTCAGCCTGTAATCCCACTCTTTGGGAGGCTGAGGTGAGTGGATTGCCTGAGCCCGCCGGTTCGTGACCTGCCCGGGCAACTTGGCGAGACCTCATCTCTACAATAAATTAAAAAATCAGCCGGGCGTGGTAGCGCACGCCTGTCGTTCCAGCTACTTGGAAGGCTGAGGCGGAAGGATTGCGGAGCCAAGCAGGTCGAGGCTGCAGTGGCCAGGGGTGGCCACGGCACTCCAGTCTGGGTGACAGAGTGAGACTCCAACTCAAAAAAAAAAAAAGAAAAAAAGGAAATGCTATCCTCCACGCCAGCCATTGGCTCATCCCGTTCCCCTTCCCAGCTGCTGCTGCAGGTGTCTTCTAAAATCAAAGCCATCGGGCCCTGTGGCTCCTAGACACGGCCCCAGCTCTCTTGCATCCTGCTCCGCGCCTGCAGTGATGTCCCCTGGCCTTGCCTGTCCTAGTCATCTCGTCACAGCCCACACACCCTGCTGGACCCAGGCACCACTCGGATCTTCCACGGATTGGACGGGAACGAGTCAGAAGACTCACACGAGGGACTCAGGTGACTGAGCAGAGAAAGTGGGCTCTTCTGGCAAGGAGTGGGTCAGGACAGCAAAAGCAAGCCGACTGAAAACAGAGTCTGCACCCTGGCCCCGGGCAGAGCTAAATCCCCAGCACCAGGTCCGGGCAAGGCCCAGAGCGAAGTCTCCTGCCCCTCCCACACCCTCACAGCCAGGCTTCCGCCGACCCTTGTCACCCGCTGTTTCTCTCACTTGGCAGACACCTTCCTCTGCTCCGAAGGTCCCTGCCGCTTTCTGTGACGTCTCTCCCCCCTCGCCCAGGAGCCAGCCCCAACGTCACCAGAGGACTTTCCCCTCCCATCCTCTTCCTTCCTGGGTGGTTTCCTTTTCCCCACCTGCAGCCCGGGGCACTTGGCACGCTCTTCTGAGGTGCCACGGGGCGCCTTTCCCCAGAGGGTCCCCTTACAGGCTTGGATCTGGCTCGGCCTGCGGCATGGCGTCTTCTGTCCCCGGAGCCCAGTCCTGGTGGGGCAGGCTGGACGCTAGTGGTGACCGCAGCGAGTAAATGGCACCGTGCCCTGCCTGGCCACCAATAGGGGAGCTTCTCTCATGCCTCCTCTTCCCAGCTGCAGCCACACAAGCTTCCTGGGCCTTGGATGCGCCCACCCGTGACAGGTTCTGCACCCGCTCTCCCTCCACCTGGAATCCTCTCCCTTCAGTTTGTCCTGGCAGACTCCTTTGTGTTCCCGGCTCTCTGCTGAAATTCGCCTCCTCAGACCCACCCCTTACACTCCCACCCGTGTCTGCACCTCCCCTCTGCTGACAACCACCCGCCAGCACACAGCCTTGCCTTGTGTTCTTGGTCACACTTCCCATCCCCCGAGAGCCAGGTCGTTTGCCGATTAGCCTTTTGTGGTCTTTGTGTCCTGCTTTCCTCTTGCTAGGAAGGAGCGGATCACCTCACACACCTGGTGTCCGGCACGTAGTAGGTGCTTAGTGCACGAATGCGTGATGAGTCAGTAACTGCATGTCTGCTGGTTCCGTAACCAGATCTATCCAGAAAAGCAGACAAAGGACACTGATTCTACCTGGAGGGAACTCAAGTTCTAGGAACTTTTCTAAGTTCCACGGGTGGGGCCGAAGCTAAAAATGTTTCAGTGACAAAAGGGCGGAGACACTTGGGGGTCCCAGGGATCTGTGACAACACTCGTCATTTGGCTATTTCACGTGTGCCCTGTTGACATGTTTGTTTCAAGGGCTGTGTTCAGGAGCAGTGCCGAGCGGAAGAGGAGGCCTCCATTTGCATGACGGCCCTCCTGGAAGGCCTCGGGTGACTCTCGGGCTCTCAGAGCCGTGGTTCCCCACAGGGTACCCCTTACAGGGAGGGCGCTTGAGAAACCTTTGCTCAGTGACTGAGCAGAAACCTTTGGGGTGTGCTTCTGCCTTCTTCAGAAGAGCTTGAAGTGTTGCTGGTTTCTTCCCTGGGGAGCCCAGGGCTTGCCAGCCCTGCTCCATCTCGTCCACTGTGACAGTCCTGGCTTCACGCCGTCTGGAGGGAAGCAGGAGCCATCACTTGGCAGAAGAGACAGCTGCCTGGGGCCCGGGTGCAGACTTTGTTTTCAGTCTGCTTGCCTTTGACATACTAACTTGTTTCTTGAGGGAAGAGCTAGCTTTTCTCGACTCGGTAGCATGAGTCCATAATGTGAATCTCCTTCATGCCCCTGGCTTTCCCATCCAGTCCATGGGATATCCGGGTGGTGCCCAGGGCCCAGCAGGGTACGTGAGGTCATGGTGACATGAGCAGGACAGGCAAGGCCGGGCCGAGAGGGGTGGTGGCTTCCCAGGAGGGGGATCTCCGTCCTCAGGCCATTGCACAAGGTGAGGATGGAGGGCTCGGAGAGGGGGCTGGAGCACACCTGGGGCCTGCATGACCTGCTGGACTCAGGGGATGTGGAGGCCTGGGATTCACCGTGCTTACATCACTTTCCACTCTCCTTGATTTTAATGGGGCTGCCTGGAGTTTGCCTCAAGGGGAACAAGCGTCATCTTCTGTCCTCCCAGTCTCTGGGATTGTGACCTTTTATTTGTCACATCGTCAGACGTCCTGCTGCCTTCTCCTCATCCGCAGTCAGTGGCGTCCATCACGTTTGTTGTGTCGTGAGGATCCGAGCACAGGATTCCATCTTTGCGCAGCGGTCTCTGCAACCCGCACGGTCACCCTGCTGAATCCTGTTCTGTTCACTCACCTACTCGAGCAGATTTTTAAGTTCCTTGGTATGGATGTGGCCTCTGTGTTGCTGTTCTCGGTTTTCTCAGATCATCTACTTTGGATTCATGTCCTTTGTTTTACTTGTTGCAAGAATAAACTTTATAGTCATAATTGTGAGCAGAGTTGTGGTCACAGTGTCCATAGAGTGACACCAGATGATTTTGTACACCCGAAGTCTTACAGTATGAAAGAGCTAGCCGGGCTCAGTGGCTCAGCCTGGAATCCCGTGCCTTTGGGAGGCTGAGGTGAGTGGATTGCCTGAGCCCATGGGTTCGAGACCCGCCTGGGCAACCTGGCGAGACCTCATCTCTATAATAAATCAAAATGAGCCGGGTGCGGTAGCACGCGCCTGTAGTTCCAGCTACTCGGAAGGCTGAGGCAGAAGGATCACCAGAGCCCAGCAGGTCGAGGCTGTGGTGGCTGGGAGCGGCCACTGCACTCCAGTCTGGGTGACAGAGTGAGACTCCAACTCAAAAAAAAAAGAAAGAGCTGATCCCTTTCATTCAGCAGTTACCAAAATCCTGGTTACTACAGTGTCCTGGACTAAATACCAGAAGGTTGCTCGTTCCCAGGAAACACCTTCTACTTAGGATGGTTCGTTCTTCAGGCCCGACTACATGCCAGAAGCCAAGGTCACTGAGAAAACAACGCAATCCATGTGTTAAGGAGGTTGACGGCCCAGGAAGAGAGAGCTGTCAGTGCAAATGTGGATTATAAAGGCTTCAGTAGGACTGGGTCCTGGGTCAATGGAAGGAAGAGGTCAGATGTGCTTTAATGATTCAGGAGTTAGAGGAGGGCAGAGAAAGCCCCACAGATGAGATGCTGAGCCTCCAACTGAGATCAGGTGTCTCACTGGATGTACAACAGGGGTTGAACAGAGGCACAGAAGTGGGAAAGTGTGGGGTAAACTTGCGCTTGAATAATCCAGAGCAGAGCGCATGGGGCAAAGAGTGCTCAGTGGATGAAGTAGAGGCATCCTGGTGGAGAGCCTGAGCAGGTCTGCTGTGTCCTGAAAGTCCGGTGGAAGACAGAGCAGGCAGCAGAGGGACGAAGGGTTGTAAGTACGGCAGAGGAATGCGTTGAGTAGTGCGTTGGTAAGGTCTTCCTGGAGGAAGCATTCACGGGGACTGGAGACAGGAGAGCAGCCCTGTTCTCCGCTGCTGTGTCATGACACACCATGCCATCCATTGATGCTCGTTTTTAAAAAGAATTTGGATCTGTTGCTGGGTTTAATTCTGAGTTGTAAAGAACTTTTATGTCCATGTTAACAGGTGAACTTGGACTGTGATTTTCTTTTCTTGTACCACACTTGTTCAATTTTGATAGCAAGGTAAGGCTACCCAGAGATGAGTTAGATTGATAGACTTAAATCTCTTTTTAATCTCAGGAATTTTTTTTTTTTTAGATTCAGGAAGTACAAGTGCATGTTTGTTACACGGGCACATTACATACTGGTGGGGGTTGGGTCTCAGGTGGCCCATTCCCCAGAGAGTGGAACTTTACCCAATAGGAGTTTCTGAACCCTGGCCCCCCATCTGCCTTTCCCCCTTATTCCTCCTCAGTGTCCATTATTTCTATCTTTGTGGCCATTTAGTTCTCTGTAATTTGATGACCCCACATCTGAGAGGGCTTGCGCATAGGGTTCTTCACCTATTCCAAAGAAGTCACCAGGAGGTCCCCAGCAGGGAAAGACATTGGTTTATTAGAACTAATGGGAGGCACCAATGGCGGCTGGTCAGGTAAGAAAGAGTCTGCACCTTGGGACAGTATAGAAAGCAGTTTTATGATCAAGTAAGTTAATATTCAGATTGCTATATGGTGTTTCCAGTTGCAGCGAGTAAGGATACTGCCCACATCTCGATCATTGCATCCCATGACTCATGACTGGGAATATGCATATCCTGCAGAGACCAGCCTTGGTCAGAGGCCACTCCCTGAGGGAGGGGGCAGGAAGAAGACAGGTATGGGAGGAGTCTATGTCTAGACAAATGCCTCACACTCTTGTATATAAGTGAGAACATGTGGTGTTTGGTTTTCTGTTTCTGAGTTAGTTCACTGTTAAGTCTGTGGGCTAGGTCGGTGCTTGGGTAAGATGCAAAGAATTGCACAGAAATTAGATTGGAAATATCGTTTATTTAGAAAGTAGATTAGAGAGAGAGAAAAGGGGGATCCACCTCCCTCAGATTAAGGAGGGGACCAGGGCTTAAGAAAAACATAGCCCAACCAGAACTCAATGAAGGCATGAGGCCAGAGCTGAACAAAAGCAGTGGCAGCAGCTGCTTGAGGTTGAATGCTTTTTTTTTTTTTTAGTTGGAGTCTCACTCGGTTGCCCAGACAGTAGTGCGGTAGCTGCTCCTGGCCACTGCAGCCTTGACCTGCTGGGCTCCGGTGATCCTTCCGCTTCAGCCTTCCAAGTAGCTGCAACTACAGGCGCGCGCTACCACGCCCAGCTAATTTTTTTGATTTATTGTAGAGATGAGGTCTCACCAAGTTGCCCAGGCAGGTCTCAAGCCCGCAGCCTCAGGCAATCCACTTACCTCGGCCTCCCAAAGCGCTGGGATTACAGGCTGAGCCACTGAGCCCGGCAAGGTTGAATGCTTTTAGACTTTCCTTTGGTGTTGTTAGGTTGTTAAGGTGATTGGGTAGTGGTCTATTTTACATCATCATGAGTCGCACAAGAACTGTTGCTATGGTGATGGGGTTTGTCGGTGTCACATAGGTCACGAAGGGCTGCTTTATGTGATGGGGTCTGTCTGTTATATAAGTCACGAGGGGCCGCTTTATAGCTGGAAGACAAATACTTGGAATAGAAAATCAATCAGTACCTGAGGAGTTGCAAGACAATTATCAATAGCTACCTCTGGGAAACCAGCTCTGGCTTTGGTTAATGATTAGAGAGCTAGCTAGATAATTTGCTAAGAAAGCGTGACCGAGCTAAGCAGTGTTAAAATGACTGCACTTTAGCCAAGATTATTCCATTTTGGTGTGTCACCCTTTTATTCACTTAGGATGATGATCTCTAGCTCCATCTGCGTTGCTGCAGAAGATGTAATATCATTCTTTTTGTGGCTGCATAGTATCCCATGGTGTATATATATCATATTTTCTTTACCCAGTCAATTGTTGGTGGATACTTATATTGATTCCATGATTTTGCTTTTGTGAATAGTGCTGCCATGAACATTTAAGTACAGGTATCTTTTCTATATACTGATTTATTTTCCTTTGGGTAGATCTCTAGAAGTGGATTGCTGGGTCAAACGGTAGTTCTGTTTTTAGTTCTTTGAGAAATCTCCACACTGTTTTCCATAGAAGGTGAACTAGTTTACAATCCCACCAACAGCATGATTCCCTTTTTTCCACATCTCCACCAGCATCATTCTGACTGGTGTGAGGTGATATCTCATTGTGGTTTTACTTTGTATTTCTCGGATGCTTCGTGATGTTGAGCATTTTTTCATGTTTGTTGACTGCTTGTGTATCTCTTTTTAGGAGGTGTCTATTTGTGTTCTTTGCCCACTTTTTGATGGGTTTGTTTTTCACGTCAAGTTGTTTGAGTTCCTTATATTAATCCTTTGTCTGAGGTATAATTTGCAAATATTTTCTCCCATTCCATAGGCTTTTTGTTTATTTTTTTGATGATTTCTTTTGCCGTGTAGAAGTTTTTTTAGTTTAATTAAGCCCCATTTGTCTTTTTTTGGTTTTGCTGCATTTGTTTTGGGGGTCTTCGTCTTAAATTCTTTGCCTAGGTCAATGTCCAGAAGTTCTAGGTTTTCTTCTGATATTTTTATAGTTTCAGGTTTTACATTTAAGTCTTTAATCTGTCTTGAGTTGATTTTTGTATATGGTGAGAGCTAGGGGTCCCGCTACATTCTTCTCCATATGGCTAGCCAGTTTTCTCAGCACCATTTATTAAATAGTAACACAGATGGAGCAGGAAATCATCATCCTAAATGAATAAAAGAGTGACACGCCACTGTCCCCATTATTTGTTTTTGTCAGCTTTGGCAAGGATCAGTTGGTTTTAATTATGTGGCTTTATTTCTGGATTCTCTATTCTGTTACATTGATTTGTCTGTCTATTCTTGTACCAGTACCATGCTGTTTTCATTATTATATAGCCTTGTAGTATAATTTGAAGTCAGGTAGTGTGATACCTCCACAATTGCTCCTTTTACTTAGAATTGCTTTGGCTATTCAAGCTATTGTTGGTCCCATATAAAATTTAAGATTGTTTTTTATAGTTCTGTGAAAAATGATGTTGCTGTTTTCAGAAGGATTGCATTTAATCTGTAGAATGATTTTATAACAGATAATCCTATCTGTACCTTGAAGATTTGGTTAAAATCACCTAGAAAGCCCTGTAGGCTTAGAGGCTTTAATTTTGAGGCTAGGGAAAGTTTAAACTACCAATTTAATTATTTTAATGGTCACTGGATTATTCAGATATTCTTATTTTTCTTTGACTCAATTTTATAATGTATACATTTCTATAAAATAGCTCAGTTCACAGCAAACCCATTCATTTTCAAAATATTTGCATGAAGAAGCACAAAGACACTTTTAGGGGAGATAGGAATATTCTGTATCCTATTTGTTGAGGCAGATCACAGATACACAGTGAGTTATTTCTTCATATGAGTATATCTCAAAACTTATCAAGTCGTGTCTTGCAAATAGATACAATTCGGCGCACATAAATTGTCTCATAAAGCTGATTAACACTTACCTGTAGAAAATTATACATGGTATTTTTAAAAAATGCTCTTTGATATCTTTAGATATGGCCCCCTTTTAGTTCTTAATATTGCCTGTTTGGGTGCTCTCTGTTTTTTCTTCATGAATCTTGTTAAAAGGTTTGTCTGTTTCATTATCTCGCTAATCACCAGCTCTCTGAGACGAGCCCACGGTGGCCTTGCTGAATTGATCTTTCCTCACAGGTGCCTGGTGGTGTCCCCGCCAGCCCACTCTGTGTGGGTCTGTGAGAGCACGCCCAAGGACAGGGGCTTGCAGGAGGTCACAACACTTGTGCCGAGGGGTGACTTCCCTCTTCCAAGGTGCCCAGCACAGCCAGCGATCAGGCCCAGTCAGGCCCAGCTGCCATGGGCAGCAGTGTCCTTTGCGAACTGGTGCAGATGAAACACTTCTCAGTGTCTTGAGGGGAGGCCCCTCGGGGTACTTGAGGATGGCTTAGCTGGCTGTGTGGACTGGCACTGCCCTCCAGGAACTCGATTCTACCGCGTGGTGTTCAGGGCTATCATATCGGGTCCTGCTACACCACCCTCCGTCCCCTGGCCAGCTGAGGAGAATGGGCAGCTGACCCTGAGGAAAACACAGCATCGAGTGAACTGCTGGGTAATTCACGTTTCCCTGTCTTGAAATTCAGGTGCTTGTTTCACCAAGTATTTGGCTACTTAATACAATTTAATTTTTTCTTTAAAAAAAAAGATTCCTTTGGATTTGAGGGAGCTAATCATACTTAATTGCTAACTGTGAAAACTTGATTGCTTTTTATTTTTCTTCTAGTCATCAAATACACTCTAGAAGAAAATTTCCTAATACATAAAAGGGACTATTTAATGATGCAGTGCTTATGTCTTAATACCAAATACAATCTGAGGAAGTAATCTTCCCTTTAAAAATATGAAATGCAGAGAGGCCATTGTTAGTTCTCTTGGGGCTTATTTAAAATAATCAGGTGTTTTGCCGCAGAGGTACCAGAAATGTTGTTGAACGTCCTTCCCTGTGTGTATAAGGTTATCACGTGTTTTGAAAACTTGAAAGGAAGTGTATATGGGTAGGACTTGGCTATGACTAGGCCCCGCTAAACAACCTCAGCTGTGCTTTCCCTGATGGTCCTGGACGTCAGCAGCAAAGTTACGTATCCTAAGTTAGACTGCCTGGATTTGAAGAAAGGCAAGTATACATTTGGATTTATGCTGCTTTTTAAAAAATGTATTTGCAGTTATCCCTTGTTTGTATTGTTTTACCCACGGGGAAAAGTTGAAATCCCAAGACTGAAAGCCATTTTGCAGTTTGTTAGGGCTACCCTACTAAAGTGCCATGGACTGGGTGGTAGATGGTCATTTTCTCTCGCTGTCTTCACGTGGTGTATTAATGGGGGGGGGTGTGTGTGATATACATGGAAAGATAGAGTGATTTGTTTTAAGGAATTGGCTCACATTATTGTGGTGGCTTTGGAAATCCAAAATCTGCACAGTACAGACCCAGGAAAAAAATTGAAGTCCAAAGACAGTCTGCTGGCAGAATGTCTCTGTCCTATGCATGCCTTCAGCTGGCCGGGCGAGACCCATCCGTATTGTGAGAGCAATCTGCTTTACTCAGTACACTGATTTAAATATAACCTCATCCAAAAACACCTTCTTAGAAACATGTAGAATCACGTTTGACCAAGTAGCTGGGCACTGTGGCTCAGCCCCGTTGATACATAAAAGTAATGGTCACACGTGGCCTTCCCTCTGGACCTATGTTCAAATTTCCTCTCCTCATGGGAACACTAGTCATACTGGATTAGAATGTGCCACAATGACCTCGTTTTAATGTAAGATCCTGTCTCCAGATAGTCCCATTCTGAAGTACTGAGGGTGAGGACATCAACCTGTGAATTTGGGGGGACACAATGCAGCCCACAACAGCCATTAACTTAACCATGAGCATAAACAGAAGAGTGAGTCAAAGGGAAGAACAGTCCTCCTAACACTAGAAAAAATGTGTTTTCTCTCATCTTAGGGTCATCTTTGTAAGTCCTCAGATAAACCAAGGAGCTGAAACGGAAAGTAACTTTTTAGCGTATCATGTTTCTATAACCTAAATCGGTTTTATTTCTCTTTGCCAGAACTACTTACATTATCACAATAGAGATTGGGTTAAAAAAATATTTTTTATTCTGGTAATATCTGAATCTTCACCTGTTTGCATTTTGTATTTTTAGATTTCAAATTAGAGAGCAATGTGTAGGATGTTTTAATCTTGAGTTATGAACTAATTTGAAGTCACTGAAAAATCAAGTTTCCACCTTTGCTGGCGACATGAGAAATAAACAATGGGGGAATGACCAATAAAAAAAAAAAAGGAGAAACTTAAAAAGATAATATAAAACAAGGGCAAATTAGAAACTATGTTTTCAGAGGTTCTCTCATATCATAAATGCAATCTTATTATTTATTTTATTTTCAGTGTCTTGGCTTCTTGTACCTCTCAACCCCATTTAGCAAAAAGGTGAACCGTTTTCCTACCTCAGATGCTAAAGAAATGCTTCTTGTCCTCTTTTCGCAGATAGCAAAGAGATTTTCCTTTCCAGAGCGATTCATAAGGCCTTCCTAGAGGTTAATGAGGAGGGCTCAGAGGCTGCGGCCGCCTCAGGTAACAAGGTGTTTGCTAAAACCTTCTCACCGTTTCTCGGTTTGTGCTTTTAAAGCAGGCTTGGGCGGGGGTAGCGGTCCAGAAAACTGACCCTCTTCTTACTTAGGAGTCAGGCAAAGGCTGACCTAGCTGGAACGTTCCAGATGGGATGTGAAATGTGTCCTCACTCCAGGCCCCTCTAGCCCGGTATCTCCCAGCTTCATCTGCTCTCTAATGAGGACACTGACAGCTCTGCCGAGCAGATTTTCCTACTGTGCTGCCTGTTTAAATATTTTAAATATTTCCCTGCTGCCCATTTAAACATTTTTCTTCCTGCCTAATTACTTGCAAAGTTGATTCTTCATTTTGTCAGTGAAAAGTTTTGATTTTTTAAAAGCACATACAGCACAAGGGTATATGATAAAATGCCGTACATGATTTTAAGTACTTTTAGCCAAATAATACTCATAAAAATAATAATCTTAAATACATATTTTTAAAATTCAACATAAATCCCATGTTTAACAATGGTAAATATCCCTGGTCGTCTTGATTGTTCTGACTCTCCTAATTGAGGATGATTTTTTTTCCTTTACCTTTTTTCCTCTTTTTATTTGTTTATATTTGTTTCAATCTTGCGTTCAACAGTTAGCATTAAATTTTAGTAGGATTTTTTTCCTCCTCTGGTAAAATGTTAGCATGTTATATTTGCACATTATTCCTAGCTTCTGCATATATTTGCCTATTAAAAGAATATCAGGATCACAACAGTATTTTGGGGAGGCAGTAGAAACACAGTGGTCTCAAGCATCAAAAAAGCTTAAAATCTTACATAATTTAGTCTTGGCTTCTTTTCTGACAAAACCACACAGCAGCAAGTATACAGCAATCGCCCCTTAATAAGGATCTGGGGGAATTTGGCATCCCAGCTGTAGAAAACCCCATGGCATATCTCACTATTATATTTTCCCTTTAATCACTGCCATCCTGACCACTGACTAGAAGCCTGGCGACTTACTATGCAAAAATACCCGTTTCAGACAAAACAATATATGACTTGAAAATCTAAAGAGACAGGCTTTGTTTTTTTGCTAGGGGATTTTTGTTTTATTCCTTCTCCCCCTTCTTTTAACTCAAAACTCACTTTAGTAAAGGCACAAATATTTATCTGAGGCTGAGAATAACAGTTTTATAACAAGCAGAATAAATTGTCCTATTATTTTTTGCAGGGTAGAGAGAGGAAACTGTGTGTGTGTGGTGTGTGTTTTGTTCTGCTTTTTTAAAAGAGCAGGTAGGGATGTTAACATTTTTACCGTTTTTTTTTTTTCTCTGAGCCTTAAAACTCTTGTTTCCTGTAAGTTGTTGCCTTTGCATTAAATGGACAGACACAGCTGGTTTTGAGAAACCCCTCACAAGTCTTTGCACGTCTGCCAACATTAATTCCTTCTTCTCTGCATTGCAGGAATGATTGCAATTAGCAGGATGGCTGTGCTGTATCCTCAAGTTATCGTTGACCATCCATTTTTCTTTCTTATCAGGAACAGGAGAACTGGTGAGTCTGTTGTGAAGCAGAATTTTATTTGATAAGCTACAAAGAAACTTTCTCATTGAGAAATTTTTCATTGTATTTATCATATCATTTCTAGCATACAGGTGATTTTTAATGAAAATAGCTTATATTTTCATTTTTATACAATCACTAATTGTGAGTAAAAAGGAAACTGAGTCTCTCACTCTTGTGTTCACTTCCAAACCAATGCAGGTACTATTCTATTCCTGGGACGAGTCATGCATCCTGAAACCTTGAATACCAGTGGGCATGATTTTGAGGAACTTTAAGTTACTTCATCAAATCACAAGGAAAACTGTAGCTAAGCACATGATGTTTGCAACTGGTATATATTTAGGATTTGTGTTTTACAGCCTATCATCTTAAGATAATATTTAAAATAGCTCCAGATGAAAACAATGTGTGTAAATTATAAGTCTACTTGTCCAGGAATGTTATCAGTATTAAGGTAATGGTCTTGTTATATCATTGTGTGTGTGTGTTGTGCTGTGGTTTAAAATAAAGCTACATATTGAACGTGTGAACAGGTCTGTTTTTTATTTTGAAAGTTGTACAAAGATACCTCTAGGGTAAGTTTGGAAAAAGTGATATTGCTTGAGAAACGCTTGTATAAAGATAACACTAGGTGAAATTCGGAAACAGTGCTGTTTCTGGACATCTTAAAGCTTTCAAAATTATGCAGAATCAAAGCACCACAGTAAACTAGTACCATACACTTGTACATCAAAGGAATAACAGGTGAGGTAAAGGTAGGGACTCCATGAAACTCTGTCACTCTTTGAAATCAGTGTGTCATGCAGGCGAAAGAATGCAGGCTTTCTTCTGTGGCATTGAGTATAAAACCTATTGGGAAAAAAACAGAGCTATGCAAACCCCATAGATTATACCTGTATCTTATTTTTCAAAGTCATTAAAAATCTAGTTGGTGGCCCAGCATGGAGGCTCACACCTGTAATTCCCGCACTTTGGGAAACCAGGGTGGGAAGATTGCTGGAGGTCAGGAGTTCAAAGCCAGCCTGGGCAACATAGTGAGACACCATCTCTGCAAACATAAAACTAAAAAAGTTATCCATTTATGATGATATGCACCTGTAGTCCCAGCTACTCGGGAGGCAGAGGCAGGAAACCATGCTTCTGGAACTTTACTGTGCATTGGAATCCCCTGGAGTCTTGTTAAGAATGCAGATTCCGGCCGGGCTCAGTGGCTCAGCCTGTAATCCCAGCACTTTGGGAGGCCGAGGTGAGTGGATTGTCTGATCCCGCGGGTTCAAGACCCGCCTGAGCAACTTGGCGAGACCTCATCTCTACAATAAATCAAAAAAATTAGCTGGGCATGGTGGCACAAGCTGTAGTTCCAGCTACTTGGAAGGCTGAGGCAGAAGGATCGCCAGAGCCCAGCAGGTCAAGGCTGTGGTGGCCGGGAGCGGCCACTGCACTCCAGTCTAGGTGACAGAGTGAGACTCCAACTCAAAAAAAGAATGCACATTCAGCAATGTGAAGGGTGACTGGAATAGTGTGTTTCCAACAAACTCCCATGAGATGCCTTTGATGTTTGTCCATAGACTTGCTGGCTGTCGCTTTCATAGCAAAGCTCTACTTGACATGAGGTTTGTATGTTTGATATTTTTATAAGTGGAACAAAGTCTGTATGATTTTCTTAGAATTTAGAGGAATTTGGGGGAGTGGCATGGTCGTCTACAATAAAAATGCAATATGCTTGTCCAAAACAGAGGGGAAAAAATGGCTTTACTCTAAAGTGTTTTGATTTTTTTCTATTACATACTATGGACAAATGTAAAATTCCTCGGAATGTTAGTACCCTAGGAGCATGTTATTTAAAACTATGAAAACACTTATGGGCAATACCCACAAAATAATTTAGGAATATCCAATAATGCAGTATTTTACAGTTTGTATTTTCAGAAGATTTGAGAGGTCTGAAAACTAAGTTTGTAAACTTGCCATCATGCACATACGTTGGCAGCCCTGTACAAACAACTCGGTAAGATTTCATCACCTTGGTGTATCACTGTCTCACAGCTGTGTTCATCTCAGTGTGTGTTGGTGTCTTGCTGAGTGGCGTTCATTATTGTTGCACGATTTTGTGTGCCATTGCAAGAATGTCGGAGCTTGAATGAGAGCCACAAACAAACATTAAATGTCCTGGTAAACTTGGCTGGAGTGGAAGTGAAGTCAGGGACATGTTAGTCCAAGTTTATGGGAATAATGCCATGAAGAAAACAGCAGTGGACAAACGGATTCAACGTTTTTCTGAGGGAAGGGAAAGCCTGACTGTATCTATCACTGGTGGAGAGCGGTCAGGACGGCCAGTAACAAGCAGGACTGACAAAAACATTACAAAACTTCATCAGACTGTGCATCAGAATTGTCAGCTGGATGTGAAAAGCATAGCAGACCAAATACACATTGACAAAGAAACAGGAAAATCTTAACTGAAAATCTTGGCATGATAAAGGTATGTGTAAAAATGGTCCTAAAGGAGCTCACACAGCACTGTCTGCAAAGGACTTTTTTAGCCAGTAAACAAATAACCGTATTGGGACACCCTCTCTGCTCACCTGATCTGGTCCCCAATGACTTTTTCTTTACCCAAAGATAACGGAAATACAGAAAGGAGGACATTTTGATGACATTCAGGACATCAAGGGTAACATGTCAACAGCTCTGATGGCCGTTCCAGAAAAAAGAGCTCCAAAATTGCTTTGATGGGTGGACTAGGCACTGGCATTGGTGCATGGCTTCCCAAGGGGAGCACTTCAAAGGTTACCATAGCAATGTAAGGTATGTAGCATTTTTTTCTAGGATGAGTTCACAGATTTAACTGTCAGACCTCATATCGTTTATTCATAAAGTTTAGGTTATTATAGAACCGTGATCTTGTTTCTATTTGTAAAGTCTACAGGTCACACTAACTGGTGTGGATTCAGTCTTGACACTCTGAGTTTGTGACACTCTTCACACTATGTCACTGTTGTTAAACATCACATACATCGTTTTGCCTGTATGTCGATCTGTCAGCTAAATGACTTCCCTATAAGAGTCATCATCATTAGACAATCCTGTAGTTTTTACAATGCCCAAAATGCAAAGTTGATGTAGATTAAATCCTACCATTCAGGATGTTTACCTTAAAACATTTCAATAGAACTTGGGTGTCTTTTAAATGAAAATGGATTTCTCCTTGTTCATTGCATTCTTATGGAATGCTTCAAAATAGCATACATACTTGGCCATTGCCAGGCCACTGCGGCCATTGCCTTGCTAAGCTATGGTGTGGCCATGTGCTCTTTGAGCTGTGGCCAGGCCGTGTTTCCTGACTTTCGGCCCCTCCCCTACCTTGGGGAGATGAATCTCCTCTTTCTCTTTCTCTAATTTACTCTCTAAATAAACTATGTTTTTAATCTAAAAACCAAAACAAAATAGCATACTTGATAGAACAAAGTTTTCATTTTGCCTGGCTTTGTTTATAATCTCTTCAATATTTTCCTTTCCCTTGAAAAAGCAACATCTTACAGTTTAGTTCAATTTCCTTTAAAATGAATAAATTGGCTGGGCTTGGTGGCTCAGCCTGTAATCCCGCACTTTGGGAGGCCGAGGCGAGTGGATTGCCTGAACCCGCATGTTCGAGACCAGCCCAGTCAACTTGGTGACCCCTCGTCTCTACAACAAGTCAAAAATAAAACAAAATAAAATGAATAAATTACCATGCAGACACACACACAGTGTGTAAACACAAAGTTTACCAAACCTTTTGGCTTTTCGAACCTATTTTTTTTTTATAGAAAATCAGCAACACTTATACAGCTCTTTTATTTTAAATATCAATTTTACTTTTATGTGTATGCAACAGTCTGGACCAAATAATTATAGAGAATATAATTCTATAAATTTCAATATCACCCCCATGACCAAATAGTCGTTAGAATCCATCTAACAAATGTTAGGACAAATGTCTATTTGAACATCAGAAAAAAGTTGTGTTTCATAAAAATGAAAATAAAGAGAAATTATGGTAAAGAACATGTTTCATTCTTATTAGATGCATATATTATACATAATATAATTCACTGCCTTTGATATATAATTGGCTTCTTGACATTATAATGATAGACAATTTTCTTATCTAAAAAATGATTTTCTTTTTCTTTTCACCAAGTTGGCTTGGGCATTTCAGTTATTGGCTGAAAGCCACTTGAAATGCATCCCTGTAAAGTATGAGTCTTGGTTGCAGTGTTGAGAAAAATAAGATGAGTGACGCTTTGTCATACAAAACATGGCTGCCAAAAATTCTGTAATGTCACCATATTCCTGAGGCTACTACAGCACTCCATTACAGAACGGTTCCATTTAAGGACACGCGCCTTAGACAGAGTGCAAGGTTCTTGAGTTAAACGGCTTCATTATAAGACTGCCCCAAGGCATGGGCTCAAGAAAAACGACTGTAACAAGGCTCCAGTGTAGCTGTTTCCTTCCAGGAAAGCTAGACTGCCTATTAATATTTTAACACATTTAAAAAATATATTGGCCTCAACTGAAAACAAATCTCCAGTTTGACTAAAGTGCATCATGAAAAAGAAATTTCAGACTCATTAAGCAGGGACCCCAAATACATTGTTCTAATTCAATTCTTGTTCCCCGGGAAAACGGGGGCATCACAGGGGTGCTGGGGTCTCAGGAGAGGGAAGGGGAGGCGTGGAGGAGTATAGGGTTTGGGCAAATCTAAACCAGCATCCCACAAGTCGCCACCACTTAATATGTGGGACTAGATACCAGGAAGCGACTCCTGGCCCACTTCCAAGTCATAAAGTCTTAAAAAAGACCTCATCATTTTTCTGCCTGAAGACTGAACCACAAAGCCACTGCATTACGTTCCATTTCAGGCTGTGTATGTGTGTGTGAGTGTGTATCTATGTGCATATCGGTGTGTGTGTGTGCGTGCGCACGTACACGCACATGAAGTCTGACGATAGATGCAAGAAGTCCTTCTACATCCATTATTATTTACTGGGAGCAATTTGCTCTCCCCTGGGTGCTTGATGGCTTTTTTTTTCCCCCCAGAACTCTAGGAAACCCCTTTAGGGAAAAGAGGAAGTTTGATTATTACGTGAAAGTCATTCACATAGATACTCTATTCTGTAAAGTGCTTTTATGTTGAGTTTCTAATTCGAATTCCATGGTCTTTAAACTAGAGCAAGGAATATTATTACCTTGTAAAATTGTGTAAACTGAGATTTAGATGAATAAAATAACTAGCCTCAAGTGATGTACAATCAGGTAACTGAAAAGGAACTAAGTAATCACTTATTTAACCATATCACTCTACTGGATACATATATCAAATTTATATAGTTGATATGTGGATGGATGAATGCAATGACGTCTTTGCCAGTGAAAAATTATTTTAAAAATGACTTTCCCACTAAGTTTGACCCACTAATCAGATTCCTATCCGTGGCCCTTCCTTGTAGTCGGGTGAAAAGAGAACTGGCCTTCAGGAGAAGGCCTAATAGACCCTACACCAATTAAGGTATCTGAAATGTTCACTTTTCCCAGCTCGGTACAACTCACAAAGATGACGTTTTACATCATGACTATGTCATCTGATACAGGAAAGAAACACTGAGACAGGCAAACTAGTTATTGGCATGTATTTTAAGGCAAGCTATTGGAATCTGGTGCCAGCCTTGTAACATTGGGATTTCATTTTTACAACGTGTTGGTAGTCCTGCATTTTTAAAAAATTGTAGGTAAGAATGCATAATGACACTGAAAATAATGACATTAAAATTTTACTGCTTCTAAACTATCTTAAGACGCTTATTTTTTAAATTTGCATACATCAAAATTCACTTTTCTTAGTGTACAACTCTATGACTTCTAAAAATGTGTAGACTGATGTAAATACAGGACAGCTCCCTCCCCAGCAAAAACCCAGCTATGCTGTCCCATCCTAGCCACATGCTCTCCCTACCCACATCCTCTTGCCTCCACTGCCTGGATGTCTATTTGAGGTGCTGTCTTTTCCAGGATGTCACATAAATAGAATACAAACTTTCAAGGCATCATTTTATTCAGCAGAAGCACTTCCAACGTCCAAGTCATCGTTGATCAGTATTTCACTCTGTGCACCCACTCACTCATTAAAGAAATCTGCATAATTTCAGATTGCTGGTGATTATGCGTGGTGCTGCCATGTACATTCACATACAGATGTTTGTGTGACCTTGTATGAGAAACTTCTGGTTTTCATTGCTATATGATAAAAACTTAGGGTGGGAATGGCCACTTTAAATAACAAGTACCAGCCAGGCTCAGCGGCACAGCCTGTAATCCCAGCGCTTTGGGAGGCCGAGGTGAGTGGATTGCCTGAGCCCGCGGGTTCAAGACCCGCCTGGGCAACTTGGCGAGACCTTGTCTCTACAATAAATCAAAAATTAGCTGGGCATGGTGGCGTGCGCCTATAGTTTCAGCTACTTGGAAGGCTGAGGCAGAAGGATCGCCGGAGCCCAGCAGGTCGAGGCTGCGGTGGCCGGGAGCAGCCACTGTACTCCAGTCTGGGTGACAGAGTGAGACTCCAACTCAAAAGTAAAAATAAAAAATAAATAAATAACAGGTGCATGTTTAACTTTACAAGAAGCTGCCGGAACATTGTCCATAGTGACTGTACCACTTTGCATTCCTATAAGCAATATATGAATTAAATGAGATCATCCCAATTAGTCCACATCGCTAGTGTCAGGTCGTGTCTGTGTGCATGCTTTCACCATTCTAATAAACGTGCCGTGGCATCTAATTATGATTTAAATGTGCATATTTCTAATAACTTGATTTGACTTCCTTAATGCTGGAAATGTTCCCTTGTGCCTATTTTTAATTTTGCAAATATTTTTTGGATACATACCTGTTAAAATCCTTGGCCCCCTTTTAAAAATTAGGTTATTTGATTTCTTATGTTTGAGCTTTGGGAATTATTTTATATTCTAGATATGAGTCCTTTGTCAAATATGTGATTTGCAAATATTTTCCCAGTCTCTTAAAGTGGTGTCTTTCACAGACATTAAAAATATTAAAACCTCCAGGCTTAGTGGCTCAGCCTGTAATCCCAGCGCTTTGGGAGGCCGAGGCGAATGGATTGCCTAAGCCCGCGAGTTCGAGACCCGCCGGGGCAACTTGGTGAGACCTCATCTCTACAATAAATCAAAAATTAGCTGGGCGTGGTGGCGTGCGCCTGTAGTTCCGGCTACTTGGAAGGCTGAGGCAGAAGGATCGCCGGAGCCCAGCAGGTCGAGGCTGCGGTGGCCGGGAGTGGCCACTGCACTCCAGTCTGGGTGACCGAGTGAGACTCCAACTCAAAAAAAAAAAAAAAAAATTAAAAACTTTTTAACTTCAAAAAAACCTACTTTTTATTATCATGTTGGTGTTGTATCAACTCTGTCTACCCTAAAGTCATGAAGACTTTTTGTTGTTGTTGTTTTTTTCTTAATAGTTGTATACTTTTTACATTTAAGTATATGGGCCATTTTGAGTTAATTTTTTTCATAAACTTTACAAAATTTTGTGGCATAGCTTGTTTGTTTGGCATGCAGATGTCCAACTATTTCAAAACTCTTCATTGAAAAGACTGTTCTTTCTCCATGGAATTGCCTTTGCAATGTCATAAAAGTTGTGAAGAATCGATTTGTGTGGCTCTATGACTGGTCTCTCTATTCTGTGGTATTAATCTTTGTGTCTTTTCTTAAGTATACCACACTATCTGGATTACCGTAGTCTTATAATAAACCTTAAAATGATGTAGTGTGAGTGTTCAATTAGATCGAGTTGCCTGATCGTATTGTTCAGGGCTTCAAAGTCCTGGCTGATTTTCTGTCTACTTGTTCTACTGATTACCGAGAGAGGAGTGAGAAGTCTCCAAAAGTAATTGTGCATTTTTTTAATTTCTCCTTTCAGTTTTATCAGTTTTTGAGTCCTGTGGCTTGAAGCTCTTTTTTTAGGTACATACACATTTTGGGTTGTCATGTCTTCTTGATGAAGGAGACATAACATATTTATGATGTTATTAAATTTTTATTGTTTTTATTCCTGAAAATGTTCCTTGCTTTGAAGTCTACTTTGACTGATAGTAATGGAGTGATTTCAGCTTCTTGTGGTGTTTGCATGGCATATCATTTTCTCCCCTTTTACTTTTAACCAGTCTATAGTGCTACATTTAAAGTGTGTTTCTTGTAGACAGCATTTAATTTGGTCTTGTTCTTTTTATCCAGTTGGAAAATCTTTATCTTTAATTGGTTTTTGTTGATGTTTGTTTTAAATTTTTTTATTTTAAATATGTGGGGTACAGTTCAGGGTTAGGTATACAAACGTTCATTATGCAGGCACCCTTGTTGATAAGATGTGCCCCCCGCAAGCCTCCCCCCCCCACCCCAGCAGTTTCCACTACTGCCAATCCCACCCCTCCCCCCGCCCCCGGCAGTTTCCCACTAGATTGATATGCTTGAATCATTTACATTTTAATGTAATTATTTATATGGTTAGATTTAGGTCTGCCATTTTATTGCTTATTTTCTGCTTGCCCACTGTGTTTTTCATTTCTCCACTTTTCTTATCTTCTTTGGGGATATTTAAATTTTTTCTCTACTATTCCATTTCAACGTATCTGTTGATTTTTCACTGTTTCTCTTCAGGTCGTTCCCAGTGGTTTCTCTAGGGATCATAACTTAAATTTATACATTCCCCTCCCCTTCCCCCCTTGTGTTGTGGTTGCTATATGTATTGCATGTACATAACGGAGAAATCCCGTCAGACGATAATGATAACTTTTGGTTTCAATCATCACACATATTTTAAAGAATTCAAGAGGAGAAACATCGTCTATTATATTTACATAAACATTGGCCAGTCTGGTTGCTTTTTCTGTGTAAAATTTTGAGTTTCCTTCTGGTTTCATTTCCCTTCTCCCTGAGTAACTTTCTTAAGCATTTTTCTTTGAATAGGACTGCTATTGAGAATATCTTTTCGGTCTCCCTTCGTCTTAGAACGTCTTCTTTTTTTTTTTTCATTTTTATTCCTGAAGGATATTTTCAGTGGCTATAGAATTCTGAGTAAACGGTTCTCTCCTTCAGCACTTCAAACATGTTGTTCCATTGTATTCTAACCTTCATGATTTCTGATGAGAATTTCACAGCCACTTGAATTAGTGTGCCCTATAAGTAATGTGTCATTTTTATCTGGTTGCTTTAGAGACTTTTTTTAAGACCTTGGTTTTCAACACTTTGATCGAGATGTATTTGGGTGTGAGTTTTTTCTTTAGTTTATCCTCAAAAATAAAGTCCTTAAATCTGTAAGGATATGCCTGTCACAAAATTTAGGACATTTTCAGCTACTGCTTTTTCCTAAAACAATATTTTCCTCCTGTTCTTGTGGGATTCCAATGGTATGTATGTTTAACCTTTTAATATTATCCCACAGGTCTGTGATGCTTGTTCATTTTTAAAAAATTTTTATTCGTGTTGTTCAGATTGCTTCAACTCTGTTGATCTATGTTCAAGTTCACTGACTTCATTTGTCATCACCATTCTCCTACTGAGCCCATTCAGTGAATTGTTTATTTTAATGATTCTATTTTCAGTTCTAAAATTTGTATTTGATTCTTTTATTATAACTTTGATTTCTCTGCTGAGTCAGCTTTACTTTAATTTCAGAAGTGTTTGCCCTTACTTCATTGAACATGGTTATAATAGCTGCTTTAAATTATCTGACAAATCCTAATATTTTGAACATCTCAGGTTTCAAATCTGTTGATTATCTTTCCCTATATGAGTTGGTAAGAGTTTCCTGAATTTTTGTATGTTAAGTAATTTTAGATATGGTCAATGTCCTATTTAAATTTCCTAAGAATGTTTTGTTTCATTTTGTGTTAGTAGGTATTTCACCAATTAGTTTCAGGCTGTGTGTCCTGTCTTGTTTTCTGTGGGCTGTAGTTTCAATATCAGTTCAATTTTAAAAGTCATTGTAGTATTATTTGGATCTGCCCAGCATGTGCACCCAATGGGGCCAGTCTGGTACCTGGACCTTATTCTATACTATAGTTCAGGTGTCAAAGTGTTGATATCTTGTTTAAAGTCAGTTAACTACATAACAGCTTAGCAATTATCCAACACATCAACTCAGTTTTGTGGATCTCTCTCTCAATTTCCTATAATAAATTTTTTTAAGTTTACTAAACCAGTGCTTCTCAAATTTTAATGTGTGTAAGAATCATGTGGAAATACTGGTAACATTCAGACTTTGACATACTAGGTCTGGGGAGCAAGACTGGGGTTTTGTATTTCTAATGAGTTCCCATGGGATATTGATACTACTTATTCATGGACCATACACTTTGATTGGAAAATCTATACGTTTCTGGCACAAACCTGAGTAAATATGTCTTATTCAACTTTCTAAACGTGTTTTAAGAATGCACAAGCTCAGTGGTTCTTGATTTTTTTTTTTAGTACCATTGGGAATTGATCTAATGTCAAAAGTAAATTGTCTAGATAACAGTCTCCCTTAAAGCTTTAAAGCGTTTTACTTTGATCATTCTTTTTATAAACAAGCTTTCCAGAATGTCTTATATTCATTTGTGAACATTTTTTAAATGTTTTGAATATAATAACCTTCCAATAATTCCGTGTAATCATTATGAGCGTTATGTTATTGCAACTGCTGTCATGCAAAGGTGCTTCTATGACTACTGAGATGTTTGAGGCTCTTTGTTCAGAGTGGTCAAAGGTTGGTTTCTTGTTGCATTTTATGCCTGCTTTGTCTGTATCCATGGACTTTTTTCTTTTGTTATTTTTTCTTGTCTACTTCCCCTTCATTATTTATTTTTTATGGCACATATCTCCCTGCACATTTAAATCTGCTTCCTCATATATGTGGGCCAGAAACTTACAAGGTGCATTAGAATTGGAAATAAAGTAAAAGCAATTGGGCCAAAATGCTATATATTTCTTAGGAAAAACCTTTAATGCTCAGATTTTCTGGCCTATTATTTGTTTATTCACTTCCAATTTCTATTTTCACATTGTTAGGGCAGTTATGATTGTGCCAGATACATTCTATATTATTACAGATTCCACCATAAAATTTGTTCCTGGGAAGAATTAAGAATGATACTAGTTTTCTATCCTTTTTTTTGAGTCGGAGTCTCACTCTGTCGCCCAGACTGGAGTGCAGTGGCCGCTCCCGGCCACCGCAGCCTCGACCTGCTGGGCTCCGGCGATCCTTCCGCCTCAGCCTTCCGAGTAGCCGGAATTACAGGCAGGCGCTACCACGCCCAGCTGATTTTTGATTTATTGTAGAGATGAGGTCTCGCCAAGTTGCCCAGGCGAGTCTCGAACCTGCGGGCTCAGGCAATCCACTCACCTCAGCCTCCCAAAGCGTGGGATTACATGCTGAGCCACCGAGCCCGGTTTGTCCTTTTGTTTAGGATAGTATTGGCTCTAAAAAATATGAAAGAAGAATTGCAAGGATTTTCATAATAAAATTCTCAAACTCTCCAATACGTGCTTATTTGTTTGCTTTTCAACTAGATAGCTATTTCTCCCATTGCTGGATTAAAATATTTTTTGCAAGAAATGGAAGTTTTAGATTATCTGTGCCTACTTCAAACTGTATACACATTTTGAAAAATCTCTCTCGTTTGTGCAGCCCTAGAGGATGTGACGTTCAGTACAACCACTTTCTCTCCTGCCTGCTGACACAGTCATTCTCCAGGGGATACGGAAGCCTGATTCACAAGAAAATAGCTTATAAAAAATCTGCCTCTTGAAGAAAAAGAGATTGCCACAGAAGAAACAGTTTAATTTTTTATTAACTTCTTTGGCGCAAAGTATAAAAGATAATTTAGCATTAGTAAGCTAAAAATCGAAAGCTGGATTGTGTTCGTACTGGTTTCTGATTTCGGTGAGATCAAGTTTGTGAAAAGGACACTTAATGAACAGAAATGAAACCAGTAAGTAATCCAAACAAAAAGCATACTGTTCTTTGTCCTGATTCACTCTTTGTTACAAATATAGATTCACTTTTCTTCTCTTTGAAAATTGCAGAATTTTTCAATTCCTTGAGGAAAAACAAAGTGGTTATTGGTGACATATGGTGTGTTCCAGAAAATGTCTCTTTAGCAGTCATCACAGCTTCTAGCTGATGTGGCAAGATGTTTTGCTTTGTTTTGTTTTTCCTCTCCTAAATGGGAGACCATGTTTCGCCTCTCATTTTCTGAAAGTTTTGTCATAATCTATGAATATATAAATCTGACATTTGTTCACACAGTGGCTCTTTGTCTGTTATTCAAGGCAAATTGCTGATGGGGAGATTATCCTTTTCCATGGGATTGAGTGACCCTCCTCTCTCCTGGTATTTTTTGCTTGAATATTTATAACCAGTTGCCTATGGAAAGAATATTGGTTTGGGAATGAGACAGAATTGAGTTTAAACCCCAGATCTGCCACTTACTAGATGCCTGTCCTTGGAGCAAGTTGTCTTATTACTTCCATCTATATATTCAAATGACAGCCTCTGCTTCTTAGGATTATACACAGTATGAAATGACACCATGTGTATGAACAACGTACGTACTTAGCCCATGGCAGGCATGCAGGAAAGGCTGCCTACTACCATTAATCTTGCCAGATTTCAGCTTTCCTCAGGCATATCACTTTTCACATTTTAACATTCCTGAGAACGGAGTGATCAGTGGTGTTTATGGACACTGGTGGCCGGGTAGCTGTCGTGACTTAGGGGCCGTTGCCCATGTGTGCTGGGATCTTTTTTTAATTATTATTATTCAGTTGGAGTCTCACTCTGTCGCCCAGACTGGAGGGCAGTGGCCGCTCCCGGCCACCGCAGCCTCAACCTGCTGGGCTCCGGCGATCCTTCCACCTCAGCCTTCCAAGTAGCTGGAACTACAGGCGCGCGCTACCATGCCTGGCTAAGTTTTGATTTATTGCAGAGATGAGGTCTCACCAAGTTGCCCAGGCGGGTCTCGAACCCACGGGCTCAGGCAATCCGCTCACCTCAGCCTCCCAAGGCGCGGGATTACAGGCTGAGCCACCGAGCCCGGCTACGTGCTGGGATCCTGTCAAATGACTGTTTCTATCCGTAATCCCTCGGTGTCTCCACCTGCAAATCTCTTGAGGGAGAATTGTAATGACCATTTGAGGATGTATCATCCATCTTGGTTATTGTGTAAAAACCCGCCATCGATTTTTCTGTGAGATAAAGTGCCAAGTTTCAAACTTTCAGGATTGGTGTCAGCAGCTTTGGAGAAAGTCCTGAAGACACCAGCAGGTGCATCTTTGTGCCCAGATGAGTCGCCAGTGCTCTGGTAGCAGAGAGGGCATGGCGTGGGTCAGACAGATGGCCACCACCGCTTGGAGGGGGGTCTGGAGTCAGACTCTGCATCTAGGAACGTTGTGTTCTATGTTTCCATTTTCAAGTGTGCATAAGAATTAAATATCATTAAAAATTGTGTAAATAAGTCTAAAAGACATATTTAATGAGTCTTGAGTGAGTTAAGCAATCTCGTCACAGGGTGGCAATTGGCTGGCAGTGACCTTCTGTCTTAGTGGCAGAGCAGACAAAGGGGTATCTCACAACTGATATCTTGAGTTGGATGAAATAGCCTATCACTCACATCAAGACTTTCGAAGAATTCTACTTATGAAAGTACAGAGCAAAGAGAAATATTGTCGTCTATAATTTCCATACGGGGTTGCTCTCATTGGCTACCAGAAGGGGTAGTTCAAAGCTCAAAGTGGAAAGAAAGGGAGGGAGGGCGGGAGGGGGAGGAAGGGACACGGGGAGGAGAAAAGTCACCTGCATATTGCAACAGATTTACTGCTCGGCCCAGCAATCCCACTATGGGGTGTCTACCCAGAGGAGCATACATCGCTCTACCAAAGAGACACCGCACTCGTATGTTGATGGCAGCATCATTTCCAGTAGCAAAAACATGGAACCAACCCAGATGCTCATCAGCGGTAGATTAGATGAAGAAAATGGGGTATGTACACACCAAGGAAGACTGCACAGCCATGAAAAAGAACAAAACCCTGTCCTTCGCAGCACGTGGATGCAGCTGGACGCCATCGTCCTGAGCAAATCATCAGAGAAACAGAAAACTGAATGCCACCCTGGCAAGTGGGAACTAAACACTGAATAACACGGGCACAAGGATGGACGCAATGGACACCGGGGACTCCTAAAGGGGGGGGGCAAGGGGATAAGGGTCAAAAACCACCCACTGATTCCGTGTCCCCCGCCTGGGCGATGGGTTCAATACAAGCCCACGTCTCCCATCACACAATACACCCAGTCACAAGCCTGCATATGCACTCCTCGACTCTAAGAAGAAAGGGCATCGAGATGGAAAGAAAAGCGCCCTGATTTCCCGCAGAAGGACTCCACGTGGCCCGAAGGAGACCGACGGGGGCGTCACCAGCACACGAGGTGCAGCTGGACGAGCCGACTGACCGCGTGTCTGCAGAGAGGGAGGGTGGGGAGGACCAGCCTCAGTGTGGCTCTTAGGGAACTGACCTCTCAGGCTGGGGACAGCCTCCTTCCTCCCCAGGCCACACTCCCTAGGTGGGGCATCCTGGCAGAGGCTGGCCGTTACCAGGTTGACTTTTGCCATGAAAAACGCTTTTTCTTTCCAGAAAAGTCTTTCCTCCAATAATTGTTTTAATTCGTTGGAATTAACGCTCCATAGAAATCGTGTGGTCACCATTTCTTAGCAGCAGACTTTCCAGTTTGAATTTCATCGCCTTTGCGTGGATGAAATCACAACCGTAGGGTATTTCCCTTGTCATCAAGATCCTGACAGAGGAAACTTTAAAATAAAAGGTAGGTTTGAGAAATATTTTTAGCAGAAAATATTTTTCTGATTTCGATTCTTCGGAAGAATGTGCTTGAACCAAATGAAGTAAAAGGGATTTTGTTTGTTTGGCATCTAGCTTAGTTTGTAGCTTCTCAGATTTTTGTCAGTGCATGTTATATTAATGAAGCTAAAATTAGGTAGCAAGAATTGAAATGTTCGGTTTTGACCTGGGCAACAGTTTTGTTGTTGTTGTTGCTGCTGTTTTTCTTTTTGAGTCAGGGTCTCCCTCTGTTCCCTAGCCTGGAGTACACTGGCACAATTTTGGCTCACCATGGCCTCAACCTTCAGACTCAGGTCATCCTTTCACCTCGGCCTCTCAAGTAGCTGGGACGACAGGCGCACGCCACCACCCCTGGGTAATTTTTACTTTTTGTAGAGACGGGGTCTCCCTATGTTACCCAGGCTGGTCTCGAACTCCTGGGCCCAAGTGATCCTTCCAAAGGGCTGGGATTACAGGTATGAGCCACTGCGCCCAACCTGGACAACGGTTTTAAAGGGGAAAATACAGACCACAAGATGTCATTGTAATTTTAATAAACCGATAAGGGTAGCAGCCCCTTCTCCTTCAATATTTAAAGTGTCTTAGGTGAACGAAAGTCCTCACCACAGACACAGAGGCAGCTGGTCGTGTTAGCCTTCCTTTCCAGGTGTCCTCAGAAGCACAAAAAACACCTCTTGGGTTGAGCCGGTGCGTCCGGTGGCCACTTTCAGTGACGAGAATGAGAACCTTCCACTCTTAGGAAGTAAAACCGTCTCCATTGTTATGACTCAGTTCCGTCCAGCCTATTTCTGATTCAGATCTGAAGTGGAATAATCCTTTTGACTCATTGGAAATAAAAGCTCAAAGCTGAAGAGCCCTTTGCGCACATTTTAGGATGTCTTTGATGAACATGAAAGAGTCCGTTGCCAGCCAGAATGGAGACCAAATTGTGAGAAAAACAGTTTGGGTTCTCAAGAAAAAGAAGATTCTCTCTTGGGAGCATCCTCTGAGGCACGTGGCGGGTGAGCCAGCTGTTCTTGTGAGCCTGCCCGTCGGAAGTCCTCTGCGGACTCATGGCTGCCGGTCAAAGCAGCCGCGGGCAAAGACGTGCGAGGAACCTCTGCTTCCGCCACAGTCACCAGTCACAAACCGGTGGGAAATCGCGGTTCCATCCATTCTTCCAAGGTCGCTTTTGCCATCACCAGAAGAGAACAATGTCGCCACCTTTTAGACAGAGAGAGCGCTGCTGTGTCTCTGGACGTGAAAAGTAATGCAGCATTCACAGCGTCCTCGGGTCTAGTGACAAGAGCTAGAGTGATCAGCAACTGTGGATTTCTTTGGAGGCAACTTTCTTTTTAAAAGTCGCCGCTTGCTTTTCAAATAGAAAGGGCTTAGTGACACATTTCTAAGGACAAATCTTTTAAACTAGGTGGATGAAAGCCTTCGCCACCAGAAACTCTGGTGATTGCTTTTCCTTTACTGAGTTTATTTCCCCTTCCTTGCTTAGTGATTACTAATTTGTTGGGCACTAAAAGAGATGCTTGGGTCAATTAGACACAGATCCACCTGCCTCAAAGCTCCTAACAAAGTCTAGCTGAAGGAGGCAACTGTACTAGCAGATGACATCAGGAGAAAAGCAGCTGGATGTGAATAAATGCTGAGTTCCTCAGGGGGCTGCTCACCAAGGTTCAATTCTGTATAAATCACACGCAGAAGACAACAAAATCTTCTGCGGATTGGTCGGGTGTGGTGGCTCATGCCACCCAACACTTAGGGAGGCCAAGGCACAAGGATCGCTTGAGCCTAGGTGTTCGAGACCAGCCTGGGCAACCTACTGAGACCTTGTCTCCACAAAAAATTAAAAAGAAAATGAGCCAGGTGTGGTGGCACGAGCCTGTAGTCTCAGCTCATGGGGAGGCTGAGGTGGGAGGATGACTAGAACCCAGGAAGTCGAGGCTGCAGTGAGCCATAGCACTCCAGCCTGGGCAAGAGAGCAAGACCCCAACTCAAATAAAAAAAGAAAAGATCTTAAGCTGATTTCACTCGTTAAACTGATTTAGTTCCCTCAGTACGGAAGGAAACCCTGATGAAATGCGTGAATTCACTTTTCTTTTCGGTTTGATAAACTTACTCCAATAAAAGACCCTTCATTTCTGATTTGCATAATATCGTTAAAATGAAGACAACATGAGAGATGGTTTCTAAAGAGGTGTTTTCTATAATAAGACCACGTGGCTGTGTCATTACGGCGAGTTCCATACTTGTGTGCTCTGAAAGTCACTAACTGCACAAAGATGCCTCCCTCTTGATCTGCTGGTCTGCAAAAATGGAAAAGGTGAAACCATCACTTTCCTGGACAGTCAGGATGCAGCCAAGCCCCGGGGTCTCTCCTGCTGGCTAGAGGCTCTCTGCACTTTAGTAGTAGAGTGTTTCTAGATCCCCAAACCTGGTCTCAGGAAGGCGGTTCGTCACCCATGACAGGCACATCCGCCAACCCACGGGAAACCCCAGCACAGCTCTAAGTGGCCAATGCCTTCTGTGTTGGGACTGCCCCAGTCCCAACACAGAATGAGTGTCAAAGCTAGGATGTAGCTCTCACCCCAAGGTGGCCCCGCATTCCTGAGTGGCAGACGGGTGCTATGGCCAAATGTGCAGGCTGCCTAGAGTGCTGACCCGACTGAGGTGGACAGCACACACTCACAGGCCATGGGCAGGGAGCTCTCACCCCAGGAGGGCCCCGCCCACCCTCGGGGCTACCCTCATAAAGGACTACAGCAGGCCATGGCCACCCACGTCTGATCTTGCTTACATCTCTTGCGCCGTCCTGGGGTGTTTGGGAGATAAACCCAGGAGCTGGTGTCCAAAACTGGGCCCAGATCACCCCCACATTCACCCTGCAACTCTGACCAGCCTCTTTGGTCCGCGATGGCACCTGCAATAGTTCCCTCTTAAAGGAAAAGGTCCAGCTACTGTCAAACCGAAGGTATTATTTTCAAAAAATGTGATGTTTTTAGTTTAAAAATAATTGTCAAACACAGAAACCTGACAGTTCATAAGACGGGAAAAGCAGACTAGCCTGTGGTAAAATAAATAAAAACAAAAGGTTGAGGTGTTTTTTTTTTTTAATCACCACTTCCCTTTTTTCCTGAGCACACAGTGGCTACGTATCCCAGCCTGCCTTGCTATTGGGTGCGGCCAAGTAACTGAAGTCTAGGCAGAGGGTGTGAGCAGACATGTGCACGTTGCTTCATCAGCCTCCAACTATTTCTCCCTCTTCCCCTACTGGCTGGGTGGAGCACGTCTGGGAGGGGGCTCAGGCCACAGAAGCTGCAAGAGCCCCCGGAGGGAAGGAGTGTGGCTCCCAGAGCCATACCAGAAGGAGAGACGCCCAGAAAAGCCATGGGGCCAGGAGTGCCTGGGGCCCGGCATGGGCAGAAACCACAGCTTGTGGAGCTAAGTCGCTGTCTGGGTCTGTTTATTTTTAATGGTTTTCTATTTCATCTTATGGAGGCAGGTTCTCACTGTCATTCGGTCTGGAGTGAAGTGACACTATCGTAGGCCACTGCTGCCTCAACCTCCTGGGTGCCAGCGATCTTCTCATCTCAGTCTCTAGAGTAGCTAGGACGGCAGGCACCACCAGACTTGGCTAATTTTTTTTTTTTTTGAGTGGGAGTCTCACTCCGTCGCCCAGGCTGGAGCGCAGTGGCATGGCCATCCCAGCATCGACCTGTTGGGTGCCAGCAATCCTCCGGCCTCAGCCTTCCAAGGACCTGGAACTACAGGCGCGCATTACCACGCCCGGCTAGTTTTTGATTTATTGTAGAGACAAGGTCTCACCAAGTTGCCCGGGCCGGTCTTGAACCCGCAGGCTCAGGTAATCCACTCGCCTCGGCTTCCCAAAGTGCTGGGATGACAGGCTGAGCCACCGAGCCTGGCCTAATTTTTAATGAATTAATTTCTTTTGTAGAGACGGGGTCTCGTTGTGTTGCAAGCTAGTCTCCAACTCCTGGCCTCAAGCAATCCTCCCTCCGTGGCCTCTAGAGTAGCTGAGACTACAGGCTCCACCACACATTTTGTAAAAAATGTGTAGGAACAAGGTTTTGCTATGTTGCAGGCTGGCCTTGAACTCTTGGGCTCAAGCGGTTCTCCTGTCTCGGCCTCCCAAAATGCTGAGATTCTAGGTGTGCTCAGTGGTACAGGATTACCCAGCTAAGTCTGTTTATTGTAGCAGTTAGACTACTGTGCTTTTCATAACCATGGTTTATACCTTTTCACTTTTTTCTATTTTTCTTTTCCTTGACATTTTACTAAAACAATACACTATGCAATGTACTTGCCCCAGATTATAATTGGTCTCCAGTCAGCAAGACACATGTTCATCTTAAATTAATGCTTGCTCTTTTTTTTTTTTTTTTTTTTTTTTTGAGTTAGAGCCTCACTCTGTTGCCCAGACTGGAGTGCAGTGGCCGCTCCCGGCCACCGCAACCTCGACCCGCTGGGTTCCGGCGATCCTTCCGCCTCAGCCTTCCAAGTAGCTGGAACTACAGGCGCGCGCTACTACACTCGGCTAATTTTTTGATTTATTGTAGAGATGAGGTCTCACCAAGTTGCCCAGGCAGGTCTCGAACCCGCGGGCTCAGACAATCCACTCACCTCAGCCTCCCAAGGCGCGGGATTACAGGCTGAGCCACCGAGCCCAGTTAATGCTTGCTCTTTGAGAGGTGGCCTCATTAAAAATTATGAGGGAGATATGTCCCATGAAGAATCTCCAAGCCCCGACACCTTAAGTGGCCCGGTGCCTCGGCCTAGGGGGCCAACTGCCAGGTCCTGACTCGCTATTTACCACCTCCCTGTGTCTGACTCTGACAACCAAATACTTGGAACAGCCTTTTGCTTGCCAGGCAAGTCAGCTCCAGGATCCTGGGTCTTTTGCCTGAGTGCCTCTCTCTGAGGAACTCTGGCCTGCCTGACCACCCCCGACGGCACCCCCCCCCTCCCCGCCACATCCTCAGGTTGTAGCTGCTGCAGGCATTGGAGAACTTTAACCTTTTCACCTGCTCCCGGATCTGAGCCACTCAACAGAAGTCAGGTGTGTAATAGGATAGCCTATATGTTGATACACGTGTTCATTCTTTCATTCATTTATTCATTCACCATTTGTTGAGCACGTGCCAGGCTCTGTGAGGGGCTAGAGAGACCAGCGGGCCTGGCTCGGTCCCTACCCTCAGAGAATTTACACTCTAGTGGGAGGAAGAGGAGGGAGGAGGAGATACATGTAAGTGAAGGCAGGTAGGCTCTTATGCAAATCGTGTGACAGAGGGATGCTGGGGTGGGTATGTGTCCAAATGAACTGAGCCGTCCAAACTGAAGGTTTATACATTTTATTGTATGCAATTGAATATATTTTTTAAAGTGCTTTTTAAACAAACAAACAAGCAAAACAAAACAACTATTAAAGCCTTTTTAAAAATAGCATCTGTGGCCAGGCGCAGTGGCTCAGCCTGTCATCCCAGCACTTTGATTGACTGAGCCCGGGGTTCGAGACCAGCCTGGGCAGCTTGGCGAGACCTCGACTCTACAGTAAATCACAAAAACTAGCCAGGCGTGGTATTGCATGCCTGTCGTTCCAGCTACTTGGAAGGCTGAGGTGGAAGGATCGCCTAAGTCCAGCAGGTGGAGGCTGCGGTGGCCGTGGTGAGCATGCCGCTGCACTCCAGCCTGGGCAACAAGAGTGAGACTCCAACTCAAAAAAAAAAAGTATTTGTTAACCAAGTGTGGTGGTGCACAGCTGTGTAGTCCCAGCCACACTCAGGAGGATTGTTTGAGCCCAGAAGTTCCAGGTCAGCCTGGCAGGTCTGGTGAGGCCCTTTTTCCAAAAAAAAAGAAAAGAAAAAAAAAGCATTTGCGAATAGCTTTCCCCTTCCTCTGTTGTGGAGAAAGCTTCTCTTTTTCATGCTGCATTTATTTAAATATATTTACGTGCCATTTCTGATTTTTAGTTTGAGCCTTTATTTTCTTGATTTTAAAATATCAGGATGTTGACTGATCCTTTATAAACAAACCTACTTTGGGGTATTTTTGGCATTCTCATTTCACAAGCATAACACAAAGCAGTGCTAAAGTACTTGGAAAATATAAAGAGCCCTGGACATGCTAAATTGCAGCAGTGTAGGAGAGGGAAGAATTGCAGACGATGTAACAGTCTCCTGTACATTTTCGCCCCCCGAGGGACAAACTGAATTCATAGCTCTGAAAATAAGTTTCAGAATCAAAACAGAACAACTTAAACTCCAGAACCCAAAATGTCAAACAAAACCAACCAAAAAAAAAAAAAAAAGCGACAACCGGAAAACAAACTGCCAGTTCCAAATGCTATAACGACAGCAACAGAGTGATTTTTTTTATAAAAGCACAGAAAAATAACAAGCCATCAGATAGGAGCTTTGAAGCATATGTTTTGAAGTGATTTTCGGAAAGAAACAGTTCTAATTTTCAAGTGTCGGAATCCTGACACACTCAGTGCTAGTAACACAGGCGGCTGTAACCGACGTGGGGCCGTGACCACGTCTGTCGACCAGGCAGCCCCCCCAGTTTTGAAAGTGGGAAGAAAGACAGAAAGTGGTTCCTTCAGCGGTGACAGTTCAGCTGCAGCCCTGACTCAGATCCCCTTTCGTCTGAGGACGGAATGACTGAATGACCGTTGCGAGGGTTTGGCATGAGTCTGGGTGCTGTGACACACACGCCCCAGAAGCTTTTCCTGCGTGCATCTCAGCCGCAGAACCATCATCCTGGGCCCGGCTTTTGCACGTCTGACTTACCCCTTGAAGAACTCCCAGGATGCCCCATGGGTTCTCAGGCGACATGAGTGGGAGGCTTTTCTGCGGGAAGTCCCTTCTCATCCCCTGAAGAATCATCTGTTTGCCCTTACGGAGAACCTCGTTCAACCTTCTGTTTCATAACTGAGGAAGCTGAGACAGAAAGGGGGGCAGCTCTCCTAATATAACCATCATCCCTGTTTCAAAAAGGAGGAACCAGAGCCTCCAGGCAGTCGTGCACTGTGCTCAGGGTCACCCAGTTAAAACGTAAGCCTCGGCAGTCCTGCCTCGGAGCCAGCCTTCTTAGTCACTACCTGAAACCTCACGCTAGTCTCGGTGCAGTAGCACACAAGGGTCGGGGCCGCCCAGCACAGTCAGCCGGCGTGGTTATTTCACGATTCATTTGTCACATTTTAGGTGCTCAAAAACATTGTTGGGCAGATGCTTGGATGAAGGTTCAGTGCACGGAACATAATGCCCCATCCTCTCACATCAATCTGCAACACAGTTTCAACAACATATTTGCGAGAGTGGTTCCAACCATATAGCAGTTAGTGAGATATCAGTTTCACTTCCTTTCGAAATTACCTGCTGTTTAAGTCCCCGTCTTAACAGAAAATAAAACACGGCAGTCATGAGAGGGGACGTGTACATTGCCTGCAAAGTGTCTGTGACTTTAGAACATGGCTGAGCTATAGATGAGTGTATGTTAAAGAAAATAAGAATAAGTCTAAACAAACAACCAATGGTGAAATGAAAACCATGACAGTTTTAAAATAGTGTAATATCAGCTTTTTGAAATTTCTGATAAAATGGTTATATATAGTAAATAATGGTCTGTATCGATCCAAAGAGGGGCCCCCAAAAAATCAAAAGAAATTTTTTCTGGGGGCAGTCTTCTCAGAGTACAGTCTTCTCCCGCTAGTTGAGTGTTCTAGAAACCCATCGGCATCAGGGTACCAGCTAGCATTGTGGTGAGAGGCTGCATTCGGCCTTGGCTAGTTTTCTTGGAGATTCTTTCACATATTCGCCTCTTCCAGGATGGATGATTTACAAGTGCACCTGCCCACACTGTGCTGAGTGTTCAGCAGTTTTTGAGCGAATATGGCATGACTTCTGTCCCCCACCCTCCCTATTCACCCAATCTCACACCAGTGACTTTTTTGTTTCCCTGGATTAAAAAAAAAAAACAGTTCTCAAAGGGATACGTTTTGCCTATGTGAAAGAGGTGAAACAAAAAAGGGCAGAAGCACTAAAGACATCAAAATCGATGCGTTCAAAGCTGTTTTGAGCAGTGGAGAGAGCATCTTGATAGGCGCATTGCATCAAACGGAGAGGACTTTGAAGGTGACTGAAGTTTAAGCACATAAGAATGAATACACATTTTTTTCAATAAATAAATTCCAGTTTTGTGGGGTCCCCTCATACCCATATTATCTATAGATTTTCCTAAATGAGGCTTGATTTAATAGCCAGTATGTTGCTGTCTGATACTTCTTTAGTCAAGACTCAAGGCCATCTAGCAGATATTGAGGAAAGGGCCAGCAGGGCAGACAAGCACTTCTCGTCATCTTTCAAAGCCACCACTCAGATTTTCTAGGATAACGTCAACTTCAAGAGTGCACCCTGCCCACAATCCTCATTATAAAACACCCAGATGCTTCTGAAATGTCCGCATTTTGACAGCCATATGCTGTCCCCAGACTTTGTCTCAGAGCCAAAAATCAATACATGCAACATCAATTTTCTCCACAAATATTTAACGGTCGTTCGTTATGCACTAGACCCCTGGGATGGAGGGGTGAGCATTTTCCCACCTCTGGGTGCAGAAAAACAAGTCGCTCTGTGTCAACTTGATGGCGAATTGCACATTAAAATTCAGTTGACGTCTAAACAAGGCTAAAATTGCCTCTTATTGTTAGATGTGTGATCACCTAGGAAACTTCCATAACGAAGAGGCAAAACTAGGTTTTTGTTTTCTCTTTTAAATTCTTTTTAGTATTACAGAAAGTAAAGGGTCTTTTAAAAATACAGATGGAAGAATTTTAAGGTATGAGTTCTAAACAGAGTTCATCCCTATACTAAGAGAACTCATGCATGCATACTTGCATTTTTGTCATAAAGGTAGATAATTCCTATAGGATATTGCAACCAAATGTATTCTTAGATTCCCATCACTTAATATTTTTACCACCACTCAATAATCTCAATAACTTTTGTGATTTTGTAAAAGTAATATCTACTCATTGTATAAAATATGAACTAAATGTCCAACCAAACAGAAATGGATGAATAGGCCGGGCTCAGTGACTCAGCCTGTAATCCTGCGCTTTTGGAGGCCAAGGTGAGTGGATTGCCTGAGCCCACGGGTTCGAGACCCACCTGGGCAACTTGGTGAGACCTCATCTCTACAATAAATCAAAAATTAGCCGGGCATGGTAGCGCGCGCCTGTAGTTCCAGCTACTTGGAAGGCTGAAGCAGAAGGATTGCTGGAGCACAGCAGGTCAAGGATGCGGTGGCCGGGAACGGCCACTGCACTCCAGCCTGGGGGACAGAGAGAGACTCCAACTCAAAAAAAAAAAAAAAAAGAAAGAAATGGATGAATTAATCATTGCAGATTCATACAAGAAAGCACTATGTATCCATTAAAAAGAATAAACGAGGCTTTCAGGGATTCATGTGAAAAAATCTCAAAGTTAATACTGAGCAAAAAAGAAATGGTAGTGTGATGCCATTCCTATAAAATTGTGAAGCCTACAACACAATGCCATATAGCATGTCTGTGGCCTCGTGTTGGTGTCCCCTACATGATGGCGTTGGGAGGTGGGGCTTTTGAGAGGCAATTAGGCCACAGAGGGACAGCCTTCATTAATGGGAGTAGTGTCCTTAGGAAAGAAGCCTAGGGAGCTCTGTCTCCCTCCTTCCGGCATGTGAAAAGACAGCGAGAAGATGGCCCTTCGCCACCTGGGGAGGGGCCTTCCAGAACCGACCATGCCAGCACCTGATCTTGGACTGAGCAGCCTCCAGAATTTGAGAAACACATTCCTGTTGTTCTAAGCCACTTTCTGATAGCACCCCCGACTCCCTGAGAAAATGGCTGCTGACAGTAAGAACGGAGAACCCTGTGCGGCTTGATAAAGACCAGAAATGAGACCAAGGAGGGTATCCGGGGGAGGAAGGCGGCCAGGGTGTCTGTTCTAGAACCCGGTGATCAGCTCCAGAGAGGAAGTGCAGGTGACTCTACGATGCACCTGCATGGTTTCCCTTTCCTAAAGAATCCAGCATGCTCAGTGCCTGCAAAATTCAAATATGGCTACATAAGCTCCCGCAGTCTGCTTTCCTTATTCCTTTCACCCGAGGAGCACTAGATAACTTGCAGACACTTGATCTAAATATCCTTTGTGCCGTAAAGCTATTGGTGCACAAGTCTCCAGGTTTCCATACAAGAAACTGAGTTTCAAGGAGTGTATTGTTCGAATCACGGTTACTGGCTGGGACACGGAGAATAAAGGTCAAGTCTTCTAAGACTCAGGGGAAAAAAAAGAATCATAGCACTAACTGCCTTAGTCCAATGTTAGAAAGTGGCTGTTTCCTATACTTTAACAATTTTTAAAGTTATTTAAGTCAGGAGAGTAACCACGGATCCTGTGACTTCCTTATGAAGCACAAAACTTGTTGTTCCCTTGTGATTCTAAAAAGTAACAAGGGAAAAAAAGGAAAGGAAAAAAATGTAAAATTAGCATAGCAAATGTTGAGATTGGGCACTGTTGAGTTTTAGATTGTGGGATATTTGTTATAATATGTTTTACGCTTTTCTAACTTTCCTAACTTTAAAAGTAAGTTATTGAAGGTAGAAATAAAAGAAAAATTTAAAAATTTTGACAGGTCAAAAAAAATTGTCATTTGACCACCCAGAAGTTACCACTTTCACATTTTGGTATATATTCTATAGTCATATACGGGGAGAAATGAGACCAAACTTTTGTTGCCGTTTTAAAAATTGTATTGCAAACATATTTTTGCAGCATTCAATATTTATCTTCACATCTTTCCTAAATGACATTTCGTTGTATATCAGTAACATGTTTTATTCTATGGAACCTACCTTCGCAGAAATGTAGGTTGATTTTAAATGTTTTAATGAATGTTCTTGTATATGTATTTTAATCCGTAACCATGATTACTTTCTTGAACTATAGTCTATAAGTAAAATTTCTGGGTCAAAACTATCCACAGTTTTTTGGACTCAAAGTATATTTTGAAATTGCCAAGCTGGGCTCGGTGGCTCAGCCTGTAATCCCACGCCTTTGGGAGGCTGAAGTGAGTGGATTGCCTGAGCCCGCGGGTTCGAGACCCGCCTGGGCAGCGAGACCTCATCTCTACAATAAATCAAAAAAATTAGCCGGGCGTGGTAGCGTGTGCCTGTAGTTCCAGCTACTTGGAAGGCCGAGGCGGAAGGATCGCCGGAGCCCAACAGGTCGAGGCTGCGGTGGCCAAGAGCGGCCACTGCACTCCAGTCTGGGCGACAGAGTGAGACTCCAACTCAAAAAAAAAAAAAAAAAAAAAAGAAATTGCCAAATTTCAAGTAATATAATCCAAAAAGATGATATGAAGTTCCACCAATAGAATATGGGCAAGCCTATTCTCTCAGGGTAGCATTTATCATTTTAAAAACTTTTTGGAAGTTACATGAAGAGGATTTTGCTCTTTCCACTTTGGGAAATCTCTTACATGCCTTTTCCTGAGTCTTAATTAGATCTTTTTACTTTTTTTTCTCTGATAACTCTTTAAGATTTTTATGTTAAATGTGTTGTCCTTTTCTCCCATGTTGTGATATTTCTTCCAGGTTATGGTTTGTCCTTGAATTTAGTTTAGAGTGTTTTTAATGTCCCAGAGTTTACAAAGCTAAATCTGTCAATATTTCCCTTTATGTTTTCTGCGTATGTGTATAATCCCCTATGCATTCTTTACCATTTATGTTTCATTTAGCATTTGGATAGCCAACCCATATGGAGTTTATTTTTGTATGTTTGGGCATATGGTGTTAGGAATCGGATCCCATTTCATTATGGATTGTTACACATAGTTGATCAGCTGTTTCAAAGGCACTTATTGAATAATCCAACCAACCTACTAATTTGAGGTTTTTTCTTTTCTTTTTTTTTTTTTTTTTTTGAGTTGGCGTCTCACTCTGTCGCCCAGACTGGAGTGCAGTGGCCGCTCCCGGCCACCGCAGCCTCGAGCTGCTGGGCTCCAGCGATCCTTCCGCCTCAGCCTTCCGAGTAGCCGGAATTACAGGCGCGCGCTACCACGCCCGGCTGATTTTTTGATTTATTGTAGAGATGAGGTCTCGCTGCCCAGGCGGGTCTCGAACCCGCAGGCTCAGGCAATCCACTCACCTCAGCCTCCCAAAGGCGCGGGATTACAGGCTGAGCCCACCGAGCCCGGCGTGAGTTTTTTTCAATACCCATCTTTAAAAATGTGACACTCTGACACGTGATAATTGTACAGATTTAGGGGATGCAATGTGCTGCTTGCATACATTTATGCATTATATTCATATAATGGTCAAATCAGGGTAATTAGCATATTCATCATCTTAAGCATTTTTTTTTTTTTTTGAGTTGGGGTTTCACTCCGTCACCCAGGCTGCAGTGCAGTGGCACGATCAGGGCTCACCGCAGCCTCAGCCTCGCAGGCTCAGGGGCAATCCTTCCGCCTCAGCCTCCTGAGTAGCTGGGACTACAGGCACATGCCACCACACACATTTGAGAAATGTTTTGATTTTTCTGTAGAAATGAGGTCTCATTATGTCACCCAGTCTGGTCTCCAACTCCTGGGCTCAAGCAATCCCCCTGCCTCATTCTCCCAAAGTGCTGAGATTACAGGTGTGAGCCACCACGCCTGGACCATCATCGTTAGCATTTATAATTTCTTTGTGATGAGAACATGCCAACATCTGTCTAATACCTCTTTTGAAGTATGCAATACATTAGTAACTTTTGTCATCCTACGATCCCAGAGAGCGCCAGAACGTATTCTCCCATCTAACTGTGGCTTTGTACCCACTGGCCAATCTCTCACCAGCACCTGCTCCTCCTCCTCCTCCTCCGGTAATCACTATGGATCTACTTCTATGAGAACAACGTCGTAGATTCCACATACCAGTGACATTGTACGGTATTTGCCTGGCCTATTTTGCTTTACATAATGTCCTCCGGTTTATCCGTATTGCCCCAAATGACAGGATTTCATTCTTTTTGTGACCGAATAGTATTCTGTGATGTGTATCTACCACATTGTCTTTACCCATTCATCAGTTGATGGACGTTTAGGTTGATTCCACGTCTTGGCTGTTGTAAGTAACTGCTGTAATGAACATAAGTGCATATATCTCTTCAACATCTGATTTTATTTTCTTTGAATATATATACCCAGCAATGGGATTCTGGGTCATATGTAGTGCGATTTTTACTTTTTTGAGGAAACGCTCTACTGTTTTGCACGAAGGCTGTACTAATTTGCATTCCCACTGGCTGGAGGCAAGTGTTTCCTTTTCTCTGCATCCTCTCTGACACGTGTTACCTTTGGATTTTTTTTTTTTTTTTTTTGAGTCGGAGTCTCACTGTTACCCAGGCTGGAGGGCAGTGGCACCCTCATGGCCACTGCAGCCTCGACCTGCTGGGCTCAGGTAATCCTTCCACCTCAGCCTTCCAAGCAGCTGGAACCACAGGTGTGCACCACCACACCACACCCGGCTAAGTTTTTTATTTATTGTAGAGATGAGGTCTCGCCAAGTTGCCCAAGCTGGTCTCAAACTCACGGGCTCAGGCAATCCTCTCACCTTGGCCTCCCAAAGTGCTGGCATTATAGGCATGAGCCACCGCGCCCAGCCTACCTTTTGATTTTTTGGTAGTAGCCATTCTAACTGGAGTGAGATGATATCTAATTGTAGTTTGATTTGCATTTTCCCGAAGATTAGTGATGTTGAGCATTTTTTCATGTATCATTTGTGTGTCTTTTGAGAAATGTCTGTTTGGGTCTTTTGTCCATTTTTAAAATTGGGTTAATTCTTCTGTTGTTGTTGACTTGTTTGAATTTCTTATATATTTTGGAAGTTATGAATTTTCTGCCATCTTCCCAAGCTCAAATAAAACAATTTATCTTTTTTTTTTTTTTTGAGTCCAACTCTCACTCTGTCGCCCAGGCTGGAGTGCAGTGGCACGCTCACAGTCACCTCATCCTCAACCTGCTAGGCTTAGGCGATCCTTCTGCCTCAGTCTTCCAAGTAGCTGGAACTAAAGGTGCAAGCCACCACACTCAGCTAATTTTTTTTTTTAAATTTAGTGTAGAGACAAGGTCTCACCAAGTTGCCCAGGCTGGTCTTGAACCCCTGGGCTCAGGCAATCCTCTCGCCTCAGCCTCCTAAAGTGCTGGGATTACAGGCTGAGCCACCATGCCCAGCCAATAAAACAATTTTAATACAAAAGATATATTCCTAGCACATTTTTAAACAAACTTTAAAAATAAGTTTTTCTAGAGCTCACATTGTGTTAAAAGTTTCAGTGCAATCTAACTTGAGCTGTTGATTTTTCTTATTTTTACTTCCCTTAGAATTTGAATCTACTTATGTCTAGAGATGAAAAAGCATATGGGATATGATCTACTGATTCTGTCATTTAAAATAATTATGCTCAAAATCCCAGGAACTTGAACTAATAAGCAAAATAATTACCTTATATCACGTGCAAAGACTTAAGCAATTCTAATTCTTCATTGGCTAAAATTTTAAAAATAGGAAACCACAAGTCTGGGATATGTTCACCTTTATTTAAGCGTCTGCATATTATCATCCAAGTTGTTGAAATTACAGTGTTATGCCTACATGTCTTATTCCCTCTTGGGTCAGTGGAAAAGAATGAAAATTCAAGGGACATCATCATAACTTATTCCTATCCCCTTTCTCACCTATACCTTTCTTCTGTGTCCTCTTCTCAAATTACGTGAATAAAACACTGTTATTGCCTTAAGGGAAAGGATATACATAAGTGTTTCTTCATTGGATAAGCTGAAAATGTTGCTTTCTTTAATTAATTGAGCTGTAAATATGTACCCCATGAAGCTGCCAGGAATTTATGGACGATTCAAGTGAATTTTCTCAGAAGAACATGTCTCAGCGCCCATCCTTCTAAATCTCTAAAAAACTCGACAGCAAGCCAGACTCGGTGGCTCAACCTGTAATCCTAGAGCTTTGGGAGGCCGAGGTGAGTGGATTGCCTGAGTCCGTGGGTTCGAGACTCACCTGGGCAACTTGGCCAGACCTCATCTCTACAGTAAATCAAAAATTATCCGAGCGTGGTAGTGCACGCCTGTAGTTCCAGCTACTCGAAAGGCTGAGGCGGAAGGATCGCCGGAGCCCAGCAGGTCGAGGCTGCGGTGGCTGGGAGCGGCCATTGCACTCCAGTCTGGGCAACAGAGTGAGACTCCAACTCAGAAAAAACCAAAAAACAAAAAAAACACTCAACAGCAACTTCACATCATGGACGTTTTAATATACGCAACTATGGAGAGACTAGTCACAGTGAACTACCGTGTGTCCTAAATTTCAACTTTAATGATTATACACATTCTTATGCTTTCTGAGAGTGACGTTTACCTCCATTTCTTCTGCTAAGGCGCTCTCTGCGTTGGTCTTCTGTCTGCCCCGTCTTAGTCCTCTTCTCTTTAAATTGTCAGTTTCCCCTCAAGCTCAACTCCTCCCCTGGCTTTATCTGCCATCGTCAACCAACTCCTAAATTCACACACTACTCAGATCACTTTCTAAGACATCAAACTCGCTCTGCCCAAAGAAGAATGCATCATCGATCACACTTCCTTCTACCAGCTCCTCCTTTAGAAGAAGCATTTCTCAAGAAATGCTCTCTCCATCCAATTAGTCATACCAGAAATCAAGAGATGACGTTTGGTAACCCTCTCTTTCACAATAAATCTTCGCATTCATCGATTCAGTCTTTGTCTCCCGAACACTTTTCAAATGTGTCTACTTTCTTTCATCTGCAGGGCAAACTCTAGAGCGGTGTTGTCTGATCAAATATAATGCAATCCACACACGTGGGTCACTCATAATGATACGTTTTTCAGTAGTCATACAAAAAAAGTAAAAAGAAACTGGCGAAATCAAATTTAATAAGGTATCTTTTTTAACTCAATAGATCCAAAATGTCATTTTAACGTGGAAGCAATGTTAAAAAATAGGAAAAGATATTTTGCTTTTTTCTTCCTAAATCTTTGAAATCTGTTGTTTATTTATACTTAAAGCACATCTTAGTTTGGACAGGTCACATTTCTTTTTTTTTTTTTGAGTTGGAGTCTCACTCCATTGCCCAGATTGGAGTGCAGTGGCATGCTCCCGGATACCGCAGCCTCGACCTGCTGGGCTCCGGCGATCCTTCCACCTCATCCTTCCAAGTAGCTGAAACTACAGGCACACGCTACCATGCCTGGCTAATTTTTGATTTATTGTAGAGATGAGGTCCCTCCAAGTTGCCTGGGTGGGTCTCGAACCTGCAGGCTCAGGCAATCCACTCACCTTGGCCTCCCAAAGCGCTGGGATTACAGGCTGAGCTTTGTACAAACTTAAAATATCTTTGCTCCTGCTGGACGTGGTGGCTCAAGCCTGTTATCCCAGCACTTTGGGAGGCCGAGGCGAAAGGATTACTTGAGCTCAGAGGTTTGAGAACAGCCTGGGCAACTTGATGAGACCTTGTCTCTACAATTAATCAAAAAATAACCCGGATGTGGTAGTGCACGCCTGTACGCGGAAGGCTGAAGCAGAAGGATTGCCTGAGCCCAGTAGGTCTAGGCTGCGGTGGCCGTGAGCGTGTCACCGCACTGCTGTTCATCCTTCATCCTTAGCCTAAGTGCCACTACCAGAAATCTTCCTTGATATCCTTCTACTCTCCACCCCCAGAGCAGGCTGGGATCCCAATGATACAGTACGTACGCTTTATTCATAGCAAACATGATTTATTATCTGTCGAACACAGGCCTGCCGTTCCATACTACTGGTCACTCTTGTTCATCTTGTACACCAAGAACAGTGCTTGGCACTGAATACATATTTATTGACCGTGTCAATTGACCCTTTCAACACCTTCCTATGATAAAAGCTGAGCTAGATAGGTTTAGACCATCAGGAGTCACATGCCCAGGCTCTGGGAGGAACTCTTTTTTTTTTTTTTTTTTTTAGGTAGTGCAAAGCTGCCCCATTCTTGAACAAAATTAATGTTCTGTTAGCAAAAAACACAGGAAGAACTGGCTTCTGGGTCGGCTGCCAACACTGTCTACCAGTGTTTCCAATTTATCGTTGTGATATACCACTCACCTATTTTGGCTTACATCAGCCCAGGAAAAGCAAGACGTAGTCATCTGGAGAGAAATTTGCAGATGAAGGAGTTTTGTTTTGATCTAAAAATAAAGGAGGGCCGGGCTCAGTGGCTCAGCCTGTAATCCCACACCTTTGGCAGGCTGAGGTGAGTGGATTGCCTGAGCCCGCGGGTTCGAGACCCACCTGGGCAGCGAGACCTCATCTCTACAATAAATCAAAAACATCAGCTGAGCGTGGTAGCGCGTGCCTGTAATTCCAGCTACTCGGAAGGCTGAGGCGGAAGGATCGCCGGAGCCCAGCAGGTCGAGGCGGTGGTGGCCGGGAGCGGCCACTGCACTCCAGTCTGGGCGACAGAGTGAGACTCCAACTAAAATAAATAAAATAAAATAAAAATAAAATAAAATAAAAATAAAGGAGAAGAAATGTGATTAACCAGGACTTACACTTTCTTGTATCACCTCATTCGGTCCTCCCAACATTTCTGGAAACCTCAGTAGGTTGGTGATGGTTTTTGTTGTTGTTGTTTCTTTTTGTTTGTTTGTTTTGAGTTGATGTCTCACTCTTGCTCAGGCTGGAGTGCAGTGGCAATATCCTGGACTCAAGCAATCCTCCTGCCTCGGTCCCTGGAGTAGCTGGGACAAAAGGCACACACCACCACACCCGGCTAATTTTTTGACTTTTTCTAGAGACACCGTCTTGCTATATTGTCTAAGCTTGTCTCAAACTCCTGGCTCAAGTGATCCTCTGGCCTCAGCCTCCCCAAGTGCCAGGATTGCAGGCCTGGTTTTATTCTTATCATCACACACAACTGGCAAAGGAGAAACCACCAATCAGAAAGGTTAGGTGATATTGTCCAAGGGCACTGGGGAATTACATGTCAGGACCTGGAGAGGGACGCTGGTATTTGTGCTGAGTCCCAAATCCGGACGCTTTGCCCTTCCCCAGGGGCTCTCAGAGCCACAGCACCACCGGAAAACTTGCTAGAAGAGCAAATCTTCAGACCCAATCAATCAGAAACTCTAGGGGTGTGGCCCAGCCACTGTGTCTTCAAGCCCTCGGTAGTTCCGCCTCACACTGCAGAGTGAGTACCCCTGTGGGATGCCCGCTGCCCACACTGCTTTCCCCTAAGGGTGTCCCTTTTATTTATTTTTTATTTTTTATTTTTTTGAGTCGGAGTCTCACTCTGTCACCCAGACTGGAGTGCAGTGGCCGCTCCCGGCCACCGCAGCCTCGACCTGCTGGGCTCCGGCGATCCTCCCGCCTCAGCCTTCCAAGTAGCTGGAACAACAGGCACGCGCTACCACGCCCGGCTGATTTTTTGATTGATTGTATAGATGAGGTCTCGCTGCCCGGGCGGGTCTCGAACCCGCGGGCTCAGGCAATCCACTCACCTCAGCCTCCCAAAGGCGCGGGATTGTTTTTTTTAACGGGCTGTTCTATGGTTCAGCAGGGAAAGGAAAGAACTGCCTTTTCCTAAAGCTTAGCCCAGGACCCTCCCACCCCCACCCAGCCAAGTCAACATGTCTTTGCCTTCTGGATTCAGAGCGCTCTTGGACTTAGGGACCCACTCATTGGGCCCCGTTTTCGAGTTTGCATTCCTGAATCAAGGGAGTAGTGGCAAGTTACACCCACCAGCAGCCTAAGTTCTGTCTGTATTCGAGCCTCAAAGACAGCCAGGGAGAGCGCAGCTCCGAGATTTATCTTCCTATGCTTAATAATGAGTCACGCTGAATACTCTGCCGCCAGAATAAAGGCTCTTTGTCTTCTCTTTCTCAGACCCCTCTGTGATCCAACGTTCTCACCACCAAACCTGCAGTCTTTCTCTTTCCCCGAGAAAACACACACACACACACACACACACACACACACACACACACGCCATTTTAGTGAGTAATAATCACTCCTGACAAAGATGCCCTAATTTTAGCACAGGATACATTAATCTCCCTCCAACTTTGATCCTGTCTCTTGTTACATCACCAGCACGACCGTAATTCTAACCCACAAATCATGGCCCTCTGCCCTGCCTGCTGTCTGTTCTCTGCATTTCTGCCACCTTTGTGAGAACAAAAGCAGAAACAGGCCCAGGCTCAATTTCAGGTTCAGTTGAAAGGAGCGACGTCTGTCTCTCTGGGTTTGGGGCCCTGGTGTTCTCTGCCAGTCACCACCTGGTTAGTCACAGACTCTTGCTACTTCCTGGCCTTCCCAGAGTTCTAAAGTCACACCTCACCATATTGTCAGCCCCAAGAGCACATCTGACATCACACTGACATGTCCTATTGAAACTTACTTGCATCCAGGCACAAAGGCTGAGGCAGGAAGATGGCTTGAGCTCAGGAGTTCGAGACCAGCCTAGGCAACAGAGTGAAGCTCCGGGATCTCCAAAAAAAAAAAAAAAAAATTAGCCAGGTGTGGTGGCTGTAGTCCCAGCTACTGGGAAGGCTGAGGCAGAAGGATTGCCTGAGCCCAAGAGGTTGAGGCTGAGGCGACCTGGAATTGTGCCACTGCACTCCAGCTTGGGCAACAGAATGAGATCCTGACTCAAAACAACAACAACAAAACCAGCAACAACAAGAAACAAAAACTACTTGCAGATAGGATGGAGGAATTGTTTCCCTCCAGTTTCTCATCTATACCACAGGCCTTCTACTGTGGCTCTCAAATTCTAGGGTCCATTAGAATAACCTGGAGGACTTGTTTAAAGAGAAAACAGACTGCTGGGCCCTCCACAGGGCTTCTGATTCAATGGGTCTGTGGTGTGGCCCAATCGTTTGCATTTCTACATGGGGCCCACGTGATGGCTGCTGCAACCTGTCCAGAAACCAACCCCTTAGGTGCGCTGGTGATGTTAAGATCAGAAATGCCACCTGTCAAGTGCCCAGTTCAAAGCAACCACCCGACGTCCTCCCTGTTTGTCCCACATTTCCTCAAAGGGAAGGAAATAGATGATAAGCATGAATGAATGACCCTGGATTTAAATGGAATTGAGCTGAATTCAGTTATCTTTGGGCAAGCTTTTCTGGATGTAAACCAAAGAGACGTTTCTGAGGAAACACATGAAAGGAAATAATTTAGATAAATGAACATTTAGAAGTTAATGACAGGTATCAGTTAAGGCATCCGACAATGGGCACTCCTATGAACTGCTGGTGGAAAAATAAACATAGATCTAATTTTAAAGGGCCATTCAGTAGACCTACCAAAATGCGTTTTACTTCTAGAAATATTTTTTTTCAGAAATACACACAGATGAACAAGGACACGGGGCAACATATTTGCATAGCAGCTCCTAAGCTCAAGTATGCAAGATATGTAATTTTTTCCCCATGTCACCTTGATTTATATTGCAAGCCGATGGCACCAGGCGGTAAAAATAAATCTCATTCATTTCAGATTCATCCCTTGACATTTTCCGGAGTTGCGTCTGAGACCCAGGAGGCATGGACAGAGCAGGGGTGTTGGGTGTGTGCGCGGTATCTGGCCTTATGTCTAATCCGTCCACGCTGTCATCTCCCAACTTGGCCAGCATTCTGCTGGTGTTTGGCAGGTTTTCTGCACAGTCTGCCTCTGCCTCACTGTGTGACCTTCACCTGTGGTTCCGCCCTGTCTGCTCCATCACTGTCACCTGCTGTTTCTATTGTCCTCGTACCATGGTGGACTGCCAGATACCACGGGAAGCTGAGTCCTCGTTTCCTTTGGTGACACAACCAGAAGCTTGGGATTCTTCTGCTCTCTCTTGCATCTCGTAAATTCTGAGCTTGTCTAAGGCTCTCATCAGCTATAACCTACTTATTTTAGTTCTACAGTTAGAACATATCAATACATCTCACCAACTAGCTTTGAGAATGTCACCGATTGCCATTTGAAACCTTGTGTTACTTTAGTTTTTATCAGATACCGAAGGGGAAAAAAAAACCCATTTGGTTATCTTCTATGGTGAAAAATCTTGTTTTCAAGACAAGTCCCAGATGTGAGCCACTTCTTAATCAGGGACTCTGATTATAACTTAGCAACATGCAAGACTGTGTTAACTATATATAGCTGTGTTTTTTTAATAGCCATTAAATGAGCCTCTGGTGGTCGAAATAGGCTTCTTTTTCATTTTCAACATGACGGCAGCTGTTTATCCTTAATTTTGAGAATAATTTGAAGAGCTATGCACCTCACTTCTTGCTAAAAAAAACAGATATGATTCACTGTTTAGATACAGAAAGAAATATGTTAAATCATCCAACCACTGCTGCTTGGAATAGACTTCTCTAAAACATATTTTGGTTGTGTAACTGTTCTGAACTAAACTCGGCTTGCCAAGTCACTGGTTGTTACATAACCTCAGAGAAAACACAAACATAAAAAATAGAGACAGAATTAAATAAAAGACAAAGAGGTTGAAGCATTTCAGCACGCATTTTTAAGCACCCATCGTGTGCCAGATGTTGAAGATACAGAGACAGATGGGACACGGCTCTGTCACTGAGATCTCAGACCGGACAGGGAGAGAATCCAGTAATAAAGACAAAGTTCTATCCAACAGGAAACACAGGGCACAGAGCCAGGTCGCATTTACCCTGTCTGAAGGAAGCCTTCCTGGCGGAGATAAAGTTTAATCTGTGGTGGGAGAGGGGAAGAAGCATATTCAAGAAACAGGGACAGAATTTGCCAAGAGAGGCCAAGCTTGGCGACGGTGAAGAGCGTCTGACTGACCGCTATAGCCTTGTGTCTGGAAGAGAGCCTGAGTCATAAAAGGCGGTAAGTGGATCTTGGTCAAATGAAGGAAAGCATGGTTTCAGGCAAGGGTAAGTGGCTCCAGGTTGTTCTATCTGACGAAGGCCCAGAAATATTGGGATTGACAACTGAGAGAAGCTGGAAGGGTAAAGACCAACACCATAACTGTGATCTTCCAAGGAATCAGGATTTTGTCTCACAAAAGTCGTCTGAGTAGGACAATAACACAGGTAGAGTGTTTAGTAAAACCTTCAGCAGATCTTTCCAAGTGCTTGGGACTAGGGTTTACAGGTGAGGACTGATGCTCAGCACAGCATATCATGAAAAGAATTTGCAGGTAACAGGTTTTCCTTGACTTCCCCTGGAACACACACACACACACACACACACACACACACACACACACATTCGCGTGCTCCTGTGACTCTGGGGAAGAGGAAATGCCAGCACCACATTCCTGGTGAGAAGGTCGCCTCTCACCACAGAAGACCACTCTTTTAAAATGTCCTTACTTTCTCATTGATTACTTAGAGATTGAGTTGTTTCAAAAACTCTGAGCAGAATATTTTTCCTGACTCAGGTCACTGCCTTTATTAAATAGAGGTGAGTTTCTAGAATCACTTTTCTTTGAAATTTGTATTATAGTTTTTTTAAATGGATGGATTTTTTTCTCTTAACACAACTTGCCCTCCACAAAGGCGGTTCAGTACTGCACTCTGCAGACAGATGTGTCCGCTTCCTAGTCACTGAACAGGCTGGGCACGTCTGTCTCGGATTTATTCCTTCAGACTGAGCAGAGTCAAGATGAGAAAGATAGAGTAAAATAGCAGTCATTCCTTCTGAATTTACTTTTTGCTTTTTTTGGTTGGGCAGTTGCCTCATTCCACACAGACTTTCTGTGGTGCTTATGTATTATTTTCTAAGGGAGAGGCTGTGATCTGATCTGTATTCTAGGTCTTACTTAACACACGGGGGATGCCCACTACATATCTATCAGGAAGACATCGCTGAACGACTAAACACTAGGCACGCCCTGTTCATCTGTCCTCCTAGCTTCTAGTACAGAACCATCACAGGGAGAAGAGGGGTCGGAAAGATCAGTGAATGAATTTATTGGCAAGTACTGCCAAAATTTTGCTGCTTGTAATGAAATCATTTCCTGGTCTTCTCCCATGAATCACAAGGAAAGTAGTCTCACATTAGTAACAAGTCTGAGTTTAAGTAAATGTTTAAGCAGAGGTTAAAGGCCATAAGCTCTGTTAATCATCCATTCACAAACACAGGACTCCTAAAATACCTTCTCGCACCCCCAAATCAAGATAATAATACCAGTCTATGTGACAGTCATAATATTACCTCTGATTATTCAAAATTGAATAATATTCAGTACCATTTCAGAGATCAATAGGTTTTATTTCTTCAAAGCTATTCATTGATTAGATTCAATCATTTAAAAAGCATTGGGGTATTGACAGAGGACACCGTCTAGCTCCAGGCATTGTTCTAGGCTCTAGAAAACAGGTAAAAACTCCAGCTTTAATGGAGATTGCATTCTATTGGAGCAGTTAAGTAGTTAATAAAATATTTACAACACTTAATTTAATCAAATATTCAACTTTCACTCAAGCATCGACTGCTTTTTTTTTTTTCTGAGTTGGAGTCTCACTGTCGCCCAGACTAGAGTGCAGTGGCCACTCCCGGCCACTGCAGCCTCGACCTGCTGGGCTCCCGTGATCCTTCCGCCTCAGCCTTCCAAGTAGCTGGAACTACAGGCATACACTACCATGCCCAGCTAATTTTTTTAATTTATTGTAGAGATGAGAGTCTCGCCTGCCCAGGCGGGTCTCGAACCGGGGGGCTCAGGCAATCCACTCACCTCAGCCTCCCAAAGGCGCAGGATGACAGGCTGAGCCATCGAGCCCGGCTCACCTGCTTTTAATTCAACTGCCTTTTACTGGAAAATCCACAAGGCAGGTATTAGAGCTAGGGCACCAGCCAAGCTCTTTGGATTACAGAATTTATGTTTTGCTCGTAGCACTGTGACAAGTACTTGTCTTTCTATTCAACTTGTTCAGGGTCAGTTTAGGGAAGCTACAAGAGCCCTTCCAATGCTAAGGCTTTCTTTTTCTGGTCTTATAATAAAATGTTCTAATACTAAGACAACCTCCAGAAAATTGGGTTTCAATTTGAAAATGCAGATAATAAGGCAAAACATAATACTGAGATGACACTTCCTAAAGAGTTCTGCAAGCAAAGCTCATAAAAACCCTGGGAATAAAAATGCAGAATAATCACGCCCTTCTAGATCTGATTAAGAAGACAGAAATTATATGTCGTGTTGGAACTATTCCATTTTATAGACAAATAGATGAACCTTTATTCTTCCAGAATTGTTTTGAAATGGGTTTCTCAGGATAATTAAGAACTGTCGGGGCCGGGCTTGGAGACTCAGCCTGTCATCCCAGCACTTCGGGAGGCCGAGGCAAATGGACTGCCTGAGCTGGCCCCGGGAACTTGGCAAGACCTTGTCTCTATAATAAAATAAAAAATTAGCCGGGCATGGTAGTGCCCACCTGTAGTTCCAGCTACTTGGAAGGCTGAGGCAGAAGGATGGCTGGAACCCAGCGGGTCAATGCTGGGGTGGCCCTGAGCGTGCCAGTGCTCTCCAGCCTGGGCGACAGAGTGAGACTCCAACTCAAAAAAAAAAAAAAAAAGAACTATCAGAGAGTAGAATGGTGATTATCAGAAGTCTGAGGGGGGATTGAAGGAATGTTGGTCAAAGGATAAAAAACTTCAGTTAGATAGAAAGAATAAGTTCAAGAGATCTATTGAACAGCATGAGGTGACAGCTAATAACAGTGTATTGAGTTTTAGGAGTAGATTTTAAGTGTTCTTTCCACAAAAAAGATAAGTATTTAAAGTAATGCTTGTGTTAATAACTTGATTTAACCATTCCACGTATTTCAAAACATGTACACAATAAATAGATACAACTTTTATTTTTCAAGTAAAATGAATAAACTTTTTAAAAGAACTGATTGCTTCTTATAAAGGAGGTACCGTATCTCCATATTATAAAAAGAGCTGAGCTGACTTTTTCCTACAGATGAGGTACTGTATCTCCATATTATAAAAGTACTTTAACCTCATCCAATATGATGGCCTTCTCCCTTCCCTGGAAGCCTCTCACAGCCAACTGCTTCCAATCTCTCTTGACTGCCTATTACTAACACCGAGTCCTGAGATGTTGGCTGAAGGGGTGCTTTTCCAAATCTCCTCCCAGGATAGGAATGCAACAAGGAAAACAGAGTCGGTTACTGCTTTCGACATGCAAAGCAGCTAGAGGGAGCGTCAAGCAGGGGTCTCTAGCCCTGACTGGGGACGCAGAGGCTTCCTGGTGAGGAATCAGGATGGGGACTCCTCCGGGAGGGTGCAGTGAGAAGGCAGATTACCTCTGTCTTTTGCTGGATCTTGTCTCGTCTACGGTGTTCCATATTCCTTACCTCCTCCACTCGGGACAGTGAGCTCTGTAAGTCGAGGCCCAGTTTGACATGCATTTCTTTCTTGCGCGGGATCTAGAAACACTCAGTTGAGTAGCCCCACCCTGCAACGCACAGGCGATTTGAAATAAGAGAAATCCGTCGGGCTCGGTGGCTCAGCCTGTCATCCCGCGCCTTTCAGAGGCTGAGGTGAGTGGATTGCCTGAGCCCGCGGGTTTGAGACCCGCCTGGGCAGGCGAGACCTCATCTCTACAATAAATAAAAAAATCAGCCGGGCGTGGTAGCGCGCGCCTGTAGTTCCAGCTACTTGGAAGGCTGAGGCGGAAGGATCGCCGGAGCCCAGTGGGTCGAGGCTGTGGTGGCCGGGAGCGGCCACTGCACTCCAGTCTGGGCGACAGAGTGAGACTCCAATTCGAAAAAAAAAAAGAAATAAGAGAAATCCGGTCCCAGTGCTAAGGTTCCTATCAATTGCAGTAGGAATACATCTTGCAGGAACTGAAATGTTGCTCATATGGAAGCAGGCATAGACACGTGAAGGCTTTTCAGGAGCAGGTGGGCAACTCGTGGCTTCCCTGTGCTGATGAAAGGCAGGCCGAGGACAGCTCCCAGGGAATCAGGTCCCTTGCCTTCAGAATGCGCATTTGCCTGCCCTCACAGGGAACAGGGTCCCAACATAAGTGAATTCCAAATGGTGCTAGAGAGAGGGAGACGCTTCAGACCATACATCAGAGGGAGAACATTATACTGGAACAAACATGGTTGGCACTGATGATCAGAGAGCTGACGCAAGACAAAGCAATTTCAGTCCAAAGAGACCGACAGAATCTTGACTTCCCTGATCTGTCTTCTGTCTCCGAAGTTCCAAGAGTTCACAGCAGGAATTTACCAACAGTGACTACCAATGCTGGCAAGTGTGTGGAAATATGACTCTTAAATCCAGTTTTTAGAAGTGTAGATGGATGCATTTTTGGAGGCCAATATGAATAGTATATGTAATTCTAAAAACACATACCTTTCATCCCGAAATTCTACTTTTAAAGAATGTATATACATATTGAAATTTTTGTCCTACAAATCTACAAGTATGATTATGCAAATATATCTAGAAGACATTACTCATTTTTTTTAAAGTCTGGGTTACACAGAGAGTATATAATATGGTTCTATTTCTAGTAACTAATAAAAGATAACATCATGTGTTTATATTTGAGTATAAACACTCCCCAAAAATTCTGGTACGGTCCTAAATGCTTACAGCAATCATCTCTGATTATCTTATAATGATTATCTATAGTGACATTAGAGGAAAACAGCTTCTTTATTACTTTTCTGTATTTTCAATCTTTTCAGAATAAATATGCTTGGCATTGATAATCAGAAGATCTGCTGTACTATTAAAGTTGAAAACCACCTTTTCTCATTCTGTGCGTATGTACTGTGCGTCCTGGGTGTCTGGTGAGTATCTCTCTGCTCCCAGCCCCATGGCTTAGACCCCGATCTCTAAATGGTGGTGACGCAGGACATCCTCACAATAGATTTAAGCTGGAAGAGAAAGAGGATGTTTGAAATGAGACATGCTGGGAAAGACATCTTGCAGTTTATTTGTGCATACGTGGAGACTGGCATCTAATTTTTCTTTCCTTTTTTTTTGTTTTGTTGAGGACTCATTCTGTTGTCTAGGCTGGAGTGCAGTGGCACCATTGTAGCTCACAGCAGCCTCAACCTCTCGGGCTCTTTATTTTTTTATTGTTTTTTTTGAGTTAGAGTCTCACTCTGTCGCCCAGACTGGAGTGCAGTGGCTGCTCCCAGCCACCGCAACCTCGACCTGCTGGGCTCTGGCGATCCTTCCGCCTCAGCCTTCCAAGTAGCCAGAACTACAGGCGCACGCTACCACGCCCAACTAATTTTTGATTTATTGTAGAGATGGGGTCTCGCCAAGTTGCCCAGGTGGGTCTTGAACCCGCGGGCTCAGGCAGTCCACTCACCTCAGCCTCCCAAAGAGCGGGATTACAGGCTGAGCCACCGAGCCCGGCTAATTTTTTAATTTTTAATTTTTGGTAGACACAAGGTATCACTATGTTGTCTAGCCTGGTCTTGAACTCCTGGACTCAAGCGATCCTCCTGCCTTGAGCTCTCAAAGTGCTGGATTACAGGCATGAAGCACCGTGCCTGGCCTGGTATCTGGTTTTTCATCACCCTCACACCCTCCCTGGAAAGTCTGCCTTTCTCTATGTGGATGTCAAGACACAGACACAGATTCTGCACCTGCCTCCCGGCCTCCCACACAAGGCCTGACTCCTTCCTGCTTCCATCTTCCAGTTAGGTGTCCAACCATAAGGCAATATTCCATTTTCTCTGGTTGGTAGATTGTTGGGAGCCAGCCTTGGAGGCCCACCTGATTGACAAAGTCCAGGTGCACTGAGGACCCCTGGCCGCAAAGCGAGTCCAGGCAGCTGAGGCCCTTCTGTCTTCCGTCTTTGCTGTTGGTACAGCTGAAGAAATTCTGTGCAGTCGTGGAAGAAGAAGATGGCATGATTATGCAAAGTACTCACAGCTAACCTGGAAATGTCATGGTTCATTTTCCCATTTTCCCACTATGCCACTTGGCCTTTTCTAACATATGCAAGGGTTAAACTCTGAAGCACATCAAGAATGCTTTCTTTCACTTGGTTATAAGTTACTAGATACTGCTTAAGTAAAAAATGATATAAATATATTCACTATTTGATTTAGGATTATGCCGTTTAGTGTTTAGACATAAGGTTCTTTAGAAGCACAAGTTTATAGTAAGTTCATTATGAGCTCATTATAAGTTCTAACACTTATCTAGGAGTTATGTAGGTGATTTATAACACTGTCTTCACAGACTTAGGATAAAGATTATCTTTAAGGTTTTTACTTAATTCAATAGTTAAAACTCTAAGGTAACATTTATAAAGTGGGTTTTCACTGAACTCATAATACACTAATCAGACACTTTTATGACAACTTAACTAGAGACAGAAAACAACCTTGGGGGCCTAGGAAACATTACTAAAAGCTTCTTTTGAGTTTTCTTTAGAAACAAGCACTGCAGAATAAGAGGAAAGTAACAAAGACACCTGGACAACAAAGGCAATTACAGAACTCTGAAGAACATAAAGCCCAGAAGGAAGACTACTGCTAAACTTTCTGGAGACAGTTCAAGGACTGTAATTCGGGACTTTGGACTAAAACTATCATCTTTGGCCTTATGAATAAGACTCATTGTCTGAATGTTTACAGGGTTCTTGGCTTGTTTATTGCTAAGACCACTAGATGGTGGTAACTTGTAGAGGATATGTACGTGAAGGAATTTTCTTTGTCTTGCCCCTTTACGAATGGTATAAAAACTCCGTGTTAACTAACATTAAATTGTCATCTGTTCAGGAAGCAAGTGTCCGGGTATATTATCTTCGTCTTTCGCCTATCCGTCTCTCTTTCAGGACATCTCACGACCCTCGCGGGGTGGGACCCCCGCAGTAGATGTTACTCTTGACTATACATTTTTTTTTTTTTGAGTTGGAGTCTCACTCTGTCACCCAGGCTGGAGTGCAGTGTCACACTCACGACCACCGCAGCCTCAACCTGCTGGGCTCAGGTTGGAACTACAGACACTCGCCACCACGCCCAGCTAATGTTGTGTTTTATTGTAGAGATGAGGTCTCACCAAGTTGCCCAGGCTGGTCTCGAACCCCCGGGCCCAGGCAATCCTCTTGCCTTGACCTCCCAAAGTGCTGGGATGACAGGCTGAGCCACCGCGCCCAACCTGACTGTGAACTTTTTGTGAGAGGCCGCTTTTTTTTTTTTTGTCCGCACAGAGATTCGACTGAAGCCAGTTAAACAGAGCACCCTACTGCCTTCCTTACTTGCATGAAGAGACAGAAAGCAGAGTGTCCTGCAAAATTTGGAACTATGAGGGGGACCCCCAAAAACCTGGAATTATTTTTTGGAGGGTGAGCCCCTTGTTGTACAGGCTTCTTCTATACTAGGAACCCACTGGCATCAGTATCCCAGCTAGCGTTGCTGCGAGAGGCTGTGTTCAGCTTCAGCGGATTTTTTGGGACAGTCTTTCAATACATTTGCTCATTTCATGATGGGCGATTTACCAGCGCACCTGCCCACAGTGTGTTGAGTGTTCGGCAGTTTTTAACCAAAAATAGCATGACCCTGGTGTCCCACCCTGCCTATTCACCTGATATCGCCCCAAGTGACTTTTTAAAAAATTATTTTCCTGGATTAAAAATGTCCCCAAAGGGGAATGTTTTGCCGATGTGGAAGTGATAGAAAAAAAAAATATATCAGAAGCGCTAAAAGGCATCAAAACTTGTTAGTTCAAAAACGGTTTTGAGCAGTGAAACAGCATCTTGATAGATGCATTGCTTCAAACAGAGAGTACTTTGAAGGTGACTGAAGTGTAAACATGTAAAATAAATACACAGATTTTTATAAATAAATGCCAGCTTTGGAAGATCCCTCTTGTACGATATTTTAAAAGATGCTTTTGGGGTTCTTTTAAAAATGGCCTCACAAGCATGTGTATATACTAGGTGTTTGGAAATCATCCTGCTGAATGGGATATTTATGGACATATACTTCACTGTAAACAAAATGGTGTTGTGTGTTGCTAATGTCAAAATCATGACTTAAGAACAGATTTTCTAAATCAGTCGCAGGAACACAAGAAAAGGAGCAAAAATGCCCTCCCTGAATGACTGATTCCAGTGTTTTAGTACATCTTGACCTGCTTACAAAGGTCCATGTCCTTTGGCAGCGGGGGCTGAGCACATTGTCTGACAGGTCACTGTCTTGGAGGGAACAGAACTGCTCGGTGTAGGGTGGCGTTTCCCGATGAATTTAAGATGTGACATCACGATGGTTTGTGAGATGAGAACCAAGCAGTCCGGGGTCCTGAACTGGATACACACGTCAGGAGCGAGTCCTCACGGGCCGTCCTTGCTGTCCAGCAGAGTGGCATTCACCTAACATTTTTCCAACAGTGAAACCCAGGGAAACCATGGGGACTAAGATGTCAGAATCAGGTCCCAGGCTCTGGACATGGGTGCTGCAAGTGTGTCTTTCCACAGCAGTCCTCGGTCATGCATAGAGACGCAGTATTAAAGACGCTTCCAGAAATTTCAACCTATAAAAATGTCAGCCGGGCTCGGTGGCTCAGCCTGTAATCCCGAGCCTTTGGGAGGCTGAGGTGAGTGGGTTGCCTGAGCCCGCGGGTTCGAGACCCGCCTGGGCAACGAGACCTCATCTCTACAATAAATCAAAAAACCAGCCGGGCGTGGTAGCGTGTGCCTGTAATTCCGGCTTCTCGGAAGGCTGAGGCGGAAGGATCGCCGGAGCCCAGCAGGTCGAGGCTGCGGTGGCCGGGAGCGGCCACTGCACTCCAGTCTGGGCGACAGAGTGAGACTCCAACTCAACAAAAAAAAATGTCAAGATCCAGCAAGACCACACGCCCCTCAAAGATCTCCATGTTAGAACACCTTCCTCCCTGTTGTTGACCAAAGTCCACCTTGGACAAATGTCTAGAAAAGCAGGCTTCTCAAACCCGAGTGCGCCTGCCCTTCACAGGGTCTTGTCTCCCAGGGATGCAACGCTGCAGGGTCAGGACTGAATGGCCAGCTCCCGGATCCCACAGAGCCCCATGTCGTGTGCTGCGTGGTGAGGGGTCCCCGCTTGGGAGGGCCCTGTACCACCTCAAAACCAACTGCTTGAATGAGTGGATGGCGCATCTCATAGCCCTTGAGGTGGAGAGAGGAGGCTTCAGGGCTGGATGAGGGCTCCGTCCTGTGTGTGGGTGCCTGGCACAGGCGTGGGTCACTTTTGACAAGAGAAATGTTCCGGGAGGGGCGGTCCCATCCCTTTGTGGCTGGAGGGCCAGAGCTCAGACAGGGCTCTGCTTCACACCTTCCAGCATAGCTCGTGACCTGCAGAAATTGTGTCCTCATTTCAGGGAAGGCAGGGGAGCCAGGAAGGATTGTTCCCACCATGCCCTGTGGCCTCCCAGCCTCTAGCTCTCCAGAAGACGCATGTCCCTTCCATCTCTGCCACACCCAGACCATTGCCTCCGTTCGTCATTGCACCACCTGCATGGTTTCCAGAGCTCCCACCTGGGCTCAGACAGGCAGCAGCCTCAGACCTGCAGTCTTTTATTTTTATTGTTTTTAGAGACAGGTTTTTACTTGGTCACCCAGGCCGGAATGCAGTAGCACAATCATTGCTCACCGCAGCCACCGCCTCAGTCCAAGCTACTCCTGAGTAGCTTGGACTATCGGCACGTACCACCATGCCCAGCTAACTTTTTAATTTTTCTGTAGAGATGAGGTCTTGCAGTGTTGATCAGGCTAGTCTCGAACTTCTGGCCTCCAGTGGTCCTCCTGCCTCAGCCTCCCTAAGTGTTGGGATGACAGGCATGAGCCACCACATGCAGTCCTGTGCATGCACACAGTCTGACTTCTACCCCCAAAAACTCACCCATCACGACTCTGCTTCATCTTTGTGCAAACTTGGGAAAAAGGCGGCCTTTCTTATGGGGCTGAAGGAGCAGGACGGGCCAAGGTGTGTTTGGCCAGTGGGTCAGGGCTGTGGGACAGTCTACCTGGCCCCAGTGGGCACTGGGGAGGTATGGCCAACGCTACAACTGCCGCCGCCTGCAGCCTATTAAGGTCTTGAGGCCTGGGCCTCCGCCCTTGGACGAGACGGCAGCCTGCAGGAAGCTTCCAGAAAAAGTGGGAAGGGGCCGAGACTCCTGCCATCTGTGAGCAGCCAGCGTGGGTCACCACCCTCCTAGCTCCTGCCTGGACCCCGACAACTCTCCTGCCCACGGCCCCGCAGGCCCAGAGCAGGCGGATGAATGGATGCTCCAGTCCAGGATGTGAGATGGTCAGAAACAGGCCTGCACCTCTGCTAGGCTTCTCGTGATTTCTGAGTAGTGTGACCTTAAATATATCAGATAAGCCTCGAGCTGGAAATGGCTCAGCTCTGGAAATCACAGCTTCTGGTCTTCTCTTTCCTTAAGTTGGATTCTTTTTAAAAAACTGAAATTTATTTTATTTTATATTTTTTGAGCTGGAGCCTCACTCTTGCCCAGGCTAGAACACAGAGGTATGATCACGGCTCACTGCAGCCTCAGCTTCCTGGACTCAGGTGACCCTTCTGCCTCAGTCTCTGGAATAGCTGGGACTGCAGGCACACGCCACCACACCCAGCTAAGTTTTGGACTCTGTTTATTTTATATATATATTTTTTGAGTTGGAGTCTCACTCTGTCGCCCAGACTGGAGTGCAGTGGCCGCTCCCGGCTACCACAGCCTCGACCTGCTGGGCTCTGGCGATCCTTCCGCCTCAGCCTTCCAAGTAGCCGGAATTACAGGCCTGCGCTACCACGCCCGGCTGATTTTTTGATTTATTGTAGAGATGAGGTCTCGCCAAGGTGCCCAGGTGGGTCTCGAACCCGTAGGCTCAGGCAATCCACTCACCTTAGCCTCCCAAGTCGCGGGATTACAGGCTGAGCCACCGAGCACGGCCAGTTTTGGACTCTTTATGGAGACCAGGTCTTGCTATGTTGCCCAGGATGGTCTTGAATCCCTGGGCTCAAGTGATCCTCTTGCCTCGGCCTCCCACAGTGCTGGGATTACAAGTGTGAGCCATCGTGCCCTGTCTTTAGGGGTAGAGGTACAGACTTTGCTACATGGGTGCACTACGTGATGGTGAGGTCTGGGCTCTATTGAACCCGTCACCCAAATGGTGAGCAGGGTACCCCATGGGCAGCTTTTCAATCTTTGTCCCCCTCCCTCGCTTCCTGCTCTGAGAGTCTCCATTGTTGAATTCTTAACATAAATTTCAGGCGATTTTTGCTGCCGCTGTTGTTACAGAAACATCTTCAGGGGACACAACTCCATAGACTGTGAAGCAGAGTGCTCATAAAATGAATCTCAGAGTCAGTGGCCGTGAAGAGCCTCTGGAGTTCCACTCTGGCCTAGCCGTGGTGTGCAAGAGGGGCTTGGCTGGAGAACACGGCCCTGCTGGTCCTCGAAGGAGCAGCGCCTGACTCCCTGGTGTACACATTCTGCTCACATAAGGAAATAACTGTTGTAGAGTACAATCGTTTTAAAAATACATATGCTTCTGAGTGTTTGAAAAGGAGTCTGGCCGGGCTCGGTGACTCAGCCTGTAATCCCGCACCTTTGGGAGGCTGAAGTGAGTGGATTTCCTGAGCCTGCGGGTTCGAGACCCGCCTGGGCAGGTGAGACCTCATCTCTACAATAAATCAAAAATCAGCCGGGCGTGGTAGCGCATGCCTGTAATTCCGGCTTCTCGGAAGGCTGAGGCGGAAGGATCGCCGGAGCCCAGCAGGTCGAGGCTGCGGTGGCCGGGAGCGGACACTGCACTCCAGTCTGGGCGACAGAGTGACTCCAACTCAAAAAAAAAAAAAAAAAGGAAAGAAAAGGAGTCTGCGGATCTTATTTTTCCTGCATTGCATCCTTACTTGATTGCATTGTCCTTATATTTCTGGAGGGTTTTATTTTATGTATTTTGGATGCCGTGTCCCTGAGGAGGAGAGATAGAAGCTTTCATTCGGGCTGCAGCTTTCACAGTGCAGTTGTTGTAAATTTTGCCTGATCTGATAGATTGGCGTTGTCAGTCCTTTTTAAAATTTGCATTTGCCTTTGGAATTCTGCGCATCCTTTCCGACGTGTGTCTACGTTTTATTTCAGGTGTATCTGTATTTTTAGAACGTGTTTCGTGATAGGAAATTTTGGCCCATTTGAATTTATTGCGGAGACGAAAATGTCAGTTTTATTCTCATCTCATTTAATGTTTACTATTTATTACTTGTTTTCTATTTTTAACCACTTCTTGTATTCCTGCTAACCATATTGAGCTTTTTGCGACTCCTGTCAAGTTTCTCTTCTCTCCCTCTCATCCTCACATTGAAACGAATGATGTTTCATGATTCCTCGTGGCTCCAAATGTAAACTTATTCTAAGAATCATATGTAATCGGCATCTTTATTAACACATAAGAATTAACACATTGTGGTAAAGGCCCTCCCAGAGCAAAGAGAAAGTAATGTGGCACAATCCATGTTTAAGTGTGCGCGTGTAACCCTGTTACGACCCTGTGCTGCGACATCCCCAATCGAAATGTATGTTGCCACAGAAGGGAGACAAAGGGGCTAGAATGTGAAGAAAAGTTAGCGGAAAGTATTTAAAGCAATGCCCGCTGTACTTGGAGCTCAGCCTTTGGGTATGAATGAGTCAGTGACAGCACGAATAAACACTGCTTCCTGGCAAAGAAGCCTCAGTGTCCCGTCTTCTGAAAAGAGTCCTACCACATCATAGCTGTAACCACCCAAGCGTCTCTTTGCCCATTCCCCCCTCCTGCCTCCCTTAATGAGGAGACCCCCCCACTGACCCGGCATCCCATCCTGAGAAAACCCCCACCTCCCCACCAGCCAACACTTGGGTTTCCTGCAACAGTGTTTCATATCTTGATTGAGTTTTCTGAGACAGTATTTTCTTCTGTTAAGGAAAGAGTACTTAAAATGTAAATGTATTCTGGTCCTATCATTTTATCCATTTATTTCTTTCCATATTTTCAAATCCATGACTCAACGCTGGAGACTTCATCACTATGTTTCACTAAGGAAACAAGTTAAAGGTGGAACGTCATATTACCTTTTCATGCTTTTGGATTTGGAGGTGTCCTTTCACATTCCTAACCCAGGTAGTGAGATAAGCAAGATTTTACACACCAAGGCTCCCCTACGCTGCCTTTCCAACCTGAAGAACAGCTGCCATGCCTTTTTACACAACGAAACACTCCCGGAGAGTATTCTGATGTCCTTTTCTGCCGAAGTAACCTGCGACTCACTCTCGATGCTCAAATCCCATCTGGGAACTCAGCAAACTGGCAGAGTGGAATTCCGAGAGATTGGGGCTTATGGATGTGCCCACACTTTCCATGGGAGCTGACATTAAATCCTTCACACACGCCATAACTTCCAGGAATTCAGGTTTTCTTTATTGTGTGTAGAATTGTGAAATCTTTAAGAAATGGCAGAATCATTATTTCTTGGCTATCTCCTGCCTGTTAAAGCAGGAACGATGAAATAGCTCAAGGGAAGCAGTGAGAAATGTGCATTCGTTAATTCAGTAACCTGTATCTGTCCCAATCACATATGAAGGAATGTGCGAAAATAGAAATTAAATGTGAATTTTGCAGAAGAGGCTGAATAACTGCCTCAGAATATATTAGACACGTCTGAAAATCGATGTAAGGGAAGAGCTTGGTCCTGTGTAGACCAAAAAATTGAGGCAGCTTTGTGGGCATTTTCCCTTGCTGTTCTTTCTACTTTCCCTATCTTCGGCAGAGAGGTTTGCTGGGAAAAATACAAAAGTATGCATATCAGAGTGACGCTGAAGCTATGTGCAAATACCTTCTCTAATGATAAGGGTATATGTTGGTGCAGATTTTCTGGAAGACATCTTTATGTATTTATTTATTTTTATTTATTAGTTTTTTTTGAGTTGGAGTCTCACTCTGTCGCCCAGACTGGAGGGCAGCGGCCGCTCCCGGCCACCGCAGCCTCGACCTGCTGGGCTCCGGCGATCCTTCCGCCTCAGCCTTCCGAGTAGCTGGAATTACAGGCGTGCGCTACCACGCCCGGCTGATTTTTTGATTTATTGTAGAGATGAGGTCTCACTGCCCAGGCGGGTCTCGAACCCGCGGGCTCAGGCAATCCACTCACCTCAGCCTCCCAAAGGCATGGGATTACAGGCTGAGCCACTGAGCCTGGCTCTGGAAGACATTTTAAAGGTACACACTTGGCTTTTGAAAACCTAATTTAAAAAAAATTAAATCTCAGCCAGTCTCAGTGGCTCAGCCTGTAATCCCAGCACTTTGGGAGGCTGAGGTGAGTGGATTGCCTGAGCCTGCAGTTTTGAGACCAGCCTGGGCAACTTGGCAAGACCTTGTCTCTAAAAACAAAATTTTTTTTTTTAAAGCCAGGCGTGATAGCACGCGCCTGTAGTTCCAGGTCCTTGGAAGATTGAGGTGGAAGGATCACCTGAGCCCAGCGGGTTGAGGCTGCGGTGGCTGTGAGCGTGCATTCCACTGCACTCCAGCCTGGGCCACAAAGTGAGACTCCAACTAAAAAAAAAAAAAAAAAAAAATTAAATCTCTTTACGACTTATCTTAAGATGACTTAGACAGCGGCGCAAAGATGTATGTAACGTAATTCACTGTTCTCAATACAACAGAAAGAAAAAACTCCATAAGCTTCTGTGAAGAAAGGACTGGTTTAATAATTTCTTGCACACCTATAGAGTCAAGCATTAGAAATGGTCACATAGGCCAGGGGCAGTAGCTCATGCCTGTAGTCCCAGCACTTTGGGAGGCCGAGATGAGAGAATAACTTGAGACCAGGAGACCTAGATCAGCCTGGGTACCAGAGCGAGACCCCCGTCTGTACAAAAAAAGAAAAAATCAAGAAATTAGCCAGGCATGGTGATGCACACCTGTAGCCCCAGCTGCTCCAGAGGCTTAGATGGAAGGATCACCTGAGCCCAGGAGGTTGAGGCTGCAGTGAGCCATGATCATGCCACTGCACTGCAGCTGGGTGACAAAGTGACATCCGACCAAAAAAAAAAAAAAAATCACATAGATCCCTGGTGCACTGACAATGTATAATGTCCACAATACATTATTTGAAAAAAGCTTAAACAGGTAAAGGAATATCCTGATGCGTGACTAGAGAATGTCTACGTGTCTACTGGTGAACACATGAAAAGACATCAGCAAGGAGATGGTCTAAAACCTGGCTGATGGTGTGGGTGGTGTTTCTTTGCAGTAATAGGAAAGTAACATGCTAGAAATAGTTAACTCCTTTCAGCAATGAGGAGGACAGGGGAGCTTGCAAATGTTTTGGGCATTTTATTTTATTTTATTTTATTTTTTATTATGATAAAGATGTGGGGTACAATTCAGGGTTAGGTCTACAAGCGTTGATTATGCAGGTACCCTGGTGGATGAGGTGTGCCCCTCCCTCCCCTAGCGATTTCCCTCAACTGCCAATCCCACCCCCTTCCCCTAACAGTTTCCCACTACTGCCATCCCTTTCTTACAGTGTTATGATAATTGTTGAAGGTCCGCTGATGAGTGTGTTTTTGGCATTTTATGTGTCGTCTCTCTCTTCATTTTTCTAGTCACACATATTAATTCAACGCGTATGCATAAACAAAAAAAAGAAATTTTGTCTGCATGCCTTCTGATTTGTTCATATGAAGGTCATTCCTCTTACCTATGCATTTCTGCTAAGCTAACATTCAGGACATAAGATCACGTTTTATTTTGGAGATTATTAATACGTTAAAATATTCATGACGAGCCAGGCTCGGTGGCTCAGCCTGTAATCCCGCGCTTTGGGAGGCCAAGGTGAGTGAATTGCCTGAGCCCATGGGTTCGAGACCCGCCCGGACAACTTGGTGAGACCTCATCTCTACAATCAATCAAAAATTAACTGGGCGTGGTAGTGCATGCCTGTAGTTTCCAGCTACTTGGAAGGCTGAGGCGGAAGGATAGCCAGAGCCCAGCAGGTTGAGGCTGTGGTGGCCGGGAGCATGCCACTGCACTCCAATCTGGGCATCGGAGTGAGACTCCAACTCAAAATATATGTATACATATTCATGACGAACAGGAACACTCAAGCTTACAATAGGCTAAGGATAAAGAAGACACCATATTTGGTAGGGAAACGCCTCTTCTAGCTTGCAGGAGACAGAGAAGTTGTTAGGGTCTTTTTTTTTTGAGTTGGAGTCTCACTCTGTCACCCAGGCTGGGGTGCAGTGGCATGCTCACAGCCACTGCAGCCTCTACCTGGGGCTCAGGTGATGTTCTGCCTCAGCCTTCCAAGTAGCTGGGACTACAGGCAGGCACCACCTTGTTAGGCTCTTACTAAGTGATAGATCCTTAATATTTCGCTAGACAAAAACAAAAATGAAACCTCTTTTAAATCTATGCTCTCAGCATACATTTTCTTTTAAAACTTATTTTAGGGCTGTGGGTACAAGTGAGGGTTTGCTATAAAAGTAGGCTGCATGCAGGTGAAGTTTGGGCTCCTCACTGGCACTCTCTCCCCTTGGTAGTGGGCAGGGACCCTCTGAGTTGCTCTGTGCCCCCTCCCTCCCTCCCCTAGCAGTGACCAGAGTCTGCTGATCTCTCAGCATACATTTCAAATAGCATTTCTGAAGTTTGTTAGTTTATGAATAAGTAGCTCCATTTTGGGGCTATTGGCCACAGCCCTGCAAACTGCACAGATGACAGGTGAACAAGAGAAAAGCAAACCTGTGTGCCACACACAGAAATGGGAACTCTCACTAATGAATAACTCACATGAGTGGTTAGAACTCAGGGTTCTGTGGCGAACTTCACAAAAGAAAACAAGAAGTCTGTAGAGAATTGGCAAGACAAAGAAAAGGAGCTTCGAGCTTCTGGGGCAGTTGATTGTGGGAAAAGAAATATATGGGGAAAGGTACTGGAAGATAAGGCGAGTTAGTAAGGTTCCCCGCATGAGTTTTCTGGAGGCTTCTCCTGGCTCTGCAGTTGTCTCGGGGATTAAGAACCATCCTGCCCTTCCAGGCCGATAGGGAGAAAACAGAGTTTTTCTTGTGTCTCCTTTTGAAGTTGCCTTTGACTCAAAATACCTCTTATGCCAGAGTGGCATATTTGGGGGTGACACCCTCTGAACTCCTTAAAACATAAGTGCCGCCTCCTCCTCTCTAGTTCATGACAGAAAGTGCTTCTTCCCCTCTCTGGGTTTTACAACTCAACACTCACCTCTCTTTCATAGGTGAGGAGTGGATTGTTGGCCCTTTGTGTGCTTGAAGGAATTGAGGTGTGGGAGAAGCTGAGCTATGGTTTCTACCTTTCATTCAGTGCCTAAAAGCGGACATTTAGTAAATGACAAAGCTGTGGTTTGAGTGGTAAGTGTGTGGAGATTGAACAGCACAAAGTGATTAAAATGCATTACGTTAGCGGTAGAGATAAATAGATCTGATATGGGGTTTCTTGCCACCAGATGCCAGAGATATGTCTGTTGCCCTTAGGGGCTAGACATTGATAACTTATCTACCCATATTAATTTTTTTTTAAGAGGGGCTCTTGTTCTGTCCCCCAGGCTGGAGTGCAGTGGCACAGTCATAACTCACTGCAGCCTCGACCTCCTGGGCTCAAGTGTTCCTCCCGCCTCAGCCTCCTGAGTAGCTGGATCACAGGCGTGCACCGCCACAATTTGTTTACCTATATTAAACTTTAACAGATCTTCTGAACGATGCTTCCCTAAGTTATTATTGGATACTGTCAGTTTAACATTTACGACAATCATGGTAAAGTCTTAAAAATTTGGAATTTAGGAAATTTTGAAATAATACACAAAAGAAGACTTGGAATAAGGGCAATAAAAAGTAACTGCTAGCCGGGCTTGTGGTTCAGCCTGTAATCCCGTGCCTTTGGGAGGCTGAGGTGAGTGCATTACCTGAGCCCGCGGGTTCGAGACCTGCCTGGGCAGTGAGACCTCATCTCTACAATAAATCAAAAAATCAGCTGGGCGTGGTAGCGCATTCCTGTAATTCCGGCTACTCGGAAGGCTGAGGTGGAAGGATCGCCGGAGCCCAGCAAGTCGAGGCTGCAGTGGCCGGGAGTGGCCACTGCACTCCAGTCTGGGCGACAGAGTGAGACTCCAACTCAAAAAAAAAAAAAAAAAAGTAACTGCTAATTACTTAGTCCATGTTGAAAATGTTTATTTAAGCTTTTCAAGCATCTTTTTCTCCCAAAGCCCACATTTTGTGAGTGCTGCCTTCGGTCTTTGGAAAATGACCCCATCAATGAATCCTTGAGTTTTCCCAGTGCCCAATGCACTTCCCAGCATCCTCTTGTGCAGTTTCAGCAAGGACAGGTGCAACAAAGGGACATCTAGAAAAAGAGAAACAACCCCAACTGAAGAGCTGGGCTCCTGCAGTGAAATAAAGACAGTCCTGAGGCTGAGTTCAAAGCATGTCCACTGTTGAGCTCCATGACTGTGATCTTTCTTCTTTCTTTCTTTCTTTCTTTCTTTCTTTCTTTCTTTCTTTCTTTCTTTCTTTCTTTCTTTCTTTCTTTCTTTCCTTCCTTCCTTTCTTTCTGTTCTTCCTTCCTTCCTTCCTTCTTTCTTTCTCAAATAGGACTTTTTATATGTCACTCTAAAAGCCTCCACGTTAAACAACAGAGGGTCTGGAGGGGAGTCATGCTAGGAACACACAAAGATTTGTAACATAAAGAGATGAGGAAAGAAAACACTCATTTAAGAAAGAGGTCATTTCCCACAGACAGGAAGAAGGCCGGCATTAGATTAGAAAGTATAGTTTATTTAAAGTAAATTAGAGAGAGAAAGAAAAGATTCACCTCCCCAAGGTGGGGGAGGGAGCCAAAGCCAGGCAGCATGGTGACAGCCATGGCTCAGAGAGCACAGGGCCACATCAGAGCCTAGTGAGGCAATGGCCTGGTCTTCGACTTTCCTCTCCTCGTCGATGCTGTTGGCCTGTGACTTTCCACTCGCCGTCAGAGCTGAAGAGCCCTCCTAGCCAGTCTGGGTGGGACAGCCATACATCGTCTGTCTTCAAAGTGGAACCGACACTCTTTAGAAACACAGCCAATCCACAGTGGAAAAGGACAGGTCACAGCAGACTGCGGTGGCTACCTCCAGAGACGTCTTCGTGGCAACAACGCCTTCAAAACTCAATGAACGGCTGCAACATCCTCACAGCCAAATGGCAAATGCCTTTCCCTCTGAATCCTGTCTTTACAGTGTGAAAAGGCTTTATTTGAAACCTTGAATTACTTGACATGGAGGAGAATTTCAATCGCAATGAAACCGCTTACTGACATCATTCATTCAACTTGCATGTTTTCCCTAAATTTTATCCCTTTAGTGATCCTTATGGTGCTAATGATGGCTATCGCGATAAGAAATTGTGTTGATGAATTATCTCCGTCTCAGTTTAACCATCTTAAATATTGGTAAGATAGTAGCTAGTTCATGCAGTGTGTGAAAATAAAATAACACCCCTAAGCCGGGCTCGGTGGCTCAGCCTGTAATCCCGCGCCTTTGGGAGGCTGAGGTGAGTGGACTGCCTGAGCCCGCGGGTTCAAGACCCACCTGGGCAACTTGGCGAGACCTCATCTCTACAAAAAATCAAAAATTAGTTGGGCGTGGTAGTGTGCGCCTGTAGTTCCAGCTTCTTGGAAGGCTGAGGCAGAAGGATCTTTAGAGCCCAGAAGGCGAGGCTACGGTGGCCGGGAGCGGCCACTGCACTCCAGTGTGGGCGACCGAGTGAGACTCCAACTCAAAAAATAGATAAATAAATAAATAACACCCCTAATATACTTACAACAGAACATGGCAAAATAAGCGCTCACTACGTTGTTTAAATCATCATTTAAAGGTATGATTTGTGTTACCTAAAGAATCTAGAAATATTTAATGTGCTGTGAAAATAACCATGAGTATTCAGATTTCTGCATATAGGAGAGGAAGGCGATCCCTTTCTCTCTATCACAAGGGCCATAGGGGACCCCTTTCCTTCCATCACAAGGGTCACGGGTGACTGCTCTCCTCACAGGCGATTGATTTCTTCCTTGGATATGCTCAGCGAAGTCTTTCCACAGAACCACAGTGAGGAGGCTCCTAAAGCCAGCTATGTATTCTGGCCATGCCACGTGTGCAAAAGTGTGCTTGGGTGACATATGTTTAACAAGGGCTTTTCTCTCGACACACTCGACTGTAGTCACAGTACCTCAGTCTCCTATTTATACTGTGTGCCTACTAGTCTCTTTCCCATGATTACCAACAGGGGCAGAGGCACACAGCAAGCATTCAATACATATCCATATTGCAATATATGCCGGGCACTGTTGTGAGTTTTTTATTTATTTATTTTTTTAAATTTTTTTTTATTTTTTTTGAGTTAGAGTCTCACTCTGTCGCCCAGACTGGAGCGCAGTGGCCGCTCCCGGCCACCGCAGCCTCGACCTGCTGGGCTCCGGCGATCCTTCCGCCTCAGCCTTCCGAGTAGCCGGAACTACAAGCATGCGCTACCACGCCCAGCTGATTTTTTGATTTATTGTAGAGATGAGGTCTTGCTGCCCAGGCGGGTCTCGAACCCGTGGGCTCAGGCAATCCACTCACCTCAGCCTCCCAAAGGCGCGGGATTACAGGCTGAGCCACCGAGCCCGACTGTGAATTTTTTCATTCTCACATCAACTAGATGCTGGCTTCCCTGGGCTGCCTCGAGTAGAGGAATTGTCTTGGGCTGCCCAAAATTATATACTACAGTATATGTACATATTAAGACTTCCTTTATTTTTTATATAAGAGAAAAATGTAAACATAAAATGAGTGAAAAATTGGACCTTGTCGGGTTCACTAGAAGTAGTTGCAGTTCTTCGTGAGTTCTCAAGGTGCTCATGCGAAACATTTGTTCAAATATTGCTCTGTGTGCTTCATGATTGAAGACAGCTGCTCACAAACGTATGTGCTGCCAAAAAGTGATGTTGTTAATAAGGTATGATTGGGAACTTCAAGAATGGAACTACACATGGGATCATGAAGAAAATATACACTAAAAAACACATGATGTTAAAAGATTTTAGCCAGGCTCAGTGGCTCAGCCTGTAATCCTAGCACTTTGGGAAATGAGACGAGTGGATTGCCTGAGCCTGTGGGTTCGAGACCTCGTCTTTACAATAAATCAAAAAATCAGCCGGGCGTGGTAGCATGCGCCTGTAGTTCCAACTACTTGGAAGGCTGAGGTGGAAGGATCGCTGGAGGCCAGCAGGTAGAGGCTGCGGTGGCCGGGAGCAGCCACTACACTCCAGTCTGGGTGACAGAGTGAGACTCCAACTCAAAAAAAAAAAAAATGATTTTGTGGGGCCCCATGACTAGCCGTCCTGGGTTGCATGCAGCCCATGGATCATGGGTTGGACATGCCTGAACTAGGTGATTTCAGGTCTTTTACCTGCTGCAGTTTTACAGATGAGAAAACTGCGGCATAGACAAGTTAAGGAACTTGCCCAAGCGTAGGCACGAATAAGACGCAGAGTCAGGATGTGAACCCCGGTGGCCACTTCAAGGCACAACACTCCAGCCATCACTCCCGCTAGTAGTCATGGATGTATTTAGATGTGGGTGTATTTGTTGCAGAAATAGTTGAAGACTTACCTATTCCTGCTTGGGGGTGTGATACACGAAAGAATCACTAGACCCTTGTGAACGTAAGTCAACCTTCTGCCTACTATAGGCAGAGTAATGGTCCGTCATGGACTTCATGATTATCCCATTGTACACCTTGTACTGCAGTAGTTTTCTTTGCAATCTCCATTACACCTGCTTTTTATTATCATGGCTTTATAAATCTTTACGGCTGGAAAGCCCACATTCATAAAGAGTTGTGCCTCATAGATGCTAGACGTTCATGCATTTTTTATGACTAATTATAATCTTGTATGCAGCCAGATAGCCCAGGTTTGTGATTTCGCATTTTTTTTTTTTGGTCTATTGCATCATCTTCTGTGCTAGTTCTTATTGTAATGCTTGCCTACTTCATTCATTCAGTGATTGTTTTCCATAAACTAGAATTTAGTGGATGTTTCAATGCACTAGGGAGAAAAGAACTGAAGACTGGAAATTGAGAGTATCTGAGAAAGTTTATGGTGCTTGTTCATCCTGGACATAAATGTTTTGAAGAGTGAGGTATTTCCTTCCTTTTCAAGTCAGACAACCAAACACTGATACTGGTTCAAAATGTAAACATTCAATCAGTTTAGTAGATGCTTTACTAAATTTACTGAACTGCCAGTTTCTTAACCAACCAGTTACAGAATAATCAAGATATGAATTGAAGATATGGAGCAATTATGCAGCCAGATAACCCTGGGTTGCCAAATAACCCAGTCTCTGAGCATTGTTGGGAAAAGCATTCAAGCAAACAGATTCTACATTCCTTTTCAGTTCTAAAATGCTGCAGTGGTCTGAGAAGCCCACAAAATTGGAGCAGCAGGCATGCTTAAAAAGAACATACTTTTAACTGATTGACAAACTGCTTCTGTTGTCCATCGAATGCAAATAGGAACCTATTCATGGTCTTGTGAATGGACTTTGGAATACACTGAAAATATTTAACTCCATGACTATATTTATGTTGGGTATGAGCAAATCTCAGAGTCTAGTAACAATTTAATTAAGATGTCCCAGACTTCATCACTCACTAGCTGGGTGGTTTTGGTCCAATGAGTTAACCACTGGAAACCATGGCTTTTCTTTTTTTTTTTTTGAGGTGGAGTCTCACTCTGTCGCCCAGACTGGGGGCAGCGGCCGCTCCCGGCCACCGCAGCCTCGACCTGCTGGGCTCCGGCGATCCTTCCGCCTCAGCCTTCCGAGTAGCCGGAACTAAAGGCACGCGCTACCACGCCCGGCTGATTTTTTGATTTATTGTAGAGATGAGGTCTCGCTGCCCAGGCGGGTCTCGAACCCGCGGGCTCAGGCAATCCACTCACCTCAGCCTCCCAAAGGCGCGGGATTACAGGCTGAGCCACCGAGCCCGGCTGAAACCATGGCTTTTCATTGTGAAACGGGAAAGAAAATCATAACTGTTCACAGGATTGTCATGAAGATGAATGAATATGCAAGTTTTTGTCTGGCGTGTAGTAAGTTCTCATGAATTGTTTGTTAAGTACCAGCCGTGGTAAATTCCTTCTTTGGAGAACCATTAACTCTATTTCCCAAGAATTTTGCTAGTAAGAAATATACTGAGCCGGGCTCGGTGGCTCAGCCTGTAATCCTGTGCCTTGGGAGGCTGAGGTGAGTGGATTGCCTGAGCCCGTAGGTTCGAGACCCACCCGGGCAACTTGGCGAGACCTCATCTCTACAATAAATCAAAAAATTAGCCAGGCGTGGTAGCACATACCTATAGTTCCAGCTACTTGGAAGACTGAGGCGGAAGGATCGCCGGAGGACAGCAGGTCGAGGCTGCGGTGGCCGGGAGCAGCCACTGCACTCCAGTCTGGGCGACAGAGTGAGACTCCGACTCAAAAAAAAAAAAAAAAAAGAAAAGAAATATACTAGTTTCATTTCATTTTTTTTTTCCGGTTGCATTGCTATATACAAGGATGTATCTTCTCTCTCTGAAACTATTCAAATAGCGAGCCAGGGGAAATAAACTTAAGTCCAAAGAGTTTGTCTGAAGGGACTGGGAACTTTTCAGGTAGATAAAGGTAGACCCATTTTGCTTGTTTAAGGGGATTTTGCTTTGAAGAAGAAACGAAGGTTTCCTCTCAACAGAAAGGCTGGTTGAGCAGTCAGTGAACGTGGGCGAGTCAGCAGCTGACGTCTCCATCGTGGAAGAATTCGCGAGCACCCATCAGGATGACGGGGATGGACAGGGCAGAGGCCAACAGGACGCTGTCAGTAGCTTCCATGTCCTCGTTGACTGCTTCTGTCGAAAAATACAGTTTTAGAGACAAGGAGAAAACAAAAAACTACCGTTTCAACCCTCTTGAGATTGGGTGAGAGGGAAACACGCAGGCTGCGATAACCCCCAGGATGGACTCACGTGGTGGCAAGTGTCACTTGGCTCTAAGACTCTCTGCTGGTTATGCAGCTTCTGTGACAAAAGACAGAACATGAGGCAGCGACCACCCACATCCTGGAGACCCACGACTGTGAGCTCTGGGTTTGGGAGGGCTCAGTGTGAAACTGGGAGCATCTAGGGGGCTAGCACTTGAGCAAATATTGGAGAGGGTGCTGTTTGTTCCTAGAGCTTGTGTTTGCCCAGCCTCCCACTGAGCTGTTCTTTCCTGTAAATAAGAACAGTGAACACGACCTACTCTGTGCATCTTCCGTGTTCTGGGCACAGGGCTGACCACTGCACAACATTTTATCTTGTTTAATATTCACAGCACTATTGGGAAGGAGAACTTATTAGCTCCAGGTCCAGATACCAAAGCACAGAAAGATCTGTGATCTTACCCAAGTCCACACACTGTGACTGGCAGAAATGAGAAGTGAACCTATTTGACGCCAGGTGAGAGAGATCCTTTACTACTTTAAAATAACTTCTCATTCATGATGTTTTATGTTTTATGACCATTGAAATCTATGCTCATTGTAAAAAAAATCAGAAAATACAGATAAACAAGATAAAATATCATCTGTACTTGAAAGAATTTAACTTGCACGCGAACAGTTGTTTAAAAATCTTACTCATGCCAGGTTCGGTGACTCAGCCTGTAATCCCGCGCCTTGGGAGGCTGAGGTGAGTGGATTGCCTGAGCCCGCGGGTTCGAGACCCTCCTGGGCAACTTGGCAAAACCTCATCTCTACAATAAATCAAAAAATCAGCCGGGAGTGGTAGTGCGCGCCTGTAGTTCCAGTTACTCGGAAGGCTGAGGCAGCAGGATCACCGGAGCCCAGCAGATCGAGGCTGTGGTGGCCGGGAGCGGCCACTGCACTCCGGTCTGGGCGACAGAGTGAGACTCCAACTCAAAAAAAAATCTTACTCATTTTTCCTTTTAAACTTTTGGAGATCTCCAATTTGATGCTTCCTTGCTTGGCTTTGTAATAAGAAGAGTAATTGCTTTAATTATGATCCTGCCTGTCACTGGTGCATTTTTAACAACTTTATTGAGGTATAATTCACATACCATACAATTCACACATTTAAAGTATATGACTCAATGATTTTTAGTGTATTTACAAATGAAAGAGAGGATAAAAAGGAAAAGCTTAAATCTAAAAAGCAAAAAGAGTTAAGTGGGGTATAAATCAGAACACTCACTAAATCGAGGCTGGCTAAAATCAAATCATCTAACATGACTCTCATCCCATGTGTTGGGGTCTTTCTCTATGCCACGCGGACTTTTTTTGTTGGTATCAAGCCCTGTGTTTCTTTTTTCTTTTTTTGCGTCGGGGTCTCATGTTGTCGCCTGAGCTGGAGTGCAGTGGCACGATCACGGCTCATCACAGCCTTGACATCCTGGGCTCAGGCAACCCTCTCTCCCAGTGTCCTGAGTAGTTGGGACTACAGGCGTGAGCCCCCATGCCTGGTACACTTCTAAAATGTTTGACCAGCTGGGCTTGGTGGCTCAGCCTGTCATCCCCCACCTTTGGGAGGCTGAGGTGAGCGGATTGCCTGAGCCCGCGGGTTTGAGACCTGCCTGGGCAACTTGGTGAGACCTCATCTCTACCATAAATCAAAAATTAGCCGGGCGTGGTAGCACACGCCTGTAGTTCCAGCTACTCGGAAGGCTGAGGCGGAAGGATCGCCGGAGCCCAGCGGGTCGAGGCTGTGGTGGCCGGGAGCGGCCACTGCACTCCAGTCTGGGTGACAGAGTGAGACTCCAACGCAAAAAAAAAAAACAAAAAATGTTTGACCAAATGTTAAAGAGTTTAGTTAGTAACAATAACGAGAGAACAGAGAAAATGCCTTCTCAAACATGGTGGTGGGAGACAGGGTGGGTGCTCAAAGTCCACAGAGGCTTGTTGAAAGTCTACTATGGATTTTTGTACTAGACTTTGCAGGGAAAACAAAGATGAGTAAAATAGATTATGAGCCGAGGCGAGAGTATTGCCTGAGCCCGGGGGTTCGAGACCAGCCTGGGCAACTTGGTGAGCCCTCGTCTCTACAATAAATCACAAAATCTAGCCAGGTGGGGTGGCATGTGTCTGTAATACTTGGAAGACTGAGGCGGAAGGATTGCCTGAGCCCAGCAGGTCGAGGCTGTGGTGGCCATGCCACTGCCCTCCAGCCTGGGCGACGGAGTGAGACTTCGACTCAAAAAATAATAATAATATTATTAAAATATAAACAAATATAAACAAACAGGGCTCACCTCCTGGGGGCTTTCCCTTTTCATCTCCCAAGCTCAGGATGGCCCTCCGCACATAATGGGCACCCAGAGGCATGTGGACCAGATTTGTCCAAGAATCCACAACTCGTTGGGGCTCTCAGGCCTGCACAGTGACATCTCGCCACCATCGCCCTTCCGGGCAGTGGTCACAGGGCTCCCAGGAAACGGGGGGCACTTCCCAGCTCTGAGGAGTCCACATGCAGCATCAGGAAACTTGGCTCACCACTGAGCATCATGCAAATGCTTGGTCCTGGCTTTCCTCCCCTCTTGAAGTATCACAAGCAGCGACTTGTTCACAGATAAGAAACACTTTTCCTCTTCAATTTTCCTTTCCTTTTGAACCCTGTACTTGATTTTAGGGGAAACAGGTGCCGTAAGAGAAAGAGGAAGACAGTAGACACAGCAAAATTGCTCAAAGTCGATTCCAGGGGAGGGATGCTTTACAATAATGTTTTACTTCATTATATTTTATGACCCTTTAGGTTTATGTGCATTGTGGGGAAAAGAGCAGGAAACACAGGGAAGCAAAATAAGATGTCTTTACATTATATTTTGTAGGTTGGTCCTCGTTTAAAGAATAGTTAGAAAGGAAAGGAAAAGAGAAGGCAACCGTGAATAGATGAGATTCCTGATCCACGGTTTCTTTTGGTGGATCCGCTTTTATCATGCATTTGAACTTCCGTATGTACTGATATACGGACGTTTTCATTGTGAAAATTACATAACACTCCTTCCAGCGTTCGGTCCTGTTCTTTTCTTCTCGTCTGTGGGGAAGGATGGGCCCTTTGCGTGCCGAGAAGTCCTGGTTCTCTTTAGAGTACAGCTCTGATGGGGCTGCCAGTCTGGGAGCCCCCAGGATGGGCCTGGTGCCGGGAGGGGCCACACGCACCCCCCTTTCTTGGGCATGGAAGGCAGCCTAGGGATATGTGTGAGACTTAGGGCCACAGAGGACATTCGTGCAGTGTGACAACCAGAGGAAACAGCTGTGTTCCTTGCTGGCTACAAAGTGACAGGCAAGTGACCCAGTGCCATCCATGGAGCTGTCGCTGTCTGTGCACCACGGGCTTGTGGTGGGGAAAGCAGCAATCAGCCATCAGCAGAAATGTGTCTGTGCGTGTGTGCGTGTGTACGTGTGTGTGTGTGTGTGTGTGTGCGTGTGTATGAGAGAGAGAGAGAGAGAGAGAGAGAGACAGAGACAGAGAGAGAGAGAAAGAGAGTCACTGCCACTGAAACCAAATCCGTTTTCCAAGGGTTGGTTTTAGGAGACCATTAATTGCACATTTGCAGAGTTGATTCAAACTGGACCCTTGACATTCAGCAAAAAGTGTCCTGACTAATAGCCAAAACTCAGAATGTTGCATAAACTCAGTCTGTGAGAATCTATGGTTCAGCCTCCTTGGCCTGTCCTGAAGGAAGACTTCCACAGGGTGTGCTGCAGTCCCTTGACAAGTGCATCATCATTGTGGTATTCGACACACGTGTGGCGTGCCTCCTTGGGGCAGCCCTCTCAGGCATGCCGAGGAGAGTGGGAAAAAAGTGCGCCCACCTCCACGGCAGGGGTAGGCATGAGAGCCGAGCCGGTTGCTATGAAACTGTGTAAAAAATGCTCTCAGGGGCCTGACAGAAGAGTGGCAGAAGCTGGCAGGAGGAGGCAAAGTACTTCGGGTGGAAGTCTAGCGTTGAGTCCTGCAGGTTCCCAGGGCTTTTCCCAGCAGAGAAGAGAGGAGAAGGTGATTGTGGACTGAGGAGAGAGCACGGTGCAGGGATGTGGATGCACAGAAACACACTGCAGTGTTTGTGGATGACACGGCTTCCGATGGGATCCTAGCATGTTGTTTTGGAGTCGAGTACAAGGGAGGGATTAGGCCAAGCAGCCGGGCAGGATCCTGACTGCAAAGCCTCTTAGATGTCGTGCTGCGTAGCTGGGATGTCACCCCGTGCAGGCTGTGAGAAGCCATCGGTGCTCTCAACCAGGCGGTGAACCAGAGCTGTGTGCACAAGGACATCAGGGTCACCCGCATACCTATCACCCTCCGTCAAGAACTGCCACTTCATGGGAGACACTGGGCAACTTTTCACAGAGTTAAGAGCAACTTCCATTTATTTTTCTCTCAATTTTCTACAGACCATTTCATTTTTACCGTAGAGTTCTTAGCCTCTTTCTTTACAATGTTTAACAAGCTCCTTATGTATTATGAATATTATTTTATGACATATTAGCATCCCTTTTCTGGAATACTTTGCAAAATATTTGTTCCCAGTGTGTCATTTTTTAAAAAAAACTTCGCTTATGGTATATTTTTACTGTGAAAAATTTTTTTTAATTATAAAATAAAATGTGTGTCTTTTCTCGTGTCGCTTCTGGACTTTGAGTTGTTTTGAGGAATGTTGTTTCTCCACTCCCAGATTATAGGAGAATTCACCAGGGCTTTTTAAAATACAGGCACAGTTCCTGTTTAAGCCTTGATTTAAAGATCTAATCCACTGGGAATATGCCCTGGCTTATGGTTTAAGCAATGGATCCAGTTTTTTCTTCCCCCATATGGTTCTCTGGTTATCAAAACAACGTCTCTTTAAAAGTTCATCTTGTCCCCAGTGACTTGAGATGCTACCTCTATTGCAGCCTAAATCTTCATTTTCAATTGTGTCTACTTATGAGTTTGTTTTTTTTTTTTGAGTTGGAGTCTCACTCTGTCGCCCAGATTGAAGTGCAGCGGCCGCTCCCGCCACCGCAGCCTCGACCTGCCGGGCTCCGGCGATCCTTCCCCCTCAGCCTTCCGAGTAGCCAGAATTACAGGCACGTGCTACCGTGCCCAGCTGACTTTTTGATTTATTGTAGAGATGAGGTCTTGCCAAGTTGCCCAAGTGGGTCTCGAACCCTCGGGCTCAGGCAATCCACTCACCTCAGCCTCCCAAAGGCATGGGATTACAGGCTGAGCCACCGAGCCCGGCTTACTTCTGAGTTTTTTACCTTTTTCACTAGATTGCCTGTTCACATGTTAATTTCAAACTGTTTAAATTATAGAGGCTCTGTAGTACTTTAGGAAAATCTGATGCCGCTTTTCTTCCCAAGCATTGTGTTTCTGTTTTAGAGTTTATCTAGCTATTTTTACTTGTGTGTGGTTTTTTTTTTTTTTTTTAAATTCCGAACAAACCTTCTAATCAGCTTGTTTAGCTCTAGGAAAAAAGTCTAAAGATATTTAACTAGGATCAAGTTAATTAAATAATTTAGGGAGAACTGATATCTTTACAGATATCTCTTTCTGTCCCAGATTATGGTGTGCCTTTCCACTTTTTCCGCTCTAGTTCTTCTTTCAAAAGCACTCTGTAGTTTTGCCAATATAAAGTTGGACATCTCTTTCTTTCCTTTTTTTTTTTTTTTTTTTGAGTCAGAGTCTCACTCTGTTGCCTAGGCTGGAGTGCAGTGGAACGCTCACGGCCACCCCATTGTCAACCTGCTGGGCTCCAGCGATCCTTCCGCCTCAACCCTCCAAGTGGCTGGAACTGCAGGCACATACTACCACGCCTGGCTAATTTTCTGATTAATTGTAGAGACGAGGTCTCACCATGTTGCCCAGACTGGTCTTGAACCCATGGACTCAGGCAATCCTCTTGCCTCGGCCCCCCAAAGTGCTGGGATTACAGACTTGAGCCACCGCGCCTGGCCTGGACATTTCTTATTAAGTTTGTGTCAAGGTACTTCTGTTTTTTCTATTTTCAATCACAAATGAGATCTATTATTGTTGCATACTCTCACTGTTTTTGTTTATACATATATGGACGTACACACATTAACTTATGCTGTTTTTATGTCTTCATTTTATATCCTGCTACTTTACCAAATCCTCTTGTTTGTTACATTTCCTCCTGGATTCCTTTGAATTTTCCAGAATTTTCTTCTCTTAATATAATTTTACCTCTTTGGTCCATCCTACTCAGTGATCTGTCACAGAAACAAAGAACAGAGTACCATATGTTCTCACTCAACAATGGACCTCGAGCAATTATCATGATACTATGAGAACAGGATTGGCAGTAGTGGGAAACTGCCAGGGTGGGGGGGGGGATGGGCGGCTGAGAGAAACTGCCAGGGGAGGGGGGAGAACACCTCATCCACAAGGGCACCCGCCTAATCAACGTTTGAATGCCTAACCCTGAATTGCACCCCACACCTTTGTAATAAAAAAAGAAAAAGAATGATTTACCTTAAAAAAATAGTTTTACCTCTTTGTTTCCTAACCTCATGCCAGTAATTGCTTTTGCATGACAATTGCATCAATTATCGAAGCCCTCACCCTCAGTGTGACTCTGTCGGAGCAAGGAAGTAATTAAAATTTAATGAGCTCATAAGGGGGCCTTGATCAATAAAATTAGTGTCCTTATAAGAAGAGACACCATAGAACTCTAACACACACACACAAACACACACACACACACACTCTCTCTCTCTCTCTCTCTCTCTCTCTCTCTCTCTCTCATCTTTCATCCGTCTCTTTCTGTCTCTCTGTCTCTCTCTGTCTCATCCCTCTGTCTCTTTCATCTCTCTGTCATCTCTCTCTTTTATCTCTTTGTCCTCTCTCCTCTCTCTCTCATCCCTCTCTCATTTTTCTCTCATCTCTCTTTCTCTCATCTTTCTCATCTCTCTAATCTCTCATTCTCTTCTCTGCTTCTCCTCTCTTCCTCTCTGTCTCTGTGTCTCTCCCCTCGTCCCCAAGTGCACACAAAGATGAGGTCCTGGGAGCCCACAGCAAGGTGGCGGCATCTGCAGCCCAAGGGCAGAGCCCTCGCCAGATACCAAGCCGGCTGGCACTTTGATTTTGAACTTCCAGTCTCCAGAAATGTGAAAAAATAACTTTCCATTGTTTAAGCCATTGGGTCTAAGGGATTTTGTCTAGGCGGCCTGAGCAGACTGATACAGCCAGCATAAAGGTAAATGTTGCGGACCTTCGCCTGGTTCCTGCCTTTTAAGGAAAACACCATCATGTTAAATATTAAACAATAAAGTTTCTGGAGCTTTTGGGAGGAGGGAAATATGTATGTCGCAAAATGCTGAGAAAGTTTACTGAGCATTTTTAGCATAAATGAGTGTTGGGTTTTATCAGGTGCATCTATTTCATTAACGAAGACAATCAAATAATTTTTCCTTTCAGTTCATTAATCAATGAATTGCAATGCCGAATTTCCTCATCATATTGGACCACACTGGCAGTCTTAGAACAGCTTAAAAACTTAAATAGGGCTGGGCTCGGTGGCTCAGCCTGTCAGCCCGCGCCTTTGGGAGGCTGAGGTGAGTGGATGGCCTGAGCCCGCGGGTTCGAGACCCGCCTGGGCAGCGAGACCTCATCTCTACAATAAATCAAAAAATCAGCCGGGCGTGGTAGCGCGTGCCTGTAGTTCCAGCTACTCAGAAGACTGAGGCGGAAGGATCACCGGAGCCCAGTGGGTCGAGGCTGCGGTGGCCAGGAGCGGCCACTGCAGTCCAGTCTGGGCGACAGAGTGAGACTCCAACTCAAAAAAAAAAACTTAAATAGATATGTCTTGATTGTGTCTAGTGTTAAAACTGTGGAGTATTCTGGATATCATTTTCAGATTTAGATTTGCATTTTAAAGATAAAATTCTGGAAAATTTTGACAGATATGGTGGAAAGAAGAGAGAATGAAAAACAATTTAAACAGTCTGGTTGAGAAATTGCTGAGGAAAAAAGGCTGAGGCAGAAGTTACTTGTAATTTCTCGGTTTTATGTCAGCCTTCTCCAGTGGGCTACAAGGCCAGGGAGAGCAGGACCAGGCCATCTTCTTCATGCCATGTCTAAGATCCCACTGCAGTTATCAATATGTTACTCAATGAATTAATGAATTTAAGAAATGAGTGAATAACAACATCAAAAACATGGAACCAGCTGTGCTGCCCATCAAAAGAGGACTGGATAAAAAACATGTGTTACATATATTGATGGAATATTACGCAGCCAAAAAGAAGGACAAAATTATGAACTTCGCAGCAACTTGGATGGACTTAGAGTCTGTCATACTCAGTGATCTAACACAGAAACAAAGAACTGAGTTTCACATGTTCTCACTCATAAGTAGACCCTGAACAATTGTCATAATACTATAAGAAAGGGATTGAAGCCGGGCTTGGTGGCTCAGCCTGTAATCCCGCGCCTTTGGGAGGCTGAGGTGAGTGGATTGCCTGAGCCCGCGGGTTCGAAACCTGCCTGGGCAACTTGGTGAGACCTCATCTCTACAATAAATCAAAATGAGCTGGGTGTGGTAGCACATGCCTGTAGTTCCAGCTACTTGGAAGGCTGAGGCGGAAGAATCGCCGGAGCCCAGCAGGTTGAGGCTGTGGTGGCCGGGAGCGGCCACTGCACTCCAGTCTGGGTGACAGAGTGAGACTCCAACTCAAAAAAAAAAAAAAAAAAAAAAAGAAAGGGATTGGCAGTAGTGGGAAACTACGGGGTGGGTGGTGGGGGGTGGGGAGGTGGGAGGGGGATACCTCATCAATAAGAATACTTGATCTCAAGCCAGGTGAAGTGGGGACCCAAGAGAGGCTCAAACTCTACCTGCACAATGACCGAAGGGAGGTACCTTTAGAAACTTAGTTCACATTTTGCCTCAGCATAACCATTTTTGCTTGTACTGACATGCATTGAATCTAGCACAGGTTGGGCTGACAGATACATTTCCGACAGGCAGGTTTTAGGAAGCGTTCCGTCATTCTACTGCAGGCCAAGTAGCAGCCTACCCAACCCCCTCAGCAAATCTCCATCAGATGCAAGACCAGGACAGCCCAACCTTTCAATTCAAGGTTTGGCATAATAATCCCTAGTGAACGTTCAGATTCCTTGTCAAGGGGGAAGGTCAAAGATCACCCCTTGGCTGGCCAAAGCCACAGAAATGATAATAGACCACCTTTGGTCTTGGAGCCTGTGGACTGCAAATGTCTAACAAGTCTCTTGCCTCTTGCCGGAAAGACCCACCCCGCCCTTGTCTCCTCCCACCTAGCCCACCACATGAGGGCAGGAGGTGACAATGTCTGGTGACTAAAATCAACATCAAACACCAGCAGTCCTGGACACTCCTCTGGGCCCAAATCCCCCTCCCCCAAAGACTCTTAAATATACCTAACCCTTGGCCACTCGATGCCACACTTTGTCTCTGAGTGTCGGCCCCCTTTCCAATCTGTGGAAGGCGAATCATAAACTTTACTTCTTTCTCCTTTCTTGCTTGGTGGTGATCTTGCATTATTTCTGAGGCCTGGGCACCGGTTCTGGCCCACCTGGCCTCAGTCAACCCTGTCAATGACCATTTGTATACCTAACCCTGAATTGTGCCCCATGTCTTTAACATTTTTAAAAAATAAAATAAAATTTAAAAATAACATTATTCTGGCAAATCACAAGTAGAAAAAAAAGTGAGTGAACAAATAGGTATTAATTGAAGAAAATAAACCCAAGTGACATTTCCCAGGTAGACTCAACAGGATGCAGGGACTGCATGAATGTGAGCGATTGGAGAGACAAAATTAGGTGACATCCTTGCCATTAACTTGAATATGGAATTTAAGAAAGGGAATTGATTTGGGAGTGGGTAAGTTAGGTACTGACTAATAAGGACTGGATATAGTATCCGGAGGTTTTCCTAAGACATGCAGTAGGAGACATGCAATAGGTCTGGCTCTATTTTCTAAGAAAGAGCCCCAAGGGGAATAACTTACTGGGTTTTTACTGCTTTCTTTTCTTTTTTTTTTTTTTTTTTTGAGTTGGAGTCTCGACTCGGTCGCCCACACTGGAGTGCAGTGGCAGCTCCCGGCCACCTCAGCCTCGACCTGCTGGGCTCCGGCGATCTCTCCACCTCAGCCTTCCAAGTAGCTGGATCTACAGGAGCATGCTACCACGCCTGGCTGATTTTTTGATTTATTGTAGAGATGAGGTTTCGCTGCCCAGGCGGGTCTCGAACCCGTGGGCTCAGGCAATCCACTCACCTCAGCCTCCCAAAGGCGCGGGATTACAGGCTGAGCCACCGAGCCCGGCTTGCTTTCTATATAGTGTAGTGGATACATGATAAGACTTGCCACCTTCTCACCTAACAGCAAGACAGTAGGACTATTAACGTTTTCCAATGACAGGAGAGAAAGTTAAGACAATGAGGTTGAGGGCTGCATCAGGGTCACCTGCCCATTAAGTCGTGGAACCAGGATGCAAACCCATCAGTCTCATGCCAGAGCCCAGACACAGCCACATGAGCCCCTGGGGTGGAAGGAACACCAGTGTTTTCACTGGAGCTGAAACACTGAGTGAGAGACGGTGGCGCACAGTGAGACTCAACACCGGTTAAGGCCAAGAGACTTAATGAGTAGGAGCGAGGGTGGTTACAGGGCCTGAAGGTCGGGCTGTAGCGGTGAAGCAAGGGCGCTCCAGCCTTTAGGGGGGCTTAGGGCAACGTGTCAGTCGATTATTGGTCGGCTGGCAGAGCTCCATCCAGGTTGGTGGTTTTTTCGCGGGCGCGGCAAAAGGTGAACTGGACTGTGGAAGAAGAACCCGGAAGGTGCCGTTTTAGGCGCCCCCTTTGTTTGCCGGGTCTCCATTTTAGGCGGGGGCTGGGTTTGGGCCCCTTTCCAGGAAAAGGGAGGGGATGGTTTGCTAGCGCCTGGCGGTGGCCCTTCACTGAGAATGAATGAAACTACCCTTCAAGAGTGTGTGACAAGTGGCAAGGAAAAGGAAAGAAGTTGAGAGCAAGAAAATGTCAGAAGCAGACAGGAGGACCCCAGAAGGAGATCGAGGACAGAGGGGTGTGTCAAGGAGCCGGCAGGGGGAACAAAGTCTCAGGATGGATGGAGACTTCAGGGAGGGAATTGGGTTTATTTTCTGACCCTGATTTTTCTAAGTTCCAAAATGTCCGCATGTCAATCAATTCTCGTTCTTTTAATTTTTACCCTCCTAACGCTTCCCACAAGTTATCTGACGCAAAATACTGCATGCTACCCACAGCTACCTTCATGAAATAAAATTTCCACAAAATTATCAAATAGCAAGCATGCCCTTTATCCTGATCGATATGTTCATTGATCTTCAGGAAATCTGTAGTCCTCAAGAGGTTCCTGTTTTATAAGCCTATGTTGTCTCATTTTGCCATGTGAGGAATGAGCAACCAACCTAGCTGTCGGAAAAACAAATGAGACGGTCAAGGTTTTTTGAAATGCAGAATAAGTAGCACAACAGGGAAGTAGATGTCTTAGCTTGGCTTTGTCATCTGTGTGTAATTTCCTTCCTTGTGAGCTAGACAGTGCAAAATCAGTGGGATTATCGACTGGGTCTTGGTGGAAGACATTCCAGTGCAAAATACCGTTCATCTTCATGGCAGTCTCAGCGCCATTTGTGCCCTGGTTTTTTTGTTTGTTTTTTTTTTGAGTTGGAGTCTCACTCTTGTCACCCAGGCTGGAGTACCTTGGCACGCTCATGGCCACTGCAGTCACAGTTTGCTGGACTCAGGCGATCCTTCCATCTCAACCTTCCAAGGAGCTGGAACTACAGATGCACACCACCATGCCAGGCTAGTGTGCCCCAGTTTTGAGGCTCCACCTCATGGTTTATGGAGTTGGTCAGATTCCAGAATAGCTTCCCAGATCATCCATCTCATATACAAGGGAGAGCTTAATCCTTCCATCTCTGTGCAAGGAAAACTGACTTGGGAGCCAGGCCCCCAAATGGACTCTTCAAGAGCAGGTGGGCCGGCGGGGATGAACCAACAGAATTTTGTTTCTGCAATTTGTTACTCTTTGAAAAACTGAGGTGGAAGGATTGCTGGAGCCCAGCAGGTCGTGGCTGGGTTGGCCATGAGCCTGCCACTGCACTCCAGCCTGAGCGACAGAGTGAGACTCCGACTCAAAGAAAATGCCAGCAACAACAACAACAACAAAACTCGTTATTCTGCATGATCTTATTAACGTTTCCTCTCAGGAGAGAATTTTTTGTAATATGGTAAGATCTGCCCTCTAGTGACTGACTTGAGCTACTACTACATGAGAAACTAGAAAATTTTATTTTGAAATATTTAATAACGTGGTGAAGGCAAAGTTTTGGCCATCATACTTCACCTACGTTTTTTCAACGTTGTTGACAAAGCAAAAAAAATAGGCTTTATTCTTTGACCAACTCGTTTCTGTGCCAAATTTGATCTAATAATCTCAGACATCATCCAAGTAAAAAGGGGTAAAATTAAAACAGAAAGAAAAAAAACGGAGGGAAAGGAGAACAAGATAGCATGTTTTACCCACCACAACAGAAGGCATCAGCAGTGTACTATTTATTTATTTATTTATTTTTTGAGTTGGAGTCTCACTCTGCGGCCCAGACCGGAGTGCAGTGGCCGCTCCCGGCCACCGCAGCCTCTATCTTCTGGGCTCCGGCAATCCTTCTGCCTCAGCCTTCCAAGTAGCCGGAATTACAGGCATGCGCTACCACGCCCAGCTGATTTTTTTTTTGATTTACTGTAGAGATGAGGTCTTGCCTGCCCAGGCGGGTCTCGAACCCGCGGGCTCAGGCAATCCACTCACCTCAGCCTCCCAAAGGCGTGGGATTACAGGCTGAGCCACCGAGCCCGGCAACAGTGTATAATTTAATTACAGTTCTTATATGACTCCAGCACCGGAATGCTTCCATTTTGTCACTGAACAAATGCTAATTTATTCTTACTTCAGATCTAGTTGGAAAACATAAAACTGATATGTCCGGGTGGAAATGTCCCAGGTTAAAACGGATGCATGACACTCCCTTTATTTTTTCTAAGTTAAACTGTGATGCACTGATACTCCACTGCGTAAATGACAGAAGTGGCTTGTAACAGCGTCTCCATGCTGGAGGCCGTGGTGGGTTCTTGGCCTTATCTCCCCTCTCTAAGCAGCATCTGGCCCAGAGGATGGACGGAGCTTCCTGCTCTGGTGCTCAGACAGCCTTTCAGGACCCCCCACCCCACTTGCGGGGCCAGCTGCGTCCTTCGCCGGCCTGCACAAGATGAAAACGTGGGGTCTCTTGTTCAAATAATAAGAAAAAAAGCGACTTGTGGCTCGTATGAGTTTCACATTTCGTGTCTTGTGGCTCGCGATTTTGCACGGCTCCTTCTTCTCCCCAGAAGACTGAAGCGCTCGCTGCCCAGACCAGCTCGATGGTTCCCTCACCAATTCTTGTGACAAACACACCCCTCCTCTGGAAGGAGGACGGGAGGGCAGAGAGGGAAAGGCACTGTCTCTGCTGTCTGTACCTTTCCTCATTCAGGGTTTCTCCCTCGGGAATGGCTGGCCAACACGGGAAGGTCAGGAGAGGGTTCCTCAGCCAGTCACGCTTTGCAGAGCACCCTGAGACAGGCTCTGGTGTGACCGGTACGCACGGCTGCCGTCCTGCTGGGCCTGCGGTGGGCACCTCCGTGCGCACGCCAGGCCCACGTGGGCACCCACACGCATGGCGATGGAACTCTGTGTTCCCGCAGGTCGTGAGTGCGCCATGTGTGTGGGAACGTGGGCATACAGTGCCTGCGTTGTGTCTCCTAGCTTGTGTGCTCTTGGACCTCCAGGCTGGTGGATGTTGTAGGCGTGCTGTGTGTGAGGACGTGGACACACAGTGCACACATTGTGTCTCCTCTCTTGTGCTCCTAGACATCCAAGCTTGTGGGTGTTGCAGGTGTGCTGTGTGTGGGGGGGAATGTGGACACACACGGTGCCTATGTGGTGTCTCCTCACTGGGTGCTTTTAGACCTCCGTGATCATGGGTTTCGCAGGTGTGCTGTGTGTTTGGGAACGTAGCCACGTGGTGCACACGTGTCTCCCCTCGCGTGTGCTCCTGGACCTCCATGCTGGTGTGTGTTGTAGGCGTGCTGTGTGTGGGAACAGAGACACACACAGTGTATAGGTCGTGTCTCCTCTGTCGTGTGCTCCTGGACCTGCATGCTGGTGGGTGTCGCAGGCGTGCTCCATATATGGGAACGTGGACACACATGGCACGCACGTTGGGTCTCCTCTCTCGTGTGTTCTGGACTCTGTCCTCGAGGGGATCACAGGTGTGGTGTGCGCATGAGAACATGGACCCATGCTGCATACATTGAGCTTCTTCACGTCTCCACACTCACTTCAAACCTCTCTTACAGAACACGAGTTCTGAATGGCATTTGCAAGAATGGGTGACAGCTGAGCATCAAATGGGGGTCCTTTAGATGTGGGCACCGTTGATGACACAGGCTATGTATTCTGGAAGTTGGAACTGATTCCTTGTTTCCCTTCCCTGTCACCGATTGCATCTTTTCAGCCTTTTGCCTCGTCCTAAAAGCTCACATGCCTTGGATCGGCCCTAGACCTCCTCCTCTTTTTATTTTTGAGTCGGAGTCTCACTCTGTTGCCCAGTGGAGTGCAGGGACATGCTCACGGCCACTGCAGCCTCCACCTGCTGGGCTTAGGTGATCCTTCCCCCTCAGCCTTCCAAGCAGCTGGAACTACAGGCGTGCGTAACCACGCCCGGCTGATTTTTGATTTATTGTAGAGACGAGGTCTCGCCAAGTTGCCCAGGCTGGTCTAGAACCCCTAGACTCAGGCAATCCTTTCGCCTTGGCCTCCCAAAGTGCTGGGATGACAGGCTGAGCCACTGCGCCCAGTCGGCCTCCTCCTCTTGCCTACTCCTTTCTTTGGCGACCTCTTCTGGTCCCTGGCTCTGAAGACCTCCTAGGAGCTATTGGCTTTCACCTCTGCGTTCCAGGGTTGACCTCTGCTCAGAGCTCCAGTCACGTGTACCAACTGCCACCACCCCATCCACTGCGCTGTGGAAGGGGCTCTTGGGTCCAGCTCTCAACTTCCCCCACCCACATCTGCCTCTCCAGCCACCTTGACTTTGGGAATGGTCGCCTCTTGAGGAGTTACATCCAACAGATAAATATCACATGGCTCACCCCTACAGCAAGAGCGCTGCTCTTGGGGACACGCTTGTGAGCATTTCCTGCCTTCCGGGGCTCACAGCCAACTGGGAAATGAACACATACATGATGATTTCCGCAAAATTGCAGTCCAGGGACACAGTAGTGATGAGCACGAAACAGTAAAGGAGCTGTGTGGGGTGAGCCATCTCGAAGGACAAATGGGATGGGGCTGGGTGAACGGCTCCGGTGGGGGGAGAGCGTCCCAGGAGGAGACGCAAGACAAGACGGGGCAGGTGTGTGTGGAAACTGCATTCCGGCTTCTGTGTCGATGTCGCCACATCTGCCCTCCCGAGGTCACTAGTGGTCGTTACCTCGTCTCGATGCCTTCTGGGAGCCTTTGATGCCTTCCCTGCACAGTCTTCCCTTGGCACCGGGACATCCCCCACACCCTCCTGCTGTGTTTGCTCTCATCTCTCAGTCGGCCCCTGCCTTGTCTGTGGAACCTCTTTTTCCTCTCCTCGGGCATCAGAGGTTCATTCTCCTCGTGAGTTAGTCCTGACCACTCTCTCTTTTGACTTCCACATCTTCTCCAAGTTATCGGATCCAGTCCTGTGGTTTCCATCACCACAAACCTGTTGAAAGCGCTCAAACAAGTGTCTCTAATTTCTCGCTCCTGAGCTCCGAACTCAAATGACGTGCACTTGCCAGTCGTTCATCTGGGTATCCTTCACGGCCCTTACACCGAGGATTTTCTTAAGGCTAAGGATTTTCCTGCCACCTCTCAGGGGGAGGTATCAGCATTCTCCTGGTTGTCAGTGTTGGAAATCTTGGATGGGGTTGAGCGCGGTGGCTCATGCTTGTAATTCCAGCGGGAGGCCAAGGTGGGAGGATCACTTGAGGCCAGGAATTCAAGACCAGCCTAGATAACACAGCGAGACCCCATATCTATAAAAAAGAAGAGGAAGAAGAAGAAAAAACCTTAACTATTCCCATTTATCCCAAAATCAAGTTTAAATTCTTTCACAGAGAAGGTGAACACAGGTCCCCTTTTGCCCGAGACAGTCAGGTTATGCGTTAACTCCAGGGCCCTTTAACTCTCAAAAGGGTCCCCGAAGTATCCTGGTTTGGGTGAAAACTGATATTGTCACTTCCTCACAGTCAGGTTCACCCTCATCTCCTAATTGTTATTCGCTCTCCCACTCCGTCGCCACCCTAAATCATCAACCATGCCGAACCCGCCGGCTCCCTCTCACCGCCAGCCTCTTGTCTGTGCTGTCCTTTCCCCTAAATCCTGGGTCTCCTTTCTTGGCCTCCCTGACTCCTGCTTAAGCTCCAGGTGTCAGACCACATGCCAGCTCTTCTAGAAAGCCTTCTCTCATTTTCTTCCACCCCATCGGTCAAGCATTCTTTCTAAGCGATTCCATGCTATTCCAGTTACTTTTACTAGAACACTTTTCGTGAGAATTAATAACTTCCTGCCATTTCTTTTGCCTTCACAATGTAAGTTTCTGGAAGAAGTCCACCCATTCACTACCGTATTTCTATCTCCCAGCACACATAGTCGAAGCTAAAATGCCTTTTAATGAACTGTGATAGAATTTCTATGCAATCGGAAGACAGTTTCATCTGAATTTGGATGAAAGTTCTTTATAAAAGTTGATTTAGCCTATGTTTCCATTCAGCGTTTAGCCTAAGATGACCATTCCGCATTTTGGTCTCATTTATCATATTTATGCTGTCAACTTTTGCCACTGGAGAACAGACTGAACAATGAACCCTGCAATTCATTAAAGAAAACGATAATAAATGATTGAGTGCAGAATTTTGGGTGTTTGTTTAGTATTTATCATAATAATCCTTTTAAATCACTGCCCTCAGAGCTGCCAGGCTACATGGTGGTTTCAGGTCATTACAATGATTTCTGGTTCAGTGAAGTTACTTGTTGGCCATTAGACTTACTTCTAGCAGCCTAGATAACTCCCACTAAAACACAGAGCAGACCAGGCTCGGTGACTCACACCTGCAATCCCAGTACTTAGGGAGGCAGAGGCGAGAGGATTGCCTGAGCCCGGGGGTTTGAGTCCAGCCTGGGCAACTTGGCGAGACTTCATCTCTACAATAAATCAAAAAAATTGCCGGGTGTGGTCACGCGTGCTTGTAGTCCCAGCTACGCGGAAGGCTGAGGTGAAAGGATCGCCTGAACCCAGTTGGTCCGGGCTGCGGTGGCCATGAGCGTGCCCCTGCCCTCCAACCTGGGCGACAGAGTGGGACTCCGACTCAAAAAAGAAAACAAAAACAAAAACAAAAACAAAAAAAAAAACAGAGCAGGTTTGTAGTCTAGAGGGTGTCTAACACAGTGAAGTCAGAAGCGGGGTCTCACAGACAAGGATCATCCACAAACACTTAGCTGTGATCTTACTGGGTATGACAGACTAACTGACTTCAAAGAGGAAAGTCACAAAAGCATGATGAGTTTCTAGGACTAGGTTGCTTTGAAGTTTGACGCGATACAGACAGTTATCTGTGTGTTGACCAAAATTTGGACATTTAGACTAGAGTGCTAAATGTTACACTTCCTCTCCTAAGAAGAAACTCATTCTGGCTGAGCAGCATCAGACGTTCAAACAGCCTTGGCAAAACACAGTGGAGCCCTTAGCACATATTACAACATACTTTTCGCAAATGAAAATTTTAAAAAGCGAGTTCCATTGGCATTTGGCTGGTGGCCATTTCCGCTGTAGACAGCAAAATCGTTAGAATTATCAGCTAGCTCGTGTTAGGCAAAACAAGAGGATATATGTATGAGAAATTTTTTTTTTTTTTGAGTCAGTCTCACTCTGTCACCCAGGCTGGAGTGCACTGGCACGCTCACCATCACCCCAGCATCAATCTGCTGGACTCTGACGACCCTTCTGCCTCAGCCTTCCAAGTAACTACAGGTGCATGCCACCACGCCCGGCAAATTTTTTGATTTATTGTAGAGGGGAGGTCTTGCCAAGTTGCCCAGGCTGGTCTCAAACCCATGAATTCGGGCATTCCTCTCACCTCGGCCTCCCAAAGTGCTGGGATCATAGATGTGAGCCACTGTACCTGGCCAAGAAAGATTTTAGTATTCCAAGAACCATCAGTGCTGCAGCACCAGATGTGGGCGTTGAATTTACTCTCTTGCGCTTTTTAGGAAAACCATTCTGTATTCACAGAACAGAGCTGTTGCTAACTCATTTCATTGTCTGAGAGCAGGAAACCCACTGTTTGTATCTGATATAACTCTCCGGGCACACAATGCTATCACACCACCACGCATGAGTCACAGAAGTAGGATGCACCCTCAGGACCCCTGTGGGCTTTGGGGATGATAAATGGCTACAAAAATGGATTCTGGAGCCGGGCTCGGTGGCTCAGCCTATAATCCCGCACCTTTGGGAGGCCGAGGTGAGTGGATTACCTGAGCCCGTGGGTTTGAGACCCGCCTGGGCAATTTGGCGAGACCTCATCTCTACAATAAAATCAAAATGAGCCGGGCGTGGTAGAGCGCGCCTGTAGTTCCAGCTTCTTGGAAAGCTGAGGCGGAAGGATTGCCGGAGCCCAGCGGGTTGAGGCTGCGGTGGCCTCCGGGAGCGGCCACTGCACTCCAGGCTGGGTGACAGAGTGAGACTCCAATTTAAAAAAAAAAAAAAATGGATTCCCTACTGCAGCAGCCTGGCGCTTCTCCAAAACGGACCCCAGAGCAGTGATGCCAAGAGACCCAAGGGTTGGTCCACAGGTTGACGTCGGCAAGACAAGGGCAGGTGAGAAGAAAGCAAGCATCGTCGAGTTTTATAAAGAGCATTTTGTTAAGGGCTTGGTTTTTTTTTTGAGTAGGAGCCTCACTCTGTTGCCCAGACTGGAGTGCAGTGTCCACTCCCAGTCACCGCTGCCTCGATCTGCTGGGTTCTGGTGATCCTTCCGCCTCAGCCTTCCAGGTAGCTGGAACTACAGGCGCGCGCTACCACACCCGGCTGATTTTTGATTTATTGTAGAGATGAGGTCTCGCCAAGTTGCCCCGGCGGGTCTCGAACCTGCAGGCTCAGGCAATCCACTCGCCTCGGCCTCCCAAAGTGCTGGGATTACAAGCTGAGCCACTGAGTCCGGCCAGGGTTTAGTTTTTATTTTAAGATGATGTTTTATCTGGGATATCTTTTCCTTTTACAACTGATGAAACGCCTAGTGTGTCTGTTGTTTTTAGTTACTTTATCTAGCAAATAAAAAATTTTCCATTTGATATCAGTTAATTTTTAAAAATTGCCTATGATAAAATACTGCCCTTGTACAATAGGAGTTTGTAAGAAGTGAGCCACATTTCACAAAGTTTATGACTATATTTTGATATATACACATATACACACATGCAAATGCATATGTGCGTATGCGTATGGTAGGTTTCATGTGTCCTAAAAGGGTCTATCTAATACTTTCTATCAACTTTTCTTGTCTAAGAACGATGACCTAATTACAGCGTCTACCAAACAACAGTGTATTATTAAGAGTCACGCTGTCTCAGCCGGCTTTCTGATGGGCTCACTACAGTCCCTGGCCACCTACTTACTGCTGGAAGAAAAGTCTTGCTCCTCCTCATGAGAAACGCCAAGTTCTCAAGTCCTTCTGCTTCCTCGGCTTCCTTCTACCGCGAACAGATGTGCCAGGCCTTGGGCCGGGTATCAGAACTCCGGGGACTGTGTGGGGCGACAGACTGCAGGAAGTGCCGCAGTTGTCAGGGCACAGGCTCGCTGCAGGCGGTGAGAGGGCCTCCGACTCTGAACACATCCTGAAGGCAGAGCTCACAGGGTTTCATGAGCAACGGGGTGTGGCATTTTATTTTATTTTTTATTTTTTGAGTTGGAGTCTCACTCTGCTGCCCAGACTGGAGTGCAGTGGCCGCTCCCGGCCACCGCAGCCTCGACCTGCTGGGCTCCGGCGATCCTTCCGCCTCAGCCTTCCACGTACTGGAACTACAGGCGCACGCTACCACGCCCGGCTAGTTTTCGACTTATTGTAGAGATGAGGTCTCGCCAAGTTGCCCGGGTGGGTCTCGAACCCATGGGCTCAGGCAATCCACTCACCTCAGCCTCCCAAAGTGTGGGATTACAGGCTGAGCCACCAAGCCCGGCTGCACGTGGCATTTTAGAGAGGGAGTGTCGTTGAGAATCGTTCTATAGTTTGGGACTGGAATGGGTGGAGGGTCTGAAGCGGCTGATCTGGACAGGAGGCTTAGAGTTGATTGGCAGTCGTGGGAAACTGTCAGGGGAGGGGGGCACACCTCATCAGCAAGGGTGCTTGCATAATGAGCATTTGTATACCTAACCCGGAATTGTGCCCCACATCTTTATTTATTTACTTATTTAACTTATTTATTTTTTGAGTTGGAGTCTCACTCTGTCGCCCAAACTGGAGTGCAGTGGCCGCTCACAGTCACCACAGCCTCGCACTGCTGGGCTCCGGCGATCCTTCCGCCTCAGCCTTCTGAGGAGCTGGAACTACAGGCACGTGTTACCACACCCAGCTAATTTCTTGGTTTATTGTAGAGACAAGGTCTCACCAGGTTGTCTCGAACCTGTGGGCTCAGGCAATCCTCTCGCCTCAGCCTCCCAAAGTGTTGGGATTATAGGCTTGAGTCACCGTGCCTAGCCATACCAGTCCACGCGTGTTGTTACTGAGGGAGGCAGAGCAAGAGGTGGAGGGTGGATGGGCGCACCTGTGGAAATCCTTTTCTGAACGCTCAGGTGCAAGCAAAGATGGGGCAGAGGTCAGGGAACTTGGAAAAGAAGGGGGAACCTATCTGAGCGAGGTGGGGTGGGGGGATGGCTCTAGGGAACCCAGGGTGCACAGCAGACTCACCTGGAGGTGAGAGGTATCCCTTTAAGGTGAGACTTGCCGGGTGCAGGGTGCGCTCTTCCTGAACCTCATTCTTGTGCGCAGATGTAGGTGGGTTTCGAGTTGGGGTGCATGAACGAGGGACGGCTACTGGGTCCCACCCTCCTGCGGATATCCTGTTTGGAGGAGGAAGGGCCTGGCCCTTGGATCCTTTTTCAAAACTCGAGCAGACTCTAAGTCAGAGTAAAATCTAGATAAGTAACGGAGTAGCACATGGCTGTCACCCGAAGCAAATGATAGCATGGGGCAGCTGTTGCAGCTATCAAACTGAAAAGGTAAGTATCAAACTAAAAAGGTGAGTGAAAGCCAGTCGTGACTTGTTTAATTTAACTCTGTTTTGGGTGATCCTGATCTAGAATTTTTGGACTTGAGAACATTTTCGGACTTGAGGATGCTTAGAAAATGTCAGAGTAAAGAGAAAGTCTGATATTTGTCATTTCTGCCCCTTTTGGGGGAAAACTACTCAGGAAACTTAGATGTAATACTTTAGGAATTTGACAATTTTTATAAGTTATACTAACTCAGATAAGAGACAAATTGGATAGAAACAAATAAACATGGATCTTTAGAAAAATATGTTAAATTATATTTTTGAGCATAGAAGACTTTTATGCTAAATTTTAGCCCGAAGCATATTGTGCGGAAAATTGAAGTTCTGACAGAAATTTAATGTAGAGGAGAATATATTTTCCATCTTTTGCTGTGAAGCACATTCATGAGGTTACTGAAACTTTTTTTTTTAGTCTGCAAAGGGTCTACTTCTTTCGGTAGAAAGAAAAAGAATAAAAAGGAAAGTGTGATGCTTTATCCAAGATGTGCCAATCGTCTTGTTTTAAAAGTAGATTTGGGTCAAATGGTTTCCCAAGTATTTTGTTCTTTGAAACAATAATGACTATGAAAGAGTTACTGTGGTTTCACCAAATAGCAATTTCTTAATACTCAAAACACGGCCAAGGTTTTTCTGTCTGGGGTAACAGAGACAGACAGGGTACAAGTTTAGAGAATATTCACTTTTGTCAGCTCGTGAAGTTAAAGACACACAGTGCCATCTAAGCAAGCAGAGTAGACACTTTGAGCAGACTTGTTGGGCTAAGAAAATGGTATACAAATGGACTGTATTTTTCTGTGAAAAGTTGTAAAAAAGGTGCTTTCCACTAAAAATCTATTATTTCTTTCTTGTTATGAACAAGGCAGCATTGCAGGTCTGCAGCTCAAAGGAGTTTTATTTGAGCAAACTTCAAGCAAGAATGAGATGGCTTTCCTTTCACTCTAGTTCTATTACACTAGAGCCACTGCCACAAAACCCAAGCTGGATGTAAACGATTCAAGAAATAATGGACTGAAGATGGCTGACTGTCCAGAAATGCTGTGAACGTTTATTTCCTGTGCTGCCATTTAAGCGTCTGATGTCCAGGCTCAGTTATAATATAGCGTTGTCAACTCCCCAGAGACAATGTTCCCTGTGAAAGCGCTCAGGGGCACAGGAATTCTTTGGATGAGCGTTAGATGAGAGATTGGTAACCGTACCTCCTCAGGGCTCGTTGCTGGGTAACAGCTTGTTTCCTTGGTCACGGTGAATCCATGGAAGACCCCCAAAAGAGGCAGCAGGTTCTTGGCGGACAGCTCCCAGACCCTCACCAGGTATCACCGTGAAACATGTCTTCCGGAAGATAGCTTTATGAAGGCAAGAGGAACTTTTGGCACCTGCCAGCCATGTCTGAAAGGTAGGAAAATGAAATTAAAAGTAACCTTAGTCATTACCCGAGAGAGGGAAAAAAACAGAAGCATGGGTAGTGTTACCAGATTAAATTTCATTTAGAGATGTAAAGTCACACAAGCTGCATTACTCACGATGGTTGCTTTGAGAGAGAAGCAAACGCAACAGCGGCACTCTCCTCTGATGCCATCCACATCACTATGCAACCGGTTACAGATGCGATGCAATTTCTGGGGTCGCTGTTGTAAGAGGGAGGTGGGCTTACTCTTCTAGCAGCGGTATGTCTAAGAGGCACAGGACTCTTCGAGGAAGCATGTGTGACTTCCAGGAGAAAGTAGGTAAGACTGCTGAAAGGTAATAGCCATTCATGTTTACACTTACATAAAATTACTATCACAGAACAAGACTCGTGCCCGCTCGTGAAAACCACAAATCAGATGAAATAGAAGCCCAAACCCGGGGCTTGTTTCCTCACTCCTAAATTTTGTAGCTGTCACATAAGTGTTTCTGAAAGCATCATTAAACTATATACAATTAGAGGATTTGCAGGTTTCTTGATTATTTTCTGTCTTTATTTATTTTTTACTTTTGAGTTGGAGTCTCACTCCATCGCCCAGACTAGAGTGTAGTGGCCACTCCCGGCCACCCCAGCCTTGACCTGCTGGGCTCCCGAATCCTTCTGCCTCAGCCTTCCTAGTAGCCAGAATTATAGGTGAGCACTGCCACACCCGGCTAGTTTTTTATTTATTATAGAGATGAGGTCTTGCCAAGTTGCCCAGGTGGGTCTCAAACCCGCGGGCTCAGGCAATTCACTCACCTCGGCCTCCCAAAGAACTGGGATGACAGGCTGAGCCACCGAGCCCGGCTGATTATTTCCTGTCTTTAGGTTGATGTAAAATCTGGTTCTCATGTTTAAAAATGAGATGAGCACCTTCGGTTCGGGGTTAAGTACCCTGTGGCTTCGTAAAAATGTATGGAGCTTATTCCTGGCTCCTGCTTCCTGCCTGCAGTGAAGAGAGACTCATGTGCAGGTAGCAGATCAGAGATGGAAGGGGTGACAGAAGGTCTCTGTTAGCAAGCCGGCCGTGTGCCTCTCAAGCAGCGTCCTGACACGATGTTGATTTCTCCATTGAAAATGAAAATGTGTAATGAGTTGGAGAAGTCGGCCTGTGAAACAGTGGTTTCTGAGTGGCCGATAGTTCTATGCAGAACTAAAAACTTCATTCTCGCCTCCGCTTGCTAAATCCCTTTAACACATTATAGCAAGAGCCGGGTTATTTGTGAATTCTGTATAAAATGTACTTTCCTCTCAGCTATGTTATTTTTGAACAAGTACATCTTTATAAGCTCATTGTGGAGACTGTATAAAAGGTGAGGCCCAGGATACAACTTAGGACTCGATCTTAAAATTGTGAAAGGGTGAGGAAGGAGGAAAATGCCAAGGAAGGATACAAGGAAGAAAGAGGAACGGCGGTGGTGGGAAGAGAAAAGGAAAGCTTCCTTATCACCAGTGTGTTTTGAATCATTTCTGTACCTCTTGAAACAAGAGCCTTACTCGTACCATCTTCCTAAAACACAGCCAATTTCACGTGGCATTTCGTCTCGGCTCTGAGACCTACCTCGGTCACACGTTGCTTTTATATTCTTCTTTGTATGTGGTTCCATTGTCCACGTTGTAACAACACAGAGAGCAGCAGAGGTCTCTCAAGTACTGTCAACCCCCTACGCAGCAGCTTATATGTTGTTCCCTTAAGTTCGAAACATTTCTAAGTCTAATGTATAGATGGGGCACAGTGATATTTTGGGCCCTCTATCTTCAGTGATTCCAGAGTTTGAATCCACCTTTTGCATCTATAAACGTCAGTGGGTCCGCTAATAGCCGTTGAAGTCTACCAGGTTTCCTGCTAGAGAAGTCAGGTAGATGTGTGTTCTCTTACTTGTGTTGTACTCTAAATTGCGGGCCTACCTATGTTTGTGAGAAGGTGCCTGGGGCTGGACCCAAAATAGGAAGAACGAAAATTGGGCCACATGAAATTAACATCTGACTTATTATGATTAAAGTAGAGAGAGAGAGAAAAAAAGATTGTGATTGCATATTTTTCGAAATTAAAATTTATTTTTATGTGGTTTTAGAATCGACAGTCTAAATAATTTAAGACATCTGTCAAAAGCCCAGGCTTTGGAATAATGGAAATATTTTTGGACTATCTCCAAACACATAGCTTTTCAAAACAGTTCTTTCATGCACTGTTATTTGTTCAATTTAGTCCCAGAAACTTAATTAAGTCATCAGAAAGTAGTAATAACCTTCAAATTTAAAAACCTAGTATACTTAATTTGCCATTTCAGAAATTAACAACTTCTAACGTCAAATCTCTTCCTGATCTTATGGGAACGCCCTCGAAATTACTTTCTACTCCTTGTTACTACCTCTAGCATGTAGATAGTGCAATCATTACCCATTTTAAAAATGAATAAAATGTAAGTATTGAGGGGACAGAAATCCTGGGTTTTTGTCGTTGTTGTTGTTTTTGAGTTGGAGTCTCGCTCTGTCGCCCAGACTGGAATGCAGTGGCCACTCCCGGTCACCGCAGCCTCGACCTGCTGGGCTCCGGCGATCCTTCCGCCTCAGCCTTCCAAGTAGCTGGAACTACAGGCGCGCGCTACCACGCCCGGCTAATTTTTTGATTTATTGTAGAGACCGCCAAGTTGCCCAGGGAGGTCTCGAACCCGCGGGCTCAGGCAATCCACTCACCTCGGCCTCCCAAAGCGCTGGAATTACAGGCTGAGCCCCTGAGCCCGGCAATCCTGGGTTTTAAGAAATAAAAAAAGAACGGTCCAAGATATCAAAGCGGCTGAATTTATATCTCCTTTTATCTAAATTTAATGCTCTAGAGTTTGTGGTAATCTTCTAGCCCATACCTCAGAAGTGCCCGGTGTTGGCAAGATCTCACTAGATTTGAGAACCCGGCTCGATACCTTTTAGGAGAGGAGGAGGTTGGGCGTTTGGGAAGAGTGCCATTTACCAACTGAAAAATAACCCCTTGCTAACCAAAAAATGAGATCCGGCATTCTTTTCTTCCTTCCTAAATACTAAGCTCTCATGATGAAACAATGCATCTAAACGGGACGTTTAGAAATGGAGTCGCGTCCCGTGCTATTTTGACAGCCCTACGTGTGTTCAAGGAGCCCCGTGGCCCTGCATGTGACGTGTGCCCAGGGTCGCTTCCTCCAGCTCAAGGGCTCAACTTCCTCAGAAACTAGGCCATCTGTCACCTCCCCCTCCACTCACCTCAAGTTACATAACCTCCAACTTGACATTTTAATTAAACAGATAGCACCCGCTGCTGCAATTTATGAGACTTCTACCTTGGCGATTGTAAAGGACATTGCAATCTTCTGATGAAAGGGGCTCATGCACCGATAAGTTATATTGTTGTTGTTTTTCATCCAGTGGTCTCAGCTCACCTTAGTCCTTCTTGTTCGCCAGCCTACACTTTTTAAAACCGAGAATAGATGGCCAATTCAGATAATGCCACCTATTTAAAAGGCATCATAAATCATGGCTGGCAGATGCTTATAGTTTCAGCCACGGCACCCCCTCTATGGCAGGTTTATAGGGGAGCATTAATAAAATTAATTCCTCTTTCATAAAGGCTCTGATCTGTAGTTTAGGATAACTGTTCACTGCAGGCAGAAAGATTAGAAATAAGTAAACCAATATACCAACCAAACTGCATGTGTCTGGTTTTATTTTCTTTTGGGGTGGGGTGGGGTCGCGGAGTTTTAAAACAGGTTGATGTCATCTGGATTGGGGTTTCATGGGTTCTAATCCTGAAGGCTCTACTTTTGTGTTCAACAAACAAGAACTGCGCAGACTTGCAGGTTCTATTAACCAGTCCGGTTATTTATGCGTGCTTAAGAGGGGCAACAAAATAAGGAACATCAGTATTAATGACTTTCCTTACTAATGACTGCACCCTAATAATGCAAAGTGCTACAGTTATTTAAGGAATCACAGCAATTGGCCGCTTCTTGGTAGAATGCTAGTGGTTAAAAACACGTGGTCATTTACTGTTGTAACTTGGGCAAGTTGGCCCATCTCTCAGTATTGCAATTTCCTCTGCTACAAAATCGAAATAATAATAATGTTACCCACTTCATTAGGCGCTGGAGTGATTAAATGAGTTAATCCATGTAAAGCTCTTGGTAAAGTGCTTAGCACCTGGCAAACGTTACCTACAAAATTATTATTGTAGTAGTAGCGGTGGATTTCATTATAGCAATAATGTCACAAAATAAAAATGATCTATCCCTGAGGTGGAATCCATATCATCACACCATCATCTTAATATTAAGGATAAGGAACTGAGGATCAGAGATGCTAGGTGCCTTGGTCAGGGCCACAGCGATCGCCTGTCCCCTTGTTCCTGGGAGTTGCAGTTCTTGCCTTGAGACTTCTGGGTTGTGTACATCGAGGCACTTGTAGATGGAATAAGAGCTCATGTTAGTTAGACGCCAGCTTTTTTTTCCTTCTTTTTTAAACTGAAGGATCAGAAATGATCTTGTTTTCCAAAAAAAAAAAATAGACTAGAAAAATTCCATATGGAATTTACAGTGGAAGTCATGGAACAAAGAAGGTTTTGAGAATATGTTTCTACTCCAAGATGCTCCCAGCTGGGTGCCTAGGGTCACAGAAAAACTGAGGGAAAAATCTGGACTTTGAGTGGTACAAGCAGATTTTGCACTCAAAGGCAAGCAGACTAGTCATCTACTGGTTGGAATTTTCTTCGTTGAAACTCTTGCCCATTCTTCAATTCATTTTTCAATTTGTTCTGAAAAAAATAAAGAAACGGGTGGGGGGAAGAGAGAGGAGATGTTAGTTGCTTTCTTATTTTAATTACCAAAGTTTTAATTACTTTCTATTAAATGCCTAGTCACTGTTGGGATAATGTCTTAAAGAGTTCTTCTAGTTCAAACCAGAAATAAATCTGTGTAAACTAAGATAATGAGAAGCTTTTCACTTTAGGTTTAGACCTAATTTGGCCTTGCAGCCAGTGTGCTTGGTCTCGCAGTCTTGCACAGAAAGTTACAGTAAAAAGACAATCGATTGCATCTTTCCTAGAAGATGTTTCAGTTATATGAACTTTCTTCTTCTCTGTGTCCTACTTTAGGGAGATTATATGAGCAAAATAATGCCTCATACTTTAGATTAGAAAACAAGAGGGAGAGAGACTTCCAGGTTATTCTACTAACCCAGCTCCTCATTGTGCTACCATCACTGGAGTTTGGAAACACAAGACGTGAGTCACTGAAGAAAGATGTACTCGTGTTCACCATCCTGGTTTTCCTGATTTTATTTTAGAAAATAGCACGTTTTAATAAAACAAACAGGCCGGGCTCAGTGGCTCAGCCTGTAATCCCAGCGCTTTGGGAGGCCGAGGTGAGCGAATTGCCTGAGCCCGTGGGTTCGAGACCTGCCTGGGCAACTTGGCGAGACCTCATCTCTACAATAAATAAAAAATTAGCTGGGCGTGGTAGCGCGCGCCTGTAATTCCAGCTGTTCGGGAGGCTGAGGCGGAAGGATTGCCGGAGTGGCCACTGCACTCCAATGTGGGCTACAGAGTGAGACTCCAACTCAAAATAAATAAATAAAATAAAATAAAATAAAATAAAATAAAATAAAACAAAACAAACAAACAAACCAAAAAAGTCAGTTAAACTTTCATTCCTGTTCATTCTCTGAAATGTTAGTCTGTTTCCTCATTTTTTTCCTTATAACTGTTGGCCAAAACTCTAGTTAGAAATAGCAGAATTTACATACTTTAGGAATAATAAAATTCAGAAAATTTTGTTTTTCCAATGTTGTTCTTCTAATGTTTGTTAATTTATTTTTATGATGATATACTTTTTCATAATTTCAGGAGGCAATATCCAAACTATTAAATGATTGCTCAAGTGGGAAATAAATGAGGCATGTATTTTGTGACTTTTTTACATAATTAAGACAAAATACTTGATTTTTTTTTTTTTTTTTTTGAGTCAGAGTCTCACTCTGTTGCCCAGGTGGGATTGCAGTGGCACACTCATGGCCATCGCAGCCTTGACCTGCTGGGCTCAGGCGATCCTTCTGCTTCAGCCTTCCAAGTAGCTGGGACTACAGGCATGTGCCACCATGCTGGGTTAATTTTTTGATTTATTATAGAGATGAAGTCTCACCAAGTTCCCCAGGATGGTCTCGATCCCGTGGGCTCAGGCAACCTTCTCACCTTGGCCTCCCAAAGTGCTGGGATTATAGGCGTGAGCCACTGTGCTCGGCCTTGATTTTTTAATTTAGTGGCAGTTGGAAAAAATAATTTTTCTCTTTGATAATAGGGCATTGTTTTATTTATTTTATTTTATTTTATTTTATTTTATTGAGTTGGAGTCTCACTCTGTCACCCAGACTGGAGTGCATGGCCACTCCCGGCCACTGCAACCTCGACCTGCTGGGCTCAGGAGATCCTTCTGCCTCAGCTTTCCAAGTAGTTGGAACTACAGGCGTGTGCTACCATGCCTGGCTAATTTTTTGATTTATTGCATAAATGAGGTCTCGCCAAATTGCTCAGGTAGGTCTTGAACCCCTGGGCTCAGGCAATCCACTCACCTCAGCCTCCCAGAGCGTGGGATTACAGGCTGAGCCACTGAGCCCGGCTGTTGTTTTATTTTTTAATGGTACAATAGTACTATTTTTACCCTATATTTTATTAAGAATATGATGCTATTTTAGAATATAATATCTATGCTCGCTTACTGAATTATCCTACTAAATAAGTTGAAAATGAAAAATATATCTATATCATATTTCATGAAAGTAAGCTTGATAGACAAGAAATGGGTCATTTCTTGTAAGCAAAATTCCTGTAGAGGCATAATAACTGCTATACAATATAGAATGCTTTCTCTTAAGATTTTTGGAGACTGAAAAATAATCTATTGGGAGAAAAAAGAAGGCACGAATATAGGGAGGCATGATTTCTAGTTTTATTTAACATAAAAAGCATACTTATATATTGTTTTGAAATTATTGGCTTAAACTAATGTAAAGCATCAAGACTAGAAAGATAAACTTCTAACTATTGCTAAGGAAAAAGGGAAGAGTATAAGAATAATGAATAATAAACCAGAGAATTAGTGTAGGAGAGCAGAAAAAATGTGTTTCTGTCAATGGTGTAAAAAGAGTCCACAGAGAATGGGACAGTTGTTAAGTGAACTGGTCGAGAAGCATTTCCGAGTGAGTAAAACTGATGAAAGAACCTGACTTTAAGTTGTCTGCCACTAATTCGAGGAGCTATAAGAAGCTTGAGAGAAATCTCAGGGAAAATTCAAGTCCTGGCTTCCTGGGGAGACCCACAGAAAGTGTGAGGATGCTTGTGAGTGACACGTCTGCAGTGAAGAGGCCACTAGGAACGATTTCCCCGTCAGAGGGCTGAATTCCCTTGCTATCTCATAAGCACGTGTGTATCTGTGTGTACCATTAGACGTCTTTTTCTGAAACATGGAGTCGCGGTAGATACCTTTACCTTTGAGGAGAATTTGTCTTTAATACTATTAGCCATGAAAACGTGCTTAGGACGGTAAGAAGAGGTCAAGTCTTTCTAAAATCTGGGGTACGATTTCTCTCTCCTCTAAGCGGAAAAGTTTGTGTTTACAATTTGCTCTTGTTTTAAACAAGAGTATTTACAATTAAAGACTCTAAAAAAAAGATACTGAACACTTAAAGCGTTTTCTTTTGCTCAGCTCCTCAGGTCAAAATGCAAGTAGTCGAGAGATCTGTTCCTCGAATTCATCATACTACTCTGACCCAAGTGAGAACTACGCTCGGTCAGCTCTGTCGAGGAGCAGAAGAACATTTCATCCACGTTTGGATTCTGGAATATCATCCCTGGTAAATATTTTTAGTTAGCCCTCTACCGAACGATAATTTTATAAAACATCATTTGTTTTATATTTAACATTTCTAAATGTCAGGGGGGCAGGGAGGGAGGAGACAGTCCCAATCCAGAGAGAAGAAAGAAGGAAATTTGGGCGGAGGAAGGAAGATTAAAGAGGAAGAGATGAGTAGAAAAGACAATAACCACCAAAAAAAAAAAAAAAAAAAAAAAGGGGCATCTTTCTCCTGCTGGGTGCAAATTCCTTCTCTAGTTTAAGATTCAGTTTTCCTTCTTTCTGGAACATCCTTTGTCCGCAAGATAAAATTTTTTCCTGCCAGACTCACCACTTCTGTGACATTTTCTCCAGCCCATCTCACTGGAATCACCCATGGCGTTTTCATTCTTTTTTCTTTTTTTTTATTGAGTCGGCATCTCACTGTGTCGCCCAGGCTGGAGTGCAGTGGCACGCTCACGGCCACCCCAGCGTCGACCTGCTGGGCCCTGGCAATCCTTCCGCCTCAGCTTCCAAGTAGCTGGAGCTATAGGCACACGCTACCACGCCCAGGTAATTTTTGATTTATGGTAGAGACGAGGTCTCACCAAGTTGCCCAGGCTGGTCTCAAACCTGTGGGCTCAGGCCATCCACTTGTCTCAGCCTCCCAAAGTGCTGAGATGACAGGCTGAGCCACTGAGCCCGGCCCCCTTGATTCTTAATTGTTCCACTTGGTTATGATCACCTTTACCTACGTCTGCCTCCCAAATGATAGAAAAACCAGTTTTCAGGCATAATCACCACATTTTATTCAACTTTATATCTCCAGTGCCTGACAGACAGCCTGACATACAACAGTGGTAAAATCCATATTTTTGAATAAAATGAATGAAGCATTCTAGCTCTGAAAAATATTTATGGATCTAGTGCATTAATCAATTGCATCCTCATTATTAAAAAGGGAAAAAAGCACAGGGCAAGACATAAATATCCACTATTCCTTTAGAAAGAAACAACTACCACACAGTACCACATGGACAGCTTTATAGAAATAGTAAAGACACTCAACAACTCCTTCTACAAGGTCAGAAGTTCCCAAATCAACCACTAACTCTTTTGAGAAGCAAGCATGCTTGTGTACAAAGTAAGATATCAACTGAAAAATGAAAACATTCTTCTGAAACACAGCTTTGGCTTGGATTCCTTTTTTTCCAGCATGAGTTTCATAAAAGAGCCCAGAGAGGTGGTGGGTGTGGCAGCCCCGGGGACTCTAACTTCTAATAAATGTTTATTCTGTGATAGAAGCAAGAAAAGAGAAGTTCTAAAAGCACATAACGGCTGGGCTCATTGGCTCAGCCTGTCATCCCAGCACTTGGGGAGGTCAAGGTGAGTGAACTGCCTGAGCCCAAGGGTTGGAGACCAGCCTGGGAAACTTGGCGACATCTCGTCTCTACAATAAATTAAAAATTAGCCGTGTGTACTAGCGCGTGCCTATAGTTCCAGCTACTTGGAAGGCTGAGGTGGAAGGACCGCCGGAGTTCAGTAGGTTGATGCTGGGGTGGCCGTGAGCATGTCACCCCACTCCAGTCTGGGCGACCGAGTGAGACTCCAACTCCAAACAAACAAACAATAACAACAACCCCAAAAAGGCACAAAACATGCTGGGAAAGAGGCTTCCATAAATATTTAAGCTGAGCAACTAAAAATAGGTTGGGGTCCATATTCCTTAATAACCTAAGACGTATTTGCGGTCTTTTTAAAAAGAATAGTTCAAAAGGTTGATTTAATTCCTTGAAAGCACATTAGCAAATGCTGAAAATATCTTCAAGAATTGCTCACACATTAATTTACTTTTTAGTGTTACTGTTAGTATAGTGGAGAGCTTTTGTTACTTGTTCTATTTTTTAAATGAGGTTATTAGACTATTTACTGGATCAATGAAGGTAAGGAATGGAGCCAAGAAATTGAATTTAAAGTATTGCTAAAAAGCAACTCTTCCCAAATTACTTTAGCAAGTTTTTCCAGATTCCGCTCTTCAGAATTCACTAGTCCCACGTGTTGCTCCAAGAATAAGTGGGTCTATATTTTAAAAGTTTGAGGAAACACTTTATAGTATAGACTCACAAGGTATACGAGTGGATTAAAGTTCTGAGAAGTCCTGTAGTAAATAAAAACTTTTAACTTGGCTTAATCCAAAGTCACATGAGCTTATTTATGAATGGAAAATTTTTTGTGTCTGCAAAAAGTGTTACACAAATGTACAGCTGAAGTTAAATATAAACTATGTGGAATGTTGCTTGGTGAGAAGAACATAGCTGTTCTAAATACTTTAAGAACATCTTTCAACCAGATATACTGGGTTTGTTTGTCTGCATATATGTATAATACAGAAGAATGAATCTATGGTATAAGTATTTAGCATATGCCCCCTGTTTATTTGTGTTAACCTTGAAATAATCATAAGCTATATAAAATACTGGGAATTTTGGTTGGCTACATCCTCAATATAAAATTGCCCCAAATGTGGTCTTGGTACCTGTTTTGGTCCAGGACAAGGAAGATGACCATCCCGGAACCACTCTATTCAATGCTGGCTACGCATTTTAAGAGCAATGTCAGTAAGTCGGAACTCTTCCCAAGAATAAGCCATCTACTAAAATATCTACTAATTTATAAGCCAGGATCTGTGAGTAACAATGGAATGACCTAGAAAGAAGAGGAGAGCCATCATTAGACATTTAAAATAGCAATCACAAAAGGGAGCAAGTTAGAATTGCATAATGAAGAAGGTTCACGGAGGGAAGAGATTTCAACAATTAGAACCGTTCAAAATAGAACGAGACTCCTCATGCGATAGGCCGTAAATACTGAAGGATGATTTACCAGTGCTGGTGTAAAGTGGATCATGGATGGGTACACATATTCATTCACACTGTCAATCAGTGGCAGGTTTCGGGGGATGCCCTGTGGAATAAAGACACGTGATTTAGACCCGACGAAGGTGTCTTCTGTGAGCACACCTGCCGCCAGAGACTTCAAGTTTCATTTGGCTAAACGTGTGGCACACATTTGCATTGCTTTTGCACACAGAAGTAAATGATTGCCTGCTGCCAGATGATGTGTCTCTTCTCTCTCGTTTTAAAGCTCCCATCAGATTCCTGTAAGTACCTCACTTGGCACAAGGTAGAACAACTTGACATCCAAGGGAGTCAACTGCGTTGCCCACGAGTAAGAGAAGGTAAAAGATAAATGTGTGCGTTTGTGTCCATCCTCTGAGTAGAATTTTTTGTGGATGAAAAGGCACTTGAAGGGAAAAAAGGACATTTGGAGGTGAAAACTTTTTTTTTAAACAATAGAATTGTTGATATAGTGGAGCCACCTTTGAAAGCGTATTTTTATAGCTGATTATATAAATAATTATATAAATAGTTAATGTTCAGTATTAAATACCGAATACAATCTTAGACTGAGAGTCATACCAGCAGCCCCAGTTTTTCAGGTCTTCAGATTCAGACTGAATTACACCATTAGTTTCGTGGGTCACTGATTTATAGACGGCATACTGTGGGACTTTTCAGCCTCCATAATTGTATGTCAGTTTCCATAAAAAATTTCCTATCTATCTATCTATCTACCTATCTATCTATCCTCTTGGTTCTGCTTTTCTCTGGAGAACGCTAACGCACAGACATACGTAGAAGTCATACTTTACCAGATAGCCGGGCATCCCTTAATTCAGCCAAACTGACACCTAAAACTACCATCGCACCAAATCAACCAGGTAGCCTTGTTTTGTATTTTCACACCGCATTTTAGATTTGGTGGAGTCACTACGTTTTGCTCTCACTTTTCTATCCTGGCAGATGTTACAGGTGTGGTAGGATGACAATGTGAGAAACTATTGTCGGCCATCCTTGGTATACACATTGCTTGCCTTCCATGAGCAGCTTTCAAAAGAGTGTACATTCTGTAAGAACAGGGACCTGTATTTCTTGTGTCCCTTCTGCACCCCATAAGCCAGTGAGATCATCTTAGACATGGCTCCTGTGTCAGTGAGTGTTCAGTCTTTGTAAGACATGGACTGTCTGGCAGTCTTCCATCTGCCTTTGCAGACGTGCAGTGACACTGTGTGTTGTACGGTTTTAGTGCTGCTGTGGAGAGTGGTTCTAGGCACATTCACCTGCCTGTTCCCTCTCTTGGGGCCTTCCCTGGCTCACTTCACGCCGTCTTCTTTCACTCAAGCTCCGTCGGCAGAGGAAGGGAGATGGAAATAGCACCGTTTTCCTAAACCGTGCGAGGAATGTGCTCTTAGGCTTTGACTCTGTCAACTCTCTATTTGCAGCCAAGCGCTGACTCCTATTTTAAAAATGTCAGCGGATGATAGCACTGCCCAGGATAAATGGGAGCTGTCCTTTGGGGACCTTAGAGAGAATATTTTTCCACGAGTGAGAAACTGTGGGGAGTCAGGAAGGCAGGAGAGCCGAGCAGAGCAAAGTATGTCGTGCGTGTAAGGAGGCCTCCCACCAGAGGAGGTGAGAGCGTGTCACCGGCCGGTGTGGGTGGGCCTTAACCTGATTCTTCAGCGTTAGTATGTGGACAGATCACCTCAAAATGTGTCAACATGCAGAGTCCCAGGCCCTCTCCCAAAGTCTCTGTTGCGGCAAGTGTGGGGTGGGGTCCAAAACCCAGCACCCAGCTTTACAAAAGACGACCACAGGAAATGGTTGCAGATGAGCTGACGGCCATACTCTGAGAAACACTGGCTCAAGAGGCGTGAGGAGAGGGAGGTAGAAAAAAACTTGCATAGAAAGCAAACAGGCTGAGAGACTGAGGATGCTGGCTGTGTGGGTGCGAGGGGGGCTATGATGATTGACAGGCATCCCGAAGCTACAGGAAGGTGTAGCCTAGCCCAGGCGGAGGGTGGAGGTTTAGAGAGAGCTGCAAACTGCAGAAACCGGAGGGAGGATGAGGGAATAAAACGCAAGTCACCTGAAAACGAGCTGGTGCAGAGGGTCCGAGGGGCTCCCTCAATCCCTGACTTAAGTGGTCCCAGACATGCCGAGGTCCTCCCTCTGCAAAACCCATCCGCGTAATGGCCACGGCGGCCGTTCATGCCGAGGACGTCCTGGCTCTGCAGAGAGGAAGATGTGCTTTCCTTCCACAGATTATTAGCGACACCCAATCTCCCAATCTCCCACCCGTGACCAGTCATGAGAGAACAGGGCGTGGTCTAGGAGACAGAACACATTGGGAAATCGCGTCACCTCAAACCACGGAGAAGTATATGCCTCTTCTTCTTGGCTCTTCACCTTGTTGAAGTTTGTTTGACGAGGTGCAGAGCAAATGCTTTTCCCAAGCATTCGAGAAGAATCGCCCTCCTTGTAGATCAGATTCTGAAACACCCATCAAGCGACTGCAGCTGAGCTCTGTTGCACCAACCTTCATCAGGAGGCGCTTGTCACAAAGGAGTGTGTGGTAAACAGCCATTTCCAAGACCTTGATTGCCAGGTCAAGCCTTATCTAACATCCTCCAATTTAAAAAAAAGCACAAGAAGAAACAGTTGATAGAGCTCTTTTATTTTTTATTTATTTATATAATTTTTTTGAGTTGGAGTCTCACCCAGGCTGGAGTGCAGTGGCACGCTCACGGCCACTGCAACCTCGACCCACTGGACTCAGGCGATCCTTTTGCCTCAGCCTTCCAAGTGGCCGGAACTACAGGTGTGAGCTAATTTTTTATTTATTGTAGAGATGAGGTCTCGCCAAGTTGCCTGGGCTGTCTCAAACCTGCAGGCTCAGGCAATCCACTTGCCTCGGCCTCCCAAAGTGCTGGGGTGACTGGCTGAGCCACTGAGCCTGGCCTGCAGAGCTCTTTTAAATAATAGATTCTTTCTGTCTGGCTATACCCCAGCAAGATAGCTCAGAGACTGCTCTCATGAGTTACAAATCTGGGGAGGGGGACAGAGAACACACTCAGAGATAGCAGGTGCAGGCCAGCATCTCCATGCTGTCAGGCAACCCAGACTGCAGTTTGGCTGCTAGGCAGAGCTTCAATTACCCACCGCGTCTGAGAGAAAAGAAAAAAAAAACCCAATTTAATACAAGTTCTCAGCATGGAAGTGATCTTTGACCTCCAACATCAAAGAAAGCTTTGAAAGCTACTTTAAAAATAAATAATTAAAAGGACAGAGGATCAATAACACTCAAACAAACCACACAGGGCAGTGCGAAATAAGGCCGGGGTGTCTGGTGCCCAGAGAAAGTTACTGAATTAGGTAGGGGGTGAAGACCCCACAGCCCTCAGCCACCTGGTCAGTTAGGGGCGGGTCAGTTTCCACCCAGTCACCCTCATCAATGAAGGACATTTCTTTCTTTCTTTTTTTTTTTTTTTTTGGTTGGAGTCTCTGTCGCCCAGGCTGGAGTGCAGTGGCAAGCTCACGACCACCGCAGCATTAACCTGCTGGGCTTAGGCGATCCTTCCACCTCGACCTTCCAAGTAACTGGAACTACAGGCGCACGCTACCATGCCCGGCTTATTCGTTGATCTATTGTAGGGACGAGATCTTGCCCAGTTGCCCGGGGTGGTCTCGAACCTCCGGGCTCAGGCAGTCCTCTCGCCTCAGTCTCCCAAAGTGCTGGGATTATAGCCTGAGCCACCGCACCCGACTGGAGGACATTTGTGGGTTGGGGTCTCAGCGTTCAGGGGCAGAGGATTTACTGGGTGGCAGAGGATTTACTGGGTGGCAGGATTTACTGAGAGACAGGAAGGCCTGAAAGGCAGACGGCGCCCGGGCCTCCACCTGCCCCTGCAGAAAGGACAGATGTTTGCACCCAAATAATGAAAAGTCGATGCTTTCTTTCTCTTACTGCCCTCCATGAATCCTTTCCATGCAGGCTTGTTACTTTCCACCCTAGGCCACAAGAGCAAAGCTTATTTTTCACATCTTCAGTGTCCTGTTCCTGTGTTCTTTTGCATGTGACCAGTCATAAAATGCACATAGCATGAAGCATGATCCAGGGGATGGAAGTCACTGGAAAAATCCACAATCCAGTGAAATGAGGGAAGTCAGGCATCCTGGAAAAGTGGAGTGGGGAGTGCTTGCAGAAGGCAGTGGGCGGCATGACCCCTAGAGACACAGCACGGGACGGCGGGGGGCGCGAGGGTGACGCACTGCAGGGTTGCCTGGAGGCCTGCTGACATCCCAGCCAGTGTGGCTCCCCTGGGTGGCCCGAGGAAGGTGCAGGGTCTGTGGCCAAGAGGGAGCGCGTGCTGGTGTTTGAGTACCAGAATCGGTGTTTTTATGAGGCCCCGCGAATGCCAAACAACATGTTCACACCAAACGCGGCTCACGTGGGCCTCCTCTCGGGGGTGCAGCCGTGGAATATGGACCCAGGATGTTCAAGCAGGTCATCTGGAATCACCCAGGCCCCTGCCCAGCCCCAGGCTGGACACAGGCACTCTTTGCCCGACTCTGGACGTTTTGGACGAACCTTGTCGGGAGGTGATACGTTGGCAGGTAGTGGGGAGACAGTCTGGAAATGGACATCAGGGAAGACTGTGGCAAGCCTGGCTTGTCAAGCCGGATGTCCAGAGGGGAGGAGGTCAGTGTTGGGGAGTCTGTGGAGGGTCTTGCAGGAAGGATGAATGGAGCTCGTGGCATTGACATTGCAGGAGAGGAGCCTGCCAGCACAGGGACCCAGGAGAAGGCAGTGAGAGCTCAGGTGGGAAGACGAAGGGATCTGGACATGGAAAAGGAAGGGGTGGATTCTCAAGGGGAAGCCCCCGGGGGATGAGGTGACTGACTGAATGGGGAGACAAAAGAGAGAGAGAATCAGGTGTGACCTCACCGTCCTCAAGGAGGGAATTACACAGAGATGAATGTCACTGCGCCAGGGATTGTTATCACTAGCCTGAGCTAGAAATAACATAGGAACGGTCAATTGCCAATTCTACATGTTGATTTTTTTCTGCCATTAAAAGCAATAACTTCTCCTGTAAAAAAAAATAGTTCTAGAAAATCATCAAATTATCTCTGAACTTCAACATATATAACCAGAATTTAAGGTAGTCTAATAAAAAATGCAGATATTTCATATGTATAGATCACATTTTTTCCTAGCAATGTGCTAAATCAGATTTAAAGAGAAATCTGTGAGTGAAAATTTAAGCTAAATCTAACTTTCCACCATCTGTAAAAACCTAGACCCTGGATCGCATAAATGCAATCTACATCAAAGTAAGCTACAACTTTAGTTTTTTATTTTTATTTATATTTTTTGAATTGGAGTCCCACTCTGTCACCCAGACTGGAGGGCAGTGGCACGCTCCCGGCCACCGCAGCCTCGACCTGCTGGGCTCAGGCGATCCTTCCACCTCAACCTTCCAAGTAGCTGGAACTACAGGGGCACGCCACCACACCCAGCTAATTTTTTGATTTGTTGTAGAGACGAGGTCTCACCATATTGCCCAGGCTGGTCTCGCACCTGCGGTCTCAAGCAATCCTCTCACCTCGGCCTCCCAAAGTGCTGGGATGACAGGTTGGAACCACCACGGCTGGCCTTTGAGCTGCCACACCCTAACTGTATTCACTTTCCCATCGATTTTTCTAAAAAGGAAAGCAGAGGAAAAGGAACGGATGTGGCTGGTCTCTTTGCCACTTTGTCTTCTCCTCCACTCACCTTGTGACAGAGCCAGGTAGGAGGCTCACCCACAGCAGCGACTTCCTACCACCTAAGAACCAGGACACCCGTGGGTTGGTTTCACTATCATCATCTTGTCGATTTATCACTGCCATACCTGTGAATCTGATTTAGTGTTTTCAAATCAGTTTAGCTCAATTTCGTTGAGGAGATAAGAGAGGAAGTTTACTTGGCAAATTAGAAAAATGATTTCAGCCATTAGAAAACGGGCCATGAGGTGCAGTCACGGACGCTTCCTGCACCCCCCCAACCGTGTCAGGCCGGTAGGAATGGGGAAACCACGTCTTGTCACTGCTCACACGGTGTGAATCCAGTTGTGCTTTCCTCGATTCTCCTCTCTAGCGGAAGCCCTCACAACCAGCTCAACGTCCTAGGACGCTAGCCCTGCTCCCCACCCGCTTCCAGATCTCACCCTGTGATTTTGCCTAGGTCCCTCTGAAGGGGAGGCGGAGTGGGCCTTGCCCCCGAGGAGGAAAGTTCTTGAAAAAAACAAATGGGAAACGTGGCTGCAAGAAAACTGGGAGGACTGCAGGGTAAGTGCATTAGGCAACAAGCCTGTCTTCCTATGGGTCACATGGTGGTGCCTTTTATGACGCCTTTCCAAAAACGCAGAGACAGCAAAGCTTTAGCATCTCTTCAGGGCTTTCTCTAAATCCCAGGGTGCTTGGCCTTCTCCACATTTTCTAACCTTTATTTTAACCTGATATGGCTGAATTTTGGACAAAGTTTAAAATAGGCGAGACAAAATTGTTCCTTTTGGTCATTTTTTAAAAATCAGATGTTGGATGGTCCTCCGTATGGCTGAGTTTCTGGTGCAATCTGGATTCCTCCAAAGAATGGGTCAGGGCAAGAGCTTCCATCAGCCAGAGCCTGGTCTCAACGGGACTGTCCTGAGCAAATCAGATTTCCCACCAGTGAAGTGAGTGATGTCCTGGGGGCTGAAGATCACCTGGCTGATGCATCCCACAGTCACACACCCTGGCCTCCACCCTGCCATCGCGCTGGGCCCACTGAGCCCTCCTTTCAGCTGGGGCAAGTCACACACGGGCAGAGGACTGGGGTCCGGCTGGGGGAGACAAGTGCGGGTGGCAGTGATTTGGCTTCTTCCCGGCAGAGCAGGGGCCAGGGGTCGAATTATACCTGAAAGTCCCAGCCAGTCTTCCAGAATGACACCAGCTTCAAAGTCCCTGCTGGGGTCTCCTGATGCCTCTCTCGCAATGCTATAGAACTGCAAAATTAGGGGACGGGAAGGGGCTTCAGGGAGGGTCTGGCCAAAGTTCCTTCTTTTTAGAAAGGAGCAGAAGGCCAGGAAGATACATGTATAAGCAAAAATGATTTGCCCACAGTTACAAATTTGTTAGTGGAAGATGAGAAAATAGAATACTAATTAAATTAATTTAAAATTATTTAAAATTATTCATATATAGTGAAGGAATACATTTGAGCTTTAAAAACTTTAACAATGCAGTAAGTTCCCTACATATGAACCTTCAAGTTGCAAACTTTCAAAGATGAAAACTACGCTCACATGTCCAATCACATAAGTTAGTTCATGTGTCTTGTATACACTGTGTGCAACGTCTACAAGTGGTTGTGCTTTTGTATGTATTTTTTAATGTATTATCTGTGTGAAAAGTATTATAAACCTATTACAGTACCATACCACAGAGTCGATTGTGTCAGTTGGGTACCTATGTTAACTTTGTTGGACTTTCAAACACGCTCTCAGAATGGAACTTGTTTATATGTAGGGAATTTACTGTACACCTATTTATTTTAAAAATTTAAACAATACACTGAAGGCTTTCCCCTTTAATCCCAGGACTCCCTTTCAAGGTGAGCATTTTGGTGTCTTTATACATTCATTCTTGATAGCTGTGGTTTAACCACAGGTGTAGGTGAAGGTCAATGGAGCCTTGCTAATAAACTGGCATCGAAAACTGAACTGGCCTTTCAATAGCTATGCAGTGAGAGAATGCCAAAGCAAACTCTTAACTATCATAGAAAACTTAATTGGGAAACAGCAGTAAATAAACAAGGATTTCTCTGAGAAGATGACAATGTCAAGTTGAGAGACAAACTTTGATCATCTCTTGTGTTTTATTTAAAAATAAACACCTTTTATACTTCTGGAAAATGGAACTTCAAGTATCACATTTTAGAATGTGTAATGTTTAAAAATAATGGGATTGTAACAATCTTTCTAAAGATAGAGATGTCTATACTTCCTCAAGGATAACACATTATTTTGCTTCAGCATTTTAAAAAGGGGATTGTCATTCTATTCAATAATTTTTATTGACAGAAATTGATGGTAAAATATGGGAATAAAAAATTAAGTTGGCCGGGCTCGGTGGCTCAGCCTGTAATCCCAGTGCTTTGGGAGTTCGAGGTGAGTGGATTGCCTGAGCCCGCAGGTTCAAGACCCACCTGGGCAACTTGGTGAGACCTCATCTCTACAATAAATCAAAAAATCAGCCAGGCGTGCTAGCGCATGCCTGTAATTCCAGCTACTCGGAACGCTGAGGCGGAAGGATAGCTAGAACCCAGCAGGTTGAGGCTGCAGTGGCCAGGAGCGGCCATTGCATTCCAGTCTGGGTGACAGAGTGAGACTCCAACTCAAAAAAACAAACAAACAAACAAAAAAAAAAAAACAAAAAAAAATTAAGTTAACTTTTAGGAATGGAGTTTATAAGAATAATGCTACCACTGAGGGTGATTTTAATGTACTTTACATCAAAGTTGACTGACGTTAAAAGTAAAAATAAAATATCTACTATATTTGAAATATGCCAAGTCATTTTCAGGTATGCAGCCCTAGTTACTTTCAACAAAATCCTAGTGTTCGTCTTCTGAATGGCGTTCTCTTACTCCAAAATTTGTATAAATTAGATTTCTGAGTATTTCTAAGTGAGGCTGATGGTAGCTGACCATTTAAGGCAGTGATTCACAAGCAGACATTCATCGTCTTCATTCTGCACACCCGGAGAATTTCAGAATCTGTCTGAGACTCCTCCATCTCCCATCTGTCCCTGAACCTCACCAACCTTGAATGCCACTCAGTGATTGCAATCAAGATCATCCCTCTCTTGCCCTGAGTCATTACGACGTGATTGTGAATGTTTGGAGGTAGGAACATGATGGAAAATAAAACAAAAAAAGTGATGGGACGCTACTGGTTTAAATAATATATATAGCACATTTTAAATTAGTGACTGCTTTCAAAAGTTGAAAAGTAACTTATTTTTTCTTTTTATTTGTTTTTCCTTCAGAATTTGAACATTTCATTTCAGGATTTGGGGGACCCTTACCAAGTCGAAAATTTTAACAGAATTCTTAGAAGACTGATTCGAGTTGAAACCCTCTGGTTAGTGGATAATTCACTGGTGGATTTAAGTGCCATAAGATTGCCAAGGTATCTGCCCCCAAGCTTGTCTAGTCACTAGGTGAAAGCTAAGTCTTTGCTATGTGGACATATGTGACCACTGTCCCTACAGATTGTGCCTTACCTCTTGTGGTCAGGTCTTCAAGGTGATACTTTGTACTAAAGAGGCACACAGGCAAGGAAAAATGTGTCAAAATGTCAGACTCAAAAAATATCAACGCTCTTTTATATCAATATTTCATTACCAATTTTTAGGGGTAGAATTTGCAACATAGAACCACAGAAGCAGAAGAGTTCGCCATTTACCTTGTGTTGTAAACTGGAGAATGCAATTACATTACATATACATTATAGCTGTGAGACAGTGATTTTTAGTTGGTCACATTTATTGAATACCTATGGGGAAAGACTCTTCAAGGTTGTTAACAGTCTTGGCTTCAGGGTTACATTTTAATGTAAGGGTAGAGGTTGGTGATCATATCAGTGACAGAAACAGACTAAAATTTATTTATTATTTGTGTATTTATTTATGACAGGGTCTCATTCTGTCACCTGGACTGGAGTGCAGTGGGGTGATCATAGCTCACTGCAGACTTGAACTTCCGGGTTCAAGCAATTCTCCTGTCTCAGCTTCCTGAGCAGCTGGACTGCAGGTGCATGCCACAAAGCTCAGCTAATTTAAAAACTTTTAGTAGAGGTGGGGTCTTGCTATGCTGGCAGGCTGGTCTCAAACTCTGGCCTCAAGCAATCCTCTCACCTGGTCTCCCAAAGTGCTGAGATTATAGGTGTAAGCCACTGTACCCGGTCATATAAAGACTAAAATTTAATTTTTTAATTTTTTATTTTTTTGAGTTGAAGTCTCACTCTGTCGCCCAGATTGGAGTGCAGTGGTTGCTCCCAGCCACCGCAGCCTCGACCCGCTGGGCTCTGGCGATCCTTCCGCCTCAGCCTTCCAAGTAGCCAAAACTACAGGCGCGTGCTACCACGCCCGGCTAATGTTTTTCATTTATTGTAGAGATGAGGTCTCATCATGCTGCCCAGGCGGGTCTCGAACCTGCGGGCTCAGGCAATCCACTCACCTCGGCCTCCCAAAGCGTGGGATTACAGGCTGAGCCACCAAGCCCGACTAGACTAAAATTTTAAGAAAAAATCATTATAGACTATTTGGTCTTCCAAGGATCCCAATCTCCTATTGTCAAAGCCAACCTGTCTCTTTGCTCAGGCTTGCTTGAGAGCCCTTTGCTGTAGAGAGCTGTTATTGGCTTCACCGGGCAGAAAGGGCAGGTGGAGTAAGCTTTCATAGCAATGAGAGGGGCAGGCAGAGGTCCTCAGCAGTGAATTAGATGAGGAAAATTGAGCATCCATGAGAAGAAAGGTAATTTATAGGGCGGGCTGAGATACATCTCTAAGCCGAGGCTGAGACAGGCCACAGAAAGAGACCAGCACAGCTGCACACAAATGGGAGACAGCCTGGCAGACACAGGCGGAGCCTGATACACAGTGCTCCTGGGTTTCCCCACGTCAGTCCTTGTCAAAGCCCCTTTAAAATGTTAGAAATACTAGCCTAGCATTTGAATTTACTACTGCTCTTTTGAAGTAACTCATTAAAAAATACCTACATAAAAATTTTCAAAAGAAGCTTTATATCACTACCATATATTAAGAAATCAGTATCACTGATGGTGACTTATTCAGTCATTTATTTTTTGGCTAGATTCTTTTCCAGGTACTGGGGTGCCTAGATACAATAGTGACACATTGGTTATATTTTTCTAACACACATTTAAATAAGCATACAGCAAAAATATTTTATCAGTCCCATAAGTACACAGTATACTTTAGAAACATTGAACTAGAAGATCATTTATGTGGGGTATTTGGAGTTGACTTAATCCAGATGAACAAACTTTTCAAATCTTTACCATTTTATGAAAAAAAAAAAGAGAAAACCCACAATCATTTCAAAGTTGACAAATAACTTACTTTTTTAAAAAATGTGTTTTCCTTCAGAATTTGAACACTTCATTTCAGGATTTGGGGGACGTTTATCAAATCACAGTTTCAAAGTTCTCTAGATACATTCTCTTGGTTTTTTCTTTTCTGTGGAAATAGGATTTATAGTATAAACTATACGATTGCAATTGAAACCTTACAATTGCCAAACCTACTTATCAAAAAGGAAAATAAGTTTGGTGCATGCATGTATATTTCCTTCTTCCCTTCTCCCCCAGAGAAATTAGTGTCACTGCCCACGTGATGTCCCCGCCTCCTGTCCCTAACACATCCTACTGACCATCTAATGTGGCCCACGTGGAGTGTCGCTATATCCTGGATAAAAGGATGAAGCGTGCATACAACCCCAACAATATCAAGTGCACACACGGATTGTAAACCGTGAAGAATACTGCTTCTAACTAGTGAGATTATAGTTATTTTTCTTTCTACTTTTCTGTTCTTAAAAGAGTGCTCTATTGAAAAAATAGCATTGTTTCAGGGCCATCTGTGTTGGGTGAATGTGAGAGACTGAGAGAATGACGTTGGAAAGTGAGAGCACGCCCATTAAACATGCAAAGATAGGGTTGCAGAGGACAGTGGAGAGGGGTGGGGGCGACAAGACCCGCCTGGGCTGGTTTTTCAATGAGAAATTGTCACAGTACTAGGATGCTCCCGGGGTCTCTAGAAATCCTGGAAACAAAAGTCAAAAGTGATCAAAAATAAGATTAGGATTGTATAAAACGCATATGGAGAGGGACTGAAACAAGAAAATAGAAACGACAGCTTTGAAGGCGAGGACAGTGACGCCTGGGGGGTGGGGGTGGTCCAAGGGACCTTGCCTCCTGCTGTGATCTCTCTGCAGCACTGCCTTTACCCTGGCCATGTTCCTTGGCCACGTGTCTCCGTGAGGCCCAAGGCCCACGGACAAACATCCTGTCCTTCTCCCCCTGCATGAAACCCTAATTTACACATGGAGGCAATTTTCCTTAAGGCTAGCTGTCAGTGATCGGTTTGAGTCGTTCTCTCCTTCTGCACAGTCTTGCGCAATTACGCTTTTTAGGACAGAAATATTCAGGAGCATTATCTATCAGGAAAATGCATCACACTTAAATGCCGAATGCTTCACTTTTCCTAAGGATACTTTTAGTTTTTTTTTTAATGAAAAAAGAGCTCTTTGTTTCTGATTTAGAATGCTATTTTCTCAATATAGGACTCTTTTAAGTACAGAAAAGCCGAGAGAAAAATAGCTATAGTCTGTAGATGATTATTTGTGTGTGTGCGCTTAGATCTTGCTGAAGTTGTTTGCAACTCTTCACTCTTCCATTCAGGGCATTTCCAGACTCCACCATAGGTCACTGTAGGCATCAAGCACATTCACCAGAAAAGAAAAGAGGTTCCTGCACTCCACAAGCTCATGGTCCCATGTATCTTGCTTATTTTCTCTGAATATTCGAATATAAATCTCTCTCTCTCTCTCTCTCTCTCTCTCTCTCTCTCTCTCTCTCTCTCTCTCTCTCTCTCTCTCTCTGTCTCTCTGCAAACTACATTTGTAGAAAACATCTCTGTTACTCTCTTGGGGGGTTATTGTCTAGATGAGGCATGCTAGTCTATGAAGACCTGGTAGCCCTGTAAGATTTGGTAGCTAACCACCCTCTTTCGGAACACATAACAAGAGGTTTGGATTTTGTGTCCAGCTGCAGAATTTTAAATATGAGCAGAAACCATCTCACGTCTCTCAAGCAATTGCCAAAGGTACCCCAGATACAGCATTTATCCTTGGCTGAAAACCACATTGAGACTCTGGCTGGACTCTCTTACTTTCGGTGCACGCCACTGGAATCCCTCACACTCACGAGGAACCCCTGTGAGTTTCACCAACATTACCGGAAGCGGTAAGGTCCCAAGTCGCCTTCTGCACCTCATTGAATGTTGCGCATTTTACTGTGTTTTAAAGTATTCATCTCTTGCTGAAACTTATCCAGCAAATATTTGTAGTTTCTTCTGTGTTTTGAACATTTCATGCTTCTCATCTCACCTAAAGAATCTTTTTGCACTGGTCTGCTTCTGTCTTTTTGTTTCTCTTCTCTCTTGATTAATTTATAGTTGCTGTTCAGATTTTAGGCTCTCACAAAGATGTTTAGTTTTAGAATTTCAAATCACATATATTTTCCTCCCGTATGCTTAATAGATACTATGCCTTTCAAAAAAAATCTAAGCATAGATTCCTATCAAAGTCTAGGTGACAATGCTATACATTGCTTATTGTCTGGTTTTATTTTCACTCCTTTGGGCCATAAGGACATCGTTAAGTGAATACAAAGAACTCAGTCTACTCCAGTGGTTGAGAGAGTTCAAAAACCTGCCCAAAAGAAACCACTTGTATGACTTTGTTACTATTAGGAACGTTCCTGATGATAATCATGGCATCTACGCCTTGGAGTGTGCACCAAGCGATAAGAACACAGATTTATCTCCAGCTAATTGCAAGCACCACTAGAAGTGAACTTAAGGGAATAACGGAATTCTACAGCTTTATTTGCCCCCGTGTGATGGCAGGCTCTCTTGTCTCTCATCTGAGACCGTCTCCAGGGCCTATTCCTGCTCTCTGACCATAGTCCTTCACCTACATCCATTTCGCTAGAAGACGCAGTTTCACCATTTTTCTTTCCCACAGTGCTCTTTTCCCGTGACAGCAACTTTATTCCAGAGGCCGACATAATGTCAAACTCTTCCACACCTGACGTACAATGAAAAATTGTCAAAATAAAAATTCTAATCTCCGTTGTTACATAAATCTCATTACTGCAGCTGTCTCCACTGTAACTGTGGTCCTAAAGCAAAGTTCCATGTCTGTGATGATAAATCCTGACTGCTTTCACATAACAGGGAAAACTAGCAGCATGGCTGCTGTAATGTTGAACTGATATTTAGCCACAATAATGTTCTGCAGTTTCAAATTGTATTTCCTGCAGTCAGAGGAGGTTCAGCTGGACATTTCAGCATCACTCATGAGAAAGCACATTCATAGTCAGAAGAATTTAATAGCATGACATGTCAGGTGTGTTGATTTATGGGTGGGATTTGAGAAAAAAAGCACTTTGGTCCCAACTCGCCACCCCCCTCTCTCCAAAGAATGCCTTACAATGAAAGTGTTAAGATGAATTGTCTGAAATCTGATATGCCCTGAGGTCTTACTATAATTCTGTCTTTCAAAATTCATGAGGTGGAGTAGAGCTCCTTGGGATTGAGGGTTCTAATGAGGTCCTTCTATTTTTCCAGCATTAACGCTGCTGGATTGGGTCCAAGGTAGATCTTACTGTCTTTCAAGACACGAAAGGCCAGGTTGTAGTGTAGTGCGAGCTTGCTTTGAGCTGAAAGACGTGGCCATTTTAAGGTCTGAGGAAAGGATTTAAGCCTCCATTCATGCTGAAGGAACTAAGCTCAAATCCAAAGTTCATCCACACTTAGGTGCAGGTACCCAGCCAAAAACCTACATTTTGAAGATTATAACCACGCTCATTTTGCTGCTGGATTTCTGTGTTGAGGATTGGGGCTTGACTTTCAACAGTCTCTTCCATCGTGCTCAGAATTCGTTTAAATATAAACTTTTCTTGACCATCATCACCTAGAATTGTGACTATCTTTCCCCTCCTCCATTGTTTCAGATCTTTCACTAAGAAGACAGCACAATTCAAAAGAGAAAGGACTTAATGAGAGGGCTAATAGTGTAAGTCCCTGTAGGTAGAAGGTGGTACCATTCCCCGGGGACAACTACAGGCCACCTTCTCCACCATTCTCCATGAGTCGACATGACATTAGTTCACTATAGCTTGACTTTTTACAAAATTAGCGGTGGCTGGGAATGCCTGCCAGCTCAGTCTTGACAGTGAAACTGGAAGACAGATTTTAATCTTTGCCCTGTCACCTACAGGCTTTATGATCTTGGATAAGTTACCTAGTATGAGGAATGAGTCTGGTTGTGGGGGTTCATGCCTGTAATCCTAGCACTTTGGGAGGCCAAGGAGAGGAGATTGCTTGAGGCTAGGAGTTCAAGACCAGCCTAGGCAACATGGCAAAAAAAAAAAAAAAAATTAGCTGGGCATGGTAGTGTGTGGTGTTGTCCCAGCTACTCTGGAGGCTGAGGAGGAAGGATCACCTGAGCCTAGGAGGTCAAGTTGGCAGCCATGATTGTGCCACTGCACACCAGCCTGGACAACAGAGTGAGTCGCCAACTCAAAAGAGAGAGAGAGAGAGAGAGAGAGGAAAACCGAGAGCGAGAGAGAGAGAGAGAGAGAGAGAGAGAGAGAGAGAGAGAGAGAGAGAGATGAAAACCAGGGTTGTGGTGAGGATTCAACAGGATCACGTGCAGAAACCACCTAATGGTCAGAAAACTTTGCAGTCAATGAGAGCTTTCAAGGAAGTCAGCACCATCGTTAGCTGACTGAGCACATCTGCCAAGAGGTTTCAGTATCTTTCAACTGGCTAAATAAATGCAAATGCCATAGATTTCCTCTGGCCTGAGCCCTCAGAGTCCCCAGCTCTAGAAAAGCTGTCAGCTTGAAAGCAGAGGCTGCTGTGTCACCCTGCTATGCATAGGAGCATATGTCGAACTCGAATGACCTAGGGATCTGTCTCTTCCTGAACGTGGAAGTCACTCCCTAAATTTGAAATATGAGCTTCAAAAGTGCTCTGTCAGGAGAGAGAACTCAGCACAATATTATTTATTATTATTATTTCCCACCACCTCTTTTCTGTTTCTCAGCCAGCATTCTTCCTTGGCCATCACTCAACAACATGGGCTTGGTTTTTCTTTTCTTTCTCTCTAAACTTTTACCTTTATAATGAGCACATATATCATGATGTCATTCTTTCTCTCATGGTTAGTTGGCTAAACCCACTCATGGATTGTTTTCCCCCTCCTTATAGGACTTTGTAAAAACTGGAATGAAATTCTCTTATAGAAACAGATTATAGGCTGTCCCGCTTCTCTGATCAATACTCGCCATCGACTGAAAGTCCCGTTAGACACCCGAGAGGGCAAGCCACGGCAGGGTCATCAGCTCCACGAACATGAATAATATTTTATTTTAACTCCACCGCAAAGATAAGCACCACAGAACAAAGCACCATTCATCTTTCTTATAGCCCTAGGCAAAGCCATTCATTTATAAAGAGAGTCAGTGAAATAAAACAGTTTTGTTGAGTGTAATTAAGTTGTTTTTGTTTTGTTTTCATTTTTGCTTCAGTGTGTTCTCCTGTTTGCCAAACTTAAAAGCACTGGATGGGATCCTGAAGCTACCAGAAGATTCATCACCAGGAACCAATGTTTTTTCAAAAATATGTACTGTATCCTAACGCAATCTGTATGAAAAGGTGCAGTCACCACTGTTGCTGAAAGCTAATAAACACGGGAGATGCATGATGAAGTCTTGTGGTTTCTTACATATACATGTTTTTCTGCCTTTCTAAATCGGGGAAGGGAAACGTTCTACTTCACAGAACTGTGCCAAGCTTGCAACCTGAAACTTAAGAGTTCAAATCACCTTCTGATATACTTAATTCTTCTTCAATATGGCGGAGGTGACATGAAAGGAACGTGTTTACACCTCTCAGCTTCTCACATCTAGCTTTGTGTCCCAAGTTCATCCTTCCCCTGGATGGCCCACGTGTAGAGGCTGGTAATTAACTGCATGGCTCTGTTCAAAACTTTCAGGGTTTAAATTGTATAGGTGATACAGTTTTCTGAGAGAGGAACAGTGCAAAATAACTCCTTTGTTAGAAAATAATTTCAGCCGGGTTCGGTGGCTCAGCCTGTAATCCCAGCACTTTGGGAGGCTGAGGTGAGTGGATTGCCTGAGCCTGCAGGTTCGAGACCTGCCTGGGCAATGTGGCGAGACCTCATCTCTATAATAAGTCAAAAATTAGCCAGGCATGGTAGCGCACGCCTGTAGTTCCAGCAACTTGGAAGACTGAGGTAGAAGGATCACTGGAGCCCAGCAGGTCGAGGCTGCGGAGGCCAGGAGTGGCCACTGCACTTCAGTCTGGGTGACAGAGTGAGACTCCAACTCAAAAAAAAAGAAAAGAAGTTCAAAGGCAAAAGGTCAATGTATGAAGAAAACTTACATGTCAATGAGCCCAGCTCCTCTCCACTTGTCACGAATGCTGGTATCAATCAACTTCACAATGCCCAGTAAAGGACTTTCTGGTTCCCATTTGAATAAACTGAAGTATTACAGACATCTCAGAGAACTACATTCAATCCATTCTAATCTTTAGAACATTCTTCCTTATATTGAGCTGATATGTCTGCCTTCTACAACTTTCAATTAATTGTTCAGTCTCACACATGATTATAATTGATTCCATCTTGTAAGGAATTTTTCTTGACAGTACCTGGACATTTTCTCTTATGTTACGAGAAAAAAAAAACGTAAATGGCGAAACTAGGATTCGGTGGGCTGAGGAGAATAGAGCAGGGGGAAAGCTATGAGAAAGAACCAGGCAAGAAAAGGAATTTAATTTTCTGCAAGTCCTTTATACAGTCAAAGTGGAAGATTCCTAGAATGAATCCTTCGTACCAAATTTTAAAAATTAAGTTGACAGGCTTATTTTTCAACTCCTTCGGAAGCCATCTACTTTCAATTATTATCTCTTTCCAGAATGAGACAGTTATAACTAATTCTTTGTCATTACACTCCCAGACTGTGTGAATGGATATGACCATCTCTTTAAAGGCTAATTGCAAACACGGAACAAACCTCTGATTAGTTTCAGAGATTTGAAGCAGATGCAGCAACATTTGATCATTCAGGTGCAAATTTGCTAGTCCGCAAGTTTATCTTCAAAAGAAGTACTCTATGAATTCTGTCTGGAATACCAAACAGACACTCCAAAACCTATTATACTACTTTATAAAAATCACAGTGAAATCTTTTGCTAGAAGAAAATCCTTATTTTCTGTAAACTCTCAGTGTCCTTGAGTTGCATCTATTTTATGGCACTTTTAACTTCATAGCTTATATTCTGGTTATTTTGACAATGCCTGCTAAAATGCAAGTTTCTCCAAGGGCAGATTCATCTTCATTCTCTTCATAACCCTCAAAGAACCAAGTGTTGTTCTCCACGAGCAATGAGTGGATGAGTGAAATTTGAGTGTGTCCTCCTTGAGATTAGAATTCTGGTATTGTAGAAAAATTTTAAATTGCATCTCATGAGTCTAAAGAAATATATGTTATAGGGCTGAAAAATATTTTGTGAGAACCAAAATCTCACTGAGTCACGAACTTGACTGTGGGAGAGGTGTCAGCCTTGGGGTTGCTCCAGCTGCTTTCCTACCTTCTTCCCATGACCAGGTCAGACCAGGAGTCCACAGTGGCATGCCCTCATCCCCGCCACTGCTCCTTCTACCTTCTACCCGTGGAGATAGGCTAGACTGTCTGGACACCGATGACAGATGTGCTGCTGAGTTTTCTGAAGGTGGAGCTGAAAGGGGCACTGTGACTTTGCTTCTCCTTGTTTTCTTCCTTCCACATTTGAAAAGTGGTTAGGGCATCCATCAGCTTTCTTTCTGTCTCTCTGTGCCTCTCTCTGTCTGTCTCTCTGTGTCTCTGTCTCTCTCTCACACACACTTTTTCTCTACCCTGGAAGGCCTGTGGCAAGTGACCTAGGCCCACACGGGGCAAAAATGTGCAGAACGTTCCTGCCGCCTTGCCTCTGTGTCTCCTGTGCTGGCAGGAAGAGCTTTTGTCCTGCAGGAGCCAACATTTCTAATGTTGGGTCTGGGCCACTCGTGTATCCGGCTCAGGCCTGGATTCGGCAAAACCTCAGCCTTTTTGATTGAAGACCTGACTCTCTGCCAGGGTTCTGACCGGGCTGCAATCACACCTCGCTGCGGGTTCAGGGTGGCAGCGAGCTCGGAGCCACATTTCTAATGTTGGGTCTGGGCCACTCGTGTATCCGGCTCAGGCCTGGATTCTGGCAAATCCCAGCACGATGGGCCTGACTTTGTCAGTGGCTTGTGCAGTGGCAGCGATGTAATTGGCAATGAAATGTTGTTTGGTTGAACTGGCCATTGTCATCTTCATCTCTTTCCAGGACATTGTGAGAGGTGTCTTTGTAGAGAAGGATCTTGGTATTCCGTGGCCCAAGATATCACTTGAATAGCACACGAATCCCACCCTACTCTCTGTATTAGAGTATGGGATTGCATATAAAACACTAAGAAGCCGACAGTTTCACATAAACCATTACATTGAATTTAACCTCAGGCAAGACTTACTACGAACGATTAAAACAATGTTTTGATTAAATCCTATAGACCCCAATTGTGTCGATTCTCAATCTATTGCCCATCTGGTCACAGGTAAAGGAGATTCCCTATACAGTTGTGCTGCACAAAAAGCTGATAACCCAGCAAAACTTTACTGCCCAAATGAAGGATTAAAATAAGGAACTGATGTGAATATATATTTATACTCATACAGAGCTATACAATTCAAGCAAATAGCTGAATATGGGTTCGTATTATTCAGAAAAATTATGGTCTCTCTCTTTTTGGCTTTCTAGCATAAAAATAAAGACAAAGCAATTGATTGCTGGTGGAAGACCTAAGGTGCCTTTCAAATGAATTTACATTAAACATCCACAGGGTATATTGCCCATCATTTTTAGAAGTAAAACTCACTTTGATGAAAAATTGTCTTAAAATGTTCATGCGCTTCTTTTTGCAAGTACATACTTGTTCAATGACTAGATATGTATTGTCTGCTTTTAAAGCCATTATCTGGTCAAAACACATTTTTAAAAATCTTTGTCTTTTTCTCTCAGTAAGTTGCCATGGATAAACATAGAAACTGACCCACGGTGAAAGAACACAAATATGTAAAGTGAAAATTAACTTTATCGTGCACTGGTGTTCTAATACTCTGAACCCTCAGGAATGGTGTCTGCCCATCTGCCCAGGCCCCCCACCCACACTCACTTCTCTCCAGCTCTCTCTCCCGTCCACACAAAAGAAACCATGTGATCCAGCTCTGATCTAAAAGTTGTGGCATCAGCCCAGTCATTAGATATGAGTCAGAGACTTTATTCTTATAGATATCTACATTTAGATAAATACATATTTTTTCTAGGGCAACCAACGTTTATTTGTCAGCTGCAATATTCAAGATCCTGGGTGACCATTTTTAGATCCTGTGCTAGTACTGGTGTAACGTCACTCCCACCTTTAAAGAATTAATTCTAGGGCCGGGTTCGATGATTCAGCCTGTAATCCCAGCACTTTGGGAGACTGAGGCAAGTGGATGGCCTGAGCCTGCAGGTTTAAGGCCAGCCCGGGCAAGTTGGTGAGACCTTGTCTTTACAATAAATAAAAAATTAGCTGGACACAGTAGCGCACACCTGTAGTTCCAGCTACTTGGAAAACTGAGGTGGAAGGATTGCTGGAGCCCAGCAGGTTGATGCTGGGGTGACCGTGAGCGTTTGTGCCACTGCACTCCAGCCTGGGCGACGGAGTGAGACTTTCACTCAAAATAGAATAGAATAGAATAGAACAAAATGATAATTATAGGGTGTGATGTCTCATGCCCATAATCCCAGCACTTTGGGAGGCCAAGGCAGGAGGATTGCTTGAGCCCAGAAGTTTGAGACCAGCCTGGGCAACATAGTGAGAACTTGTCTCTACAAAAATCAAAACATAAGCCAAACATGGAGGGACGTGCCTGAAGTCCTAGCTACTTGGGAGGCTAAGGTGAGAGGATCACCTGAGGTTGAGGTTGTGGTGAGCTGTGATTGTGTCATTTCACGCCAGGCTGGGCGACGGAGAGAGACTCTCATTCAATAAAAAAATTAATTCCAGCAGAAAATAAAGCTTTAGGGTGTGAGCATCCTATATTTTCCCAGTGTACGAAGTTGTCTCCTAGAAATTGTTTTGTGGTTTTTGTCCTCAAATCCACCTGGGCGCAGATACGCTTCCCCTTAAGTTTTGGCAGGGGCAGAGTGGAAAGCCGAGAGGGAGATGGGTTTGCAGAAGCGGGGTCGGTTGTGTACAGATGTGATGGCTAATTTCAGCAGATACTTGGTTGGGTCACACTACCCAGATATTTGATCAAACATTCCTCTGAATGTTTCTGTGAAGATATTTTTTGGGACGAGAGGAACATTTAAGTGGGTGAATTTTGAGCAAACAGACTGCCTGATGCAACACGGGTAAGCCTTATCCAGTCGGTTGAAGACCTGAATAGAATAAGACCACCTCACCCTCACCCACAAGAAGGAATTTCATCAGCATATGGCCATCAAACTGAAATCACATCGATGGCTCCTCTCTGGGCTCCAGTCTGCCAACCACCCTGCAGATTTCAGACATGCCAGTCTCCATCATGGCATGAGCCTCTTCCTTAAAATTCTCTCTCGATGGATAGACAGACAGATGATGATAGATGATGACGATGATAGATAGATGACAGATGGGTGATAGATGATTGATCGATATATATAGATATATAGGTGATAGATATATGATTGATAAATAAGTGAAAGATGATTATAAAATGATAGGTGATAGAAAGATGTTGATAAACATGACAGATTGAAAAAATAATTAGTAGAAGATGATGATTGATAGGTGATAGAAAATCCTATAGATTATGTTCTTGGGTAAAAACTTGAGAATGATGGGTAATAGTAGATGCACCTCCTGTTTGTTTCCCGTTTCTCTAAGAAACTGAGGGGGGGCCCCCCCCCCTCCAGCCCAGAGAAGGCGTGTCATCGTCGTTTGAGTTTCATTTCTGTGTAGCTGGAAACGGCCCATTTAACACACCCTCAATCCTTCCTCCTCTGTGGTTCGCTCATGCTCCGTGTCTCAGACCACCAGCTGGTGACTTTTGATACTTGAAGGAAAGACAGTGGGGCACAGTGGCTCATCCCTGTTATCCCCGCACCTTGGGAGGCAGAAGCGAGAAGATTGCCTGAGTCCAGGGGTTGGAGATCAGCCTGGGCAACTTGGTGAGACCTTGTCTCTACCATAAATCAAAAATTTAGCCAGGTGTGGTGGTGTGCACCTGTGGTTTCAGCTACCTGGAAGGCTGAGGTGGAAAGATCATCTGAGCCCGGCAGGTCGAGGCTGTGGTGGCTGTGAGCATGCCCCTGTCCTCCAGCCTGGGTGACGGAATGAGACTCTGACTAAAATAAAACAAAAAAGACAGAAAGAAATTCTTGGAATTCAGAAAAACCCTTTCTCTCTCAAATGCCTTGTCCTTGCCACTGAAAGTCTAGTTTAAACCCTTCTTTTTGATATACATTTTTAAAGCCTATTTTGAAAATTAAAGCTGAACAATGACTTTTTTGACCTTGGTTTTTCTCTACCCCGACCTAATGCAATGGATGCGTCAACATCTATGATCAGAGAGCAAAGGCAAAAAAAAAAAAAAAAAGATGTATTTATTGTAGAGATGAGGCGTCACCTGCCCAGGCGGGTCTCGAACCCGTGGGCTCAGGCAATCCACTCACCTCAGCCTCCCAAAGGCGCGGGATTACAGGCTGAGCCACTGAGCCCGGCAATAAATCAAAAAAATTAGCTGGGTGTGGTAGTGTGCACCTGTAGTTCCAGCTACTTGGAAGGCTGAGGCGGAAGGATCGCTGGAGCCCAGCAGGTCGAGGCTGCGGTGGCCGGGAGCGGCCACTGCACTCCAGTCTGGGCGACAGTGAGACTCCAACTCAAAAAAAAAAAAAAAAAAAGATGCATTAAAAAAAATCATCCGTTAATATTTGTAAATATTTTTACTCTGCAAGAGAATGACATGCAATTCAATTCTCAGTCCTGGCTTCACATTAGAATCACCTGGGAAGATTTAAAAACTATCAGTGCGCCATATACACTCCCAGAGAACCCAGTTTAACTGGTCTGAGGTGAGGCTCAAGTGTCACTACTTTTGCTAACTCTTCAGGCCATTCTAAGTTGCAGCCAGGAGTGCAAGGCGCTGTCTAGAGGACATACCTCTAAGCAGGGCTCTAGCGCCTGCCTTTTATTTTCCATCCAGTAACTGGGCGGGCAATTCACTTACCTACTTGAATTTAGTTTGCTCATATAAAACATATAAAGTTGGGTTTCAAGGTCTTCCAATGAACTTATCAGCACTAACATTAAGTCATTCATCGTGAGAACTACACAGGTGACCTTCAGTGACTAACTAGCGTATCAATACAAGAGTTAGACAAGTCACAAATCATGACCTTTCCTTGCTTTACAGAAAGATACTGAAGATAGCTAAAAGAACCCGGTGCCCCTTTCAACGTGATGGTCTTACCCTGCTGCAGATGGTTGGACTGTCTGGGCACCAACTTAAAGGACCACCACACACAGTTCCACATCCTTAGTTGTGCAGCCATTCTCCATGAGATAGGCCCCACGTAGTTTCTGCTAAAACGTATCTCTAAGTAGAGGCGGGCGTTGGCCGGATCTCACTGGCAGAGTATTTTGCAAAATGTGGACTGTGTCCAACGAATTTCAAGTGCATTAGAGACCATTGAATCACACGGGTAGGATGTCTTTTTTTTTTTTTTTTTTTGATGAGTAGGAGTCTCACTCTGTCGCCCAGACTGGAGTGCAGTGACTGCTCCTGGCCCCCGCAGACTCGACCTGCTGGGCTCCGGCGATCCTTCTGCCTCAGCCTTCCAAGTAGCTGGAACTACAGGCGCGCGCTACCACGCCCAGCTCATTTTTGATTTATTGTAGAGATGAGGTCTTGCCAAGTTGCCCAGGCGGGTCTTTTTAATGGTTTTATTATTTTTGGTTGGTAAGTTAAAGTGAAAAGCGAAGAATCGTGTTACGATTGCATCGTCAACTGAATAAAAGTCAAGAATAACATCTCAGATTAGTGCTGGGATAGACATTATTATTATTATTATTATTATTATTATTATTATTGAGTCAGGGTCTCACTCTGTTGCCCAGACTGGAGTGCAGTAGTATGATCATGGCTCACTGCAGTCTCAGTCTCGTGGGCTCAAGCAATCCTCCTGTCTCAGCCTCCAGAGCAGCTGGGACTACAGGTGTGTGCCCCTGTGCCCAGTTAATTTTTTAAAATTTTTTAAATTTTTATTTATTTGTTTTTTGTAGAGATGAAGTCTTGCTGGGTTTCTTACGCTGGCCTTAAACTCCTGGGCTCAAGCAGTCCTCCCACACTGGCCCACCAATGTGCTGAGATTACAGGTATGAGCACCTGGTCCTACATTGTTAATAATTACTAAAGTGGCTGGGGGCAGTGGCTCATGCCTATCATCCCAGCACTTTGGGAGGCCGAGGTGAGAGGATTCTCTGAGCCCACGGGTTCCAGCCCAGCCCGGGCAACTTGGCAAGACCTTGTCTCTACAATAAACCAAAAAATTAACTGGGCGTGGTGGTGCGTGCCTGCAGTTCCAGCTACTTGGAAGGCTGAGGTGGAAGGATCGCCTGAGCCCGGCAGGTGGAGGCTGCGGTGGCCATGAGCATGCCACTGCACGCCAGCCTGGGCAGCAAGTGGGGCTCCATCTCAAAATACTACTACTACTAATAATAATAATTACTAAAGTATTTTAAGAGGAAATAAATTTCAGGCTCAAAGCTCAAGCAAGCAAAGGTATTTAGCTAAAATTCAACACGAATGCTTTATTTCCACTATTTAAGATACAGCATGTATCTTAAAAGATACAGAAGATATCATAAGAGATATATCAAGACCTTCTACTAGCAAAAAGATGGCTCACTGAAGGCTCACATGACCGTCTGTATATTTTAGCAATCAAGTATTTTAAAATAAGGTATGCACATTTTGTAGACTTAATAGACTACAGAGTCGTGTAAGCACAACTGATATGCATTAGGAAACAAAGTATTAATGTGACTCATTTTATGGTGATACTGACTTTGTTTCTGTGGTCTGGAACCACATACACAATATCTCTGAGTCATGCCTGTAAAAGCAAAGAATAAGGTGAACTATGCAAGCAGTCACCAAAAAAGAGCTAGGATGGCTCTATCAAATATCCCAAAAATAGACAGCAAAGTTTTAAGTGTGCAAAGGCACATGGTTTTTGTGAACACAGGCAGCCAGTTTATGCGGGGCCGATTCCTGAGCAGGGAAGGCAGATGCCCTGGCTCGCGTTCAACTTGAACTAGAAACGAGGCTTCTTGGGGAACACGAGAAGATAACTCAAGAGGGCTTTAGAAATGTCAGGAGAGGTCTAGAAAACCACGCAAGCTCAGCAGCCTTGGGGTAAACCGAGAGGATGTGTTATTGGAAAGGTGACCCTCATGCACACTGTGTAAGAATTTTTTCTTGTATGGACCTGTATGAAGAATTTTTTTCTTGTGTGAATTGATACTATTTCCATTACGTGGCTCAGGAGACAGAGACTCAGGGAGGTAGGGGGTCTTCTCTGAGAAGCTGGAGCTGGCTCAGTCCCAGGCCATGACCCCCAAACCAGCGGTGTCGCTATGGACCTGTAGTCTTCACAGATTTCAGCGTGACTCTAGCATGTCCCTCCTTAGTGACATTCTCCAGTAGCCCAGATTGCATTTTCATCGGCCAGGGTGGACACAATAGACACAGTAGGTAACTGGCCATATGCAGCCGGGAAGGCAAAACCGTGGCTCAAAAGAGTCTCTTTCACTGCACCTGGGGGGCCCAGACCCCAAAACCATCCGCAACCTCCCCAGACGTGTAAAGCCTCGACACTGCCTTTCCTCTGGAGAAGGCTTTGAAGCCTACAGATATGCCCTGGGGAGATGCCTTGCATGCCAGGGTGAACTGAGGGAGGCTGGCAGAAGGGATCACTTTGCGTGGTGCCGACTCAAGATGAAATAAGAGGACAGACCTCGCTAGTCTCAGACCTAGGGAACCGGACCAAAATGTACAGCAATGACTCACTTCAAAGTCACTGAATATCAGTGTTCCTGCTATGTCCAACAGAGATCATTAAACTAGGATCTGGCACCATACACCTGAATTAACCATCAGAACAGGTGACTGTTCCTCCTTTTTTTCTGGAGAGTAAAGGTTAGAGAGAACCACCTCTGCTGGCAGTGTGACCTTTCATAGATCTACACAGGTTTGCTCGATGAGCCAATGAGTCTGATTTTTTTTTAAACTCCAGGCAGCAGGTAGGAGGACAAAAAAATAAAAAGTGGCAATTCGGGGCGATAATTTGTACTTAACTGTAGTTGTTGATAGCCAGAACATCTTTCTCCCCTAAAATGCCATTCTAAAAGCTTTTGTGGCATCGCACCAAGATATCTCAAAAGATTAAATGCATCACTTCCTGTGACAGAGTCATATGGTGCACTCGAATTAAAGTTTGCTATTCCAGGAAGAGGATGAAAGGGAAGCATGTTTCATATTTTTGAGTTAGAGCTAGCTACAGCAGCTACTTCCTCATCAGCACCCCCACCACCACCATCTCCAACATCTGATTATCTAGGTGAATACGGCAGAATAGAAGAACATCACAGCCGGGCTCGGTGGCTCAGCCTGTAATCCTGCGCCTTTGGGAGGCTGAGGTGAATGGATTGCCTGAGCCCGCGGGTTCGAGACCTGCCGGGTAGCAAGACCTCATCTCTACAATAAATCAAAAAATCAGCCGGGTGTGGTAGCGCATGCCTGTAGTTCCAGCTACTCGGAAGGCTGAGGCGGAAGGATCGCCGGAGTCCAGCAGGTCGAGGCTGCGGTGGCCGGGAGCGGTCACTGCACTCCAGTCTGGGTGACAGAGTGAGACTCCCACTCCAAAAAAAAAAAAAAAAAAAGAAGAACATCAGACCTACCAAAAAAGAAGAGCGACAAAAAAAAAAAAGAAGAATGCATTTAGTAAAGAAAAGTACCACATGCTAAGTTGTGCGTTCTTTATTTATGCTCCCCTTACTCTTTCAAGAAATTAAATAGGAAAACCAAGTAAGGTCAGACAGAGTGGTAGGAATTGTTTCTGTGCTAGGTGCATATCTATATTCTAAAGCAAACACATCCCAAGCCCCACTTTCCCCTCCCAAAATAGCTCATGGACATTTATTCTAGCTGATTGTTTCATCAAGTCACCTGCTTTATAAACAATCGCTCAACTGTGAGGCTTGGCAGCATCTATACAAACTCTCTTCTTCCAAACCTCTGACCTTCATCGTACCTTCCATTGGAAGACATGGTGCCTTCTTGCATGGAAAAAATTAAAGATCACTAAGCACGCCACAGATGTCAGACAAATAAACAAGTCTGGCTTCCTGTTAAAGATCTTCAAACAGCTGAGGACAAACTAGTTGTCAACACTGTAGAAACATGCAGAGTTTGTTCCATAACTCAAATGTTTCGGCAGACCTTCCCCCTGGATAGTTCTCTACATCAGCACGCCTAGTTGTTGTTTATGATCAGCTTCTCTGTCATCATATAATAAAGGAAATAATCCCCAGTTTATTGAATTTGCCTTGATGTAATTCATAATTTTTATACTTAGCTTGCTATCCAGTCCAGCTGATTTTTTTTTCCTTCAGGGAAGACCTTATCAATGTCGGAAACCACAAGCTGATCTGCACTCCAGCACCAGCTCCCTAATCTGGGCAGCCACTCTAGATTATTCTTCTGTCATTACGGCTATGCCCTCTGACTTTACTCCACGCTAAACTTAAACTCGGGGCTGCATTTGTTGATAGAATAATCACCGCAATGTTCAAATCGCACACATACCAAACAATTGCCACGCTAGCCACATCTGCATGTTTATCAAGTCATCATGAAAAATACTTTCCTGACTTTATTCTGACGCGCGTTTCCATATCATTCGCTAGTTCCTGAAGATGCCAAGCTGCGAGGTTATCGAAAAGAACTCAAGCTACCTCCTCTGCCACAAAGCCTCCTGGCATGTCCAAGCCAAAGTCTTCAATACATTCTTTTGCCTAAGCCTCAGCAATTGTAAGTAGTGGCACACTGTACGCTCACCACAAAGCGCTGCTGTTTATAGGAACATCAACTTCTGCCAGTTTCTTATTGCAATTTTCTTTCAAATAATTCTCTTAGATGTGTTTCTCTATGCTGTGAATGCAAAACCTCCCTGAGTATTGATTACGTTATCACTTTACTAGCCAGTATCTCTCTATAGGTGTCACACTGAGAGTGTTGCTCTTGCCCACCAGTGGTAGCCACAAAGCTACGCTCCCTGCATGAGGTGTCAGGGCTCCAGCTACAACCAGCACAGATTCCTGGTCTTCCTTCATCACTTACATTTTAGTGCCACAGTCAGAAAAAGTGTCTTTTCTCTTGATTAAAAAATCCACTGAACTAGGCTTAGAAAAAGGTCATGTGTAAATCAGGGTTCAATATAAACAATATAAGTTTAACTTCCCAAATATAGCTAAAAATGTTAAATTGTAAAATTTAAAACTTGGAGTTAAAAATAAAATAGGCCGGGCACAGTGGTTCAATCTTGTAATCCCAGCACTTCGGGAAGCCGAGGCGAGAGGATTGCCTGAGCCCAGGAGTTCAAGACCAGCCTGGACAACATGGCGAGACCTCGTCTCTACTATAAATAAAAAATTAGCTGGGTGGGGAGCACACACCTGTAGCTCTAGCTACTTGGAAGGCTGAGGCAGAAAGATTGCCTGACCCCAGGAAGTTGAGGCTGTGCTGAGCCATGATGATGCCACTGCGTTCTTTCAGCCTAGGCGACAGAGTGAGGTCCCAACTCAAAAAACATTTTTTAAGTAAAATAATATTTAATCCTTTTTCTCTTGGCAAATTTTCTGGGCTCATTAGCTTCCCAATATCATTGCACAACGCCAACAAAGGAGAGAGAGGTCAAGCGGTGACTAATATTAAGTTTCCACCATTTTGTTGGCTAGATAGAATCCCAGAGCAGAAATATGACTTAGAGAAGGAAAGAGCTACAGGATTGGAAAGTAACACTCACTACACATTCATATTTCTAAAGAATTACAGCTAGTGAAATGGTTTCACATTTGGGAGATTTGTAAAGGTTTTTGATGCTATTGGCTTTGAGACAAGCAATTTCAACACATTCAACTTCAAGGCAGATCTTCACAGTGTTCATTCACTTATGTGCCTATTCACCAAATTATACTGAGTTCCTTCTGTGTGCTGGGGGCTGTTTTAGGTGCCACAGATGCAGCAGAAACAAGGGACAATAGCTGCTGCCCCATGGATTTGTTTTTCCTTGAGTGGGGATATCACCCTGTCACCCAGGCTGGAGGGCAGTGGCATGATTACAGCTCACCACAGCCTTGGCCTCCTAGACTCAGGTGATCTTTCCACCTCAGCCACCCAGGTAGCTGGGACTACAGGTGCACGCCATCACACCTGGCCAATTTTGTTTGTTTTTTTATAGAAACGAGCTATGGCTATGTTGCCCGGGCTGGTCTCAAACTCCTGGGTTCAAGCGATTTTCCCACCTTGGCCTCCCAATCTGCTGGGATTACAGGCATGAGTCACCGTGTCTGGCTGGAATTCCTATTTTAGTGGTGAGAGAGAGAATAAACCCAGCAAGCATATAACCTGTAGCATATTAAAGAATATGTCCTGAGGAAAAATAAAAAGTGCTAAAGCGGAACCCGGGTTGTTGCCTACAGGTTTTGGCTTTAAAGGGGTGGTCAGGGTCTCTTAAAAGAAGGCGTTTGAACCAAGCCCTGAAGGAAGTAAGGAAGCGAGCAATGTGGATACCTGGTGGGAACAGGACTCAGCACATGTGGAAACTCACCTTGATGAGATGCTGAAGGGACTGCAGAGAGGCAGCTGTGTCAGGAGGAGCGTAATGCCGAGGACCTGGAGACGATGATACCCCAGGGGCAGTAGAGGCCAGACTCTGGCTTTCACTCTGAGCGAGGTGGGAGCGATTGGAGGACAGTTTTGGGCAGAGCAATGACGTGACGGACTTATGTTTTTGAAGGTCACGATGGCTGCCAAGATCTCTCTTGGTTTCCTAGAGTTCTCAGCTTAGTGAAGCATTCTATATTTCATGAAGAAGTGCGGGTGGGTGGATGGTGTTTGAGGGTATCCCTCAAGAGAATGCAGAACGCATGTTTCTCCAGGAGGCCCAGTGGCATGTTTCGAATTCAAGGTGCAGCAATCGCACGATACGAGGAAGTTTCATGACTTAACTCCTGTTCTTCCCTGTTATTTATTAAGTCACAAATTAGAGTATATTTAACAAATGTGCACTACTTTTTGTATCCGTTTCTTCCTTCTATCTGATCCACGAACACTGCTGTGCTGACCCGGCCTGAAGTGTGGCCAAGTGTACAGTGGAAGATGTCCCCAAAACGACTATATCCATGCCCTTGAATTGGTTTTCAGGGACTTGGCTATGAAAGAACTTCGTCTACACAAGGATGGAAGCCCCAGAAGTGCCCTGGAAGAAACCCTGTGCTCTAGACTGTGGTGCTCTCCGTGTCCGCGTCTCCGTGAAGGGCTCTGCTCGCTCACTGCTCCCCTCTTGTTTTATCAGTAAGTTATTAAACAGAATGAGCAAGTGATGCAAATAAACACGGTCTTTCTCCCTCTGCTCTTTTTATAACTAGAGTCACAAATGTAGGCTTTTCACTATATTAATTGCATCTCTCAAGACTGTGTGTGGGAGGCAGTTAAAGCAGGGCTAGAGGGACATTTGTGGCATGAAATGCTTGTTTTATAAAGGAGAAAATAATGTGGGGGCATGGTGGCCCACGCCTGTTATCCCAGCAGGTTGGGAGGCTGAGGTGGTAGGATGACTTGAGCCCAATAGTTTGAGAACAACCTGGGTGACACAGTGAGACCTGGTCTCTCAAAAAAAAAAAAAAAGTTAGCCGATGCGATGGTGATGGACACCCATAGTCCCAGCTACTTGGGGAACTGAGGCAGAAGGCTCGCCTGAGCCAAGAGGTCAAGACTGTGCCACAAGGCCAAACCATGATTATGCCACTACACTCCAGCCTAAGCAAGAGAGTGAGAACTTGACTCCGAAAAAAACCACCAAAACAAAAAACAAAAAAAGGAAAAACTATCTGGAATCAATGATCTAAGTTTCTGCTTCAGAAAGCTAGAAAAGTAAGAGCAAATTAAATGCAAGAAAGATAGGACAGGACATATATATTTAATATGTATATACAAAATATACATGGATTGTATATAATGGTATTTTATACAACGGCGTACATATTATATATGTATGTGCGTATATAATACACATGGAAGATATTTCGTCCACACCAAACACTACTATTGTCAAGGACCCTTGAAAGGTCAGAGAGATCTTGGTTTCCTAGAGTTCTCAGCTTAGTGAAGCATTCTATATTTCATGAAGAAGTGCGGGTGGGTGGATGGTGTTTGTGGGTATCCCTCCAACCTCAGTCTTTGACATTGAACCACGAAGCGGGTAAACAAAAAGGGCTGCTTGTTTCCAAATAATTTAAAGAGATGTCATTACCGATTTGTGACAAAAACTGATTAGTAATCCTTATGTTAGTCAGTGTCCCCCAGAGAAACAGAACCAATAGGAGATGACAGATAGATCGATAGATAGGGATAGGTAGATAAAAAGATGGATGGATGGATGGATAACTAGATAAATGATAGATAGACAAGTAGAGAGAGATGCAGATGGATGGGTGGATAGATTGGACAGATAGATAAGTAGATATATGGACAGATGTGGATGGGTATATAGATAGAGGAATGCATAGATAAGTAGATGGATAGAAAGAGAGATGTAGATGAATGGATGGATGGATGGATGGATGGATGATGGAAAGATACACAGAAAGACAGATAGATAATAGATAGGTAAGTAGATAGACAGATGTAGATGGATGAATGGATAGTAGAGAGATGGACATAGAGAGATAGAGGATAGATAGGAGAGAGATGAGAAGGGCTCTATTACTAGAACTGACGCACGCAAGTGCAGAGGCTGAGAAGTCCCACACATGCCGTCTTCGAGCTGGAGAGCCAGGGAAGCTGTTGGCATAGCTTCATGGGAGCCCAAAGGTCTGAGTGCCCGGGGGCTGCTGGCGTCATTCCTAGTTCGAGGTCGAAGGCCAGAGAACCTGGACTTCTGATGTCCAAGGGCGAGGGAAGAAGGGTGTCCCGGCTCCAGAAGGGAGAGAAAGGGGATTTACCTTCCCTCCACCCTTTTGTTCCGTCGGGGTCCTCAGCCAACTGGATGACACCCGCCCGCAACGGTGAGCGTGAATTGTCCTTCTTCAGCGCTGACTCAAATCTCTTCCAGAAACACCCTCACAGACACACCCAGAAATCATGCTTTACCTGTCATCTGGGTATCCCTTAATCCAGTCAAGTTGACACCTAAAATTAACCACCATAGTCCCTCAAACTTATATGAACGACAGAAAATAGGAGGAACGTTCGGAGGGAGGTTGAGACTCAAAGTAGCCTAACCCATGCTCTATTCAAAATTCCCTCTCCGGTGACTGAGTCATTGCCATTGCACTGGCCCCAAACACCTGACTCCTCTTCCCTGAAGGATGGTCTGTCTTCTCCAAGGAGGCACTTCAGATTCTTGAGCCCCAGTTCCAGCGTCCTCCAGACAAGCCCAGTCATACTCAGCCCAGTACTACATGCAGCTGTCGGCACACGCCCCCCCCCAGGACCCGCTTGAATCTGAAAGGCGCCTCCTAGAACAAGGAGTAACGCACTGCTTTCTCTCTCCGAGGTTTGAAGACGAGGGTGTCCAGCATCTTGCCATGTCAGTGGAAAATTCAACGTGGGAGTCATGAAGGATCTGACAAGTTGGTTTTTTGGGAGAACCTTTCATTCTAAAAAGTCCACGATTTGGGAAAGCCTCTCTGCAAACCTCTGCAACACGTTTCTCATGTGACTAAAACTGAAAAAAGTATATTTCTTGGTTGTGCTTCATCGTATTTTAACGAGCCATATCCTGGTAATATCTAGGGGCCAAAGCAGAGAAACGTTTCCAGCTTGACCTCTCCTTTTCTGATCCACCTACAAAATCTCACTGGCACAGGTCACGGCACAGACTCTCCTAATGTGTGATGCAAAAGAAGGGTGACACACCCGCCCCCTCTCTGGCTTGAGCAGACTTCTGAAATTGTCCCTTTCGCCTTTTGGTTACAGACACTGCACCTGTGACAAGTTATCTCAGCACTTCTGGGTTTATAACACATTTCCCAAATTCTTTACGTGCAAATGAGTTAACCCCTCCTAGTTTTTGTGTGCCTGTGCGTTCAGTTTCACTGTGTTTTGTCTTTGAATTGAATTAGCAGCGGCTGCCATTCGTTAAGTGAGAGGTAGGCATGGTTCTCAGACGCTTTCTCTCATCTGCATAGCAGCCTGCAAGACAGATATTGTTCTCTGTGTATAGCAATGCAGGGCGCTGTAGGTACACAATAGCTTCTCATTTGCCCAAGGTCACCCCATCAGAGACTGCATGTTGAGGTTTACAAAAGTCTGTGCTAAGTGTCTCGCAGCCCCATGTCAATAATGCTTAATGCAGTAATGTATGATGCGATTACAACACAATTGCAAACCGAAAGAAAGAGCGAGATTTTATGGTTTGGCTAATGCTTTGGAAAGAAATCTAGAAAACCCAGCTCCACAGTTTCCTGATATTGTTATTTTTGTTGCTTTGCCATCTCAGCTTGAGTAGCAATTATTTCCTGGAGCAAGCAGCGAAGCTATGTCTGCCTGATGACAACATTACTTCTCACAGGGACAGAAAATATGTTCGTCTCCTTCAGGTAGACTTGGGGCTTTAGCCTTGACGCCATTGTCAGACCCCGCTCATGGGTGTTTAGAAGCATCACGGTTTTTGAGGATGACTTCCCAGCCCATGTTTCCTACTCTGAGAACCATCTAGAAGAATGAGCGATATTTATACCACATACTCCTATGTAAGCCCTCTTCTGATTGTCCCATCCCATCCAATTGGATTTTGGTTAGACACCTGGTCTCAGCCAGCCTATTCCTGGCCCAAGTCTTTTGCCCACGTGTTTGAGACTGGGATTTGGAGCACTTCCATGACCCATCCCCCTTTCCTAATCTGAAGACCTGTCAACTCCAGAGTAGCTGTATTTTACCACGAGCTTGTTTTTTAGTATCAACATGTTGGTATATAAACATAATATTCAGGAAATAGTGACCTCCGCCTGGGTCGTGGTGGCTATCCCTCTTTGCTGGAGAGCGACCCCTTCAGTGCATTTTGTCCGGGGTATGGGATCCTTCAGTTCATTCTTATTCTTGAAATCATCTTGTTTTGGCATTTGAGGACTCAGCACCAGTGAGCCGCGCGACTCTGCCTCTTTATCTAATTTGATGCTTTTCTTTCCCCATCTACTTTTCAGGCTCTTTCTCTGGTGACTTGGAGAGGAGGCGGCACCTGCTCTTCGTGCACGTCCTGCTCCCGTGTCCCTGTGTTTTTCCTCTGGTGTGGGGCGGGAGGAGGGCTGGGGTGGGAGGAGGGCTGGAGGGCTGCACGGTGGCTCCGAGTCAGATGGATGCTTTCTTTTGTTTCTTCATGTGCCTGGCCAACTGCTTCTCATGAGAGGCTGGGATCCAAAGAACTGGCTTTATCGAGGGGCACAGGCTTCTTCTGTTCCTTCCTGGTCGAGGAGTTCTGGCCTGGGCTTGACCTCCTCCTCAATCCCTGCTGTCCACTCTGCAACCTCTGGTTGCTGGGGTCCCAGGACACGGCCGGCTCTCCAGGAGGGGAGAACTGGCAGGGTTTATGAAGCCCATGACCTTTTGGTGTCCAGGTCCCACAAAGGACTCCATTAAAATGCTTATTAGAAGATGACAATTAGGAAAACGAAGGTTAGAAAATTGAAAAGACACGTATTTCCAAGAGAAAGGGGGCAGGGTAGGAAACAACAGTAGAAAAAGACGGCAACACGTTTTCCAAGAAACAAGGTAATTCAAGCCGCAAAACTCCAGACAGGTGTAAATTGGAGTTGTCTGCCTGATGGTTCAGGGTGGGGCTGAAAACAGGTGAATCTGTGAAAAGCACTCGAATGTGGCATTTAGACCTTCAATCTACACCTACTCCCTGCATGGTCAGGCATACACCCCCTTCCTGTCCTTGGCAGAAAATTCTAGGCTCGGTCTGACAGAGAAACGGCAACAATCGAAAAGACACCAGATACACCCAAGGCAATATATGAGTATGAAAGCATTGTATTAAAAACAAAGGTCTTGGACAACCCCCTCAGATTCCCTCTTGCTGTGGGAGCTTTTCTGTCCTCTCAATAAATCCTGCTTTAAAAAATAAAATAAAAATAAGGGTGTTAGGAGAACTATGGAGAGACACAGCATAGTTGTCAGATGAGGCTGCCATAGAGAAATAGAAATTTGCAGAGATTTATTTTCTCGCTGTTCTGGAGGATGGAAGTCCAAGGTCAAGGTACAGCATGGTCAGTGTTTGGTGAGGGCTTTCTTGCTGGCTTGCAGGCAGTGTCCTTCTCACTGTGTTCTCACATGAGAGAGAGAGAGAGAGAGAGTGTCTCACTGCTGGACTCCGACGATCCTTCCGCCTCAGCCTTCCAAGCAGCGCTACAGGCGTGCGCTACCACGCCTAGCTAATTTTTGATTTATTGTAGAGATGACATCTCGCCAAGTTGCCCAGGCGGGTCTCGAACCCGTGGGCTCAGGCAATCCACTCAACTCAGCCTCCCAAAGCGCTGGGATTACAGGCTGAGCCACTGAGCCCAGCTAAAAATCACTAATTCTTTTAGATCAGTGCCCCAGTTCATGACCTCATTTAACCTTAATTACCTCCATACAGGCCTTCTCTCCAAATGCAGTCACATTGAAGACAGGCACTTCAACATATGAATTTAGATGAGACATGGATATCTAGCCCATAAAATCCGCTGACCACTTTCGTCTGCATGGCTCTCACAATATTGGCAGTAAGTCTCATCCCCAAAGGAAAAGCAAGAAAGATTCCCTTCTGGAGATACGGAATAGCTTTTAAGAAGGGACCTCCCATTTGAGAGCCCCTAAAGCACCTTGCAGCAGGCTCACCATGCAGAACTTGTAATGAAAGGATTAGGGATTTTTTTTCTTAAATGTGAGCTGACATCAGAAGTTCATCAGGCATTTGAGCCTCTGAGGGAAAATAAAAAAGCCAAAACAAAAAATAAAACTTTAGGAAGAAGAGATGGTTCAGGGAACAGAATAAAAGAGGGAAACATATAATTAATTCCTCCAAAGATATATAGTGTTTACGAAATAAGAGCAAAAAGTTACTAAAGAGAGATATTGAGAATACGATAAAAGATCTTTGGAATGGAGTGGATGTATGTGTGTGGAAAGAAAGAGAGAGAGAGAGAGAGAGAGAGAGAGAGAGAGAGAGAGAGAGAGACAGTCTCACTGTAAGGAACCGGTCCACACCATCTCAGAGGCTAAGAATACTTCAAGATCTGCAGCGGGCAAGCTAGAGACCCAAGAGGGCCTGTGGCATTGTTCCAGTTCAAGTCAAAGGCCTGAGAACCAGAAGAGTTGATGGTGTAAGTTCCAGTTTAAGTCCATGTGTGAAAGCAGGAGAAGACCAGGATCCCAGCTCAAAAACAAGGAGGCAGAGGGAGTGAATTCGGCCTTACTCTGCTTTTTATTCTAATTGAAACCTTCCACAGATTTCAGGAGGCTCACCCACGTTGGGGAGGCCATCTTCTTTACTCAGTCTGCTGATTAACATTATCCAGAAATGCTAACATTATCCAAATGTTAACATTATCCAGAAATACCCTCATGGATAACCCAGAGATAATGTTTAACTAAATATTGGGCATCCCATGGCACAGGCAATTTGGCACATAACATTAACACACACACACACACACACACACACACACACACACACACACACACACACATAAATACATCTCAAAAATAAAAATTTCAAATTTCAATACAAATTCTGGAAGGTAAAGTTAAGGAAACCTCGTAGAATATAGCTTAAAAGTAAAACTGAATAAAATTATGAGAGAAAAATGAAAATTAGAGTATTGGTATAAGAGGTCTAATATTCAATATCACAATACTCAAAAATAGAAAGCATAGCACAGAATTTCCAGATAGAATGCATCTGTTGAGCATCCAACACAGTGAGGGGAAAAAAATCCACTCAAAATATAGATTTAAGTAATAACAAAACACCAGGAGTAAAGACATAATTATAACATTCCCATGGAGAAAACCATGAAATTATTATTATTATTATTATTATTATTTTGAGTTGGAGTCTCACTCTGTCACCCAGTCTGGAGTGCAGTAGCCACTCCCGGCCCCCACAGCCTCGACCTGCTGGGCTCCAGCAATCCTTCTGCCTCAGCCTTCCAAGTAGCTGGAACTACAGGTTATTTTTTCAAAAAGGTCAGAAATCAACCTGTCATTAGTCTTACCAATAACAACATGAGAAGAAGAAAATGGAAAACATCTCTTCAAAAATTCGAGAGAAAAAACATATTCAACTTAGAATTCTATGCCCAGACACAATTAATCAGATGTGGGGATAAAATAAAGACATTTTTAGATTTGTGATATCAAAAATGTGACTGTCCACATACCCTTTTCTAGAAAGCAACTGATGAATTTGATGAACTCCATCAAAAAGAGGATGTAAACCAAGAAAAAGGAGAAAGGAGAAAGGGCCTATCCGTCAGAGCCTTGTTTTGCAGAGATCTCACACTCCAATGGGGCAGCTGAGGTCAGTTTGGTAAAGGGATGGCAGGGCAGCCTGGGGCCAACAACCACGGGGAGTTGTCACAACCCCTAGTCCCAAAGACACAAATCGCCCAGGAAAGGCCACCTGGCAGGAGGCGTGCCTGTAGTGGAGGCCACAGCTAGCCTGCACCCAGCTCTCCAGACACAAGTGAGGAGAATCAGTGTCTCAAACTTGCTCTTCTCCAAGCCACCGGCTCCAGCCAGCATCTGTCATTGACAGAAACCAACCGGAAGCCAGAAAGCCCAGTATCCTGGGCACAGAAAAAGTCTGAAGATGGATCTGGAGGGATAAGCAGAAAATACTCCATACTAAGGTACCAAGAAACAGCGAATCAAACAATGGGGAACACACAAAGGAATCCCCAGGAAGTGGTGAAGAATAGTCCCAGGCAGGCGCACCATGACATTTGTGGGGTCTGATACCAAAGCCCATATAAAACCCCTCACCTGCACCCAACTCACATGTCCAGTATTCATCCAGTACTGGATTATACCCTTCCCTGCCCCACTAAACAGTTACTCTCTGGCCACTGGTAAGTGTGTACACAAAAAAAGGCTTGGGGAACAAGATGACTCAGATGCTAAGGAGGGCCCCCCAGGCAGTGTCTTAGTCCATTTCCTGTTGCCATAACAGAATACCACAGAGAGGGTAATTTATAAAGAAGTTTATTTCGCTCATGGTTCTGACTCTGGGAAGTCCAAGGACATGGTGCTGGCATCTGGTGAGTGCCCTCTTGCTGCCTCGTAGCATGGTGAAGGGAATCACAGTGTGATAGGACAGGTGTGAGAAGCAGAGAGTTCACTTTTATAACAATGCCACTCCTGCAATAATGAACCTACTCTTGAGACAGCCACACCCATTCACTCACAAGGGCAGAGGGATTGAATGTTTCCAACACATGGACTTTTGAAGGTCACATTCAAACCACAGCAGGCAGTGATTTCAAGGTCCCGCAAACCTGGAGCAAGCTTTAGGAGGAGCATCTGGGTGGAAATGTTCCATCATAACCCGAACCCTAATCCCAGATGAAACTGAAAATAGAAAACAAATGCAAGTTTAGAATGAGGCAAAAGGTGATATGGTCTGTGCAAGATCACTCCAGAACTCCAAGGGACATCATTTAATAATAATGCAATGGCCATTCTCCACTTAACTTGTAGCTTTAAACCCAAGATGCAGGTTCCATGTGGCAAACGGGCTGACCTGTAAAGTTAGCCATGAGCTCAAATTCTGGTAACATCAGATTTTGGCTATGTTACCCAGGAAAGCAATCTATGCCATCAGGGTGTAGCAGGCAGAATTATGATACCACCAGTGAGGAAACAGCTCTGACATAAGGCTCTGCCCCTTGAGTGTGGGTGTAAGCTGTGAATATTCTAGGCGAGTCACTCCATGGTTTATACAATGTAGTTGAGTTTAAGAGACGACGAACCTGCCCGAACCACATGAACCTTTCACATCTGGGTCTAAAGGGCAGAGACAAAGAAGTCAGAGGTGTGTCACAAGGGACATTCACACCATCTTCTTTAAAGGTGGAGGGGGCCGCATAGCGAGGCAAAGTGGGCAGCTTCTGGGAGCTGAGAGTGACCCAGCTGACAGCCAGCAGGAAACTAGACCTCAGCTCCACAGTCTCAGGGAAGCAGATTCTGCCAGCAACCTGAATGAGGGTGGAAGGCTGCGGACGAGAACGCAGACCAGCTGACCACTTGATTCCATGAGATCTTGAGCTGAGGACTAAGCCCCAGGGTGCCTGAACTTCTGCCCTACAGAACTGTGGGACAATAAATGGGTGTGGTTTCAAGCTGTTCAGTTTTTGGCGGTCTGTTATGAAGAAACGAAAAACAAATGCACAGAGCGTGCGTTTTCTCACATATAACATGAGAGCAACAGCGCTATCTACCTCATAAGTCAGTACAGCCTTATCAGATAAATGGCCACATAGCACATGCCTCATTTAGGCCAGTCCCAGTTGTCATTACTATTTTTTTTTTTTGAGTTGGAGTCTCACTCTGTCGCCCAGACTGGAGTGCAGTGGCCGCTCCCGGCCACCGCAGCCTCAACCTGCTGGGCTCTGGCGATCCTTCCACCTCAGCCTTCCAAGTAGCCGGAATTACAGGCATGCGCTACCACGCCCAGCTGATTTTTTGATTTATTGTAGAGATGAGGTCTCGCTGCCCAGGCGGGTCTCGAACCCGCGGGCTCAGGCAATCCACTCACCTCAGCCTCCCAAAGGCGCGGGATTACAGGCTGAGCCACCGAGGCCGGCTTGTCATTACTATTAATGACAACTATTATCACTATGATTATCAAGATCAGGTAAAGCAAAACCTCAAAAAGAAATCCCCAGGAAACCCCTAGCAAACTTAATTTATTCATTCACATGCTAGCCAAGATGTTTTGGCATACCCAGGATAAGAATAGTATTCCTAACATCATCCATACCCCAAGGTTGGCTTTCATTCAACATATGACTCATCCCGATGGTGGTACGTCTTAGAGAAATATAACATTCTCGGTCTTTTAACGTATTCATCACAAGGCCACCTGTCAGGTTTTGATGATGGGTGGAAAATGCAGGCAGCGGGGGACACTTCCACAAACATCCCCTGAATACGGCATTAAAGTTTCATCTATTAACTGTAAGGCTGAAATGCTCCTGCCAGCTAACAGGGCCAATGAAACAGAGAAACCAAACCACCCTGGGCCAAGTGGCACTTGTAAAATGGACTAAATAGTTCTGTCATCTGATCCCAGCTGTGGGCTCACCATGGGTGACACCCATGTTCTGAAATTGACACATGGTGGATGTGCACTTGGCCCATGAGAAACAAATAGCCCTTATTCCCAGGTGGTATTTGTCATCAGCAATAAGTCAGAGCCGTTGTTAAGCATCATAATATTGGGAGAGGCTCGCCTTACCTCAGACACGCCGTGGCGTCTGCGTGTGTCTCACAATACTGCCAACGTTGCCAAGGATGAATCCTTCTTATTACCAAGTAAGGGCTTCACCCACTCCTCAGTCCACACTGCCAATCAAATCCCAAACAAATCCCCCCAAAGTACCAGTCTTTTAAAATCTTTGGAATTAAGAGAAATGTGTCATCTAATGATCAGAGCAGTCGAGAATGGCATCACCCCCAAAGCAGATCCAAAGATGTGCAGCAAAGCTACAAAAATTAAAATGCTGGAGAAATGGAATCAGAACATACTTTCTTGGCAGAGGGAAACTGTCACCAAGATGGATAACTGCTTATGAGGAGATTAAGACATAATTTTTGAGAAAATCATTATTATTATTATTATTATTTTTGAGTTGGAGTCTCACTCGGTCACCCAGACTGGAGTGCAGTGGCCTCGACCTGCTGGGCTCCGGCGATCCTTCCGCCTCAGCCTTCCGAGTAGCCGGAATTACAGGCGCGCGCTACCACGCCCGGCTGATTTTTTGATTTATTGTAGAGATGAGGTCTCGCTGCCCAGGCGGGTCTCGAACCCGTGGGCTCAGGCAATCCACTCACCTCAGCCTCCCAAAGGCGTGAGATTACAGGCTGAGCCACCGAGCCCGGCGAGAAAATCATTATTAACCAAGAGGCATCAGATACCTGACTATAATAAGCAGCTTTTGATAACTGGCATTTCTAGCTAAGAAAATTGATTTTTAAAGCTTATTTAAGGCAGGGTGTGGTGGCTCAAGCCTATAATCCCAGCATTTTGGGAGGCCAAGGTGAGAGGATTGCATGAGCCCGGGGGTTTGAGACCAGTCTGGGTGACTTGGTGAGCCCTCGTCTCTACAGTAAATCAAAAAAATTAGCTGGGCATGGCAGCATGTGCCTGAAGTTCCAGCTATTGGAAGGCTGAGGCGGAAGGATCACCGGAGCCCAGCAGGTCGAGGCTCTGGTGACTGTGAGCATGCCCCTGCACTTCAGCCTGGGCAACAGAGTGAGACTCCAACTAAAAAAGCCCAAAAAACTTATTTAAAGTCATATTTGACCTCCCTCACCTTTTATATCCTCCTGCCTCGGTCTCCCAAAGTGTTGGAACTGCAGGTGTGAGCCCACCACACCTGGCTGTAGAAGCCTCCCCCGTGTCTGCATCATGGAAATTTTCTCTCTCTCTCTTTCTTTCCTCCCACACCTCGCACTGGGAACTATCACAGTTTGGGGTGTCTTTGTAGACGTTTTTCTTCCTTTTTTTTTTTTTTTTTGAGTTGGAGTCTCATACCGTCACCCAGACTAGAGTGCAGTGGCCGCTCCCGGCCACCGCAGCCTCGACCCGCCGGGCTCCGGCGATCCTTCCGCCTCAGCCTTCCGAGTAGCCGGAATTACAGGCATGCGCTACCACGCCCGGCTGATTTTTTGATTTATTGTAGAGATGAGGTCTCACCAAGTTGCCCAGGCGGGTCTCGAACCCACAGGCTCAGGCAATCCACTCATCTCAGCCTCCCAAAGCGCAGGATTACAGGCTGAGCCACTGAGCCCGGCTTGCAGATGTTTTCCTAAATTTTCAAGACATTTGTGGATATTTATAGACACATCCACACATACATATCTTTTTTGTATATGCAAAGGGGTTCTGACATCCATGTACAAAACTTGTTTGTATTTTTTACTTACAGATACACTGTGGGCGTGCTTTCAGGTTTGAACGTGTGTATTGAGCTCATGCTTGGTATTGGTTCATAGCACTGATGCCTTCCTGACTTGCTGTGGTTCACGAGTTTATTGTGTTTGTTTCCTCTCCTAGAACATAAAGTTCATCCAGCAAGAATTTTTTCGCTTACTGCTATACCTAAGTGCTTAGGTTGGCTTCTACTACATGGTAGATGCTCAGTCAATATTTGTTGATTGCATCTCTGTGTCTGTCCAGGCTGGTCTCAAACTCCTGTCCTCAAGTGTTCCTCCCGTCTCAGCCTCCTAAAGTGCTGAGATTAGAGCTGTGAGTCACTGCATCTGGCCAGATTATATGCCTTAAAAAAAAAAAAATATATATATATATATATATATATAAAAAATCTTAAATTTTTTTTTTTTTTGAGTTGGAGTCTCACTCTGTCACCTAGACTGGAGTGCAGTGGCCGCTCCCGGCCACCACAGCCTCGACCTGCTGGGCTCCAGCGATCCTTCTGCCTCAGCCTTCTGAGTAGCTGGAACTACAGGCGTGCGCTACCACGCCCAGCTAATTTTTTATTTATTGTAGAGATGAGGTCTCGCCTGCCCAGGTGGATCTCGAACCTGCGGGCTCAGGCAATCCACTCACCTCAGCCTCCCAAAGGCACGGGATTACAGGCTGAGCCACTGAGCCCGGCTATCTTAAATTTTTTAAACTGAGAACTTTTAAACATCTGCTTTTATAGATCTTGCCAAATTATGCTACAAAAATGTTATACCAAGAAGATTCAGCTTAAGCAAGATGGTGGGACAGGCAGTCTCAGTCTTCACCCCCCCACAGAAGGTCAATGGCAACTACTCCCAGACAATTGTGACTTTGTGAAAACCCCAGAACTTGGGAACAAGCCCGAGACAACTGTGGACACCACAGAACTGATGCAAGCCGCATCCGATGGTCCCACCTTGATGGCGCAGTCCTACCTCCCCAGGTAGACGCAAGGCCACAACGGGAGGATGCCCAGGCCAAGGGTTTCTCCATGGGAGAGAGAACCAGAGGCAACGTTGGCCTCCAGAGCATTCCAAAACACTGCCCAGGAAGCCTGCTCCAGTCTACACTGTGCTCATAAATCACAGCTTCACTCTGTCTCCCATAAATATACAAAATCACAATTTGTCAATTCTCTCTAAAACGGCATACCAAGTTACCTTCTGATCACACCATCGAGTAGGCCATTTAGTTTTACGCTTTATGATTTTTTTTCCTCTAATTTTCTGTAACCAATATTTATCTTCTTAATTTGAAGGATCCATGGTTAAAACTAAAATTCTCTTTTATTTTCTTGTTCATTCTAGAAATCTAATTTAATAGTCTGCACTTGAAAATGATATCATTCAGACGAGAGTACTCTTTTTTGGCACTCATTTAAGCTATTTTAGGACCTAATTTTTAAAGATGGTTATTTCAATGTCTACCATTCATTTTCTACCATGTAAGAACCTGACAATATGCTTACTAGAGCAGACAAATTAAAAAGAAAGGCTTCACTAGTTTTCTTAAGTCAGTTTGTCCCATAATTTTCACAGAGTAGGGTAAAGAGAAATGCTTTTTATAATAAGTGATTTTGATTATTAACAATGATAATGTTTAAATAAATAAATACATTTTCCTCTCGGTTGACTCTTTTAGTTAAAATCCAGGGTAAAAAAAATACTGAACTTTTAAGAGTATACAAAATATATCTTAGTTTCTAAATTTGGAACACGTATAAGCATCTAATAGAATAAAGAAGTTGGCAATTTTTTATTCAGCTTTAAACTTCACCTTATTGCTTAATAAATGTGACTATTGTCCTTGATAATATGTTGTCTGTCTACAAAAATTATGCTGTTGACCCAGTCTTGATACCAAGCTGTCTATTTAGACTTGCAGGTAAAGTACCCTGAACCATTCACACACATTTGCACCTCATCTACCTGGAATCAGGGTGGCACTTAGGGTACAAACATTCCCTTGGCAAGGGGAAATAAATCAACAGATGTGGTAGGGCCTGCACCTGTCCTAAGCACCTGTGTCTTCCACTGGACCTCATCGGCCAGGGCAATACGTGGTGTCTCCTAAACAGTCAGTTCCGAACAACTCCTAACTAAATGTTGTAGCCACGAACTCCAGATCATAGAAAATCTGCCAGGAACAGAAAAAAGCCCCACTTTAATCAACATCCAAGAATACTTTTAACTACAGTATGTGTGTGCATGTGTGTGCAGACATGTACGTGTGTTTGTGTGTATGCGTGCTTGACGTGATTTTAGGCTGATGCAAAGCAAGCAAGCCTTTCCCCTAGGAGCTTGGTAAAAGTTAGCCCTAACTTTTACCAGCAGTTCAGAGATCAAGAGAAAGAAATGAGAAAAGCAGCAGTTGGAGTAGGCGTTACACCCAGAATTGAATTTCATGGCGCTTCATCCATGATTGCAGGAAATTATGCCGAACCAGTGCCCTTGCTGGTGGGTAAACCCCACAAGATGAAAGAGCAGCTGGGTCTCAGCTGGGTACGCCAGATGAATTCAGCTCCCTACGTGGTAAATTCTGATGCCAAGTCCAACACTATCTGCATTCTGGTTTTCAACTTTCTCTCCCACGTGAACAAACCTCGTTCTACTCGAATTCCTTATTTATTTGTTTTTTCCATCTTTTCTCAAACCATGAAACAAAAAGTTACCTTTCTAACATTACAAGCCTTCTCGACCTCAACCATTTGTGTTGGGGCTTCCAAAAGGCCTATATGTTTCTTTAAGAAGGCTTTTGTGAAAGAAAATTAGTTGAATTTAAAGCATTGTTTTAATCCTAGCAAGAACAGGGCAACGATCAAGTCCCTCGTGGGTTAAAAATCAATATCCCCCCTATATTGTTTGGAGGTAGCTGCCAACGACCTCAAAGGCATTACATCCTTGTAAGATTTTTAGACGGCTTTCTTAAAAGATGTGCCCTTCTGTTTACCCATGTTGTGTACATCATAGTCCACTGTCTACATCAATATCTTCTCCTGTGCAACTTCCAGTTCATATTCCTCTATTGGGAAGGTTCCATCACACTGTGAACCTGGCCAAGCAGAGATGCACTTCATGACAACTCTGTAGACGATGGAACACCTTCTGTGGGTAAAGTAAATCGGCAGCTGCTGAGGCAGCCACAAAGATGGACCAATCACAGACCCAAATCTTCCAGAGGTCACAATCAAGGGGTGACATGTAGACAAGACATATAATTCAGTGCCTGAGTAAGATGTTGAGAAGAGAACAAGGGAGAGCGAACTACTTAGATACAGGAAACTTCCTAAGCTATCATTGTGTGCAGTTTACATAATTACATGTATTTCACTACAAAAAACCCTGTGACCTCTTACTTAAACATTGACTATATCTATCATGAATTCATGAATTCCTTATACCATTACTGATTGTGTATGTACAATACTGTGTAAGAACATGCGAGGACACAGAATTGTAGCTAAAGTAGAATTACAGCTAAAATAAAATATTAAGAGATGTGAGCATTGCTGTTTTTCATAAAGATGCTCTATAGCTTAACCCAGAGTTTTCTTGAGAATCTAGCTTACTTTCATAGAAATGAAAGACCCGTTAAATTTGACCTAACACTTTTCGTGTCATTTTTTATCTTAATATTTCAACCTGAATATTCCCATTTTTAGACTTTTCATTTCAAAAGGTCTCTGGACTAATGTGAAATACCAGAATTTCTGGGCATGAACAGAAGCATTAAAAAAAGTTATCATAACACCTGTGAATCTCAGCATTTACTTGGTAGATTTTGTTGGAAATGAAAATATTCAATACAGTTCTAATCCTCCCAGCTGGCAACAGGTATCAAATCATGAAATCATGAGTCCAATGTTTTTTTTTTTTTTTAGTTGGAGTTCTCACCCTGTTGTCCAGCCTGGAGTGCAGGGGCACGCTCACGGCCACCGCAGCCTTGACCTGCTGGGCTCAGGTGATCCTTCCATCTCAGCCTTCCAAATAACTGGAACTACAGGCACACGCCACCATGCCCAGCTAATTTTTTAATTTACTGTAGAGATGAGGTCTTGCCAAGTTGCCCAGGCTGGTCTCGAACCCGTGGGCTCAGGCAATCCTCTCATCTCGGCCTCCCAAAGTGCTGGGATTATAGGCAATTGTTCTTATAGTTCACTCCATTTTCTTGGATCTTGATGATAGCCAAAGTGCTATCAATTGACATTCACGTGATTTTTATGTTATATAGGATGTTGCACAAATTTGACATTGTGAAATATTTAGTTTCTTTTAGTGATGGCAAAATATATTTAGATATGAAAGTATCCACTAAAAATGCAGACACTAGTTATATTCACTTTATTAATGACCATAAGTCAATAATTGGCTGGCATGAAATCAAATTTTAAAAAGTAGCAAGAGGAAATCGTTCTTTCTTATGAAAAAGATAATTGCTTCTTGTGGAAAAATCCAATGGGAAAAAATATACTCAATTTTATACCCAAATGATCAAGAGTGAGAACTGAATAGAGAATTTGCAAAAATGGCAGGGACTCAAAAATCTCACAATATAATTTCAGGAAGCTATTATAAGATGTGCTCTAGCAAAATGGGGTAGTAACACAAGAAAGAGGTAGAAGTGTACCTTAAAAATACAAGGCCAAACAAAGAAGACTACAAGGTGGAGTTTTCCCAGGACAACCACAGCTGTAGGAGAAAGCAACCAGTACAGGCAGAAGCAGGAAGAACAGGGACTCCAGGGGTGTCTTAGTTAGCGTGGGCTGCTGGAACAACAAACAAACAAACAAAACAGAGACTGGGTGCCTTGTAAATAGCAGACATTTATTTCTCATGGCTCTGGGAGCTGGGAATGTCACGGTGCTGGTAGATCTGGTGTCTGGTGATGGCTCAGTTCCTGGTTCATTTGCTGTACCCTCACTTGGTGGAGAGAGCCAGAAAGCCCTTGGAGTTTCTTTTGTAAGGGCACTGACCACATTCAGAAAGGCACCCTCTGCCCTCATGGCTCAATCATTCTCCAAAGGTTCCACCTTCAAATACCCTCACATTGGAGGTTAGTTTTCAAAAGTATAATACAAAATAGCATGCTACTTATCTTATTAGTAAACAGCGTCTGCATAGTTAATACAGACCGATGACTCAAGCAAAGATTTTATAAGCTATCAGAAAGGCAGAGGAAGGAAAGAAAAAAATGAATGTAAAAGGGGGAGATCCGTATCTCCAATCAAAAAGTAATATCTAAATGTGATAAATCAAGAACCATTAATATACACACAAAACTTAGATATGGAAGAGGGAGAAAGATCAACTAAAGTTGAAAATTAGGTGAGGGGCTTCACCCAAAGACAGGTGGGGAAGTGTCTGGTATTTGTTATAACCCTTTTACTTAAAAAAAGACCTATACATATATTATTTTGATTAAAATCTTTAATTTGCAAACAGCAAAGCACATTCTGCCTAATCTAACTAGAGAAGGAATTTGTTAAAGAATAAAGTTGAATTAAGGAAGAAGGGTAGAGGCTAAGTGCCAAGAGCACACAGAGATTTGGTCCAGTAAAGACATTTCTATCATCAGCTACTAGTCTTCCGGAAAAATAAGCAGGCTGGCTATTTTTCAATCAGTCTTCCTGAATGTGAATGGCCAAATCTACATTCCATGCCCTCAGCCTGGAAGCAAAGGGCTCCAGAACAGTGAGTTTTCTGAATTCTCCCTTGAAAAAGCGAAACGTGAAGTGTGGATGATTATCAAAATGCAGAGAAGTACCAAAAATACCGGGCAGCCACAAATGACAGTTCAATACACACAGACACACACATTCCCTTCCTAGAGTGTATGTTTTTCTTCATTGATATCTGACCATTTAAATACAAGCATCATTAATCATTCTGAAAAAAAATCCTAGGAAAATGTTATAATCCTGGATTATCGACTTCCAGGAACTTATCATGTGTCCTGGTGAGCTGGATATGTTTAGAACATCGTCTATACAAGAGAAGTGAGCATAGATCTAGGCTGGATTTTAAGAAAGCAAGTTTGAACAACAGCTGAAACATTTAGTTCTATGGCGAGGTACGGAAGATCAGACTTAATAAGCTTGACATCTTCAGAAGATAATTATAAATCATGGCATAAGAATGACTTCCTCTGGTAACTTTATCTCTTCTATGCACGACACACAAAAGGTTATTTTGACTTTAGTTGGAAAGTGGCTATGTTAAGTACACATCTTGGTGACTGTATTTTTCTGTAGCAGCTCTATTCACAATAGCAAAAACACGGGACCAACCGTGTTGCCCATCGAAGCTGGACTGGATTTAAAAAATGTGACACATATACACAATGGAATATTATGCAGCCATAAAGAGGGACAAATATATGGACTTTGCAACAACTTGGATGGATTTGGAGTCAATCATACTCAGTGATTTATCACAGAAACAAAGAACAGAGTTCCATATGTTCTCACTCATAAATGGACCCTGAACAATTATAATGCTAAGAAAGTGATTGGCAGTACTGGGAAACTGCAGGTGGTGAGGGGGTGGGATTGGCAGTTCAGGGAAACCACCAGGGGAGAGAGGGGCATACCTCATCGACAAGGTTACCTGCATGATAAATGTTTGTATACCTACCCTGAAGTGTACCCCACAACTTTATAATTAAAATTAAAAAAATAAAAGCTTGGGAGAATGCAAAAAATTACAAGGTAAAAATTAACAGAAATAAAAAGTGATTTACATATTAAAAATAAAATTATCATAAATTACTTTCTTATTAGCACTGATTATATGATATATAATATAATATATTATATGATGTATAATCCTGACTTACTTGATATCAAGAAATCTGTGTTCTAAAGTATCTTCTGTCACACATATGTGATTGTTTTTACTTTCTGAACTTTTCTTCTTACATATAAAAATATGATATGTAACTATGATAATAAACCATGTAAAGAGGTAAGTATCGATTTGTTTCTAGGGTGATCATCTCTGCACAATTAGGAACAGGTGAAGATATAAAAAACACATGAAAAACAAGTCCAAATTCATTTATAATATAGAACAAACATTGAAATAATTACTTGATGAGATAGATAAGAGTTCCAGTTTCCTTTGCTAATCTGATCAACACAACTCCAGGAAATTAGATTAGCTCAACAATTCAAATTATATTTCTCTGTATGTCAACTCCTGGAAATATCACAGATAATATTCAAGACAGAATCACAGATCATAGACATCTCAAGACAGTATTTTGTCACTTATATTCTGCCTCTGGGAAATAATGCAATAGTCATTGATTCCTAAGATGTACATGGTGGGAATAAATTTGGAATTGATCTGTTATGTATTACCCTCATTTTACAGATTACAAAATCAACACTTTTTGGAGTTGAAAATAATCATGCCCTCATTTTATATGTAAAAAGAAAAACTCAGAAAGTAAAAACAACTGTCTCCTGTGTGACAGGAGATACCTCAGAACACAGATTTCTTGATATCAAGTCAATCAGGAGCCAAGATGTCATACCAGTGTCTCCACATTCTTCACCACCACACTCTGTTACCTCTTGACAAAAAGAAAACAGTTAGTAAACATGGAAAGTCCAGTTTTAATCACAACGAGAGATGTATAACTCCAACAATGCAAATACATCTCATTTCACATAAGTGGTTCCCATTATTCACAGCAACTATATTCTATAAGTTGCAGAGAATACTGAATTAGAGAATGCTTAGCCAGTGCTTTTTTTTTTTTTTTTTGAGTTGGCGTCTCACTCTGTCGCCCAGACTGGAGTGCAGTGGCCGCTTCCGGCCACCGCAGCCTCGACCCGCTGGGCTCCGGCGATCCTTCCGCCTCAGCCTTCCAAGTAGCTGGAACTACAGGGGCGCGCTACCACGCCCGGCTAATTTTTTGATTTATTGTAGAGATGAGGTCTCGCTGCCCAGGCGGGTCTCGAACCCGCGGGCTCAGGCAATCCACTCACCTCAGCCTCCCAAAGGCGCGGGATTACAGGCTGAGCCACCGAGCCCGGCTAGCCAGTGCTTTTAAGGGAAATAGAGGATAAGGCTTTTGGTCATTGCATTTTTGTCAAATGATTAATATATAACTTGCTTTATTATATGCACCAAGAAGGGTTTAACATTTTCCTAACCTGGGTTACGTGAACATACTTTTTTGGCATTCAGCCTCACCACAAGGCTACATACTTGTCTTTTTGCGTTGGCCATCATTGCATAAATCCACAAGTGAGCTGCCTTTCTGAACTTTCCGCAGCCTCGTCATGGACTGTAGATGTCACCTGAGCACTTTCCAGAGCTGCCTCACACACAGATGAGCACATTTTATCTTCCCTTTTCTGGGTGGGCCATCCTGTTGATGTATTCACGCTGAACTCGTGCTGGACAGCGCTGTCTTCGTGCCTGGAGGGAGCTCATCTGTCCCAGGTATGTTCTCCAGACGCCACAGCCCAGATTTCCTGCACACAGAAACACTGCACAGCCCCTTAGCACTGGGCTTGGGGCCATTCTCAGTAGCAAAACCACCAGCAAAGGCACAAAAATGTGGGCACTCAACTGATCATTAAGACGATAGCTGTCGGCCGGGCACAGTGGCTGAAACCTGTCATCCCAGCACTTTGGGAGACTGAGGTGAGGGGATAGCCTGAGCCCACGGGTTCGAGACCAGCCCGGGCAACTTGGCGAGACCTTGTCTCTATAATAAATCAAAAAATTAGCCAGACATGGTAGTGCGCCCCTGTAGTTCCAGCTACTCGGAAGGCTTGAGATGGAAGGATTGCTGGAGCTCAGCAGGTCGAGGCTGCTGTGGCCATGAGCATGCCACTGCACTCCAGCGTGGGCGACGGAGTGAGACTCCAACTAAAAAAAAAACCAAAAGCAAAAAACAAGATAACTGCCTGCAGCCTGAAAGTTGAAACAGGAAGGCAGCGCGTTGCCTTGTTCGACCTCAGCCGGGAAGAGGCTGCTCTAATCACTCTCCGCTCTGCAGATGCCATGAATGAGTAGGAACAAGCCGTGGCTGTTTATGCCGGGTCTGCAAATACGTTCTCACGAGCGGGCAGATTCACAAACAGAATCTATGAGCAATGACGGTGGGCTGCATATTGACAAAAATCGATTTCGGTAAGATGAGTTTGGCAAGGATGGTGGCCAGGGACACCCCCCTGCTGGAGTGTCTCTGTCAATTAGTACAGAATTTCCAGATGCCAACTTGGAAGTACAGACGAGAAACCTTAAACTTGACCACAAGCTGTGATGGCTGGTTTTATGTGTGGACAGACACTACCCTGGACATGGCAGTGAGTGTATTTATAGATGAGATGGACATCTAAATTGCTAAACTGAGTAAGGCAGATTCTCCTCCTCAGTGCGGCGGACCTCATCCAGTCCGTCGAAGGCCTGAATAAAACAAAAGCGCTGGCCTTCCCCCGAGAAAGAGAGAATTCCTTTGACCTGAGACGGCCTTCAACCTGGTGCATCAGTTTTCTCCTGCCTTTGGACTTGACCTGGAATAGCGACTCCTCTCAGGTCTCGGGCCTGCCAGCTTTCAGACTGGTACAACCTCAGCTCTTCTGGATCTCCAGCCTTCAGAAAAAGACTATGATGTGCACCCTTGGCTCTCCTGAGGCTCAGGCCTTCAGACTCAGACTGCAGCGTGCACCCCTGGCTTTCCTGGGGCTCCAGCTTGCAGACCCACCACGCAGATCTTGGGACTTGCCAACATTCGTAATTGTGTAGGCCAATTCTTCACAGTAAATCTTTTTATATATATATATATACATATATATATATATACACACACATAGATACATCACACACACACACACACACACACACACACACACACATCATATCAGAGGGTCAAAAGAATGTATGCATGTTCTAAATATGACATTCACAGACGAGTATACATTTTTGGCACTCTGTGTATACATCATACATATACACACTATAGGAACATCCATACATCCTATATATACATATATCCTATAGACAGATACAAAAGGGTGTGCCTATGTCTGTCTGTGTGTGTGTATGGACACATCCTGTTGGTTCTGTTTCTCTAGAGAACCCTGAATAATACACATGCTTTGTTCCTAATGTTGCAATTCTAGGAATCTATCCTGAAAAATTAATCAGACAGCATCCTGATAGATAGTTAGCTGTATGTCTTTCTGGTACACAGTGAGAGGTTTATGGAAATATTTTTTACAATAGCAACACATTTGGAAGCACATAAACCTCCAAAGCAAAAGCTTTTGTGCATCATTCTATGTTGTTATATCAAAAATTACAATATAGATATATATATTTGCATGAGAAGTCACTTACAAAAGATTAACTAATAAAAGAGTAACTGTTGGACAGAGCAGGATCACATTTTAAAAATGTATATGAGCGTTAAGTGCATAGAAAGAAGTCCTAGTGGGAGTTCCTACAACAAATATATGTGATTGTGCTGTTTGCAAGAAGAAAGCTCATGGTGGACCAAGGCTTTGTGAGGCAGCAGAGAACTCCAGAGGCAGCATCAGGCAGCCTGGACCCTGAGCCCAGCCCCTTCCTGGCTTGCAGCGGTTGTCTTCAGTCCGTCGTCAATTGAACCATGAAACCCGAAATGCTGATCTCTGAGATCCCTGCCAGACCAAACTCCACCCTCTTGGGACCACACTTGTTTGTTCTTTTGGGGGGTTTCTAAGATCTCGTGATCTCAACCCAGGAGTCTAGGGAGGCACAGCATGAACGGTTGCTCTGTACGTGGGTGGGAAGGAGGTTCCCAGCCTGTCCCCTCGCTCTGACTTGCTTGATCCTGGTTTGTGGTACTCGAATGGAGGGACATAGGTCAGACGTGACCATACAGAAAAAAGATCTTGGATATTTCTGTTGAATGCCTACGCTAGCACTTGCTAATTCCGGGGCGCATTTTACTCACCGGTGAAAAGGAGACTGCTCCGTCTACCTGCGAGAGTTATGTGACTCCCGAATGCATTCAGGGGGTAAAGTGCATAACACAGCATAGGCACCATCCTGGGATGGTTTCCTTCTCCTTTCCACAAATGACACATTCTGTAATCAGGTTGGTTCTGGGGAAAATGGGAGAAAGGAGATAAGTCTTCTCCGTAATTGTCCTAGGAGCCAAAGGTAATTGTGTTCTGCTTAATGGTTATAGTAGAAAGCTGATAAATTATAACTTACAATGAATATGTTGTCACAGCTATAAAAAAAAAGCGAGTTAAGCAGTAAGAGACAGGAAACAAGGGTGTAATGTGGGGATCCATTTAGAACACAATTAAGGGGATATGGGGACCTCATATTTCATTCATCTAATAAATATCTCTGGGCCTGCCAGTGATTACCATGCAGAGTCATTTCCCGTCCCCTTTAATAGATAATGGCTCTGACACGGTGTCCTTTAACAAAGTGCCAAGGAAACGGTGAACCGAATGCAAGGGGGAAAAGTTGCACCATGCCAGGCCTGCACGGTGCCCGGGGTTTTGTGCACCAAAGTCGCGACAGCATCTAACCTTTTTCTTACTCAAGAATTCTGGTGGGATCTTAGGATAAAAGGTTATTGCTTTATCTTGAAAACAACTTACATCATTTAGAAGGAGAGTTATGCAAACTCATGTCGACGCATATCTGGGAACAAACTAGAAGGCCTCTCGGAAATTTGATGGATCTTAGATTCTTGGGGTGAGGAATTCGACTGGTCATTTACAAAGATGGACTCCTAAAAGTTCTTATGTTCCCTGAGCCCATTTTGCTTCCTGATCACCCTCACATTCTGTAGAGCTGCAGCCCCTCAGCACAGAGCTGTGCCCTCCAACTCAAGGTGCTTTGGAAACTCACGGGGAGGGCTGAGATGCTCTGCTTTTCTAAGGAAAACACAGCGGAGCTTAGCATCTGCCAAAGGCCCCGTGAGGGAGTGACAGCTGCAGGCAACTCAGATTACATGCCATTCCTGTGAGTGCCATCCTGTCTTTCAGGAGCTGGGTTTTTCATACATGCTGTAATAAAAAGCAAGGACTGCACACAAATTAAAGTGGGACAGGAAGTGAGGGTGGAGGCATCCAAGCTGTTTTGTGGTTTGAGAAGTTGTGCAGAGCCAGGTGGGAGCCCACACCTCATTAGGAAATAACTGTGGTTATCCAAGAATGACAAAATATTTTCTTTATTTTTTCTAATTTTGACATAATTACATTATTTTTAGAGACAAGGTCTTGCTCTGTTGCTCAGGCTGGAGTGCAGTGGTGTGATCGCAGCTTACTGCAGCCTTACACTCCTGGGTTTGAGCTATCCTCCTGCCTCAGCCCCCCAAGCAGCTGGGACTACAGGCACAGGCCATTATGTGGAACTAATTATTTTTTATTTTTTTGTAAAGATGGGGTCTCACCATGTTGCCCCAGGCTAGGCTCAAACTCCTGGCCTCAAGTCATCCTCCCACCTTGGCCTCCCAGAGTGCTGGGCTTACAGGCACACTCCTCCATGCCAGCCCAGCCTGCTTCTCCATTCAATGTATGTGTGTTATTTTTTCAAGTGGGTACTAGTTTACTGGGACATAAACATTGAGTTGTTTGGACCTAACTGCTTGATATACTGAACTTTTTTTTTTAAATCAATATTTTTTATTATGGTTTTGTGGGGTACAGTTAAGGGTTAGGTGTACAATTACGTTTCATTCAGGCCCCCTGTTGATAAGAGGTGTTTCCCCGTCCCCAGATATTTCTACTGTTAATCCCATCCCCCCCCATAGTTTCCCAGTACCGTCAGTCATTTTCCTATACTATTACATTGGATGTTCAAGGTCCATTATATGAGTGAGAACATGTGATACTCGGATCTTTGTTTCTGTGAGATGTCGCTCAGTATTATAGACTCTAGTTCCATCCAGGTTGCTGCGAAATTCATGATTTTGTTCTTTTTTATGGCTGCGTAGGATTCCATCGTGTATATGTACCACATTTTTTAAATCCAGTCCTCTTTTGATGGGCAGCATGGTTGTTTCCAGGTTCTTGCTATTGTGAACAACACTGGACATCCGAGCAGCCAACAAATACATGAAGAAATGTTCAACCTCACTAATCATCAGGGAGATGCAAATCAAAACCACACTGAGATATCACCTAACTCCAGTCAGAATGGCAATTATCAACAACTCAAAAAATAGCAGATTTACTGAACTTTAAGGTCTTTCTTTGGCCATAATCAGCACTGAAGCGCTGAGACCCTGAAGGAGGAAGCTTGGAGCCATGGGTGGCCCCTTCCACTTCTCAGCACAATGTTCTGTCTTCAAGACATGACGATCACAGAATGCCCCCTGGGAGGCCGGAGGAGGTTGGGATCCCTTTCCTCCAAGCAGAGGAAGTTACAATACATGTGGGGTCATTAAGGTCTTTTCAACCTCGAGAAAGGCCTGTGGGCCCACCTAACTATTTGTCACCTGAGGACAACCATCTGTTCCCTGCGCTTTTCATTTGGCTGTGGCCTCCTCTCTTCTTACCAAAAGTAAGATGGTGGATGGCTTGGCTTACCAAATCAGGGTGCTGAGATTGTAAATACTTATTTACAGCAGTATTTATTTTATCTGGCCTACTTTCTGCATTTCTCGAGACAAAAGATTCACATCTCATAGACATACTATTCAATTTCACATCATGTTGCAAGCTGCAAGCACCTAAAATAAGTATTTCTTTTGTCCGCCTAACTTGGAAAGCTGGAAAGTATTCAGACATTGTCGGTTACTCGCGTGAGAAACCAGGCATGGAACTCCAAGTCAGGATCGCTTATGAAAGACCCCCAGGGAAAAAAAAGGGTACCTGCACAATCAACATTTGTATACCTAATCCTGAATTGTACCCCACATCTTTATAATAAAAAAAAGAGAAAGACCCCAAGAATCTGCCTGGAGACGCCTCTCTTTCTTCCAGCTTTGTGCACTCTGGGAGAACAAACCCTGCCCCCCTGTAGCCACAGGGGACACCTACCAGGTGGCTCCCGGGTTTCCATCTCCCCTCTGTCCTCTCTCCAGAACGGCAGTCACACTTTCAAGTTGCCCGGATGTTCCACAGGCCCCAAAACACTGTGTCCCTCAGACCTGCTTCCCAGCTCGGCCTCGTGCTGCCTCCACACCTGCCTCCTTCATGGCCAGCTCGTGTTGGGGTCTTCCAGTCTTCTCCCCTCCTCGTCCCCAGTGACTGGGGTCCACCAGGCCTCGGCGACTGATCTCTTCCCTCCCTCCGCTGGTCCCACCATGACATCCCTGGTGCAGGCCTTTGTTTCTCCTCACACCACCGCATGCTTCACCAGAGAGCGTGGCGGCTGAGTAAAATGCCACAGGCTCATGGCGTGTCTGTGATCCAGCAGCCACATCTGGGCTCTGCAGGCTGTGACCCCAGCTCGTTGTACAAGCTCCATCTCCAGCTCTCGCCGCGTCTGCTCGTGGTGGCTCCGGCCTTCTGGCCTCCCAGATGCTCAAGGCCCCTCCCCAACTCAGAGCTGATGTCATGCTGTTCTCTCCACCTCGAAAACGTCCTACTCTGGCCTCCCTCCCCTTCTAAGTTAGGGATAATTTAGGCTCACACTGATCTTTGCTTAAGTGCTGTCCTCTCCTGGATACATAGGAAGCAAATACCCGCACTGCTCCACACCACCTCCAGGAAAAAAAACAGTGCCCTCGGTTAAAGTTGTGTTCAAACCTGCTTCAAGTTCAAAGGGCAGAGCAGCTTAAACACAAAGCCAAGATGACTCTGTGACCGATGTTAGCCACAGCAGTGAAAAACTCAAGTGTGTATTGATTGTAAGAAAAGAAATCTTAAAAGCTACTTGAAGAAACCATGAGCAAACTCCTATATAAGTATTGAGTGGGAAGGTCTTTTTTTCCCATAATTTACAATTCAGAAACTAAAGAAGCAAATGTTGATATATTTGCATAAAATATTGGCTCTACATACACTACAGTGTCTATTCAAGCATCTACCTTTTAATTCAGTCATTCTGTTGCCAGGTGGGGTGCAGTGTGACATCCAGGGGTTCTTTGGGCTCACCACTGAAAGGAATTTCAGAGCGGCCAGTTCAATTTTAAAGCAGAATTTATCAGAAAGCGTGTGGGAGGCAAAGAGGTAGAAAGGAAGGGAAGAAGAGAGCAAGAGCGTGAGAGAGCATACACCCATGTCCAACAGGCATGGACTTGAGAGAAAGACCATGCCTTCGCTTTTGACCAAAAGCTTGATATACCTTTTCTTTGATGATTAAGCTACAAGCTGGGCTACAGGTATCTAATCTGAGTTTGGTGACCATCTCTCCACTTTTGATTAGTTAAGAGCTTTTCATGAACACACATTATGTCTTTGACAGGAAGTTTGATAGGCTTTTACAGCAATTATGTTAACCATGAACTGAAAGGTGGGCTTATTACCATTTCTACACCTTTGATGAGCTGAGCAGCGGGCTTTTCCTGAATGAGTATTTACCTTCCACAGGGAACTTGATAGACTTCGACAGCAATTATTATGTCAATCGTGAAATGAAAGGGTGGGTTTCACCAGTGAGCCTGCATTCAGCCTGCAGGGTGGTCAGGTCTAACACGCAGATAAGGAAAAAAGTCTGACCACTTCCCCTCTTTTAAAACTGCCTGTAGGAAACTTACCTATGTCTAACCCACACTGAGTAACCTTCCTCAACTTGACACGCACTTACTGAATCTCTACCATGTTCTAGACCTTGTTTTCGAGGCATGAATGGTCTTCCTGTTCTGACATCAGCCAGTGGTTCGCTGGGGGGTGCTGCTCCAGGGTTGAAAGACGTACGTGTCACCTCCCAAACAAGAAGCTCACGTTTCCAAGGTCAGCGCCTAATGAGGGTGGCAGCTGTGAGCTCTTAGCAGTCAACACTCACAGTTGTGGGACGCAGACTCCACATGGGATCCCAACAGCTTCTGCTACAAGGTGTAAACAAAAGAGCGATCGTCTTTGCAACCCCAAAATGGTACGACTCTGGGTTAGGCTCACCAGGATCTGATGAACACAAACATTTGGCAGGAGCAGACAAGGTTGTGTGATATTGCAGATAACTAGTTTAACAGTGACACCGCGTGGCAACACCGGCAGTAGAATCCTCAAACAAGGGTCAGTCCGACTGATCAGTTTCTATAGCTGCCTCTCCTTGAGACATTTGGAAACCTGGCTTCTTAGATTGAAGCAAGCCACTTCTTGGTTGATTTGGGGAACAGAGAGGATAATGAATCTCTTGGAAATCTGTTATATGAGAGGTGCAGGTGACTGCATTTGAAAAGGAAGATACGTGACCACCTTGTACCCATAATCTAGTGAAGGGCACTCACAAGTGTGACCGAGTGCTGTGGGTGGGCAGCAGGAGAGTCCCCCTAAATCTGTTTCTCCCCTCTGTGTGGAGCTGAGAATCAATAACTTCGGAAAGGAGAGCCCTTAACTGAGTTTCAGATCTTGTCTCTCCCAGCCTGAAAAATAAACAAAAATGCACATTAAAAGAGTCCTTAATATAATTATCTTCATCTGGGAAGGTCTTGCCTCGAATGCCAGAGAAATGCTGGTGAATATTTAAGTAATTTAGTAAAGATCACGTTAAATAATTTGAAACCTGAAACCTCACAAGCTTTCCAAAATTATGCTCAGATGTACTTCTTTTGTCAGAACTAAGAATAATATTCGAAGTTTGGTGAAAAGATGCACAATTTTTTTTTAGGTTTATTACTTTTATTTTTCCTGTGAAAAAGCCTTGTTTTTGCTGTTGTGAATATCGGGATAATAGATTGCAAAGAGTTCAGCAGGAACACGTTTATGTAACTTACCTTTTTGAGTTCGTCGTAAATTCACATAGTTCAGAATGTGAAAACTGCAACACGGTAAGTTGTGGAAGAGTGTTGTGCTAATGGCAGTTTGCATGGCTCACGAGAGCCCCTGGACACAAGAGCTTCCCAATGCTGCTTTCGGAGACATCAGATTGGTGTCTTGAAAATGGACATCATGGGAGCATTTACACCACAGAAACTGGCAAATGCTTTTTAAAAACACCGACCAGAGCGCCGCTGGTGAAAGGTCTGGCCCCCCGCCTCCTAACTTTGCTTCCTATTTGCAACTCTATTATCTGAGAATATTGGGATATCTTCCCAAACACATTTTGGGTATATACAAGCAATATATAAACATATATTTATCGCTCCTTTTGTGACACAACTAATAACATTTTACACACATTGTTTTGCCCCGTGACTTTTCACTTAGATCGTTTCGTGGTCGGTGTGTAGGGTGTTTTCTCATTCTTTTTTGAATGCCTGCGAGGTCATCCATGATACGGACATGCCATATTTTACTGAGCTCAACAGAGGAGCTTGCCGATTGTTTTCCAACTTGGGAGGGAGACGGATCTCAGGGAACAATCCGTACACGGGCCGTTCCACATATGAAGAAGCCTATCTGCAGAATAAGTCCTTAGAAGTAGAATTGCTGCTTCTAAGGGCATATGCATTTTACATTTGGGTGGAGAATGCCAACTTATCCTCCACAAATGTTCCAATTTGCACTTTCACCAGTAAACATTTATAATCAATACCTAACACTTTTATCATATAATCAATTTGAAGTGCTCTTCTGTGTTAGAGAGAAGGAACGTTTTCTATTCTTTCTCAGCACGTACGGGCTAGGAACAGGATGCCACAGGTTCCTTAAGCAAAAAGCCTTCTTCAGCCAGTGATCTCTCCTCTGACTTCTTTATTCTCCCTGGTGGTATTTTTTTGGTTTTGTTTTTGATTTATAATGTGAGAAAGCAGGATTTATTGAGAAGACAGAAAAGCTACCACAGTGGAAGGGGACCCGATGGGATTGCCCACGGTGGTGCTTTTTGCAGAGTGGCTTCACTCAAGACTCTTAGAAAAAGATCATAAAATTTGACACAAGAGAAATCTTTTTTTATATTCACTTCTTCAAATGCCTTTTGTATGACATTATTGCCACACTAAAAAAAAAAGCATGAGATGATGTGGAGAACTTAGGTAGGCGATGATTTATCAGAAAGGGCAGGGCTGCACTTAAAGCATGCATCTTAAAGAAAAGAGGAACAAGTTTTTCAAAACGGTTTTATGGCGGATCTCATGAGTGAATCAACATCTGGCTTTTGCAGGTGCAATCCCAGGGAGAAAATGAAGTCATTCACCCTCATAGCTTTCAACAACAAACTCCTCTGTGTAAGGAGAAAAGGACATTTTCTAGAGAAGCTTTAAAAAATAATACGTGGGGCAACCCCTTCAGGTCACCTCCCACTGCGGGAGCTTTTCTATCCTTTCAATAAATCCTGCCTTCAAAAAAACAAAAAATAACAATAAGTGAAGTTGCTGTGAAGGCTGTCACTGTGCCCTTCTTTAACTGCATAATTGGAGGGGTGGAGAGCCTTTCATACTCCGTGATCCATCCCAGAAGCAAAAAACTGAGCACCACATGTTCTCACTCATAAGCCGACCCTGAACAATTATCCTAATACTACAAGAAAGGGACTGGCAGTAGTGGGAAACTGCCAGGGGAGGGGAGACACACTTCATCAGCAAGGGTACCTGATCTCAAACCAGGCCAAGCCGAGACCAAAGGGAGGCCCAACTTTACTCATTCAATGACCGCTTATCTACCTAATTCTGAATTGTACTCCCCATCTTTAAAATAGGAGAATAATAATAATAATGTGGAAGTTACTTGTGGTCCCCTCTGTTAAGACTCATTTCAGAGCCGGGCTCGGTGGCTCAGCCTGTAATCCCGTGCCTTTGGGAGACTGAGGTGAGTGGATTGTCTGAGCCGCCGGTTCGAGACCTGCCTGGGCAGCGAGACCTCATCTCTACAATAAATCAAAAAATCAGCTGGGCGTGGTAGCGCATGCCTGTATTTCCGGCTACTCGGAGGGCTCAGGCGGAAAGATCGCCGGAGCCCAGCAGGTCGAGGCTGCGGTGGCCAGGAGCGGCCACTGCACTCCAGTCTGGGCGACAGAGTGAGACTCCAGCTCAAAAAAAAAAAGGCTTGTTTCAGGAAGACGAGTAGTTAAGACACCACTCCCAGTGCCCAAAAGCCTTAACTAATCCCTCACTAATTTCATGCAACAAACAAGACAGGGGCGCAGGGCAGCCAAGAGAACGCGAAACGGAGTTGTCTGCACCGGGTGAAGGATCATCGCGCGTGAAGGTCCCTCGGAGGTCAGAGGCCAACGCAGTGCTTGAAGCGAGTGTCCCCCCCGGGCAGCTGCCAGGGCGAAGACCCACAGGGCGTCCTTTACAGGAAACGAGGGGACACGTCGGGAACGCACGTTTGTCGGCCACCATCAGCCTACCCTCGCCCCCCCCCCCGCCCCTCCGATTTCGCCTACTGGGCGTCCGGAAAGACTGCCGGGGCCGGAAGGAAAAGACGCAGGCCACGCGCGAGCTCGGCCGCGTGTGCCGGCGACAGCCCGTGGCGGCGCCTGGGCGCTTGACGCGCACCGCCCAGCCTCGGGCCACGGCCCTTCGCCCGCGGGCCTGCCACGACGCCTCGACGCGCGTGGGCTCCCTTCCTCCGGGCTGTGCGCAAAAGCCTGTTGGCAAAAGCGCCTTCGGAGGCGCGGGCCCGCTGGAGTTCAGGGGGAGGCGCGGATGCGGCACGAAGCCCAGACGCTGTGAACGGGGGGTCTGCGGCCCGGGGCACAGCTGAGACCTGGGGAGCGGCCGACGCTCTCGTCTGCGCCCGGCAGAACGGCTGGACAGGCAGCAGTGGGGGGAAGGGTGGCTGGAACACGGCACCTGATTAGGGAGGCTGAGACTGGAGGATCGCTGGGGCCCAGGAGTTCGAGGCCAGGCTGGGGGAAAAATAGTGAGACCTCGTCAATACGAACATTGAAAAAAAAAAATGAGCCTGGGATGGTGGTGTGCACCTGTAGTTCCAGCTGTCCGGCAGGCTGAAGCAGGAGGATCGCCTGGCCCAGGAGATGAGGCTGTGGTGAGCCGTGACTGTGCCACCGCCCTCCAGCCTGGGTGGCAGAGACCCTGACAATGAACGATACATGCACGCGAAGATAAAATGCTTGAACTCGGACGAGTGAGGCGGGGAAACAGGAAGAAAGCCACTCGTCCGGGGAACGCGCGTGGACGGGGTTCTGGAAACGCGCGGCCCGAGGCCGCCCGCGGGTCTGCGGCGCCCGGCGCCAGAAGGGTCCCCGCAGGAGCCGCGGGCCAGGCAGGCCGTCCTCCCGCGCGGCTCTGTCCGTCCCCACGGCGACGCCATGGTCCCCGGCTCCCAAAGCAGCGGCGGGAGACGTGTCCCCGCCCCGCCCCTTCCAGGAGCCGCACGCGTGGGGAGAAGCCGAGGAGGGACGTCGGCCGTGGACTTGAAGCCTCGTGCCAGCCACGCGCCACTCCGCCCAGCGGACGCGTCTGGCCCGGGAGGCTGGAGTCGCCTCGGTGTCCTGCCCGGCGCGCCTCCAGCCTTCGAGAGCAGCGGCTCTGGCACCTCTGGGGACCACGGTCTGGCGACTTCAACTGCCGTCCCGAACCTCCTCGGAGGCCACAGCCTCTCCTGGCCGCGCTCAGAGCGGTTTCACCCGCTTCTCTGTCGGCCTCGAGAGCAATTCCGTATCTTTTTTTATTTTATTTTATTTTATTTTATTTTTTGAGTTGGAGTCTCACTCTGTCGCCCAGACTGGAGTGCAGTGGCCGCTCCCGGCCACCGCAGCCTCGCCCTGCTGGGCTCCGGCGATCCTTCTGCCTCAGCCTTCTGAGTAGCCGGAATTACAGGCGCGCTACCACGCCCGGCTGATTTTTTGATTTATTGTAGAGATGAGGTCTCGCTGCCCAGGCGGGTCTCGAACCCGCGGGCTCAGGCAATCCACTCACCTCAGCCTCCCAAAGGCGTGGGATTGCAGGCTGAGCCACCGAGCCCGGCTGCGATTAGGTATCTTATCCCCGCAGCTGAGCACACGCACGTAGGTCTCTGTATGCCTGTCAATATATGGCGCTGGTGACGTAGTCATGCATTATTTTACTTTTCCATTGCAGAAAGAGAAATAGTCCGGCTGACATTGCCAGGTAATACAACGTGGTTCTAGCCACTGACATCCTAACATGTTTGGTTTGGGATTTTGTCACCGAGATCAAAATAGGCCCCCAAATTTAGACATCATGCTTACTGAAATAAACTAAAATAATATAATAAACATGAATAACTGTACACATATATGAATGTAGAAAATATTAGGAAGAGAGCCACACCCCTCGCTTTATGAACGGGATTCTGCTGTCAGTGGCTTGCGTTTTTTTTCTCAGCCCCACCAAAAGCCAACATCTTAACACCTCTCACACACTGAAAAGTGACTTAATGCAAACCTCAGAGAGCAGCGGCTCTACTGAAAACAGTCTGGACAAATGGGCATCACCATACTGAAGTTACTCGCCCACAGTGCCAACCATACACACACTTATGTTTCAATTCATCAGCTTAAAAGACCCAGACAGCATATAAATGAAACATAGCAGCGTGCTCATGTTATTAAGAGCAACAAGGAAACATAAATATATAGCCACCTCCTTCATCCAGGGTGTGCTTAGCAAGATTTGCAACACATTTTATTCTTATAGTCACATAAGCTATGCAAAAAAGCTTAAGTAGCACATAAAGGTTTGATATATTTCTATTTCTTTTCAATGTTTATTTTGGTGTGGCTTTGAAATAATGATAATGCTTTGTTTTAGTCAATAAAACCGATGTTCTATTTTTAAGAAGTGAATTACAGAAACTTTAAAAATACTCCAGTAATAGGAAAGTAATGCATTGGCTGAGATTCTTTGTATTTCGAAAATTTTCTATCAACAGCATAAATAAACCTGAGGGCTATAGCACACAGAGAATTTTGTTTGGCCTGTAAATGTATTTTTGTCTCTACATATTCTATTTTGAGGAACATTCAGAGAACAGTTTGCTTCAGCCAGAAATGTTTTAAAAAGAAATCAAATTTAGGTTTCTTTTTTTCTTTTTTTTTTTGAGTCAGAGTCTCACTTTTGTCACCCAGGCTGGATGGAGTGCAGTGCTCATAGCCACCGCAGCCTTGACCTGCTGGGCTTAGGCGATCCTTCTGCCTTAGCCTTTAAGTAGTTAGAACTACAGACCACACCACAATGCCTGGCTAGTTTTTGTGATTTATTGTAGGGATGAGGTCTCACCAAGTTTCCCAGGCTGGTCTTGAACCCCCCGGGCTCAGGCAATCCTCTCGCCTTGACCTCCTAGGTGCTGAGCCACCGCACCTGGCCTAATTTTTTGATTTGTTGTAGAGACAAGATCTCGCCAAGTTGCCTGGGCTGGTCTCGAACACCCAGGCTTCGGCAATCCTCTCACCTCGGCCTCCCAAAGTGCTGGATTTATAGGCTGAGCCACCACGCCCAGCCTGTCTGTCTTTATGCAAACTCATAGCTGTTGTCTTGGAAATTTCTCTCAGGGGCAAAGATGTTAACCATGTCCTAAGGTGAGGACCTGCTCTCCTGGCAGGAACAGGTGAAATCTACAGTGCTGTCCAGAGGGTTAGGCCGCTGGCTTTCCAGACCCAGATGCACCATTCAGACAAGTGTTTGCAGGTGTCTACACCATTCCTAGCTAGTAACATATTTAGGATACCTCTCATTTCACCAGTGAGAAATCACTGCTAAATGTTCCTCTGTCGATTAATGAATTCATTAGTAAAATAAAACCATACCGGGCTCTGTTTGAAACACTGGCATAGATACCTCTGAGGTCTGGATTTCTGACCAAGGTCTTTCGTCTTTAACTAGTCACCTTTGGAATGAATATTCCTGATGAGAATGCTTGAATTGCTGACCAAATATCTTTGGGCTGTACATAGAAATTAATATGAACACATTTATATCCCATTGTCTATGATAAGATATTTTAAAGAAAACTAGGCAATTAAAACCTCTCATATGCTGCCATAAAGACTCAATGAAATCACTTAATAAATATTTATTGAGATCCTAAAAATATGCCAACCGTTATTTTCGGTCTTGAGAATACAGAGATGAATAAGAAAAAATCCTTACTCTCCCAGACACTGTTTTAACAATTAAGGTCTAGGTACTTTGTTTTCAAATTATTTATTTGAATGAACAAATAGCTGAAATTTTTGCTGTTCTCGTGAATATAATGGTGATGATCTATAATGTTCTCACTGTATACACAGTATGCGACACACACATGCATGTGAGTGTTTTTCCTAAACATCATTGTTAGCCACTATATAGTATTCCAAAGTCTAAAAATGCAGTCATTTTCTTAACCATTCTTTCCCTTGGCATTTAAGCTGCTTTTAATTTTTTATCACAAAAGTGATACTTTGAGAAACATTTAAGTGCATGATCGTCTTCCTTCTTCTTTGCTGCTTCTCCCTGTCTCTCCCCCATCCATTCTTTTTTTTTTTTAGACATTTGTCCTTAGAGATGATTCCCAGAAACCCAACCATCTCTTCCTAGATACGATGCCGCTAACACCCAAGAGGGTCTCGGTCACGTGGCTCCAAGAGCGGAGCTCCTGTCCCACAGGCGGGCCTGCTGTGGAAACCTTCCTTAGCCACGTTTCACCCGATGCGGGCGGCTGTGGTGTCACCTGGTGAGTGACGTAGGCCCACTTTTCCGGCCCTGGAATCTACTGTCTCGAGAGCCTGGAGTGGCCGGCCAGGCATGGTGATTTCTTCTCAGCGGGACAAGCTACGATGTGCCGTTGTGTGTCCTTCCTTTCCGAGAGGATGTCCCACCATGTCCCCAGCCACGGGAGCCCCTCACCCCACACGACGAGGACAGTCCTGAATCATCATGTGGCTCCTTCCGCTCTTCTGGAATGCAGGGCTTTACCCAGGCCTCGGACATACTTGTGGGCGGTCACTTGACTGGTCCAGTTAACATACGGATAGAACAGGCCCACAGGCATATCCGCCATCCGGGTTCCTTGTCCTCGTGGCAGAAGGAGAGTTAAGACAGCTCTGAACAAGTCCGAATGTGTCCTCTTGTTCACCTCAGGTGAAGGCAGACGATTGCTGACCATGGCTTGAAATGACGTGTTCTCCAGGTCATGTAGCACAGACACACCTCAGACCAGGAATTCTGCGCAGAGGACACACCTGATATCATGTACTTCGATCCTTCAGGGTTCTTCTGGGTTAAAAGGATGTGGTGGGAGCCACGAAATCAACATCATTTAGGTTTTTAACTTCACCTTCCCTGTGGGGCATAAAATTGCTGTGATGTACTATTTGGTCGGGGGCAGGGGAGCAGTTTGGAGGCCTTCCCTTGTCATAATCCATCCCACACACCAAGGAATCGATGTGGAGGGTTTGCCAGGCACTGAGTGTGTCTGTTGTGATTATTCATTTAGCCATGAGAAAATGACCACTGGTGGTTCGGTTGGCTACTGTAAGGCTGGACCTGGGCCAAGAGCCCATTTGTTACCTGGCCTGCAGCCCTGCCCGCCGAAACAGGCATTATGCTGCTACTCAGAGGTTCTGGGTGACCCCCACCTGTTCTCCTAGTGCTCTTTCTCCCGGGAACTCAATCTCTGCTTCATGGAGTGGGCTCTGGGTTTGGACACCGGCTCATTTCTGGCCACGAGGCCAAGAGATCATGACTTTTCATCACAGAGGCTGTCGTCAGTCTCCTGGCCAACTGTGATTCCCTTTGACTGTTTGCAGTGAGAAAGATCTATACTGGCTGCTGTCTCTCCTGCTCCTTTAGACATTCTGTTCTGCTCATCATCTCCATAGCTCGCTGTATGCCCACGTGAGCGACGTTCAGAAAGGCTATGGGAGGTATACGGACTGACGAGAACCATAAAAGGTCTAAGACATTGCCTCATGCTATGGTTTGAATGTCTGCTCGCTGCAAAACTCACGCTGAGGTTTAACGGCCATTTTAATGGTATCAGATGGTGGGATCTTCAGGAAGTGACTAGGCCATGGGGGCTCCGCCTTCTTGAATGAGCTAATGCCTCTACAGTGGGAGTGGCTTCTCCCCCCACCCCATCTCTGTCTCTCCCCCGCTCCTTCTCTTTCTCCTTCCACCACAACAAAATGTAACCTAATTAAAAAATGGGCTAAGAACCTCAATAGACATTTCTCAAAAGAAGACATACAAATGGCCAACAGGTATATGAAAAAAATGCTCGACATCAGTACTCATAATGGACATGGAAATTAAAGTCACAATGAGATACCATCTCACACTTGTTAGGATGACTATTATCAAAAAGATGAAATGCCAGGTGTGGTGGCTCACACCTGTAATCCCAGTACTTTGGGAAGCCAAGGCAAGAGGACTGCTTGAGTCCAGGAGCTCAAGACCAGCCTGGGCAGCACAGCAAGACCTTGTCTCTACCAAAAAAAAATCGACAAATTTTGCAGTAGTCCCAGTGTAGTGGACGAAAGTTCAATCCGAGAGACCACCAAGAGCCAATTCCGATGAAAGTTCAAGAAGGTCTTTATTTACAAGCTCGAGCCTGGACCTCTGTCGACCACCGACGCAGTGGAGTACACCCAGAGGCCCCGACTTCCTTAAGCAGATATCTTTTATGCTTTTACACAAAGGGAGGAGGAGTTTGGGGGGACTTTCCAGTCTTGTTACCATTTAATTGGGTAGTAACCTCTGGTGGTCCGCTTAATCATGGAAGATTGGCTAGCTTGACTCGGGCTGACCTTGGCCCACTAGCTGGGGAAGTTGCAGAGACATTTGGAAACTTTAGGTGATTTTCCCCTGGCACCTGATTGGTTGTTGCTAAGGGGAAAGTGGGTCAAGGGAAGGGGTTGAAGCTTGAACTGGAGCTTTGCAGTTTTTCCCATAACGGAAACTTTAAATAGCTACAGGTTATGTTTTAAAGCAGAAAACTAAAATGGCTGTGCTATTGTCCACAAGCCGATTACATATTTATTGGGTTATAGCATGCTCTTAACCTAAGTCCAGGTACTCAAGGAGGATTTCCTGAGTCCAGAAGATCAAGGCTGCAATGGGCCATGATCATGCATGCCACTGCACTGCAGCCTGGGCGACAGAGTGAGATCCCAACTCAAAAAGGAAGGAAAGAATACAGACGATTACAAATGTGGGTGAAGGTGTGAAAGAAAGGGAACCCTTGCAAGAAAGGGTGGGAGTATTCATTAGTACAACCACTAAAACAGTAGAAAGATTCTTCAGAAACTTAAAAACAACCACTGTTTGCATTCCCATTTCTTTTGTCGAAGGAAAATGAAATCAGTATGTCAAAGAGACAGCTGCATTCCTGTGCTCACGGCAGCATTATTCACAGGAAGCAGGAAATGGAGTGAAGCTGAGTGAATGGATAGAGAAAATGGTGCATATCTATATATATGCAATGACGGACTATTCAGCCTTAAAAAAAGAAATTCTATCATTTGAGGCAACGTGGATGAACCTGGGGGACACTGTGTTGATTGATACACACCAGGCACAGAAAGACAAATACCTCATGCCTCACTCATGTGTGGAGTCTAAAAAAGTTAAACCCATGAAGCCAAGAGTGAAAAATGATGGCTGCCAGGGGTGAGGGGACAGGGATAGGGTGGGTAGGGAAAGGGGAGATGTTGGCCAAAGGCTGCAAAGTTTCAGTCAGATGAGATGAATGTGTTTTGGAGATCTGTTGTACCGCATGGTAACCACGGCTAATGTACACTGAAGAATTCCCAAGACAGTAGACCTTAAAAGTTCTCACCACACACACAAAAATGAGTGTGTGAGGTGATGGGCATGTTCATACACTTGAATTAATCATTTCACAATGTATACACATATTGAAACATCACCTGGTACGCTATACATATACACACTGTTTATTGTCAGCTAAGCCTTAATAAAACTGAAAAATCAATAGAGTCTGTATTTATGTATTGTCTTTCCCACTAGAAGGTAAACACGGTGCCTAGAATAGGGCCAGGCACACATTAGACATTCAGTAATATCTGCTGAGTTAATACGGGAAAATCTGTGGGCTCTGTTTCCCTCCCCCTTTTCTTTCTCTACACTCCCAGCTTGGGTCTGTAATAGTAGTTCTCAATTCTACCTACACACAGAACCATCCGGGGAGCTTTAAACACATACCCGTGCCTAGGCCCACCCAGAGTAATTTTTTTTTTTTTTTTGAGTTGGAGTCTCACTCTGTCGCCTAGGCTGGAGTGTGATGACACCCCGGCATCAACCTGCTGAGCTCAGGTGATCCTTCAGCCTCAGTCTTCCAAGTAGTCAGAATCACAGGTGTGTGCTACCATGTCCAGCTAATTTTTTGATTTATTGTAGAGATGAGGGCTCGCCAAGTTGCCCGGGCTGGTCTCGAACCCATGGGCTCAGGCAATCCCCTCACCATGGCCTCCCAAAGTGCTGGTATGACAGACTTGAGCCACTGCGCCTGGCCCATCTAGACTAATTAAACCAGAGTTTCTTGGATGTGAGAAACGAACTCATGTGTCCAAAATCAAAGAATGGATACAGAGACTTGGAGTGCAGCAGAAGCACGACTTTAATGACCGGTCTTGCACAACTGGGTGTCCGGTGGGCGGTCACACCCAGAGGAGTTACAGCAAACAACTTATTCCTAGTGTGCAGGACCTGCTCCCGGTTTCTCATCAGTTGAGGACTGCGGGGTCACAATCTCTCCCGGACGTTGCCTATGGGGTTTTTAGTCCAAATAAGGTTAAAATAAGTACCTGTTACTATTTGATTGGAGGGTTTGAATTTTCTCATTTCCAAGTTCATTCTATTTCCCCGATGTGGCTGTTACCACGCCCCCTTTTGTTGTGACAGACTTTTGGTCACGTCTGCTTCCTAGTACGCGCTCTTGGTCACGTCAGCAGACTTCATTTTACGAAAATAAATCATCTATTGTTTTTCACACCAGAGAAGGTGCAGACGTAGACATGTTGTGGAAGCCGCCCAGGTGATGCCAACACCAGTAAAGAGTTTGCCAGTTGCCGGTCCGTGCTGCTTCCAGAAGCACACACTTGGGGGCCTAATGTCTTCCCTCCGTGCAGACATCAGGCCACCTGCTCAGAGAGAAAGGACTTCCCAAAGGAAGGAGATTTTCTCCAGAGGCTAATCATCCAGGACACTTGCACGATGCACCCAATCAGTGGCGTCCTCAGACAGGCACACTGAGGCGGGGATACCAAATACCCCCTTCTAAAATTGGGAGGAGTCTGAGTCTCAGTGACTTGCTCAAGGGAAAAGGAAGGTGTGCACGTTTTTTCTTCTCTTCTGTTTCATGATTCTTTTTTTTTGAGTTGGAGCCTCACTCTGTCACCCAGACTAGAGTGCAGTGGCCGCTCCCGACCGCCGCAGCCTTGACCTACTGGGCTCCGGCGATCGTTCCGCCTCAGCCTTCCAAGTAGCTGGAACTACAGGCATGCGCTACCACGCCCGGCTGATTTTTTGATTTATTGTAGAGATGAGGTCTCGCCAAGTTGCCCAGGCGGGTCTCGAACCCACAGGCTTAGGCAATCCACTCACCTCGGTCTCCCAAAGTGCGGGATTACAGGCTGAGCCACCAAGCCCGGCCTAAAATTTTTTTTTAACAGTTTATAAACTGGCAAACATCCCCTCCTAAAATTGGGAGGAGTCTGAGTCTCAGTGACTTGCTCAAGAGAAAAGGAAGGGTGTGCACATTTTTTCTTCTCTTCTGTTTCATGTTTTTTTTTTTTTTTTGAGTTGGAGTCTCACTCCGTCATCCAGACTGGAGTGCAGTGGCCGCTCCCGACCACCGCAGCCTTGACCTGCTGGGCTCCAGCGATCCTTCCGCCTCAGCCTTCCAAGTAGCCGGAACTACAGGCATGCACTACCACGCCCGGCTGATTTTTTGATTTATTGTAGAGATGAGGTCTTGCCAAGTTGCCCGGGCGGGTCTCGAACCCGTGGGCTCAGGCAATCCACTCGCCTCAGCCTCCCAGAGCGCTGGGATTACAGGCTGAGCCACTGAGTCTGGCTGTTTCATGATTCTTAAAAATCAGAAGCAGCCGTTCTAAATGATCGTTCTATCCCTACATTCATCTTATCTTTCCATTTTTATCTCAATGTTTTATCGCTGTAGCCATTTCCTAGCCCATGTGTTAGCATCAGCCAAACACAGAGGATGGCCGGATCCCGGCGAGCCATCCGTTCACCCAAGTCCTCACTGCACCTCAGCCTGTCTGCTGGGCGTCCACACCGTTCCAGCTGCTGTTCCAGGCAAGCTGCACTTTCCGCAGCAAGTTGTGCCGTTCTCAGCCTCCCGTCTCTCACCGCCCTCCTGACCTTCCTTTCCCTACCCTGGGTTCAGGCAGGGCCCCGGAGATAGCAGGCAGCAAGTCTACTCAAGACCGTCGGCCCACGTCATTCTGCTTACATTGTGAGTCTCCGCTCTTCCTTCCTCTTGCTAGAGTTTCGCCTGTGAGTCCAGGGCCCCTTGAGAACAGATAGAAACCCGCTGAGAAGAATATCCAGTGTACCACTGGAGGGTTAAAGCTTGAAGCCTGGGGTCAGTTTTGGCTCAGGCCAGCTTTGTCTTTCCAGGGAGAGCAAAGTCTCCAGCTCTCTAATGAGCTGGAAATCACTTTCCCTTGAGGGTGAAGTGAGCCGTTAAACTCTCATTATCATTTTTATGAAGTAGGAAACATTTGCCAGACTTGTAAGAGGGATGGTTCCAGCAACAGAGGACTCTGCACTTAAACGGTCTCATGTCCATAAACGAGTGAGACTTACGATAAAGCATTTTCCTGAGACAACCATTCAAGGCTCTTGGAATCAAAAGTCGCCACGATGCACGTGTGGGCAAAACAGCCGACTGTCCTAGGGATCTTTGGGGACAGTCCAAGTCTTCTCCTGGGTTATGGTAACAGTATTAAAATATGAATGGAGTCTCGGCTATCCTTAGAAACTTCTAGTCCTGAGGACACACGCTACACAATTACAGTCCTCATGAAAGACTTGAACACCATAAATGTGTGTAGAAATGATAATGCCATCTTTCGGGCTTTATGTGGTTTTGACTATGAAATGACAGTGGGGGGTGCAGAATCCCCTATTCCTAAATGCATTTTTTTTTTTTTTTTGAGTTGGAGTCTCACTCTGTCGCCCAGACTGGACACTGCAGCCTCGACCTGCTGGGCTCCGGCGATCCTTCCGCCTCAGCCTTCCAAGTAGCTGGAATTACAGGTGCGCGCTACCACGCCCGGCTGATTTTTGATTTATTGTAGAGATGAGGTCTCGCCAAATTGCCCAGGCGGGTCTCGAACCCGCGGGCTCAGGCCATCCACTCACCTCAGCTTCCCAAAGGTGCGGGATTACAGGCTGAGCCACCGAGCCCGGCTCCTAAATGCGTATTTAAAGCAACGTTTCAGAAACACTGTTCAACATTGACCCTCAACGTGTTCCAAACGTATTTCTGGGAAATGCTACATACCGTTTTGTTTTTTCCTAAGTGAATGTTTCTGATCCTCTTAAAGGTTCCAGCACGACATGCAGTGAATCCGGTGAGCACACGTCCACAGGTGCACGGGACAATCCTGACTTATGCCCACCCCAGCACAACTGTCACTGGTACTCCTTTCTCTCACACAACTACCCCAGTGTGGACAATACGTTAGGTGGTCACCTGCCCATTTTAACTTGACACGGTTTAACCCGGCATTTTGCAGCCTTCCTTTTCCGTGGAAGCTGTCTGTCCTGCGAGGCTTGTCAACCCCGCAGGGAAATGCTATTTTGCAGCTTTCCTAATTAACACGGAAGATAATGTCTGACATTTGTTTAATTTTACAAGAACTTACTCTTGTCCCTATTTTTTCGGCAGCAACCATAAGATCACTCACAGGAAGCAGACGGGATAGGAGACAATGAGGTCACAGCGCGGCCCAGTGGGGAGGGACGTCGTGTGCAGCCTGCCTTTCCAGGCGAGTGGCAGCTGTGGAGGGGGAGGGGTGGAGCCCAGCCCTCCAGGGTTTCCAGCTCAGCCACACTCTCTGTGCGCTGGTGGTCCCAATGGCAACCTGCAGCCACCGGTCTCGGCATCCCTCACCCTCACCCCCCTCAGTTATCCCCTCCCACTGCCTGCCACCAGGAGCTCCCTCTGAGCTATCACCGATCAATGTGAACAGCTCGGTACAGAAAGTCTCTGCATACAAACCTTCGAGTTACGAACTTGGACGATGCACACCTGCTCTTTGTACGATGCACTATTTCTATCTACCAGGTAGCAGGATAGCCTGTCAAATACATGGAGTACTGTATATATAGCCAATTGTGTTAGTTGGGTACCTAGGCTAACTTTGCTGGACTTAAATTGGGCTTTCAAACGCAATCTTGGAGTGGAACTCATTCATACTTTGGGGACTTCCTGTAGCTGGCGGTGGCCTGGCACTCAAGAAGCCGTGTGGTTGCCCAGCCTCCATTCAGGTCTCACTAAGCCTTGGCTGGTTGGAAGAAGAAACCTTCCATGTTGGAGCACTCCACCACTCTGGGGAGGACGTTTCCGTCTGTGGCAGCAGATATCGAGGAAGTGTGGCTGGCCCGAGAGGTTGGCAGCAGCAGGGATGCCTCCTTGTAGACAGGAACCATGACCTGGTGTGTTGGTGGCCATCCCATTTCTTCCTGTGTGTCTTTCCCTCTGGGATCCAAGAGGGAGAGCTTGGTCTTCCTTCATGGCCATTGTCACGAGAACTTACTGGGAGACCATTCAAACCCAGATATGTCAAAAACACATGAATGCCCTTCAAACTCTTCAAATATTTTAGGTGTTTCCACCTCGTTCACATTTAACAGCAAACTCAATGCCAGAATAAATCATCACACCAGGGTAATCCCTTTGGGTCCCCTCCCACTGTGGGAGCTTTTCTGTCCTCCCAATAAATCCTGCTTTTTTAAGAAAAAAAAAAAATCATCACCCCATTGAAGCAAAACCCGCTCGTTACATGGAAATAGAGAAATGATTCCTGCCAATAAGAAAATGGATTGCCATCTCAACTAATTTGTTTATAACTAACAAGTGACCCAGTATTTACCGGAAACCATCTTCTGGAGAATATTTACGTTCTAAAGGAACTTTCAACATTGCCCAAGCCCATTGTTCAATATTTATATCCATTAGCTTTCCTTGTAACAACAGCTAACACTCATACAAAGTTTCATGCACCCAGGCACCGTTCTAAACACTTTCCATGTGTCTACTCATTTAATGCTAACAACATTCTGAGATAGATACAAGTATTACTGCCCCCATTTACAGATGAGGAAGCCGAGAGGTGGAGAAACGTACTAACCTGCCCCTGATTACCTGGCCCATAGGTGGCAGTTGTCTTGTCCTCACCGACTGCCTTTCTTTATTTTGTAGTGTAGTTTTATAGTGTAGCTTTTGAGAGAAGTACTATTCTTTGCTTGTGTTCCTGTTTCCGACAGCTCATGCCCTGGTTTGGATATTGCGAGCAATCAGGAATGGCTATGATAAATATTTCACTCAATAGAAACCATATTTCAGATGAATGAAAAACCGGTATTCCATGAAGTGTCTTGGACATAGTAAATGTTCAATAAGTTAGTGTTGATTCTTTCTGCTAAAGTATGTGAATACTATGCCAGCACTTCCTAAAAATAGTAAGCTGCACTATTTCCTATTCTTTAGTCTGATTGAATTTATCAAAAATTAAACAGCATACTTCCCGGCTTAACTGCCGGTTGGATATATGGATACCAAAAATTTATCCTGGGCAGCTTTTTTTAACTGTTAATTTTCCTTTATAGAAGTTAAGACATTTTACTGACTTGAAGTGTCCCCTCCAAATCTGTGTCTATCCAGACACTCAGGATGGGACCTTATTTGGCAATAGGGTCTTTGCAGATGTAATCAGTTAAGACGACGTCGTCCTGGATTCGACTGGGCACTGCATCCAGTGCCTGGTGTCCTAAGAAGACTCTGCACCAACATGGAGACACAGAGACGCACAGGGAGAGCCCGTGATGGCTGAGGCAGACGCCAACTCGACCCGGAAAGCCAAGAAGCATCAGGTGTTGCCAGTGACCACGGGAATCCAGGAGGGAGGCGAGGGCCAGACCCTTCCTGAGCCCTCCAGTAGGAATCAGCCTTGCTGACGCCATGACTGCAGACTTTGCACCTCCAGAACTGTGAGGTAATAAACGAGTACTGCTCTAAGCCACCAAGTTTGTGACACGTTGTCATGACAGCCCCAGAAAACCCATGGGGACACAGATGCCAAACTCTAATATTTGCTCATGGTTAGAACTTTGCAAATACATCAGTTGTTTAGACTTTAGCAAGAAAATGTATCTTGTTAAATTTCTTTTTTTTTCTTTCTTTGAGTTAGGGTCTCACTCTGTTGCCCAGGCTAGAATGCAATGACACGATCACAGCTCACTACAGCCTCAACCTCAGGTGATCCTCTCACCTAAGCCTCCAAAGTAGCTGGGACTTCAGGCACGTACCGCCATGTTTAGTTTGCTTTGATTTTTGTAGAGACAAGTTCTCGCTCTGTTGCCCAGGCTGGTCTCAAACTCCTGGGCTCAAGCAATTCTCCTGCCTTGGCCTCCCAAAGTCCTGGGATTATAGGCATGGGTTACCACATCCTATAAATATCATTTTATTTTATTTTATTTTGAGTTGGAGTCTCTGTCACCCAGGCTGGAGTGCAGTGGCACACTCATGGCCACCCCAGTGTTGACCTGCAGGGCTCCAGTGATCTTTCTGCCTCAGCCTTCCAAGCAGCTGGAACTACAGGCACACACTACCACGCCTGGCTAATTTTTGACTTTTTATAGAGACGAGGTCTCACCAAGTTGCCTAGGCTGGTCTCGAGCCCGTGGGCTCAGGTAATTCACTCGTCTTGGCTTCCCAAAGCCACTGAGCCTGGCCTATTTCTATATTAAACACACCATTTTAAACATACACAGCCACAATTTGTCTAAAATGATTACTTTTCAAAGCAGTCTTTAACTCTCCTATGCTTTTGAATAAGCTGAATCTCTGCCAGTTTAATTGTTGGTTGGTGTACAGCAATAGAAAACTAGAACTATATTTTCTCCATTAACATTAATAACGGATCATTTGATTACCACACGGCAGACTGTGCTTTAAGCTTCTCATATTGTGCAATTAGTTTCACAGAGCTTTTGGGGAAGGTCACATCAGACCTTTTCAAGACAGATAACCTTCCTGGTCTTCTTGGTTATTCATAAAGATAATACAGTAGCTTTGGAAATGTAACATATGCCGAGAAGGAAGAGAGAGCCGCTGGTGGTTAAAAAGGTTTATTAAAGAGAAGAAAAGAAGGCGGGGGGAGGGTTGGGGGGGAGGTGTCTGACTCTAGAGAGAGAAACCAGTAGGCTTTGTTCTCTTGCAGACCACTTGTGAAACCCCAGTCTTGGCTCGTTGGGCGTTGAGAAGTAATTTTAGGGAGTTTGGAACTGGGAGCCAAGAAGTGGTTTTGGGAGTTTGAGCTGTGGTCGTTTGGCCTTCACATGTAGATGTCAGTACTGTGGAAGGCCGCTCTCATGGGCTTGGAGTGCAGACGTCGGCACTAAACCAGTCACACTTGTCTTTGCAATGCAGCCTTAGGAAAGCAAACACTGACAGTCAGTGCCGGGCTGTTATCCGTCACATAGCTTTGGGATGTGGGCTGGAGAAAGCAGGTGTTGGCAGTGAAGCAATTAGTAACAGGGCGCTGCTCGAGCACAGAGTTAGCTTTTGAGCCATTGCCACTTTGTGCTCCCTTTGTGAGATTTATATGGTGAGTTGTTTTAACTACGACCTCCTCTCCCATCCCCCTACAAACCCTATCAGGAAACACTCTTTTTTTTTGAGTTGGAGTCTCACTCGGTGGCCCAGACTGGAGTGCAGTAGCCACTCCCGGCCACCGCAGCCTCGTCTGCTGGGCTCCGGCGATCCTTCTGCCTCAGCCTTCTGAGTAGCTGGAATTACAGGCGCGCGCTACCATGCCCGGCTGATTTTTTGATTTTTATTGTAGAGATGAGGTCTCGCTGGCCAGGCGGGTCTCGAACCCGCGGGCTTAAGCAATCCACTCACCTCAGCCTCCCAAAGGCGCGGGATTACAGGCTGAGCCACCAAGCCCGGCTGGAAACACTTTCAAGAGATCCATTTAATTAATTCATTAAGCAAATGTGACATTACTGAATAATACATTTGGCAATTATTTTATTAAGTGGATGCAAAAATGACAAAAGTCAGTTCTAATTATATGAAGTCAGTTTGTAATTATACAAAGACAGTTTAATATTTACTTTATTTGCTCACACAACCTCTCCTTTTTTATCCTAGAAATATTCAGTTTTGATCAAGAAGGACAAAAAAAATCACACATCTATATTTTGCTTTTGATGCCACTTGGCAGTTGCATTAAATTCTGAAAAGAAGCCAGGCTCGGTGGCTCAGCCTGTCATCCCGCGCCTTTGGGAGGCTGAGGTGAGTGGATGGCCTGAGCCCGTGGGTTTGAGACCCGCCTGGGCAGCGAGACCTCATTTCTACAATAAATCAAAAAGTCAGCTGGGCGTGGTAGCACATGCCTTTAATTCCGGCTACTCGGAAGGCTGAGGCGGAAGGATCGCCGGAGCCCAGTGGGTCGAGGCTGCAGTGGCCGGGAGCGGCCACTGCACAACAGTCTGGGCGACAGAGTGAGACTCCAACTCAAAAAATAAATAAATTAATTAATTAAAAAAAGAAATTCTGAAAATATAACTCAAATATACTAAAAAATGACAATGAAACTAAAGCTGCACATTTTTTGTTGTTGTTTAATTTGGCAATTTCCTGGCTTTCCATGAAAGACCATGTAAGAGACAAAGCACACAACAGGTTGAAACACATGATTTTCAACTGGTACAAAAGTCATGTTTACTTTTGGAATTTTTGAGTCACTGGGAAAGCTTGCTCACAGTTGGAATCACCCATAGAATCACACACTGAACTGTGTCCTGGGACTCACATAGAGAGAGAAACAGAGAGGAGGGTGAGATGCAGGTGTTGACTGGCTCTCATCCTAGCCATCAAAATATACATGATGGCTCGTCCATTTTTCATATGTACAGGGAAGGAATTGTTGCAGGAAAACAGAGAGACCGTTACACTGAGGCTGTCTTAGGAAGTAGCGGTTTATTAGCACCAGCGCGACTCAGGGGGCTAATGCTCCAAGGCTGAGCAACCTGGAGAAAGAGGAGAGGGGTTTTATCTGTTAGTTTAGGTAAGGGAGGGGGTTGGGTTGTACAGCTATACATTTTCCTTTGAAATTTATAAGGTGGTATTTAGCAAAACCAGATTTTCAAAGAACAAATTGTCTCCAGGGTACACATGACAAGCAGGGGTTGTAAACCGAGAGCTTCACAAAGAGAGGATGTGGGGGTAAGGTTGTGAATGGATTACTATTTTGCTTTTCCAGGAAAGTGATCTTTGGCTATTTGGTTTTCTCAAGCCCCATGTCTAGCAGGTCTGGAACTTGCCAGTTGATTTTTAAAAGGAATGATTTTAATTGTCTTCAGTCCCTCTCTGCCACAGTATGATTATCATTTTTTCTTTTTTTGAGTTGGAGTCTCACTCCATTGCCCAGGCTGGAGTGCAGTGGCACGCTCATGGCCACCGCAGCCTAGACCTGCTGGGCTCAGGTGATCCTTCCACCTCAGCCTTCCAAGTAGCTGGAACCATAGGTGTGTGCTACCACACCCGGCTATTTTTTTTTTTTATTGTAGAGAGGAGGTCTTGCCAAGTTGCCTGGGCTGTCTCGAACCCACGGACTCAGGCAATCTACTTGCCTTGGCTTCCCAAAGTGCTGGGATGACAGGCTGAGCAGAAAAAAAGGTAGTTGGAGAAAACAGTGTAATAATCACATGATTTCTCTTTAAGTTTTGGGCTGGGAACATGTTGAAATAAATGCAGTCCCTCCTAATTCATCAGCTCCACCTACAGACAAGGTCATGTGCTCGTTACCGGGGTCTCTGCTGACATCTAATTGACACTGTTATACCATGCAGTGTGTGCGACTAACTTCCACGGCCGTCTTCACTGGCTACTGAGAGTTCTGCATGAAGTGAGAAAATTCTCTCACCATAGATAATATATAAAAATTAGTAGCGATATCAAGTCGTGGAATATTTACTTTTTTACGCTATCTAAAAACAGAAAGTTGAGCTGCATTTGGAGAAAAGAGCTTGTTTCCTTAACTCTTCATTAAGTGGCTATGGATTATTTCTCGCTCTTTCAGGTTTTACATGGAATGAACTTAATCAGACCATTTGGCAACATCCTCTAAGTCAGCATAGACGCATGAAGAAGAATGCGGGTAAACCACCAGAAGCTTATTTATTGGAAACGCAAGAACAAAACAGACCAGAAAGCACATTAAGATTCCTTCCACGAGTCAGTCCCTGGCTGGGGGTAGACTGTGTCTTATTGTTAGTCTTATGAGAGCACATTTTTCAAAACTAAATATGCTCAGGAAACCATGGGATACTGGCCGGGGCCAGTTGGTTCTGCACACCGAGTCTTGGCTTTTCCAGCCCCGTAGAGCTCAGACAGTGGATGGGAGAGCAGGGGGACAGGAGTCAAGCGAGCGCCCATCCACAGGAGCACACATCCACCCGAGGGGCGCACAGACCCCTGGAAACAGGCAGTCACCACCTGCACAAGCATCGTATTTGTTAATCCAGCCGCTCTGTCCGCAGACCCAGGGACACTGACCGAGTGGGGATGGAGGAGGGAAGAGCTGAGGAAAGACTGGGAATCCCAGTCTCCATCCCACCACATGCTTCCTGCAGCTCTGAGAACGGGGAAGCCAGGTGCCAGGAAGAGGGAGGGTAGAGGAGGCTCCTGGACGCTGCTCACACCCGCACCAAGACGGCTGGGAAGCCGTTGAAGAAATCGACATCAGTGATCTGTTGGGATGAAAGGACCGTCGTCTCTCAGCTTCACTGCACGACATTTTTATGCCTTTGCTCATAGCTAAAGGCAAGCCTTGGGCACACGGTCTGCAGCCTTTGTCTCGATGCCTCTGCCTCCGGGTAGCCAGAGTCCTCTGGCCTTTTCCCCGGCAGCCCCCAGCCCCAAGTCACCAGAGTTCAGTGACATGCATTGCGGCCACTTGAGATTCGGTGGAGATGGACCCCCCACGACATTCAGACAGAACCCAGTGCCAACCCAGTTATTCCTGACTGAGGACTTCAAGTCTTGGTGTTCAGTTAAGAACATTTCAAATATCAGTAAGCTGGTCAGCAAAACAAAACAAAACAGAGAAACCCCCAAGCAGCCAAAAGCAGAGAACCAGGGAGCACCCGCTGTGTCAATGAAGTCGATAACAACCCTGGGAGGTGTCGCCCTGGGAAGGCTGTGAGGGGACCAGGAAGGGGCTCCCAGGACATCCAGACAGAGGAGCTCTGGCCCTGGCCCTGGCCAGACAAACTGGTGTCAGGCCAGCGTGAAAACTTTCATGGGTGCACCCGTGAAACACAAAGGCACCTACAAAGTGAGAAGCCAGCATTGGTTTGTGTGGGCTCCTGCCTTGTCTCCAAGTAGAGCAAGGCTGCTATCTTCAGGCTAACTGCTGGCATTTCTTTCTTTCCTATGTGTAAGATATAGTTGATTTTTCTCCCGATCCCTTTTCTTAAATAAACAAGCACAGTAAGCCTCCTACATACAAGCAAGGTCCTTTCCAAGCGCACGTTCGTAAGTCCAATTTTTTTTGCAGGTCCAACAAAGCTTAGGTACCCAACTAACACAATCAGCTATAGACTACTGAACTGTAATAGGTTTATAGTAGTTTTCATACAAATAATACATTAAAAAATGAACAAAGAATAAAGAAAACATTTTAAATCTTACCGTACAGGACCTTGAAAAGTACGCTAAACACGTGAATTAACATGGGACTGGACATGCGATTGCACATTTCGCATCTTTACAAATTGGCAACTTGAAGGCTCGTATGTAGGGAAATTATTGTATTGTTCTCTTGAGGCAACTGCTGAGAGCTGGCCTCTCTGCCATCTTTTGTAACCAAAAAAGTCTGTGTGGGGCTTTAAACCCACTGAACTATCCAGATGTAGCCACACACTCACGCAATTTCCTCTAGGCCTCTGATCTTGGCTTGGATGGACACTCGTCCAAACAGCAGGTGTCTGTGAAATGGGACTGCTGTCCGCCGGTGAAGAAGTGGAGGGTTGAGGCCCATCATCCAACATTCCCGCCCCGACCTGTGCCCAGAGTAGCAGAAACGAGAGGTGGAAGGTGGTGGCCATGGTTTTATTCCTTGGTATTCACCTATCTTTTGTGCAATTATGTTTGTTATGTGAGGCATATTTTTTCACGTCTCTAAAGTTTTATGAAGTGCCTGCATAAATAGTCCGAGTCAACTGCTCAGTGTGTGAGGTCCAGACCTGCCACGGGCACTTGGAGGGAGTGAACGGGCAGGGCTGCTGGACTGTGTGTCCAGGCCAACTTTTCCCTTAGCTGGGACAGTCATCTTACTTTCCCTAGTACCCTTAATTTTCCACAGGCCAAGTCCACCAAAGTGCAGGTATCCTGCTTAGAGTAAGGCTGTGGATGGGACCGACCCTCCTGGGACCTGTCTGGATTTTGATCCAATCCCCTTTGGCCAGAACCACTGCTCGCTTCATACCCTTCATTCTTCTGCCTCCGGCCGGTGACCAAACCACAGAAGGTGAAAGAGTGTATACTGCTTCTGAGACCTTTAAATATCCCATATGTTGAAAACTCTGATGAGGCCTAGGCCCTGCAAGACGTGATTCCAAGGAAAAGGACGAGCAGTCCAGATTTAGTCTCTGGCCCCCAACCTAAGAACCGGTTCAGGATTCTGTGTCCAGCCTCTGTCTCTCTCTCAGTGGGTCGCAACTTACATGTAAAAGGACAAAGAGAGACCTAGGAGTTGAGTCAGCCGAATGATTCACTGATCCCACCACAGCCTAAAGGATGCCGCGGTGATCCCACTTCCCAAGCGAGCAAACAGGAGCATGGGAAGACTGAGAAGCTTGTCTCGGTTCAGAAAGTTGGCAAATGGGGTCGTCATGTGTCAGATTCCTTCCCATCTCCTTGCCCCGTGGCAGGAAGGAGAGCCAAGGTCCAGTTCTACTGTTGCAGTAGAGTGAGTGTGTTGCGATGCCCTGGTCAACACCCCCATGACAGGAAATAGAGAAGGCCCGAGCATGGGTCCTGGAAACTTTTATTTTATTGAGAGACCATGTGCACACACACACATGCATGCCGGTCATGATGTATTTGTTTCTTCCTGTGGTCTTAGAGATGAAACTAAGCCGCCAAGCTGCACTCCTTTCGGGATTCTTTGTTTTATAAAAGCCAGTTTGTAGGTTTGAGAAACATCATTTTGAGGCAGGGCATGGCGATTGTATTCTCAGTTTCTTCTCCCAGAACGGAGATTAATAAAACTATCGATTCGTGCCATGCTCCGCTGCAATGTTCTGAAATTCCCCAGGGTGACTCTGGAGAAGGCGGCTCTATCTCGTTTCTATGGTGTTTGTAATTAAAAAAAAAAAATTCTGTGGCATCGACCATGCAGCGTGCTTCTAGACCAGGGGCATGGGGCTGTGAAAGGTGGGGAAGGTGGTTAACCCCAGAAGTGAATGCTGGCGATGCCCTAATGATGAACACACGCCCAGATATGACTGATCAGCCCTTACAGGACCTATTCCAGTGCCTCCATCGTGGCTCTACACAGGACCATCTGAGAGCTTCCAAAAAGCATTTCTCAGTTACGCTATCTTATTTTTAAGATCGCATAAAATAAGGTCAGACTTTTATTTTCTTTTGTTGTACAGGCCAGTGAGTTTTATTTTTTTTAGAGACGGGGTCTTGCTCTGTTGCCCAGGCTGGAAGGTGATGGCGTGATCACAGCTCACAGCCGCCTCTAACTCCTGAGCTCAAGTGATCCTCCCCCCTCAGTCTCTCAAGTGGCTGGGACTATATGTGTACACCACCATGTTCGGCCAATTTTCTTATTTTATTTTATTTTTTACAGCGACAAGGTCTCACTATGTTCCCTGGGCTGCTCTTGAACTTTTGACCTCAAGCAATCCTTTTGCCATAGCCTCCCCAAATGCTGGAATTACAGGTGTGCACCATTGCACCAACATCAGTGAATTTTAATGCATGCATAGATTTGTATAATCACCCTCATAATCCAAACATAATTTCACCACCCCACAAAGCTCCCCTGTGCCTTCCACCCCTTCAGAGTCATAATTTTCCCACAACTGTTACCCCTGGCAATCATGATTTGTTGAGAAACTTTTTAAAAATACCAATGCTGTAGGCTGAGGTGAGAGGATTGCCTGAGCTCAGGGGTTCGAGACCAGCCTGAGTCACATGGTGAGACTTTGTCTCTACAATAAATAAAAAATAATTAGCCGGCCGTGGTTGTGTGTGCCTGTGTGGTACTGGCTGCAGGACATTGGGCTCACTAGGGGAGAGGCAGGCATCCATCTATCTGAAAGGTAGTGGAATTCTGTTTCTGTCGTGTTCTAGGTTTTGTCGGGAGCAAATCCATCGTGCTTTACGCGTGTCTAGACTGCCTTAACAGAGAGGGAACTATAAGTTCCCTGAGCCTTCTGAGAATTGCGGATATCTGTTTCCACTTGTCTGTAAATATTAGCTTTGCAGATTGGAACTGAGACTTGCTTTCATTGTCATTGGCCATCTGGTAGAGAAACGCTGGGGAGGAAATGTCATTCTCTCCAATTTCTAACTTACAAGCAATCTTGGCCACGCATTAAACTCTCCTGGGGAAATTCAAACTTCCTGATGCCTTGACTGCACCCGGAGCAATTAACTTGGAGTCTCTGGGAGTGGCGCCCTGATGCCATTATTCTGAAAACTCCCCAGGTTTGTAGCCAAGGTGGAAAGGCTACTGATATCTGCCAAAACCCATCTAATAATTTTAAACAAATAAATTGGCTCGAATGCATTCAACTCATTAGCTGATTTCTGTCTTCTCTCCCTGACCCATGGGCACCTGCCTCCCAGCAGAGCCCAGGTAGCTGCTTCGGAACCCCACACCACTGCAAGCTGTCTTCGCCACAGATGCCGCCCTTTCGAGCCATAAACATGGTTCAGAAGATGCAGTCACTGTCTAGGGCATGTAACCAAGTACTCCCAAACCTAAAAGAATGAACACTGATCAACTCGTGGTTTGTGTGGGCTACGAGTCTGGGATGACTTGGCTCTGCTCGGAGTTTCTAGCGAGGTTGCATCATTGTGCGTCATTTGACGGCTTGACTGGGGCTGGAGTGTCTGCTCCAAGCTCGCTCATGGAGCTGCTGGCCAGAGGCCTCAATTCCTGGTCACATGGATGAAGGTCTTATTTATCATGAGGCTGTTTGAACACATGGTCACTTCCCTTTAATTTTATTCATTTGAAGCTAGAAACTAAGTCTGGCCCTCACTCAAGGTTAAAGAACTGGGCTCCAACTCTGGAAGGGAAGACTATCAAGGATTTTGTGAGCACATTTTTTTTTTTTTTGAGTCGGAGTCTCACTCTGTCGCCCAGACTGGAGTGCAGTGGCTGCTCCCAGCCACCGCAGCCTCGACCCACTGTGCTCCAGCGATCCTTCCGCTTCAGCCTTCCGAGTAGCCGGAATTACAGGCACGCGCTACCATGCCCGGCTAATTTTTTAATTTATTGTAGAGATGGGGTCTCGAACCCGCGGGCTCAGGCAATCCACTCATCTCAGCCTCCCAAAGGCGCGGGATTACAGGCTGAGCCACTGCGCCCGGCTTGTGAGCACATTTTAAAGCCACTGCAGAAGGTTCTTGGCCAGGGTTAAGGGACTATAAAATGCATTTTGATTGCCTATATGAAAAAAAAGTTGAATTTTACTAGGTCCATACACTTCACAGGAATCAGATACCCACAGAACCCCCAAAACTCTCAGAGCTGAGATCAAGAATTTCACTATAATATACTATAATAACAAACAGAATGTAATTGACACCCATACTTTACTTTTTTTTCTTTTTTTTTTTGAGTCAGTCTCACTCCATCACCCAGGCTGGAGTGCAGTGGCATGCTCATGGCCACCGCAGCCTCCACCTGCTGGGCTCAGGCAATCCTTCCGCCTCAGCCTTCCAAGTAGCTGGAACTACAGGTGCACACTACCATGCCCGACTAATTTTTTGATATGTTGTAGAGACAAGGTCTCACCAAGTTGTCCAGGCTAGTCTTGAATCCCCGGGCTCAGGCAATCCTTTCGCCCTGCCCCTCCTGTGCTGGGATGACAGGCTTGAGTCACTGAGCCCGGCCACACTTTACTCTTAAAAGAAGAAAGGACACACCAGATAGGAAATGCTCTGTGTGTGTGTGTGTGTGTGTGTGTGTGTGTGTGTGTGTGTACAGATAAACGGAAACAACATTTAGGCTCCACTAGTAACATGCAGGGAATGGGAAGAACAAGGGTGGCCAAGATGGGAGAGGACAAAAGTGTTTCATCTCCAATTACTTAAAACCGCATGAATGCAGCAGCTAAGATTGTGGTGGGGGCCTGCCAGCTGAAAATAGAAGGGATTTCAGCAAAGAACTGGAAAGGTCTAATAGTCAAAGGTCTCAAAGTCCTCTATGTTCTACTGAGATGATTGTTTTTAGCAAGTGTTTGGGTCATATAGACCACACTGCAGTGTGGACGCCAGACCTGCCTGCTTTCTGTCTATGGAAATAAAGCTTTATTGGAATACAGCCATGCTCGTCTCTGCACATCCTGTTTCTGGCTGCTTCTGCAGTACACCGAGAGTGGAGCAATTTCAAAAGAGCCCCTGTGGGCTGAGGAGACTAAAATATTTACTAGCTGGCCATTACAAGAAAGGTTTGCCAACTTTTGCTCGAGACAAAATGATGTGGACACAAGAGTATTCAACCTTAGGGTATTCTCTGAGCTTCGATCACTGATTCTTTGGACCGCAAGAACAGATGCAAGGGGAAAAGAGATGGGTGAAAGAAATAACAAAAGCGTACCACTATTTCGTTGTTTATTAAAACTTGCTATATTTGGGGCAAAATGAGTAAATGTAGATCAAAAGTATTTCCTATATCATGCTTATATTGTTCTGCACCATAAAAAAACATAACGCTGAAATAAGTCCATTGCCGGGCTCGGTGGCTCAGCCTGTAATCCCAGCGCTTTGGGAGGCTGAGGTGAGTGGATTGCCTGAGCCCCCGGGGTTCTAGACCCGCCTGGGCAACTTGACGAGACCTCATCTCTACAATAAATCAAAAAAATTAGCCGGGCGTGGTAGCACCCACCTGTAGTTCCAGCTCCTTGGAAGGCTGAGGCGAAAGGATCGCCGGAGCCCAGCAGGTCGAGGCTGCGGTGGCCGGGAGCGGCCGCTGCACTCCAGTCTGGGTGACAGTGAGACTCCAACTCAAAAAAAAAAGATTTAAGTCCGTTTTCTTTGGTTTAAGTTCCTCAAACTAGTTGAGTAAAAACAGAGTAGGGAGATTTCCTGGCCAACTGAATCAAGGGAAAGTAGAGCACGGGAACTGGAACACCATTCGCTTTTCTGTCTGTTTCTGATTCTCCTTTCTTACAGTCCCCACCTCCTTCACCCTGTTCCTGCTTTTCTGTCCCTGTCGGCATCATTCTTTCCTGCTGCCAAGGGCTGATCTGCACGTGGTGAGGACAGTGGCTGCTGGCAGCTCCCAATACTCACGTTTCATGCCATCCCCACCGCAGGCAGAGTTTCCTTCATCCAGACTCAGGGTAGAAACCTGGAGTGGGAAGGGAGGCTACTTTGGGATGCGTCCTTTCCTCCAGCCAACCGCATGACCTGGAGGTCAGGCGCCAGGACCGGTCCAGCTTGGGTCTTGGGCCCACGCCTGTGGCTACGGGGCCTGCCCCAATGGGCAGAAGAGAAGACGTGTGTGCAGACAAAGGGACAGCCAGAGGGTGAGTGCCATCCCCTCTGCCAGACCAACTGGCTCCCCACGTCTCAGGACCATGTCTAGGAGGCCAATGCATCTGTCCCTTGCCGAGCAGGCATCTGTGAATCACAACTAATTGTCAAATATACTCTGATTTGGAAACCCTTCTAGACTGCACGAGTCTAGTCACCTGTTTTTCGAAGAATCCCTTATTCCTTCTGTGATGATGCATGCTTCAAAGAAGAAGGCATATGTTACATCTTCCTTAGGTCAAGTAATTCCAATTTCTTTGTTCCTCCTCAAAACCCTGAGGCTGAGATCTCCTATTTCGACTCTCTTGGTATTTGTTTTTTTGCAGAATTTAATAGATACCTTCTTAATCTATGAAACTCAGAACATGACCCTGAACAATGACCAACCCTGCACATATTTGGAATTAGCAGTGGAATCACATTCCGCTGGGTAGAATTCCTGTTGTATGGTCTTGAAATAATCAATGTTCTCCTTTCACAGATGAGGACCATAAGATAGTCCCCTAGCAAATACGCATTGAAGACCTACTATATGCCAGTGCTTGGGATACAACAGTGGGTCTCCCCACTTTCAGAACACACGAGGGGAACCCAAAATACCTGGAATTTATTTTTAAAATTGTGCGTTTGTTCTTACGTTTAAATTTCAGTCACCTTCAAAGTACTCTCTCTCTGATGCAATACACCTACCAAGAAGCTTTTTCCACTGTGCAAATGTTTTTGAACGCATCCATTTTGATGCCCTTGAGAGCTTCCGCTGTTTTTTTGTTGAAAGAGGTGTCTTCCACGTTGGCAAAACGTTTCCTCTTGAGGACTTTTTTCATCTGGGGAAACAAAAAAAGAGTTGCTCGGGCGAGATCGGGTGAATAAGGAGGGTGAGGCATGGGGGTAATGCCATTTTTGGTCAAAAACTGCTGAACCAGGGCTAGATTTGTTCTCTACTTTTATTGACTATTCTTTTCCACACTACAAAGTAAATGGACACCAGAAGCCCTGAGCTCACTGCACAGCAGCTTCGCCAGCGGAGAGAACAGAGAGCTGCGACTTCCTGTGCGCTCCAGCCTGGAAACACGCTGAGGACTGTGCAAGGCTTGAGGCTGTACCCATCTCACAATCACCAGGCTAGCCTGCTGCAGTCCTGTGGGTGCTGGCAGACGGCCCCGGCCTGTGCGGTCTGAGACTGGGGACTTGGTTTCTCAGACACAGCAGCGGTGTGAGCACCAGGGTCACATGGGTTCCTGTCAGCCCCCAAGTACAGAGGCTGCCCAGTGAGCTTGTCGGCCCTGAGGCTCCTGCTCTCAGGAACTGCTGGCAAACCTGACCAAACTTTTCCCCCAAGGAAGGCATCATCTCAGTACCCAAGTCCTCCGGCCCAGAGGAAAGGTGACCTCTGGCTTCCGAGGCTGCATGCTACGCAAATCTCATTGGAAAGAGTCTGGGGAAAAACGGTCACAAGCCGTGTAGAAACACCACGGAGGGACTGCCTTCCACACAAAGGCCCAGGGAAGGAGCCAACTGGGCGTGCTTTGGGTCGAGAGCCTGTCCTGGACCAAGTACCTTGTCCAAGGAGATGGGGCCAGGAGCAGCAGCCCGGCTAGTCAGTTTCCTGACCAAAGATGGGTCAAGGTTGCTTCCCGGGACATTGGAGAGGGGTGTGCTCGGCAAAGAGGAATCCCGGTTAGAAATGATTTGGTATTAAGTGAAGTCACGAGGCTGAGAAGGTAAGGTGAGGCCCGATCCTGAAGAATTATGCAGGCCATGTGGAGACGTCTAGACTTTGTCCTGGGGGCCGCAGGAATTTGTCAAATATAATTTTACAACGGGGTGCTGTCAGCGTTGCCTTTGCAAAAATCCCCCCCGTACAGCTTTGAGGGACTGGCAGCAGGGAGGGCCCCAGCAAATGAGCTAGGGGACAATTCTACTACTTCAGGCGGGAAGGGAAGGGTCTGCCCCAAGAGAGCGGGGCAAAGAGAAGGCCCTTGGGTGCAGCCGCGGGGAGAGAAAACGGCCTCAAGAATGAGCCTGATGCTTCTGTTTGGAGAAACGGAGTGAATGGAGACGGGAAAACCTAGAGAGGGAAGAGGTTTCAGCGGTAAAGAAGGCAAGCTCAGTTGTGAAAACTAGGAAGAGACAGGGCCACCCAAGCCCAGGAAGGTGACTCCCAAATGGAAGCTGACTTAACGCACCTTTGCCAGGCTGTGTAATGGGCCCCGGGGTGTAATAAAACAGCACAATGTAGGAAGAGGAATGAAAAAAAAAGCAACATGAAGAACTCAAGTGAAAGGTTGAGGGCTCCAGGAGACCACCTCTTCAGCCACGAGAAGGGGACTCCACCCACCTCAGCAGAGATCACCGGGGCGGGGAGGGGGGAAGCGGGTCCTGTGCACACAGGCTTGGACGAGGGTGGCCTCCCAGGCGTCGATAATTTCCTGCCTCAATGTCGGAGGCCGTGTGCTCTGCCTGCCAGATGCTTTTCCAAACCACGCTTGCAGACTACCGGCCGTGTGAGTACGGACGCAGTTTTCTGCGCTCGTGACATGCCACAAGTAAACGTGTCCTCTTCCCTTCTCATTTTGTCCCTGGTGCCAGGTCCTCTGATCTACTCGCTGCATCAGTCACAGACTGACGGGCAGGAGGAACTCAAGTGACTCTGTTCCTGCTCCCCTCGACACCGTGGCTTGGTGCAGGCCGATCAGCTCTCCCTGCCACAAGCTGGAACGGCCCCGTAACTAGGTGCCAACCCAGAGCTGAATGGTTGCAACTGCTGCTGTCCTGGGGGATGTGAGATGTTTCTGATTCATTTTTGTGTGTGTGCAAGTGCCACTCTCTTATATTCTGTTCCCCCAGAGCTAGCTCCAATAAAATAAAAATTTTTAGTTCTTTCTTTACAAAATGGGGAAAAAATTCACAGGCAGATCCCAGCAGAGAAAGATAAGGACAACAGGAGCAGGTTGGGCATTTTAGGGTTCATTAATTTATGTTGCTACCTCTCACAGTTTTTCTTTCATAAAAAAGAACGGAGGCTGTCAGAAGATCAGAAACTAATTAAAAAAATCACATACTTCAAAAGATTTACCACCTGCTCTTTTTAGCTTTATTGACTATTATCAAGTTTCAATATGGTCCAAATAATTAAATACTGCAACTGGGACATTAAAAATACAAACTAATTTACCAAAATAATTGTATTCTGAATATTATGTACAATATTATACACTTTACATTACATAAAAGGTTTTTGTACATAAGGGTAAAACGTATGATTATTGTAAATCCAAAATACATTTGAACAGACCATTCCTATGCAGACACACACATTCACTCAAACTGGGATAATCAAAACCATATATGAGTGTGGTGGTTAAACATAACACTCCATTCATCTAATAATGGTAGAAAATGAAATTTTAAAAATTAATCTGAGAGTATTCCTACAAAACCACACACATATGAATCATATAATCTAGTTCTATGTATTCAAAAATCTTTATGCTTGCGACTGAAATTCGTCTTTCACAAGAAATTTTGTGTTTCTTATTTAAAAGGATTTATAATAATTCATAGCCATTAAAATGCCTTAAACAGGCAAAAAGCTTACCCGATTCCAGTAAATGGAAAACTCATGAGGGTCTATCATATACCCAGGCATACTTTCGCGTATCGTTCTGAAAAATAACCTGGTTACATCGTATAGTTTGTATGCCTCCTGACTCGTATCTGTCATGGATGTGATTCCACAAGAGGCACAGAGCTTGAGAAGGAAGGAGGTGTCTGCAGGGAACTAGATACTGACAGAGGACAGCACCAGGTGACATCAGAAAAAAGCACTGAAAACAGGTGCTCACCCAGAGAACACCACACAGACACGCTGAGTTAATTTTGAAGCAAGTCACCAGCCCTGCGGCACGGTTAATACGCTGATGTGGCCATACCTTGTTTGGACACTGACACATCTTATTAAGCCCAGGTTACTGCCACAGAAGACTTAGCATATCTCATTCCTCTCAAGCAGAACCACTGCGATTGTAGGCAACATCCAGCATTCCTCTAACTGTCCTGAAGTGTCTGGGGAACAACAGCTTTCTGGTGGGTGTCCCTTGGCATGTGAATTTCGCCCCAGAGCCACAGGCTGGGGAGAACTCTCTCGGAGTCAGACACTAGAACTCTGGGGGCAGCCATGAGCCCATGGGCCATTCTCCCCCCATTCTGGAGTCCTGCACTGTAGCGAAGGCTAATTCGGGACACCTGGAGCGCAGAAGCCAGGAAGGCACCAAGTCGGATCACACACAAACTCCACGCTTTCTCCAGCATCGCGGAATCTACAAAAAACGGGAGCGGCGCCTAAGGTCTACGGGGCTGTTTTCTTTCTGTTCACGTCTAGCTCAAATATAAAATAAGCTCTAGCTAAGTTACCAAAATATATTCATACAAATGTACGGGCGTTTCTAATACAAAAGCTTTGAAAAAGTCTAAACCCTAACATCTTATACTCCGATGCCTGAGAGTTCAGTAGGCAGGCTGAGGTCTGAGCGGCTGGCAGGGCCCACTGGTGAAGCCTTGTCTGGAGACGGGCGGCTACATTTCGGCTTTCCCGCGGGGCTTCCTGGCGCCCGCCACCCGGTCGTCCTCCTCGTCCTCCTCCTCATAGTGCTCCTCGCGGCCTGTGGGGCGGCTGTCCTCGCGGATTTCCTGCTCTTCGCCCTCGTTGGTCTTATCCTCGGCCTGGACGTGAAAGGAAAAGCAGAAGCCAGAAGACATCAGCCCGATGTCACCCCTCGACACCAGGGGCAAGGAAACAGGGAGAGGCGAGTCTACAGGCAACGGTGCTGCCCCCGCCCCACACCTCATGTTGTCACGATGTCCCCTCAGCCCGGGTGGACCTACTCGAGCCAACCTTTTTACTTTGCAGATAACAAACCTGAACTTCAGAGAGGTTAAATTTTTAAAGGTCGCTCAGCTTGTTGATAATTATTAGAAATATGATTAGGGCCTGCCCAGGTCTGATTTTTTTTTTTAAGGCTCTCAAAATTGGTTGTACCAGGCATGCTAACCATATAGTTAATATAGGCAAGTTTTCTACAAAAATGAGTGTGGAAAGAATAGCTAAAAGTTGCCATTTTTTTGTCACTTCTAATTCACTTAAGCAACGGTTGGCGGCGCTGGTGCCCACGGGTACCCGCCCCAGACACACACACCCGCCTCCCGAGCACCTGAATACGCGCACGGGCACCCGCGGCCCACGCACGCACACGTACATTCTCGGCATTGTCTGCGTAAGGCTCCTCGGCATCACGCTCCAGCTCCCTCTTCTTCTCCTCAGTCAAATCCTCCTGGACCTGAGAGAGACCACAGATGTCGCATGACATCTTTATCATTTCAACACTCGGCACAGCAGACTGACTTCCAAAAAGTTCATTCAAAAGAGCGGAAACAAGGTTATGCAAAACATAAATCTGAAGCGACAGAAGGTGAGGGTTTAACTTGTGTGTCAGGTGTGAAAAAATGGATAATACTATTTCGAAAATCAATGGAACGGATGCTGAATCGATAACTGGTCTGTCTGAATTTCCGATTTCTCTGCATGTGGGTTCACACTTCAAGTATAACACACCCGAAGAAGTTTCGCTTACACCATCCAAAGTTCCCCTTTTCCAAGTGGGAGGGAAAGTGGAAACCTGGAAGTTCTAGGAAGGTGGGAATTGCCTTTCTCCCTCTATCACTATCCTCTGTGCCCAGGCACGAGCTGAGCACACTGCTGCATGGCCTAGGGCACACTGGGAAGGCGCGGGTCACTGAACACGAATACAGGCAAACAGACTCCTCCATGAAGGTCAAAACAGAGACACCACTGCCTGTCGGCCAGGAGGGGAAAACTGATGTCTCTATTCTATAACAAATTTCTCTGTTTGGAGATACCTAGGAAACAGAATATGGCCACTGTAATTTCTTCACAAAAGTCTATTCAACTACCTCACACACCCATCTCCTTAGTATTCTAATACAATCTTTCTGTTTTAAGGAGTTTTCCCTTATATACATGATTATTACTGTTTAATTGATCCCAATAATTGACCCCAAAACGTATATCAAAGACAGCATGCAAATATTTGTGTGTGTCCCATTTCTGGTACACCCAAGGCTGGGCATGAGCTCAGACGCCCGACCCTCCCTGGCAGAGGACATCACCTAGTGATGACTGTTGCTTAACAGAATTAGAGATGACAAAAAAATGGTAACTCTTAGCTATTCTTTCTGCACTAATTTCTGCAGAAAACTTGTCTATATTAACTATATGGTTAGCATGCCTGGTCCACCCAATTGTGGTAGCCTTAAAAAAAAAAAAAATCAGACCTGGGCGATCCCTAATCATGCTTCTAACGATTAACAACGAGCTGAGTGACCTTTAAAAATTTAACCTCTCTGAAGTTCAGGTTTGTTATCTGCAAAATAAAAAGGGTGGATGAAAACCAAAGACCTTTCATTTGCTGTGTGTCGCTGGGACGTCACGGGGCCCTTAAGACCTTGGCGAGAAAGTCTCTAGCAAATGGGCACAGCTACCCAGAGGGAGGTTGGCCTTTCCAGGGCACTCACAGTGGGCTGCCCAAGACCACTCAGAACAGTGTGGTCCTGAACTGCCAGCCCAGGCATTACGAAGAGCTCGCACCTCTCAAGTCCACAACAGACAAGACCAGATCCCCCAAGGCAAGGTCAGGTCCGGGACTTGTGTTTGTCACGCTCTTCACGGCGACCTTGGCCACAGAGAAGACTGAGAATCACTTCCTTGTAACACGGGGGAGCCTGGAGACCAGGCGATGATCAGCCTGTCAGGTACCGTCTTCGCCACCCGTGGAACCTGCGGTGGAGCCCTCACGGGTCTACCCGGTGTCAGGATGAGCTTAGGTTTAAGTGACTCTTTAATTTAGGAAACCCACAAGTAAAAATGTTGCAATTTTCCAGACATGTGGAGAAAACACAATTAGAGACACTTTATTATTCTACTAACATATTTTTCATGTTTGGGGCAAAGTAATTGGAACTCATCTTAAAGGCACGACTGAAAAGGAACATGGTGGCATGGGGTTTCTAACTGATCCATGAAAGAGTGGTGTTTCTAACCAACCGTCACACCTCTGCCTGTCGATTTCCGTGAGGACTCATGCCAGCACCCGTCAGGCTTGTGTAACGAGACGGCACCTGTGCCCACCCTCTTCCCCGCTGAAGCTCACACGGGGGCTGTCACCGCGGGTCACCCACTGGAGCCCAACGCCACACGCCACAGGCGTTTAGAAACAAGCCCCAAGTGACGACACAGCGCTTGATCAACAACCAAAACAGAATGAAGCAGACGCCCTGAGGACAAGGTGGGCCTGGCCGGCTCCCGCCCTATGCGCCCCACACCAAGGTCATCACGGCTGGCCTGGACTGCAGGCTGAGCCTGAGGCAGGCAGCGGCACAGGGACCCAAGACGGGAGGGATGTGACTGACCAAAGGCCCCCAGCAACACGAGGCACGGGGCAGGCACCACGGCTTGCCGAGTGTGTTGAACAGGAGAGTTGTCTGCCCACAGGAAAGCCTCCTGACATGGTGCCTCAGGGCCGGTTCTGGTATAGCAGTGTGCACACTTGGCAGCTGTGTGCACACGCTTGGCCGTCGAAGATGGGTGAAGACCTGGTGCTTTCTCTCTCCTGAGCATGACTGCCTTCAGGTCCATTGGGGAAATTTAGGCACTTTTCAAGCAGTCACTGAAGCAAGTTTTTTGAACATTTAAATAATCATAAGCATTCACAGCACTTGTTGGCACTGTTGTCACTAATCTCGTTTGCTCAGAAGTAGGTGAAACACTGGAGACATACATAGCTTGAGGAAGAGGTCATAACTTGCGCACCTCTCATTCCAACAGTCCAAGATGAGAGGCAAGGAACACTGGGCATCCCTCTTATACTGATGCCTATAAAGACTGCCCCACTGACCCAGGGAAGAGAGGGCAGGCCAGGGCACTCTTCCTCAGTTCCACTTGTCTGGGTCCTGCAGAGGTCAAACCTGTAAGCCTGCCGGCTGCACCTTGGAACAAGGATTGCCTGGCAATGTGAAGTTCCTCCCAGAGCAAATGCTGGCAGTTAGACTGTGGGCCGGACAAGAGGGGAGTGACGGGGGAGGGAGGTCTATCGTGGCTGGCAGGAGGGCTGCGAGACTGAGGTTTGAGGAGATGAAAGGAAGCACAGTGCTGTGGCTCTCACGGCCTCTGAGTGTCCAGATGCCACTGCCCACACATGCACCCTCGCAGGCCACCCCACGGCGCTCCCACACCCACGTGCCTCCAGTGCTCTCCCTGCACAGCCAGCTGAGGGCTGCAATTCTGTCACCAGCGCCTTGGTGGCCTCTGGGCCCACCCCATCCCACTCAGGGAAGACCCGTGGGTAGTGGGTGGAACTGGGAGGCACTGGGATGGACAGCTCAGGAAGGAACACAAGGACAGCCTGCACAAGGGGCGCAGGTTCTGGACGTGGGTGGGACCCAGAGCCTGTGTGGGAGGGGGCTGGAAACACAGCAGTTAGACCTGGGTGGCACTGTGTAAGACACAAGACAAGCAGGTACAGAAGAGCACGCGCCCCTGGCCCAGGCTTGGGTGGGAGCAGCGGCCTCGGGGCGGCCGGGTCTGGGTGGTGTGAGCCCATGGCCTCCTCCCTTGCCCCAAGTTTCCCGTTCCCTCTCGCCTCCGTCTTTCCCCCCTTCCTTTCCAGACGCTGCCCGCATCTCGATATTTCTCTCCTCCACCTTGACTGATTACAACACCCAGGTGACAAGGAGTCAGCAAACACTGATTAGACCTTCAAGTCTCCCCTTCCGAATTTTTCTAAAGGAAGGTGAACCTTTTCTCTTCTGATCCCACCAGGATTCCTGGCATCTGATGTCAAGAAAACAAAGTCACATTCATCTAGGCGCCCTGTTACAAGCAGCCCAGACGAAGCCCTTTTTCTTGTCTCCGTATTCAAGGCTGCGGGTTTCTTTACTGCTGGCCTTCGAGAGCAATGGCCTTTCTGTCCTGGCCCAGGCACGCACGGCTAGCGGCAGTCTGGCTAAGCTGAGGCAAGCAGCGGGGGCGGGGAGGGTCGGGCAGAGGGTGGGTATACGGCCATGTTGGAAGCCAGAGCACGTACATTCTGAGGTCTCCTGGGGGTAGGAGCACGGCAGCCTGTGCCCACTGACAGGCAGCCGTGCTCTTAGGAGGGGCACCGGGGAAAGAGTCGCAAATCTGATGACACCTGGCTGGGAAGTGGCTCTGAGCCAGGGCTGTAACTGTGGAACTATCTATTGGGCCACAGAGACCAGTCATGGGGCCTCAGCCTAACTGGTATCAGACTCCCAAGTGTTGCCGTGGTCCACATGGCAGGGTGCTGTGGTAACGCGGCGGCACAGATGGCATCCCCTGGTCACCTACAGGACCGTGGCACACGACAGTCCTGGAACTCTTATGAACCATAAGAAGCCAGAATTTGGCAGCAAAAGCAAACTAAAAGGAGACATGAACTAAAAAGTCCTGTCCTAGTGCATTTTACTCAGTGGAGCTCCTTGCGTGTCCTTCCTCCCTAATGTGTCACGTTTAATTAAGGTGGACTTTGATGCGGAAAAAGGCCAGGAGAGACTACTGAGTGTCCCCTGTGCACATGGTGGGGGTGTCCTGTGAAGGGCAGACGAGGTAAGCCAGGTTCCCTCAACGTGCAGGGGAGACGAGAGAAAATGCTCCTGTAAACAACCCAGTCACCTCAGCCCACCGATCCTGGAAAGCCAAACGTCTTCCCAACACTTCTGGGGAGGATCAGAGAGACGGGGTCTGCAGTCCGGCTTTTGCCGTCTTCCAACCCAGTACCTCCCTGCCAGGGCCCATGTCCCCTGAAAGCCCCCTTCATGTCCTGCAGAAGGCTCCCTGCACATTTGCACTGAAGCAGGCCAAAGTCACCACTGCTGAGGTCATTGTGACGTCAAGGTCAAGGTCAGGGTGACAACCCAGCAGGCCGTCCAGCCGTACCTCCTCCTCCCCCTCCTCCTGGTACTGCTCATCAGCGTTGTCCTCCTGCTGGTCCGGATTTCCTGCCACCTGCTGAAACGAGAGGGGAGGCTGGGGCTGCCGTTCCCGCAGATGCCTCGTGTGCGCCGCAGACGGACGAGGCTCAGGCCACGCGGACGGCACACCCCGAGGCGTCGCGGCCAGGAGGCGAGTGGCTGCCTCTGATGCGAAGCCCAGGACGCCCAATCCCTCGCTTGGAGCGCAGGCCTCAGCCCCACAGGTGCGCCCCCTCTAGCCCACGTGACACACAGCTGACCCAGACACCCACAGGTGAGCATTCAACGCCCAGAGACTGGCCACCAAGTGCTCCAGGCATGCCCTAGATGCTGGAGACCTGCCCCTGCCAACTCTCACCTCCAAGCACCTGGGCACGTGCACTAGACGCCCAGAGACCCGCCCCTGGCCTCTCTCAGCACCAAGTGCTCCAGGTGTGCCCTAGATGCTGGTAGACCTGTCCCAATCAACTTTCTCACCTCCACACACCCAGGAGTGTGCACCTGACACCTGGAGACTTGCCCCTGGCCTTTCTTACCACCGAGTGCTCCAGGCGCGCCCTAGATGCTGGGAGACCCACCCCATGGCTTCTCTCACCTCCAAGCGCCCCAGGTATGTACACTAGACGCCCAGATCCACCCCTGGCCGCTCTCACCACCAAGTGCTCCTCCATGTCCGCCTCCTCCTGGTTTTGCTGAGTCTGCCTCGGCTCCCCGTGTCCATCCGGCAAGTTCTCCTCTCGCACCTGCGCAGCTTCCTCAAATTCATCTTCACCTTGGTTGTTGGGGTCATCTGCTGGGTTTATATCCTCCACGGCCGCCCTCTGTGAGGTTTTAACAAAGAGCAGCCACCGCTTCAGAACTGAGGGGCGGTTTGCCATCACCCGGAAGGCCACACGTGCAGAATGTGACACAGCCCGTCACCGGCTCACCCAGCTCCCTCCTGCCGAGACTTGAGTGTCCAGCACCTGCCGTCAAGAGACCGCCCTTCGCCGGACTACCCAGTTACGGCCCTGCCGAGACTTGAGAGTCTCACACCCGCCAACAAGAGAACATTCCTGCTTTACTTGTCGGGAGCTGATGGATAAAATTAGGTGTACACAACCCATCTTTCCTGCAAGTGACTCCAAAACAGTCCTCAAGACCCCACTGGCACGAGCAACTCGAGCAAAGCTGAACAGACACCAAGAAAGGCAGCTGGCGGAAGTCAGAGGACCAAGGGGGCCGAGCCCATCAGTACCAGCTGAGGTGGGAGACTTATCCGGCCAACAGATCTGTCCCTGGCCATACTGACTTTTCTGCAGACACAGCCCCCTCTACATGTGGTTTTGCCCCATAAGCAACTGGGGCGGGGAGGGACCCCCCACAAGACAGGGCTTTGAAGAGGATCCAAGAAGACAGGCAAGACAAATGCAAAATAAACGGTCGATTTCTAGCATGAATCTGGTTTGTTAGCAAACCATGAAACTGACACATGAACTGGCCAGGGATGGGAGAAAAAAACAACCACGCGCCCCAACTGGCTGACAGGGTCTTTTTACGTGTTACGGACACTCTCGCCTACACCCATCACCCCTCAAGGCGTTCTTGGGCACCGCATTCCACAAATGCTTCATATCATCAACTCCAAAATGACTCCAACTCTCCACTTCATCTCCCAAGTACCTTCCAGGTGAAATGCATCCTCACAGATTCTGACCTCAGAGTCTGAGATGGGCAGGAAGGGTAAGGCTTGTCATCGCAGACACGTCCTACAGCCTGGTCTCTCGGCATCCCCAGATGAGACCACCTCACTCAGTAGCCCGAGCACGCCCAGGAGTATACTGCAGTTCAACTCATCTCCTGGCCACACGCTTCAAGTGCAAACATCACCGCTGCTGGCCACGCAGTCGCCATCACATGGAGCCCCGATGACTCCAAACTCCAGCCTACCATCTTATAGATCTCCTCTGGTGCATTAGCAGGATCCGTGTGAGAATATGGGGAAAACAGGGTATGTTCTCTTCAGGAAAACAGTGTCAAGCAATCTCCGCACAAGTGCACATAGTGCACCAGGTGACTGCAGCCGAGTGGCAAGGGCAGGCCTAGCTGGAACACGCCAACACAACTGCTGAGAGGGGGAGGGGTAAGCATCATGAGTCCTAACTAGAAGGCATGGCAGGAAGGCCAGGGCGTCCCAGGACAAAAATCTGCCAGGAGAGCCGATGTCAGTTTTAACAGCCACCCGCACACGGGGACAGACGCACCAGCTTCACTGGCAGCACTGGAACCACTTGGCTGAACTGGGGTCTCGGTCTTCTTTGGGTCAACACGCAGAGCACTGCTGGTCACCCCATGTCTACCTGCTAACACATCTCCATGACACAGAACACATCTCCACGTCACAGGACCCAGACAGGCCTTTTCATGCCTAAAGCTGCTCAGCCTTCTCTATCTGCCTGTTACAGCGGCCACTGACAGCTGGGATCAGTCACCCGTCACCTGAGCCCGCAGGCTGCGCTCGAGAGGCGAAGCTCCGCCGCTGGTCCCATAACTGCTTCCACACTTGCCTTGCTCCCCACCGTTCGGACTCAGCACCTATTTCTCTGCTCCTCGGAGGCCCCAGGTTTTAATTTTTTTAAGCTGAAAGTCATCAGAGGAAACACTCTGTGTCCCCTCTCAAGGGTGACCTTTTGCCCGGTCTCAGCCCACACACCTGAACCAAGGTTTAGAGCTTAAACACTGCTCACGTAGAGTTCCCCATCACTTCCCTCCTATGCTGGTGAGTAACAGGCACGCCTGGGGCAGAGGCTGGCATCAGGTCAGCTTGCAGGTTTCCTCCCCACCCTGCAGTTTCCCGGAGCCGGGAGAGGAAGGGAGACACTTACATCGGCTTCAGGCTCCGGGTCGGTTTCTCGGGGCCCTTGTTCACGAGACTCATGCCGGTGACCTGGGTCTCCCTCTCCGTCATCTCGGTGCTGGCTGTCTCGTTCATAAGCTAGCGAGTCAAAGGAACTGCAATCAGCCCACAGCGAGTCCAGTGAAACGCCCCCTTCAGCGGACTTTCCCAGGGGCTGCGATCTCCCCTTACTATGCAAGAAGACAGCAACAATCAAACATTCCCAGTAAAACAAAGCCCAGTTGACTGGACATTGCTCAAACAGCCAACTGACTTTTGGTATTAGCAGAAGAAACACCGAGGCTCCCAAGAAGAAACAGATAACGTCTCAGGAAATGGAGAAGCAGCCCATCCGAGAAGCTCAGAACCACACAGCCTGCCACAAGGGCTCTGACCGAGCTGCTGACACCACAGCACAGACACGGCACACGCGACACACCCAGACAGCTGCCTGCTGCTTGTTGAGAAAACATTTAGATAAAAGCAACTGTCGGAGCAACCCAGAGAAGAACAGACTGCTCTCTAAAATAAGTCAGACTCTCGAGGAAAGGCGAAGCAAGCGCTTAAGTGTGTTGAGAACGCGACGCAGGTTCCCTCACTACTAGGCTTCACGCGCACTGGGGGCTCGTGAAGGAAGGAAGAGACAGACATACTCCAGTCTCACCAGTCACAGGACAAAAGAGCCTGAAGTGCCACGTGCGAGACAAAAGGCAACCGTTTCCTGACTCTAAGAGTCATGAGCAGCCGGGCTCTGTGGCTCAGCCTGTCATCCCAGCACTTTGGGAGGCTGAGACGAGTGGACTGCCTGAGCCCGTGGGTTCGAGACCCGCCCGGGCAACTTGGCGAGACCTTGTCTCTACAATAAATCAAAAACTAGCCGGGCGGGGTAGTGCATGCCTGTAGTTCCGGCTACTCGGAAGGTTGAGGCAGAAGGATCGCTGGAGCCCAGCAGGTCGAGTCTGTGGTAGGCAGGAGCATGCCACTGCACTCCAGTCTGGGCAACAGTGAGACTCCAACTCAAAAAAAAAGTCATGAGCTACCATACCAGGCCACTGAGGGAGGGTGTGTGCAATCAATCATTCTCCCTTAAACTCTTCTAGTTTAAGGACACACATCTAGGTTAGACAGTTACCTTCTGCTCACAATCAGAGTGAGTAGTATTTGACATGTTACACACGAGATGCTTGCCACAAATGAAAGCTACTCATAACTGAATCTGAGAAAACTTTAAGCCAGGGGTACAAAGATAAGGAGAGTATGTGGAACTTTCCCAAAACATCATCACTTGATGGTAATTTGTCACAAATAACCACTTACTACATAAAAAGCTTAAATGGCAGGGAACATGTTAGAGCAATTTTCACTGCCAGTCTGCGCGATTGAGGAAAACGTACAAAAACGCAAGGACACAACACCAACAAAAGACACACGACTCACAAACCTCCCCTGCACATCCTCAGGTAAGCATGCAGCTCACTGATGCAGCGTGACACTGGTTCACGGGTACTGCCTGATGTCACCACGCCACTGTATTAAAACACGCCTCATCTAAGGAGTCTTACCGCCACCTTCCTCTTCCTGGACGCCCTGGTCCTCTGCCCCCTGAACGATATCATTATCCATGGCATCATAATGAGCTTGTTGCCTGCAGGGACACAAGCGTCGCAAACTCAGTGACACAAATCAAGTGGCAGAGTTTGACAGGTGTCATCGGAGACGCATCCAACATACTTTTCAACACTTTTTCAAAAGACGTGGGAAATCTTTCAACAAGCGTACGTGTGTGATTAAGTGTAATAAAGACCCCCAGATACACTTTCAAAAGATACCTCAGAAAGGTGAGATATCTAACGTGAGGCTGGCACAGGGCCTGCTCGTCTGTTTGGAGACCTAACTGTTTTAAACAGAAGAACTATTTTTAAAATGAAGCACTTGGCTTCCAACTTTCCAGCGGCCACGCGAGCAAATGGTCTCTCAGTGTCACAGCTTGCGTGCGCGCGCACACACACATGGAGCTGCTGCTACCATGCACGGACACAAGGCAGGGGCTGCCTGCCTGGTGGGGTGGGGAGGTTACCGGGATGGGTCCTCGCGCCCAGCCTGTCCCTGCGGGGCCACCTCCTGGGCTAGCTGCTGCTGCTGGCGCTGCCGCTGTAGCTGTCCCTGCAGCCTCTGCCGGTGCAAGGCCTCTTGGCGCTCACGCAGCCGCCGGGCCTCCTCCGCACGCTGCGCGGCCAGCCTCTGCTGTTCCAGCTGCTCCTCGTAGGCCGACCGGAACTGGGCTGAAGGGCGCGCCTGAGGGCAGAGAGCAGAAGTGGCTGCCCCTCCACAGCCGCCCCCCACGGCAGGACTCCCAGGGCGCCGGAGCCCACCAACTCCTCTTTCCCAACGTCCTCCTGATTGCCCTGGCTTCTGTGAGCGAGGGAGCCCCACCTCCCTAGCAGGAAGTGCGACCTGCCGTTGGCCTTTCCACAGAGATCAGGGGCGTCTCACAAGGGCTGGCTTCCCCCTGTGATCACGTGTGTGGTCCCCCGGCACAGACAGAGGCAGGCAGCTGGTGACCTCACACTCTCGGGGAACGTGCGGCCCGAAGCCGTGGCTCCGGTCCCCCACAAAAGGCGAGCCCCAGGGAGGCCAACTGACTCCAGCAATGTACACACCCTCCCGGATGATGACACAAAGCAGAGACTCGAAGAACCGAGAGGGAGGAGAGCGTGTCTTGTGAGCCTGGCTTCCTGAGATACCCTCCCACCCCAGTTACGATGGCTTCTGTCAAAGGGACAGGGAACAACGGGTGCTGGTCAGTGAGGACTCGGAGAAAGGGGAAGCCTGGGCTGTAAACCGGGACAGCCACTGCGAAGACAGTGCGGGGGCTCTTCGGGAAGCTCAAACTAGAATCACTGAGCCATCAGTAACCCCTGCCAGGCACAGAACCAAGAGCAGAAGTGTCAGCGTGCTGGCGTTCGCAGCAGCACGAGTCGCAGGAACCAGAACATCTGCGTCCACCAACGTGGATGGGGAGAACGCAACGCTGAACACAAGGAAACATCGATCCCGTAAATTTAGAGGAGAAAGCTCGTGGCCTGGAACCCAGGCTTGGAGCTGGAGGCCGTTGCGCTCCGTGCCATAAGCGGGCCCAGAAGGACCCATGCGGGAACGTCTCTGCGCAGGAGCCGTAGGCTGGGTCTGGGGAAGCGCTGAGCAGAGCGGGGGGTGGCCAAGGGGGAAGGGGTGGCAAGAGGCGGTTGGGACGGGCAAGGGTGGAAGCAGCGGGGCTCTGCTGGTGGCTGGGCAGGACGACTGCGGGGACGACGATGAGCTATTTCCAGACAGCCCGAAAAGGCAAATTGGAGCGCGCCAGAATAAAGAAGCCACAGGGTGTGCGGTGACGGCGTCCTGGCCACCCCGACCGGCGTCCGCCCCCGCGAGCCTAAAGACACTGCCTGCATGCCACCCCGTGCAGGTCGACCACCGCCCACCCAGGGGCGAGGGAGCGGGAGGCACGCGAGCGGGCCGTGGGCAAGCCCGAGCTGTGGCGGCTGCCGGGCCACGTGCGCCGGGCTCAGAGGGCGCCGAGTCCCGAGCTCTGGCTGAGGCCTGGGAGGTGAGGGCCCAGCGCGGGGCAGGGTGGCCGGGCTCTGCCGAGGAGTGGACCACCACGCCGCCAGCCCCGGCACTCCACACCCCCTCCTCGCGCTTGCATGGGGGGCGATGTCCCCAAGCGGTGGCGCCAGCCTTTCCCAAGCACCTGGGTTGGAGAGGGACGCGCCAAGACCGCACGCTGATGGCAGGCCCGAGCCAGAGGAGGCCTCGGTCCCGGAGGCGCTGGCCTGCTCTGCCTCGGGTGCTCGGCCCCAAGCACGTGCCGGGGGTGACATGGGCTCGCCTCTCCAGCCTGCTCCGCCGGGGCACGGCGGGCACACACGCCTCCCGGATGCACGCGCGAGGGGTGCAGGCGCCCACTGCCCAGCCCCTCTGGCGGCCCATCGAGGCCGGCGAGCCTCCGCCGCGCCCCAGGCTCAACCTCGCCGCCCGCCCCCCCCGCTCGCGCCGGCTCTCGTACCTGGGCGCGCGCGTGTCCCTCGGCCCACGCGCGCTCCTGCTCCTCGGGCGCCGCCTCGTGCTCCTCGTCCAGCCGCTCGGCCCGCCCGGCCTGCCGCATCTCCTCCTCCTCCAGGGCTCGCTGGTGCTCCTCCTCCGGGGGCGCCTCGGGCTGCGTCTCCCTGTGGGGCGCGCGGCCCGGGCCCGCGTCCTCTGCCGCCGCCCCGGGATCCTCCGCCCGCGGCAGCCATGCATCCCGCCGCCGCGATTCCTGCGTGGGCACAGGGGCGCGCCGCGGGGGACACGTGCCGCTTAGCGCGGCGGCCATCCGCCCCCGTGCCCCGACCTCACGTGGCCGCGTGGAGTCCCCCGGGGCGAGGGCGCAGCGTCTCGGGTGGACGCGGCCCGCCCGGAAGGGGCCCTCCGGCTGCCATGGAAGGCCGTGAAAGGCGCGCTCGCGGGCCTTGGAGAACTCGGGCGCCTCCGCGGCGCACCCACGCGCCTGAGGATGCAGCCGCGAGGTCCTGCCCGAAAGCGCCGGCTGGCCGCTGAGCCGGACGCCCGATCCCAGCCTCCCCCGATCGGCCCCACTGGAGACGGGCCGGCCCGTGTGCGTCCCGACCCGCCCGCTGGGGCCTGGGAGCCGCCCCCGCTCGGTGCGCGAAGCCCGGGCGCGCGCCGCTCCGGGCCCGCCTGGCAGGGCGCGAGACGCCCGGCCACCCGCCCCGCCTCACCTCGGGCGGCGCCTGGCTCGGCCTCCCCCGCGCCGCGCCGGGCCCTGGCGGGGTGGGCGCCCCCGGGCCGAGGCTCCGTGGCTCTGCCGGACGCGGGTCGCGGAAGCTCGGGATCCTGTTCAGGGTGTCCTTCAGCTGCTTGTACTCGGCGACCTGCGTCTGCGCGCAGACGGCGCAGTGCGAGGAGGGCAGGCGTCAGACCCCGGCGGGCTCTGGGCTCCCCGCGAGGCCGCGCGGCAGGGGGAGAGCACAGCGTGTTTCGCTGCCGTGGCTCTTCGGACTCGGACATGCTCGAGTGCTTCGGAGCCCATGCGAGTTAGAGACGCGTGAGAGCAAACAGGAAATGTCGAAGGCAGAGGTTAGTTTCCCGGGCCGCGCTAAGCAGCGTCAGCGCTTCTGCAGGCAACTTGCGTGAACGCCACCGCGAAAGGAAGACAGCTGTGCAATCCGTGTTTTGCCACACTAAGTCTGTCCTAAACTCACAGTCACACAAACTGCGTCGCATTTTTTCAGGGAATAGGAATTATAGATTGGTCACGAACTCAAAAATACACACCTACAAATGACTCAAGCTGTCCCCCACCCCCCTTAATTCGTGCATGAATGGAGTCTCTTCCTCGCATGGATGCGTCCTGTGTTGCGCTCTGCGGTCTGTGGAGAGCAGTGTCCCAGACGTGACATGAGACCTGACTTCATTCCCCAATTCTGAATGCCCTTTTCTAAGAGCGACAAAGGCGCGCCCACAGGGAAGGGAGAACCTGCTCACACTGGTAGGTCGGGGTGGATGTGTGTGTGCATAACACCTGCAACGCGGGTGCCAGAAAGCCGGAGACAACTCAGGCACTTGGACGAAGCCAGTAGACACGTGCACGCTCTGCTCACCACGTCCCCCTACGCTGCCATCCCGAAAACAAACGCTGTCGGCAAAGCCCACTTCGAGGAACGCACAGGGGGGCCTTGGGGAGAGGGTTCTTTTCCTTCACGAGCCTGCCAGGTAGGGCTGCCCCCGAGGGTGCAGGCACCACAGGCAAGAGGAGCCGGAACCCACCAAGGCTTCCCGCTGCCACCCTGGGCAAAAAAGAGGTGGCACCTCTGCTTCTCTGTCACGTCCACTAAGGCGAAGAAGTCTGCTTGCTAGGTCTCACCCGGGGGGCTGCCTCTTGCAACTGGATGAAAGCACCCCGTGTGGCTCGCAGAGAGCCTTTTCTCAGAAGTCTGTTAAAACATTTCCAAGCCAACTTTGGAGGTTAAAGAAAGGGCAGCGACAGAGTGACGCTCGTACTAGTTTAAGAGGCACGTGAACGAGTACACGCGACGAATACACAGAACGAGTACACAGTTCTGCCAGTCCTTTCTCCGCCTCCCAGATACGTGATCTTTGAAGGTGACAGGTGGTTCTCAAACATTTGTGTGCATGAATCACTGTGTTAAAAATGTCAGTCCCTGGGCCCCCACTGTAGAAATTATAATTCAGTAGGTCTGAGGCAAGGCCCAGATGCCCTTGATGTGGGACATCTGAGAAACACCACTTGAGAGTTGAGCGTGGCTGGGCTCGGTGGCTCCGCCTGTCGTCCCAGCACTTGGGAGGCCGAGGCGAGGGGATTGCCTGAGCCTGCCCATTCGAGACCAGCCTGCGCAACTTGGTGAGACCTCGTCTCGACCATAAATAAATTAGCCGGGGCCGGGCTCAGTGGCTCAGCTTGTCATCCCAGCACTTTGGGAGGCCGAGGCGAGTGGACTGCCTGAGCCTGGGCATTCGAGACCAGCCCGGGCAACTTGGCGAGACCCTGTCTCTAGAATAAAATAAATAAATAATTAGCCGGGTGTGGTAGCGCATGCCTGTAGTTCCGGCTACTTGAAAGGCTGAGGCAGAAGGATGGCTGGAGCCCAGCAGGTCGACGATGGGCTGGCCGTGAGTGAGTGTGCCATGGCACTCCAGCCGGGGCAACAGAGTGAGACTCCAACTCAAAAAAAAGAAGAGTTGAGCATGACTTGGATGTCAAGATGACCTGAGCTTCAAGCTTGGTTCTGGTCGCTGATTTCAGGCCAGCAACTTTACTTGCCTTTGGGTCTCAGTTTATTTAATTGTAAAAGGGTACGATGTGACCTAACTCTCTAGGGTTGTGAGGATTAAATAAAATCCTCAACTACGTTTAAAAGCCAGACTGTCAAGACAGACTCTCCTACGATGACTTACACGAGAAATGTAGATGCCTGAAACAGCACTTGTTTTCTAAGGAGACTTGGGAAAGCTTTAATATGGTATTATCAACAGTGTTTGTGTCCTCCCAAAATTCAAAATTCGTGTGTTGAAATCCCACCCCAATATTCAAAATTCGTGTGTTGAAATCCTACCCCCCAGCCGGGCTTGGTGGCTCAGCCTGTAATCCCAGGCCTTTGGGAGGCTGAGGTGAGTGGATTGCCTGAACCCGTGGGTTCGAGACCCGCCCAGGCAGGCGAGACCTTATCTCTACAGTAAAACCAAAAAATTAGCCGGGTGTGGTAGCGCGCGCGCCTATAATTCTGGCTACTTGGAAGGCTGAGGCGGAAGGATAGCTGGAGCCCAGCAAGTCGAGGCTGTGGTGGCCGGGAGTGGCCACTGCACTCCAGTCTGGGTGACAGAGTGAGACTCCAACTAAAAAAAAAAAAAAACAACAAAAAAAAAAAAAAAAAGAGAGAGAAAATCCCACCCCCCAAAGTGACAATGTCAAGAGGCTAGGCCTTTGGGAGGGATTAGGCCATGAGGCTGGAGCCTCATGAATGGGATCAGCACCTTTGCAAAGGGAACCCAGGGAGCTCTGTCTCTCGGCCAGTGAGGATATGGGGGTGAGTCAGCAGCGGACAGCACGGAGGGGGCTGCACCCTCTTCTAAGACTTCCAGTCTCCCGAACTGTGAGGAGTGCATTTCCATTGTATATAAGCCACCTGGTATACGGTATTTTGTTATAGTAGCCCAAACTGACTAAGACACGGGGCTCTAAGGACGGCACCTAGTTACGGCATTAAAAAAGTAGGGCCAGCTTGGCTCACCCTCTCAAAAATATTTAAAGAAACAGAAAACAACACAAAAATTAACTAGTCTTTTTTCTCCTGCGAAATCCTGTCAGCAATACTGCCAGCGAACTTACCACAAAATCTGGTTTTGGCACTCAAATGGACTATGGGCCTTATGTTTCCGTGGACTTTCAAAGTGTTGCTTAATTTAATATTGATGGCCCTAGCAGTGCACAGAGTATTCGAGTCAGATGGTCACATATTACAGTATGAAGAAGAGTCTCATGTAAAATAATGGCAAAAAAATTTATGAAGAGGACTTGGAATGGAATAATCTCCTCTACCGTCAATTGAGAGTATAAACACACAAAAAACTAACACACAGGGGCAACCCCTTCGGGTCCCTTCCTGCTTTTCTGTCCTCTCAATTAATCCTGCTTTCGAAAAAAATGAACACAGAGCTCCAGCTTAGGAGGGAGACACCCGGCTCACGGCTCACTTGAAAGGGAGCCTCACAAACACGGTTGCTGCAGCTTCCAAGAGGGGTCAGGGCCCCCATGTCATGCCTTTTGACGGTTTTATAAAGACAGAAGGTGATGCAGGGTCTCCCCATGAGCACAGAGACTTGGCGTCCCTCGCCTCCCTTCTCCTGACTCGTCCAACAAGAAGGAAACAGAACCTCGGCCATCCGTCTCCAGAGCTCTGCCTCTCCCGGACAGCCGTCCCCACGCCAGGTGGCGTGGCGGTCATGGCCCTCCGACACCGTGCCTGTTCCGGGTTCACTGAGTCCTGGCATGCAGAGGGCCTGCCTGGTGCCAGGGCAGCTCTAGGCTTCGAGCAGATGGAGCTACGACTCCCGTTTCTGCCTCTCTGTCAACGCTTCTGCTTTTTCTGTGATTTGACCAACACCCCGTAAGCCTCAGAAGGAAAGCCCGACAAGAACAAACTTAGGGGCTGCTGCCCTAAAATCCCACAGACCCTATGCCAAGAGTCAGCGCAGATCAGAGTTGCAAAGACCGTGTGCAAGACGGCTTCTGGAAGTTAAACGAAATGAGACGACTGCTCAGAGGCACCGGTGAAGGAGGGAGACCCGGCCGCAGGCGCCGGACGACCCGCGCAAGGCGTGGTCCAGGGGGCCGGGAACACGGTCTTGATGGCGCTGTGAAAGCATGCACGGTCCTCGGGAGGGGGACAGCTGTGTCCCGAGGCGCTGGCTGCAGGCCGGCTGGTGAAGGGCTGCATGCACAGAGGCAGGCCGTGCAGATCCCGCAGAGGCGGCGGCCCTTCTAACCTGTGCGGCAGCCAGCGCCCTCTTGTGGTCGTCCAGGGTCACTACAAGCTGCTCGTGCTCGGAGAGTAAACTCTTATGCTGCTGCTACACAAAGAAAAGTTGATGCGTTGAGCTCTGACACCCCACGGCATGTCCTCTGGCCCACCGTGGGACGGCCACCCAGAGGCTACGTGCGTGTGTGTGTGTGTGTCTGCTGCCGTGGCAGCATCTGCTACGTCTGCAAATCGCTGGAGAGGGAAGTCTCATGTGGGATTCCAAAACCCAAAACGCGCTACCCAAATACCACAGCCGCCTGCCGTGAAATCAAAGCCAAAGGAACAAACCTGTCGTGATTCACAACCCCGTGGGAACAAAATCCCCATTCAAGGGTGGCACGCTAACAAAGACCAGTTTCAGCTCGAGGGACAATGTCGAGAGCTTCAGACGCTCTTTGAGCTTCCAGGCTGACTTGGTGAGGGCACCGGCATGCTGACACAGAGCCCAACATGGCAGTCCAGGTCTTCCAGGCAGGGCGGCGAGGGAATGCCGTCCCGCCACTCTGCAAAGGCAGGCAGGCAAACGCGAGGCGGATGCTGGGCCTTGTCTTACCTTGACATCTTGGAGCTGCGTGTGGATGTCCTGGTGTGCTTTCCGGAGCTGCCTGTTCTCTTCTCGCAAATTGTACACGGTTTCTGTTTAGAAAAAGAGACATCACGCATAAAGCCTTGACAGTTCCAGGATTTAGATGATACTGTTTTCACCTCTAAAGCCCCGTGTCCCCTATTCTAGGATCTGTTTTGAACTCTGACAGCATCACGTCCAGAAGCAACAAAAACAGCACGGCACCGGGATGCAGCGCAAATTCAGCTGGACCCTTGGCTGCGGCCCACTCAGTGGTTCAAGTGCAGTTAAGCAAGGGGCCATTGCAGATGAGAGTTAAGGGGTGGACTGCTCAGGAGTTAAACTGGAAGCATTCCTGAGGACAGGCCAGGCTCATGGGTGGGGGTGAGGTCTCCACATGTGAGGCTCTTCGTGCACTGAAGATGAAGGTTTAGGGTTTCGGTCAAATGTTTTTAAAAATAAAAATAAAAGCCGGGCTCGGTGGCTCAGCCTGTAATCCTGCGCCTTTGGGAGGCTGCGGTGAGGGGATTGCCTGAGTCCGCGGGTTCGAGACCCGCCTGGGCAGCGAGAGCTCATCTTTACAATAAATCAAAAAATCAGCCGGGCGTGGTAGCGCGTGCCTGTGATTCCGGCTACTCGGAAGGCTGAGGCGGAAGGACTGCTGGAGCCCGGCAGGCGAGACTGCGGTGGCTGGGAGTGGCCACTGCACTCCAGTCTGGGCAACTGAATGAGACGCCAACTCAAAACATAAATAAATAAATAAAAATAAGAATAAAGTGTCAGAAAGGACAGGTCCTACAGCTCACGGCATGAATAATTTCCACAGTCCCCGAAAGCAAGTACAGAGGCAATCAGAACATGAGAGAGACAGAGCCCACTCATCTGCTGAAAAGTTCTTAGTACTTTTATTCTTTCGTCTACCACTGAGTTTTCGAAGGAGACCCACATTCTACTTCCAGCAGCTGCAGGACAGTTCTCTTTAGAGCCATGGTGCAAGGTTGCAGTGGCCATAGTGACGCCCTGAACTCTCCTGCTCCCGCCAGACAGCTTGCAAAGCAGCCTCCACCCAGGGGTCTAGACCCCCTCTCACCACCTCCAGGCACCTCCTCCCTACAGTCCATGCATCTGGGCATCGGCTATCACTGACTGACTGCGGTGGGGCCACGTCCAACCCACACCCTACTTCTTTGGCCCCTGCACCGCGGAGCCAACATGGTGTCTTCTGCACCTGAGGAGCTGTCGCCCTTTAAAAATACAAGACCTGGGTTGAGTAAGACCTGGCATCGCTGAGCCCATTCTCACATGGCCACACTCAGTGGGGTTGGGTGGCGCCAGGGTGACCATGTCCGATTAATTAATCGTCCAACTGGAGCCAACCAGAAACAAAGGGAGGACTCTGACTCATTTTGCTGGGACTGCAAGTGCAATCCTGGACAGTGCTAGACAAGCCGCCCTCCCATGGCAGCCGGCCCTGCAGACATGGCCCAACTCCCAGGGCACGCCCAGCCTGGAAGGGAAGTGTCTGCACTGTGTTGTCAGCTGTCCTGGGTGCTTCCCTCCTTCATAGTTTCTGCCTCAACCCTGGACAGCCCTGGATCTATGACTGGGTTGGTTTGCGGGAGGTCAGAATGCAGGTGGAAAATGCCGCCAGTGACCTTCCAGGTTGTTATGGGAACGAAAGGTGTGGGCCCATGTGAAGAGCCTCCCTGGCCACTGGCACGTGGTGGACACTTGCGAAGTATTGGCTATTGTGACACTGACCTCGAGGAGTGAGTTCACAGGCTGGCAGCGCATCTCCTGGGAGCTAAGCTCCTCCCTGGTGTACAGTAAGCCACCAAAGGCCACGCAAATGCCACACCTCAGCTGCCACCTCTGGCCTGCGACGACCACAAAACACTTTCACCAAGGATCAAAATCAAACAAAGGTGCTGATGTGGAAATGCTGATACGAGGGAGGACCCAAAAAATCCTGGAATTCGCTTTTGGAGGGCAGACCCCTTGTAGTATATTTAGAATCCGTTCCTTTGGGTCAAACGGTCAACCACAGTTTTTTCTGGAAGTTTTGAGAAGGTTGTGCCACGATTTGCAGGAGAAACATCCCGAGTGTGGCAAACAGGCGACTGATTCCTCCACCATGACAACACACATCTGCCCGCACTGCGCTGAGTGTTCTGCAGTAGCAACTTATTTGTTTCCCAGGATGAAAAAAGTCCTCAAAGGGAATCATGTTGCCCAAGAGATGAAACAAAAAACAGCAGAAGCACTAAAAGGCCTCAAAACCGACGAGTTCAAAACCTGTTTCGAGCAGTGGAAAAAGCATCTCAACAGATGTAGCGCATCAAATAGATAGTACTTCGAAGGTGACTGAAGTTTATATACGTCAGAATAAACACACAAGTTTTCATGAATAAATTCCGGTAATTTTTGAGTCCTCCCTGGCCAAGTGTCAAAGGCCCATCCACGCTACTGTTTCGGGTCTCCTCGAGAACCTCCTGGCCCCCGAGATGCCGCCTCTCTCCCCTCAGTGCTGGCGTGTGCTCCCCCTGACCAGAGCCCGCGGCTTCCTGCGTCTCCCCTTCCATCCCTGGTGCCGGGAAGCCCGGACCCGGTCATGAGGCCTGAATTACTCAGGACTCAGAACTCCACGCCTGTGTCCTCCCGGTCTTCAGGAGGACTCTCCTACTTCTTTGTATAATCGGTTTAAGAGTTTACTACACACAGACCTTGTTCGTTTGTTTTTTTAAGGAGCAAGCAGAGCAGACCCAAGGAAACCTGCCTTTCCTTGCTCTTGCTAGAACGAAAGGCACTCAATGGTAGGACGTTCTCAAGTGTGCAAGGCCCAGTCCAGGCCCGGGCACGTGTGGTTCTCACTCCTCAAGCATCTGCAAGCGCTGGGTGTGTCTCTCTGTGCCCAGGCCTTCCCCTCCACTGGCATGCACGGCCCTGAGGTCCGGTGGCGCTCCCTTCCTTACACCCCTTTGTGAGGACTTCTGGCATTCAGCCCTCCTTTCTGTTCTGCCGTCTCCAACCAGCCCCACCTGTCACGTCACCACAGGCTGCGGGCCCTCGTGTCACCTTCTCTTGACCAGCACTGGTGAACACCCAGCCCAGCCCTACTAGGCCCCTTGGCCCTTGTCATGTTGCCTCAAGGACTGCTTGACTCCTCGGTGTCCTTTGTGATCACTCACTTTTGTGGAAAGACCTACAGAGAAACGCTACCAGACGGAAGCGCAGAGGGGTCCTAAGGAGCCCTCCCAGCCCTCCGTGATGACCTTTCGCGTGCACATCGTGGCTGCCAGGCTGTGGCTCGGGACGAGGACCTGGACAGCAGGCCCACCGGGATCTCCCTGCAGCTGTAGCCGCACCACGTGCCGCTCAACACCCATGCTGTCCCACTAAACTAACTCAGCACCTAAGTTTTTGCTCAGGAGGGTGCTGGTTTCTTTCTCCAGGACTCACGAGTACTCAGAGGAGGCCACTTTGTTCCTCATCGCTGTGAAAACGTGTGCAGCTGCTGTTGGCAGGTGACGTACAAGCAATTATCCTGGACACCTTACGCAGATTACCTAACTGATGCCATGGGGCTGATACCTTTGGGGATTGTCTCGACTCTGCGGACAAGAACACTGAAGCCAGATGACTACACGACTTGCTGGTGGTCACAAAACCAGCAAAGAAGCCAAGCAGCCCAGGGCACTTCGACTCCAGAGCACGGGGCCGCCGCGGCCACTGCAGGTGCCTGCAGGGAGTCTCGCCGTCCCTTGAGGGTGCTTGGAACCACGTGGCATGTTTTGGATGGTGGCAGCAACTGGGGAGCACAGGAAATAGGGGCGGGCAGGGCCGGGGCCCGCTGTGCCACCACCAGAGACACTGAGCGTCCTGTTCCACTTCCCTGCACAAACCCACGGAGGGGGCACCCGAGAACAGTGGCCCAGAAACGAGCGGCCGGTCAAGACCCCAGAGGACGAATCACCACAGAAACACACGGCCCCCGTTCCGCGAGCGTGAGCATGTGTGCGGCTGCGCATGCGAGCTGGCTGGGAAGCCTCCGGTACCTTTCAGCTTGGAAAGCTCCTGCTCCTTTTCTTGCTGGAGCTGCAGGAACCTCTGCTTGTGGTCGCTGAACGTGCGGCTGAAGTCCTCGCCCTGCCTGCGGTGCTCCTCCTCCAAGTCGCTGTGCTGCTTCTTCAGCTCCTCGTGCTGGCTCTGCAAAGACAGGGACGGGCCGAGTCACCCCGGCTCCGTGTCCTGGCGGCACCGCCTTCCGCTCGCAGGGAGGCGAGGGCCAGTGGAGAGGCAGGCTTTGCCCTCCTCGATCGCTCTGGCTTGTGTGGCTCCCGCCTGGTCCCGTGTTTCGAGTGGACGGGTGGGACCCCAGCCGAAAACAAGCTTCCTCCCCCCAGCATCAGTGGGAGCGAAGTTAGCCCGGGAGACAGAGCTGAAGGCCCTCGGGAAAATTCCCAGGGACACAGAGGGCTGTGGAAGCGAAGTCAAGCTGCAGGTGCACACGCCCCTCCCTGGCACGACGGCTGTCCCCTTCCAATCTGCTATGGGTGGCCACAACACATTCGAGTCTCTTTCGTGGTGTTTTGGCCTTTCCGGCAACTCGGTTTGAAAAGGGAGAAAGATACTCGCTCTGGGGGTGTTGCCAATGTTTTTAGGACTGGCTCTAGTTCACGCCCCTCCTGGGGACACTCCCATGCTGTCACCACAGCCCAGACTGACCAGCACCCTCAGACGGTACTCGAAAAGGGCGGTCTGCTTTCTTTCACCATGGCACCCTTGACGGCAAAAAGGCTTCCATCCCAAAAGAAGCACACGTCCTGCAGACGTGGGAGGAATGACAGTACTGAGCGGGAGGTCGGCTCTGGGGTGGAGACACCCGCAGTGCGTCCAGAGGATGGCGTGCCACCTGGGGCCTTCATTGAGCCTGGGGAAACGGTGCCTCTTCCCCACCCAGCAATGAGTCCCCCCAAGGGCCGGGAAGGGGAACCTCAGAGGACAGCGTGCTCTATGGTAAGTAGAAGGGCTTTTGCCAAGTATCAGTGACACGAAGGAAGCCTTGGGACCGTCCCACAGTCTCCAGTCTGGGTAAGATAAATAAAATGTCCCAGGAGAACCACTGCGAGGCGCTAAACCCCAAACCCCAAAGGCCAAAGAGAAGACGATAACAGAGTGTCTGATCTGTAAGGAAATGCGTAAGAATGAAATGTGTTGCTTGTAACCAGGTGTCAAGGGTGGGGCAGGCAGTGCAAGTACACGCGACTTTTGGCCAGATGTGACTCGAGCGTTCCACACTCCAAGACGGATCTGCTTCCTGCTAACTTTCCTGAATTACCGGAAAGGCCTTCAGCTCAGACATTAGTTGCCCTTTTCTCGTATGAATAACAACGTTAAACGACTCACTTTCAACATCTGATGCTGGACATTCAAGGCACTGTATCTGCTGTTGGAATCTTGCTATAAATCGAAAACAAAGAAAGTCAACACAAAGACGACGAGTGCAGCCCTCTCGCTAAATGCGGCGCAAAGCCCTTCACCAGAGTTTCATTTCTCTCACTTGCGTAAGGCGGATGAATTCCACCTTTGACCCAAGCCACCTCTGGGCTATCCGTGAATACGGAAATGAAGTTTCGACATTCCTCTAAGTGATAAATTTTAGTCATAAAGAGGCAGGACATGGAGTCACAAGACGGCTTGACAGAGCCCCTGGGGCGAGTCTGTTCCTTTCTCACAGGTATTCAGAGGAACTCGTCCTGAGACAGATGACCGCAGGGCTGTGTCTGCACTGCGTGCTGCATGAACAGAGGAGGCTGGGCCTGATGCACCACATGTGGCTTCATGGGGACGATAGGAGCGCTTTCCTCCCTGAACTGCAGCAGGTAAAAAACCCCACACAAGGCCTCGCCGTCTAAGGCTGGACCCCATCTGGGCTGGACTCCATCTGGGATGGACTCTGTCTGGGCTGAACTTTGCTTAGGGCCAGAACCTGTCTGGGCTGGACCTTTCAGCCCGAACTCCAGGTGCGCCACGTGCGCCACGGAACAGCGTCCCACCTGGCCCAAGGTATCACCTAGGCACACCTGGGCGTCTTCCCTGCACCTGCCCTTGCCGGCCCGCCCACAGCACAGGCACACTCCTGCGTCTCTTCCATAGCTTTACTACTTCTACAATGGATGCACTGTTGCTTTCTCACTTGACCTCTCAATTTCAACGTATAAAGACAATATGGACGTTACATCATAAAACTTGTAACTGGGGCAGCCCCACCCGCTGTGGGAGCTTTTCTGTCCTCTCAATAAATCCTGCTTTCTAAAAAAACAAAACAAAACAAAACAAAATGTATAACTGCATGCCCACAGCTAGAGTGAGGGCTTTCACAAAGCAAGTAGAAGCGGGAAGCTGATTTATAAAATGGACAACAGTGGTCAGGCACTGCTGCTCACGCCTGTCATCCCGGCACTTTGGGAAGCAGAGGCAAGAGGAACTGCCTGAGCCCAGGGGTTCGAAACCAGCCTGGACAACTTGACGAGACCTCGTCTCTACAATAAATCACAAAAATTGGCTGGGCGTGGTGGCACATGCCTATAGTCCCAGCTACTTGGGAGGCTGATGCAAAGGGAATGCCTGGGCCCAGCAGGTGAGGCTGCAGTGGCCATGAGGGTGCCACTGCACTCCAGCTCGGGTGACAGAGTGAGACTCTGACTAAAAAACAAACAAACAAACAAATAAAATGTACAACTGCGTCACACAGCTGTGGTGAGGGCTTTCACAAGCCAGCGGGAACTGGATACTACAGACATCCTCCCCTCACAAGGCATGGCTCATCTCGGCTTTCATACCTTGAAGGCCAATGTTTTTTCAGCGAATGCTTGCACATTTTTCTTAGGGTAAGACAGACTTGCTTTTCTCTAGTTAATGCAGACTTTAAAATATTTCAAAATGCCAATATCATTCATTCATTCATTCATTCCACAAATGTTTTTAGATGCCAACTTTTGGCCAGGTCCTATGTTAGACGTTATACATGGAAAGGCAAAGCAAAATAAATCTTACATGCTATAGGAAGGAGAGACCACAAGCAAATAAGTAAATAAATAAACTATCTTTACTTTTGAGCCTCAAGGCTATTCCCAATTTATCATTATTATCAATAATGTGACAAGAAGAGGCAGGATTTACAAAAACGATTTTTAAAGCTGCCTTCTGTGATTTTTTGGTAGATACATATATATTTCAGTCCTACAATCCTGGTGACCAACAGAGCAAAGAACTTTGCAACTGTCATTCCCTCTGCTTCAAGTTTTAATAAAAACAAATCAAGAAAAAACAAAACTTACCCTTCCTTTATTTAGTGTTTCTTGTGCTTCTAACTTATAAACAAGAAAGTCTAGAAAACACAAAATGGAGAAAATTAGTGTAGCATCCTTCACTGTGCAATTTTTAAACAACTAAAGGAATAAAGGCGTTTACTCAGACTTGCAAAAATGTTTTAGGTTGAAAGCAATCTGGTGATTTTTATACTTTATTTAGACTCTCAATGCTTCAGGGAGAATTGGGAGAAACACATATCCTCTCCTCTTCACCTTAAAGCTGTAAATCTCACATCAGCAAAGTTCACATGAAAACTACCTAATTAAAAGCACACTCTGCGCACCTCCGGGATGAACGCTCCTTGAAACCAAAGAAGAAAAAGAGGGCAGCACGTGTGAAGACACGGGTGACGCCCTGCCACCCACCAGATGGCAGGCTCAAGTCCTCTTGGACCCGAACAGGAAGCCAAGCAGCCAGGCCAGCCTTGAGGCTCTGGAAGCGTGGTTACCCACTAGGCGGCTCTATACAAGCGCTGCGTTAGACGCTGAGGCAGCCACTTGGATGGATTCACACTCGATCCTACTCCGTGATCTATCCCAGAAACAAAGAACAGAGCACCATATGCTCTCACTCATCAGCGGACCTTGAACACTTATCATAACACTGTAAGAAAGTGTCTGACAGTAGTGGGAAACCGTCAGAGGAGGGGGTGGGATAGGCAGTTGAGGGAAACTGCTAGGGGAGGGAGGGGCACACCTCATCCACAAGGGCACCTGCATAACCAACATTTGCAGACCTAACCCCGAATTGTACCTCACATCTTCATTAAAAAAAAAAAAAGCCAAGGCCAGCCCACGCCCTACAGAAGCATCTCCATGACACTCAACTGCTGTGCCTCATACAGGCTCCACTCAGGAGTAGGACATCCTAACCAACACTGCCCTCCCTTGCCTCCCCACGAGGGTGAGTGGACAGGCACCTGATGTAAGGATCAAGATTAATCACAAAGCACGAGTGAATACTGGAGTGCAGAAAATTCCAACCATGAGCCTGTGTTCCACAGAGAAAGTCTAATAAACATGAACGGCACTGCCTGCAACCTGAACTAAATGCTGATTTTCAAACTGAACAACTCATCGTGATAATAGGCACATAACTTAAAAGATACCGGACAACAGGACAGATTCATTAGGCTCTACATGTGTGTGTGTGTCGTGTGTGTGTGTGTGTGTGTGTGTGTGTGTGTTTCGACTTGTCACATTCTGGGCAATGCAAGCTCTTCCTCTTTTTTTCTTCCTGGGTATCTGTGGGCAGAAGTTCCAGGTGTTAGTGACATACCCGTGCAAGTTCCTTGCTATTTCTGAAATACATGTGGAAGCCACGTATGAGGTACCTCTTGTGGCTCCCGTGGAATGCAAGATGCTAATCCACTCTCAAGCGGGAATCACTCACAGTGCGTGACACTGCTGACACTGCTTTCTTGCCCACTTTGGGTCGGTTCGAGGAATATGTTAGTGAATATATATATGGTAAAGCAAGTCCACAATGCTTCAAAGAAGAGCATGAGAAACACGGAACACAAACCACGTTACTCACCTTCCTTTGCCTTTTTATGCTCGAGTCGTTCTTTCTGCAAGGACTTCTCTAATCTTGATCTGTGTTCATACACAACTAGAAAAAAAGAGTCAAAGTTGGTCTCCAAAGCATGAGAAATTCAGAGTAAAATGAACGTCAGTGCACAAAACTGGACTTGAACAGGGCTGGGTCCTCACATAGTGAAAACAAAAGCCCCCGGATACTAAGCTCCAGTTCTGGCAAGGGGTTGGCTTGCAGCCTGCCCTCTCTGGAGCCGGTGCCAGAACCTTGCTCTTCCCTCCTCTGCCTAACACGTTCTGGCATCCCTGCTGGGCATCTCCCCGGCAACCCTGTCCACTCAGGCCATCGCCAGCCTGCCTGTACCACAGCCACCCACACCTGTACCTCCAGCTCCAGCCTCTCTGGGCACTGGAAGAGTGTTTCCACCTGAACGCCACCGAGCAACTGGGACTGAGTACCCTCGGTGCCCACCTACATGCAAACAGCGAAAGAGGAAGCGGGCATGCCCCTCTCCCACATTTTTTTTTTTTTTTTTGAGTTGGAGTCTTAATCTGTCGCCCAGACTGGAGTGCAGTGGCCGCTCCTGGCCACCGCAGCCTTGACCTACAGGGCTCTGGAAATCCTTCTGCCTCAGCCTTCCAAGTAGCCAGAATTACCGGTGTGCGCTACCACGCCCGGCTAATTTTTGATTTATTGTAGAGATGAGGTCTCGCCAAGTTGCCCAGGCGGGTCTCGAACCCGCGGGCTCAGGCAATCCACTCACTTCAGCCTCCCAAAGCGTGGGATTGCAGGCTGAGCCACCGAGCCCGGCTCTCCCACATCTTGAAACCAGGGAGAAACACAGAAGTCAGGGAGGGAGGGACCCTCCAGAGGACCCAGGAGAACACCCTCATGAGAAAAAGCAGGTCCACCTTCTGCCTCACAGGAGCCAGGAGAGACCCACACACATGTCAGCTGAGACCATCCTGCCCTCCATCCGCCTCCCACCGGGGCCTCTGCAGAGGCCACAGGCACCTGGGGGTGGTGAGGAGAGGCACGGGGAGCCTGACTCCCAGCAGCCTCACACAGAGGCTGGCAGAGCTGGGAGGCCTTGCCTGTTAGACGCTAGGCTGGACACAGAGGATGATGACCGGGCCCAGGCCGTGCATCTACGGATCTGATTTGGAAAGGGTCTTTGTGTCTTGTTTGTAATCTCAGAGATGAATACGGGGTCTTAAATTCATCTGGGAACAGAGGACTCAGCTCCCAGGGGGTGTGAACCGCCTCCAGGAAGCAGAGTTGAGGAAGCCCATGTCTGACGTGTCCTTTGACCCCGTGTGTTCCCACTGCGGTCAGCTGGTCAGCCTGACCTGTCAGTCCGTCCTCCTGCCCGTCCTGCCCCGTGACCACATGCCACGGCATCCCCATCACGCTGGCCACAACACACGCGGCCCTGATAGCACCGCTGCCACCGAGGCCGTCCGTCTTGCAGCTCTCTTCTGCCCCGCACCTGCCCTGGTGGCTGAGGGGTCCCCACTCCTCCTCTGCCCTTCCCCACCATCACGCTGTCCTCCCAACGTGGCCGTTGTCTCCGGGGCCACCCCTCCCCACATGCCCCTGTGGACTTTCCACTGCGGATCCGTCCACTGCCAGCACAGCTCTGCTTGACTCATACCTCTGCCAACATCTGTCTACCTCTTAGAATGCCCACGGCCACCAAGTGGTCTGTGCAGTCCCCATGGCATGCCTCCCATGCCATCTCCACCCCCCGCTGCCCACGTCCCCAACCCTGCCCCACGCCCTTCCTCCTCTGCTCGCCTGACGGCCCCAACCCTGCACCACAACCAGGCTCCTCTGCTCGCCAGACGGCTGTCCCCTGCGCCAGTGTCACCAAGGAGCTCCACACAACCCCACGCTTCCTGGGCCCCTGCTCTGTACCCAGACGGAGGCGTGACCTGGACTCAAGGTGGTCGTGCTCCAAGCTCGGCTGCGAGCCACTGCCGAGAACTAAGGCTGTCCCACATCCGTGTGTTGGGACGTGAGTCCCTCGACCAGTTTCACACGCCCATGGAAACCACGTGGCTCCCGGCATGGGGAATCTGATCGCCATGCTGACAAGGTGGGGCCAACCCCAAGCTGGCACCACAGAACCCACCCGCCAGGCCCTGCTGTGCTCCCAGGCTGGGGTGCTGAGGAGGAGACACGGGGCAAGACTGGTGACAGCCCCATCACACACGGCGGAGGCAGACCGGGCACGCGGGGCACCCCGGCTGCAGCAGGAGGAAAACGCCCGACGCCCCCTAGGGGCCCGAGTCCTCGCGGTCCGGGCTGGCTGCGGGAGTGTGGCCAGACGAGTAACAAGGGAGTCAGGACGCTGCCTGGCCGTGCTGCAGACTGGGCTTCGGCAAGCACACACAGCTTCCACGAACAGCCACGTGGCTGAGGCCCTGCTGCCACAGGCCACACATAGGGCTCCCGGGCAGAGGCTGGGACCCTTAGGGGCACGACTGCGGCCTGGTGTCATAAAGCCAGCAGCTCAGTCAAGGCACCCGGGGGGCTGCCCACCACCCGCCCGTGAATGAGAAGCATGGCGGCGGAAGGCTCAGGGTAGAGGAGAGCGCGGATTTATAAATGACGCTCCGGTGGGATTTTTATGAAAACGCAGCTGTCATCACGGTAAACCTGCTTTTGCAAACTCTGCACTGTGTGGCAGCAGGCTGGGATGTAATGGTTATCTGTGCCTGCGGAAGCCGAGGACCCATCGGCCGAGGACCACAGGACAACGCCAGGCAGGCGCAGGTGGGACAGGGGGTCCGGTGGGAAGGGAGGTGGCGGCCATTCTCTGCCCCTCCTTTGGATTCCTTCAGAGGATGACATGTCCACGGCTGGTGTACAGCGCCCACCTACTGGACGGTGCCCAGAGATGCCCATGATGGTTTCACCTCCGTGGGAACTTACAAACCAGCATAGCAGCACGCTCAGGAGCTAAGAGACCCTAGGAAACACAGTCACCTGTGTGGATAAATCTTCCGAGTAAACTCCACGACACGTCCGCCAAGGCGAGCGTGTTTGTGGATCACGGTCAAGACCCAAAGGCCTTGGGAAATCGAAGACGCCCAGAGCCCGGCATGATCGACAGCAGCCCCAAGGCAAGAGGGACGTGCTCTGCAAACTCAGAGTCCGGCACGGCCCACGGCAGCCCAAACAGCAGGAAAAGGTGAGGGGGCAGGAGAGGGGGGACGTGGGTAGAAATCTAGGCGGACACGACCTTGCTCAGACTACCCAGCAGGCCCTGTCCCAGCCACGGCGTCCAGTCCTGACGGGGCAGAGCCATGGGCCTCAGGGAAGGGCTGCCCTGGAGGACATGGCCCCGGAGGCAGGGGGCGTGCAGGAGTGAGGAGGTGGAGGCGCAGAGGCCGTCGGCACTGGGCAGGGAAGGGAGGCAGTCGGAAAGGGAGCCTCAACCACGAGCTGAGGAAACCGTGCTAGGAAAGGGATGTGGGCGTGAAGACGGGCCCTCAGGACCGAAGATTCTAGAGAAGGGGGGAAGGGAACAGGAAGGAGGCGGGTGTCAAGGCGGCAGGCAGCAGGGCCCTGGTGTGGTTCCAGCTCCATCCCCCATGGAGGGAGGCACTGGGTCTGCGACTCAGTGTCCTGCGTGGTGTGTGCAGGTGACAACGGGCCTGAATCCTTGGGCGAACGAATGCCAGAGTTAAGTGAGTTAATACACCTCGGGTGCCCAGAATACGGCCTGGCACACAGCACCACCGACATGCCTAAATCACGTTTCACCTATCTGAGAATCCTCCAACACTACAGCTGAAGTCTAACAACAATGCAGTCATATACACACCTACGTGTGTAGTAAATATATATCTGACTTGAAAAGGCAATAATATTGGTCTCTTACTTAAAACATTTTTTTGCGCCGGGCTCGGTGGCTCAGCCTGTAATCCCGCGCCTTTGGGAGGCTGAGGTGAGTGGATTGCCTGAGCCCGCGGGTTCGAGATCTGCCTGGGCAACGAGACCTCATCTCTACAATAAATCAAAAAATTAGCCGGGCGTGGTAGCGCGTGCCTGTAATTCTGGCTACTCGGAAGGCTGAGGTGGAAGGATTGCCGAAGCCCAGCAGGTCGAGGCTGTGGTGGCCGGGATTGGCCACTGCACTCCAGTCTGGGCGACAGAGTGAGACTCCAACTCAAAAAAAAAAAAATTTTTTTTTTGGCCAGGCTCAGTGGCTCAGTCTGTCATCTCAGCACTTTGGGAGGTCGAGGCGAGTGAATTGTCTGAGCCCACAGGTTCAAGACCAGTCTGGGCAATTTGGCGAGACCTCGACTCTACAATAAATCAAAAATTAGCTGGGCGTGGTAGTGTGCACCTGTAGTTCCGGCTATTTGGAAGGCTGAGGCGGAAGGATCGCTGGAGCCCAGGAGGTCGACGCCGGGGTGGCTGTGGGCGTGCCACTGCCCTCCAGTGTAGGTGAGAATGAGAGACCAACACAAAAAAATTTTTTTTTCCTTAAGAAAATGAGAAAGCAAATGGTCACTCCAAAGCTTATTCATGCTGATAAGCCTAGCTTTAAACTAAAAGTGGAAGGGTAGCGGAACAGACTGGACAGGTCCTTTGTGTCCTAGCATCTCTTCCAGAAAGTGTCACCATTGAACACAGGCACGTACACACTGCCTGCATTCCGTTGACTGTGTTTCTTCCAGGTCTGGAGCCAGTGGCTTATTGTGAGAGGGTTAGGGTCTAACTTGACCCATCAGGCCTCGCCCTATCTCTAATTTTCTATTTATATCCCGATGCCAAGCGCATCAGTCACGATGAGGTAATGCTGCTGGGGTCTCTGGTGTGTCATGGATGTTCTCACAGCACCAGACAAGTTTCAAGGAAAATACATGTGAAGATAGTTCAGTCTTGGCACTCAAGGTCTTCAGTGCAAAGAAACACTGCAGCAGGAGACTTGAGCACAGGCACTCACGAGAGAAGGTGGGACTCTGTGACACTCGCCTCCTCCCTCCCCTGCTGACTGAAGGGAGTGTAATCATCTTCAGGCAGGCAAGAACGGAAGGGGTTTTGTTCCCCTTTACAAGCACTCAGGGGATTAAGCCATGCCCGCTTCCTACAGCCATGCTCCACGTTACTGGACTTCCATCTGAAAGCCACAGGAAGTGAGCTGTGCACATTTACTCGTGGGCAAAAGGCATCCACGTGCAGACCTGCACGTGCCAAGCAAGCTCCTGGGTCCAGGATGAGGAAGCACCACTCGATGGTCACGCAGGACGCCTTCCAGGTGTTCTCACGCTGTAGGCCAAGAGACGGCAATGCTTCTTTGACAGATAGACGGCCCACGGAATTTTGTTCCCTGTCACGACTCTAACATGATCATCTGTCTTTAAAAAGCAAGTGAGCAGACAACCCCCACCCCTCAGGTCCCCTCCCACTGTGGGAGCTTTTCTGTCCTCTCAATAAATCCTGCTTTAAAATAAAAAAAATAAAAATAAAAAACAAGCCAGCAAGCAACTGAGGCCTGGCATGGAGGTCACACAATAAAGGTGTAAAAACATGATGTGGAAGCGTCTTGACGGTTTCACACACGACAAAAATTAAAAGGAACAAGTGCTTCTGATTGCCGTGGCTGAAAGTGTTCAAGCCAAGAGGGATGCCAAGAAGGAAAACAAGTGGAAGCCACATCCACGCCTAGAAGCGCCTCAAATTGTGGGCATTTAGCATTTGGGGATGGCCTGGGCTGTGGTGGGGGCAGGCCTCAACACCCTCCCTCCCCAGAACCCGGGTGGGGGTGAAGCCAACGCTATCCTTTCACTCCACAAATAACACCCCCTTCTCCTCCTTGAGAATCCCTCCTCCCGTAGCAACCAGAAAAGAAAAAAGGAGGCAGGCGCCATCGCCACCGGGCTCCCTGGCCACCCGCGCCCCTGCCCCTCTGCCAGCCTCCCACAGGCGCTTCCCACACATCCGCCCAGCTTTTCCTTCTCACTCCAGTTCACCCCCCCCTACAACTCCCCTCTCCCCTTCACAGTGGATGCTAGATCGGGGTATCAACTGCTCCTTCCCTACACACAAGGTCCAGGCCTGGGAGAGGCCCTGAGGCCTCCCAGCACAGAGAACCCAAGCCCTCCCCAGGCCTCCCAGGGGGCCGGGGCATCCTGGGTCCTGAACTCCTCCCCCGGCACCTCCACCCCTTCCTGAAGCCCCTCCCTCCCCGGATGCTCCCTCTCGGGTCTTGGTGACCAGCTCTCTCCCTTCCTGAAGACGTCTTCCCACCCACAGGGCCTGCTTCCCACCCCAGCTTCTTGCTTTTTTGGGGGTGAGTTGGAGTCTCACTCTGTCGCCCAGACTGAAGTGCAGTGGCTGCTCCCGGCCACTGCAGCCTCGACCCACTTGGTTCCGGCAATCCTTCTGCCTCAGCCTTCTAAGTAGCAGGAACTACAGGCGTGTGCTACCACGCCCGGCTAATTTTTTGATTTATTGTAGAGATGAGGTCTCACTAAGTTGCCCAGGTGGGTCTCGCACCCGCAGGCTCAGGCAATCCACTCACCTCAGCCTCCCGAAGTGCGGGTTACAGGCTGAGCCGCCGAACCCGGCTGCTTCTTGCTTTTTTTACTACTTTATTTCTCTGTTCAGCATCAATCACGCTCTATTATATGTATGTATGTATATGTATGTATGTATGTATGTATATGTGTGTGTATGTGTGTGTGTGTGTGTGTGTGTGTGTGTGTGTGTATTTATTTTTTACTTAAATTATTTACTACCTGTTTATCCCACCAAAATAGAAGCTCAGTTGGGGCAAACGTTTCTGCTTTACTTTATTTCATTATTATGTTCCTGGCGCATTGAATTGTAGGCATTCAATCGATGCTAAGTGAACCAATGAGTGAGTGAGTGAGTGACACAGTGTACAAACTAAGTGCCTCAGGGCTGGGACTGTGGACCTTTCCTTCTCGTCTGTATCTCAAGCCTTCAGCTCCTAGAACCTTGTGGCACTCAACAGCACCCGCCTGTGAACGAATGCCCGTGGGGACACTTCATTCCTTTCCTCTGCCTGCGGTCCTCCTGCACAGGACTTTAAAACCGAATTCCCACACTGCTGGCTCATTAAGTGCTCACACGCTCCAGAAAACAGACATCCGGGAACAGAGGTGAGGTGCACATTTCTCAGCTCACGCACAGGCTCGGACGATCAGTGCTGGCTCAGCCGCAGTCCTGAACCCAGGAGCTTCCAGAACGCGAAGGGAAAAGGACAGTCTGACGAGATGGTTCTCTAAGCTGGCAACTGCAACAAGTTGCTACTGTACAATGAAGTTCCCATCATCGCTCGCTCAAGCGTCTATTTTTTTTTTTTTTTTTTTTGAGTTGGAGTCTCATTCTGTTGCCCAGACTGGAGTGCAGTGGCCGCTCCCGGCCACCGCAGCCTCGACCTGCTGGGCTCCGGCGATCCTTCCGCCTCAGCCTTCCAAGTAGCTGGAACTACAGGCATGCGCTACCACACCCGGCGAAGCATCTATTTTTAAGTTTGCAACACAGTTTGTGAAGCGTTTAAGAGGAAGTAGTGGGATTTGAGTTGGTGCTTAAAGTCTTTTTTACTGTGGACAAAAGCACACCCCGGCTTCTTAGCTCACTCACCCCCATGCACCCTGTACAGCAAGTTTGCTCACCCCCCCCCAATTTACACAGCAAATATGTCCACTCATTCCTACCCGCCTTGGACAGCCAGGGTGTCGCACGACGCCCAAGGCACTTTCTATGAAGTTCTGCCAACGCAACGCTTAGCTTGGGATCAGGGAAGGGCGGGCACCCGGGCTGGGAGAGGGAAGGAGGTGAGGCTGCACGTGACTCGATCACCCTTGTGCGGCCGTGAAAACGAACTCCCTATGTGTGGAAGGTCAAGCGGGAACCGAGAGGGCAAGGCCAAGGGCCCAGCCGAGAGTTCTTCCCCGCAGCCCGCAGACAATGCGCGATGAAGGCTACGCTTTCATGAGAGAAGAGGGTCCCTGGCTTTGCCACAGAACAATCCCACGACAGAGTTTACTTGCTTTTATTTTTGCCACGTGGGATATGCGGGATTTTAGGGAAGTAGAAAACTGGGGCAAAGACTCTGCCCAGCCACCACACGTATGAAGCGCTCAAGTAGCTTAGGCATCAGGGAACCGACGTGCCAACCATAAGCACGGCGCCACGCCACCACAGTTCTCCCCCTCCAACAGCTAACACAGCAATGAAAAGCACCAGCAGCTGGCAGTAGTGCGGGTGGGAGCTCCCACACGCGAGCAGTTGGCACCAGCCTCTCTTCCGGGGACAGCCGCACCGTGTTTGCCAGGGCTGAGGAAGGCATGACTCAGCACTTCAGACAACTCCCAGGTGTGGCCTGGCCCCATCCCGGATGACAGCCCCAAGCTGGGGCCACCACGGGTGTCTGTCACAGCAGAATGAACTGGCTGTGGCTGTTCGGATAGCGGACACTGCCCAGCGATGCGGACAAGCGAGGTGACCGCGGCTGGACTCTGCCCACGAGACATGGCAGGAGGAGGCCAGGCAGCAGGTGGCACTTACTGCATGACTCCATTCACACAAGTCCAGAGACAGGCAGACCCAGACTCTGGCGAGACTGCTGACACTATGGGGGTGGGGTGGGGGGAGGGTGACGGGAAGAAGGGCAGCGACCCCCAGAGGGGGAGGGGCTTCCTGGAGGCCGGGAGGTTCTGACTCTGGTCTGAGGGCTGCGTGGCTGGCTTTGTAAAAACCCGCTGAGCTGTTTACTTAGGACTCGGCGCCTTTGTGAAGGGTCAGTTCAATACAGTTTACCAGACGTGCAGAGACTGTTTGAAACAGCTACCTGCATCGTGGCATCTGTTATTCTTAGTTACATAATTTAATAGTGAAAGAAACATCCCGTTTAGATCTGCCACCGTTTTCTACATCCTGAATCTCCCAAAACCACGTGGTTCAAACTCTCCTGCACGTGGCCGACACCAGCTTCTGTCACAGAGGCAGGCCCTCCTCTGTCCATCTCGGAAGCACACCCATGTCACCCAAGGGGAGGCTGCTGTCTGGCAGCACCCCTGAAGTCTGTCCTTGGCCATGGGGTGGCCAGGCACAAGTGAGGACTGCCAATTTCCATCTATTCTGCGGGGTCGAGTCCACATGGACTGCCTCCTACTATCATGCTTGTGGGTGTTTTTGGTGAAAAGGCTTCTGAGGACATTTTGTAGTCCAATACTGAGGACACATTCCTGACCCGTTTTGAATGGCTGCCCTGGCCTGTGGAAAGAGAGGCTGCCGGGTCTTCCACACAACTACCCCAGGGGCAGGCCACAAGGGCAAGTGTCTTCCCACTGCTGCTCTGCTGTCCAGGACAGCACCTGGGACCACAGAAGCCTGCATTCACCTCAACCTGAGCCCCTCTGGGCTGCAGGTCACTGCTTCAGAGTTGAGGCATGCCCCCAGGTCACTGACCTGGGCCTATGACAGTGGATCCAAAGACATGCCAACACCTCTCACCCAGTTCTGGGGAACCGTGGACAGACCCAGGAGCACAGGGATATGGGCAGGGCACAGGGGCAGTCCAACCGGGCACGTTATCAACACCACACAGAAATTCACCAGGAGTAACCTGGGACACTCGGGCTGCTGACAGTCAGAGGTCACTGCTCCAGGTCTATTCATCCCCAAGCTGACACAGGGACCCCAAAGCAAGCTCTGTGACCTTCAGCGCCACCTAATGACTACAGTGACCACTGAGGAAACCTGAGAGAGGTTGGTCACTCCTGGGAGGTCGTGGGGACGAGGCTGGCACCAGCTCTCCAGAGTTTGCATCCCCGGTTTCATGGGAATTCTCAGCCACATCCTGCCTGCAATGTTCATATCTGGACACTTCAGCTTCTCTTTTGGGATAAAGGTGGATTATGGTAAGATTTTTTTGGTTTAAGAGCAATTTTAGGTTTCCAGCAGAACTGACGGGAAGTCAAAAAGGCTCTGAAGATGCACGGGTGTCGCCGAGGTGCGGCGCGTCGAATCACTCGTCACTGCACACGCATGCCCGCCCTTGGGAGCCACAGGTTGGGACCATGGGGAGAGATGCTTGAGGTCAAACACGAGCGTGAGCCTTTCCTCCTCCTGCAGAAAGGGCGTGGCATCCCGCAGGAAATGGAAGCGGGAGTGGGCAGCAGGAGGCTCCTGGTGGAGGGCACTGAAGAAGGGCTCTCAGGCCGGCAGGCCCCCAGCTACTCCACTGTCCCCAGCTACTCCCCTGTCCCCAGCGACCCACTACCCCCAGCTACTCCACTACCCCCAGCTACTCCACGGCCCACTGGCTGCATCACCTGAATGAAACCTCCCCGATGGTGAAGGCGAGATGGTCCCGGGGCTCCAGGCAGGGTGAGTCCCTCCTCTGGTCTCCTGTGGCCCTGGCCACAGCAGCACCCACAGTTCTTATAAATCTCTCGGTGTAGACCTGTCCTGTCACTCCCACCACACTGTGGGATTCCTCATAAGAAAGTGGGTCTCTCGGCTGGGTGCAGTGGCTCAAGCCTGTAATTCTAGTACTTCAGGAGGCTGAAGTGAGAGGATTGCCTGAGCCCAGGGGTTCGAGATCAGCCTGGGTAACTTGGCGAAAACTCATCTCTACAATAAATCAAAAAAAAAATTAGCCGGACGTGGTGGCGCATGCCTGTAGTTCCAGCTACTTAGAAGGCTGAGGTGGAAGGACAGCCAGAGCCCAGCAAGTCGATGCCGGGGTGGCCGTGAGCATGCCACACATTCCAGCTTGGGCAAAGGACTGAGACTCCAACTCAAATTAAAAAATAAAACAATAAAGAGAAAGCAGGTCTCTATAATCTGCAAATTGTCAGCCACCCCTGAGTCCTGAGTCTGGTACCATGTGGGCACCTGAACCTTGCAAAATGACTGAATCATACCAGCCAATGAATCTGAGGCAGCATGTAATGGTAATGGTAACAATGTACTCGTCTACCAATTATTGCACAAAATTTGCATGCGGAAAAATGTTAATGGTTACATACCAAGATACATTTTTAGGAGTCTAGTGATAAGTAAAGTTACATTTAATACACTCTCACCAGGAGAAGCACAGGAATTGATGGGCAGCCTCTTAAAATTCCTGTGTAAGACAGAGAACGCATCCATGTTGTTAATTAAGTACGTGGGGATTTTTTAAAAAGATGCCCAATAAAGTCAGTAAGCGGTCCAGCTCTATACAAAGGTGTGTGACTGGATGCTAAAAGAAAGAAGAAATCAGTGATATACATCAGCATTTGAATTAGACTTCCAGATTTTTCTTTTCAGTTCCATTCCATAGTTAGAATTCCGATTAAACCTACTGAAAATAAATGGGACTGTGGCGGATTAGCCCAAAAGAAAAAAAGAAAAAGAACCAGAGAAACAGACGGAAATAGATGGTACCCAGGATTTCTGAGGAGACTGGGAACAAGACTGGCCAAGTAGGGGGCTTCTGGCTGGGGACACAAGCAGGCTCCCCGCCCCACCCCGCACTCAGCCATTCCACCCAATTCTCTAGTCGCGGGGAGAAGCAGTGAAGAGGGATCACCAGGGCCTTCCATGCTGAGTCCCCCTGAGCCCACACTGAGACCCCATGAATCTAAACGTCCACATCTGCAGTAACGGGGGAAGGCCTCAGCAACACACAGTCCATCTCAAGTGGGCTTGCAGTCCTCCCAGGGACGTCCACTTAGGAAGTCTCAGAGGGGCCTGGCTCGGTGGCTCAGCCTGTCGTCCCAGCACTTTGGGAGGCCGAGGCGAGAGGACTGCCTGAGCCCGCGGGTTCGAGACCAGCCCGGGCAACTTGGCGAGACCTTGTCTCTACGATAAACACAAAATTAGCCGAGGCCAGGCTTGGTGTGGCTCAGCCTGTCAGCCCAGCACTTTGGGAACCCGTGGATTCGAGACCAGTTGAGGCAACTTGGCAAGACCATTAAAAAAAAAAGAGCCAGATGCGGTGGCACCTGCCTGCAGTTCTGGCTACTCAGAAGGCTGAGGCGGAAGGATCGCCAGAGCCCAGCAGGTCGAGGCTGCGGTGGCCGGGAGCGGCCACTGCACTCCAGTCTGGGTGACAGAGTGAGACTCCAACTCAAAAAAAAAAAGTATCAGAGAGGAAGGACAGTGTGTGAGGTCTCCACATGTACAGTGGCGTTCACAAAGAACACAGCCGGACAGAACACAGCAGCACAGAGAAGGACAGGAGGAAGAGGGGCTGCAGCTTGGGCTGAAGGCTTAAGGCCCTTGGCTAGGGTTGAAGGGTTTAAGGTCCTTTTTGTTGCTGCAAAGAATTCGAAAATGATTAAAATCACTTTGACAGCTGCAAGTAATTGGGAAGCAGGTGAAAACAGGAAGTTCAGACACAGAATAAACTCACGAGCTCCAGGCTCCGCCAATTCAATATTCAGAGCAACTTGTACATGAGTAGCTGATGTTTATTACATGCCACATATTCATTTCCAAGCAAGAGAATAAAACGCATCACATCCAGGGCCTTTAACATAAAACCCAGTAGCATCCCAGGCATTTTATGTTTATTTGGTGTTACTTTTCCATTGACCAAATGTAAATCAGACTTTCTCAGGGGACAGCAGACCGCTATCCCACTGGAAATCAGTTCTAGTCTTTATCACCTGGTAGATAACCCTGTCACTGAGAGGCTAACTATATGTGCAGACGACTGTTCCCATAGTCACAAAACAGTCCTTTGAAACCCACTGTAGCAGCAATCATATTAAACTGTGCTTTGATAGACCCCTGCAGTTTACACCCAAAGAGCTTTTACACCCGATCACAGGCAACTGGTGGGTGGAGGAGTGAGCTGCTAATTAGAAACCACTTCTCTCTCTTCACTGAAAGACCCTCGACCTTTATCCATTGGCTCATTGCAGGGACAGTGCTTAAAAACGCATTGATGGAAAAAGATTCCACTTTCTGGTGACTTAGTACGTCTTTCATCGTTCTGAATTTCTGAAGAGTTACTTCCAAGGAAAAGGCAGCCACTCAGTACGGTCATTCTGGGAGTGCCATTCAAGACAACGCGAGGAAGATCGAGACAGTCACAGCCCCCACCCAAAGCCCACGGACGCAAGTGAGAGCAGGCGGACGATTTCTGATGAATAACCAGGCTTGGCATTTTTTTTCACCTTTGCTCAGGAATCTTAAGGACACACTGGGTGCGTTTTTGGTTTGCCATTTTAAGAGACCCACCTTTGAGTGCTACTTTTAACAAGGATAATTTTGCGGCCGCTTAATGACTTATTGGGGATGAAGAAATAAAAACAACCAGAGTAACAGATTGTCCATCCCTCCAACAGCACCGACCTGTCAACTAAGAGCCCAGCCCTCAACCCAAAGCCATAACTCCAGGAGCACACATGAAGCACTCATCTACATGAAATGACACAAACTCCTCTGACCTAAAAGCAGTTGCCAAAATACTGGCAGAACTCAGCAAGTCATTCCCATACTAAACACATCAGAGGATATGACACGGCCATCTGAGGAATAAAAATAAGGCCAGGACTCATAAAGAATTTGTAAAAGGCAGAAAGGACAATTACTGACATGAAAAATATACACAGTACTTATTTTGTGGGACAGAAAGAGAGCATTTTCATCATCTTTTCTTTGAGTCTCATGAATTTGAAAAAATATCAATAAACTCTAACAAGAGCATATCAATATTTTTTGTATTAATATTTTAATATTAAAGTCAGGCCATTAAGATGAGTGAATGGCCTGCTATTTCACTAGGAATACATAAAAATAACATTACAGTCTTTAAACTTCAGACCTAAGCAATTAAAAGATGCTATGAGCTTCATCTTTTATTTTGAATTCAAGTGAATTTAAACATCAATATAAATCTGATGAAAATTTATCTCCTGTAATATTTCACTATAGAATTAAAATAACTTTCACAAGCTTTTCCTTACAGAGTGAATAATCAGAAATTAATCTATATAAAATAAAACAAATATGATACTTCATGGTTGCATTTTTCTTTAGGCTAGCATTTCTTATCGTGATGAAAATAACTGGAAGCAAACCAACAAAAATTACTGTGACAAAAACACTGCTCATGTAACACTCTGAGTAAGAAAATAAAGTTTTAAAAAGTCTTAAAATTTGGTTTCTGAATGGTCCCATTTTTCAAAGCAATTTCTTTTCCTGAATTCTGAAAACAGGTATGTGATTGACTATTTACATGTCGACTTCTTGCAGGATAAAAAAGTTTAAAAATAATACATCTTTTTTTGTCTATTTCCAATAAAATACAGCAATTCTGATTAAGTTAAGAATATATTCTCTTAACATTGTTCTTTGATTCTGTAAATAAAGGCTGGATTACAGCTAACATTTTACAGAGATTCCCTCTGGTTATTGAAATTATGAATGATTTTTTTTCTTTGGCTCTTAAAAACTTTCTGTACTTTTAAAATTTCTACGCAAACATGAACTACCTATTGATGTTTTTTAACATTTTGTTTTGCTTTTTCATACAGGGTCGTGCTCTGTAACCCTAGCCGGAGGGCAGTGGCACAATGATAGCTTACTGCAGCCTCGAATTTCTGGGCTCAAGTGATCCTTCCGCCTCAGCCTCCTGAGTAGTTAGGACTATGGGCTCTGGACACAGGGCCTGACTTTTTTTTAACGTTTACATCATATTAATTAATTCTCCTGATGCTCACTCCACTCTAACTCAGCTGAGTGGAACTGCCGAGGTTTTTTGCCAGGCAGGGCCAGATGAAAGCCTACTGCTAGGGCCCATTCGTCGCAACGTCCATGGGACAACGTGCATTCAGTGGCTCTTCTCATCCCCTCTCCATTCGCAGTGCTGCAAGACAACTGGTGTGTCCATGATGGTCATTCTTGCCAACGAAGTAAAGTGATGAACACAGTTTGGTAGGCTTTTCAGGGATATAACCTGAAACCAAAAGAACTCTCTTTCACTGATTTCCTTTCCTCTTTCTAGGAAAAGACTGGACATAGAGTTTTCAAAAGAATTGCAAATCCAATGGGATGATTAACTCCAGAGACTGGAAGCCATATGGGTGGAGAGGGAAGTAAGTTTTCTGTTTAACACTGACATCCAAACTCACCAGAATTTTTCGCTTCCTGACTATTCCACCTAATTGAGCTTTTGCTGCTTTCATGTTCACGGTCTCTGAGTAAAACGGATTAACAATGGAGAAGCAGCCGCCTTTCTTTTTTTTTTTTTTTTTTTTTTGAGTTGGAGTCTCACTCTGTCGCCCAGACTGGAGTGCAGCGGCCGCTCCTGGCCACCGCAGCCTCGACCTGCTGGGCTCCGGCGATCCTTCCGCCTCAGCCTTCCAGTAGCCGGAATTACAGGCATGCACTACCAGCCCAGCTGATTTTTTGATTTATTGTGGAGATGAGGTCTTGCTGCCCAGGCGGGTCTCGAACCCGCGGGCTCAGGCAATCCACTCACCTCAGCCTCCCAAAGGCGCGGGATTACAGGCTGAGCCACCGAGCCCGGCTTAGCTGCCTTTCAAAAAACTTTCAATAAACTGCATGAAAGGAAAGAAATAAAAATGCATTTTCAAACTATCTTATAATATGCTAAACTGAAGCTCCTTACTGGAGACCTTAAAAAGGGATCATCAGAGATGTGTGTCATCTGTTTTTTTCTAAGTTAGTGTGACATAAAACTGGTAGTTTTCAACAGAAAGAGGACATTCCTAACTCACCATTCGTAAGGCAAATGCTTCAACTTGTTTTCCAGAAGTTGCAGTATATTACACTCACACCCCAGATGTACAACTCTTATTTTACACGGGCCAAGTAGCTAGGTAACTTACCAAAGGTAATCGGGTATGTAATTACAGAGTCCAAGTTTGAACTCAGGTCTACACCACTCCAAATTGTGGAAAAGCATATAGCTTCTTTATCCACCCGAGCTGGGTATTCACACAGTGGCTTCCCTAAAGTCACATATTCTACCTTGTCAAAAATGGATTCAAGGGTCAATTACGACAGTACATTATAAAACCCCAAATAAATCATTTTTACTCTTCTTTCCAATAATACAATTAATCGAAAATTGCCAATATTTTCAACCCTTGGAAACCACCTTAATTTTCATTCAGGCTATTAAAGAGGCCAAAAAAAAGAAAAACCACCCCAGAAAAATCATTAATTTCTGTGAACCTGTCTAGAAGAGATATCTGACTTTCTCACTGGAACGGGAAAGCTTACTTGTTCACTGTAACACCTTTCTGACTAAGGATCAAGTCCGTATCTGACAAAACTGAGTTAGAAAGAGTGCCTCAACGTCTACACATTTAATAATGAGCTCCTTCTTCTTCGCAGATGGCTAAATCTGTCCTAAGACTGGCCCTTGTTAAGTGAAGATGACGGCTTCTTCTCCATCCTAAAAGCCGCGGCTGGAAGACCGAGTTCAAGTGGACCCAGAGGCTGGATCTGGGCGTAGCGCTTCCAGTAGCCCCCTGGGAGGGAGGCCGGGGGAAGGCTGCCAGTGGAACAGACTCAAAGGAGACCCAGGGAAGGCTACTGGCCCGCCTCATCAGGGATTCTCCACCAACTGGCCCGCCTGAGGAAAGAGAGTTGTGCCACGCTAGAGAGAAAACTGAATCTTGGCGGGATGTGGTGGTGAGCGCCTGCAGTTCCACCTCCTTGGGAGGCGGAGGCAGGAGGACCACTGGAGCCCAGGAGACCCCATGTCTCAAAAAATAATCATAAATTAGCCTGGTGTCGTGGTGCACACCTGTAGTCCTAGCTACCCGCCAGGCTGAGGTGGGAGGGTCGCCTGAGCCCAGGAGCTAGAGACCGCAGTGAGCTCTGATGGCACCATTTGCAACAGAGCAAGACCCCGAGGGAGAAAGGGAGGGGAGGGGGGGGAAAGGGGGAAGGACGGAGGAAACGGAAGGTGCAGATGCCTCCTGTCTTTCATGGCCTCTGTCCTGTGGATACAGGACCTTCCTCATCCATATGTCCACATGTGAGGTGTCAGGGCACGGCTCCACGTGTGGCACTCAGAGCTGCTCGGTGACGCTCCACTGAGCTGAAAACACGAGAAGGACGGAATCCGTGCCGGCTTCAGGGCCAGGCGACAAGTCAGCCGGGAGGGCAGCACTGGGCAGGGCGCAGGTTCCTGAGGATGCGAAGAGACCGGCCCAGGCAGAAACCGGGCACCGGACAGCAGGAGGAGGTGCGGCCTGGAGTTCTCTGGGACCCCTGGGCCATTGAGCAACTGAGACAGACGTCTGAGAGGGCGGCTAGAGTTCCCACTTCCCTGCTGAGTGACACAAGGGAGGGTGACTGGAAGACAGGGGCTGGGGAAGGTGAGGAATCAGCGTGGGCTGTGTCATTCACTTCAACCAAACCTGCCTTGCTCTGCCGCTTGCCGCCTGGGTGTCCACGGCGCCAACGTGTCCCCCACGGCACCCCCGTGTTCTCCTCTAAGCTGGAACGCCCGGCCGGGAGCCATCCCGCAGAGCAGCCACCCCTGCTTCTGGGTCCAACCTCCCAAGGATGCCAGTGACTCACTTACAGCGCGGCCTGGACTCTGGGACTACGCTTCAGTGAACCTCGGCATGAAGCAGCCCCGCCTGCACGATGACCTCGGGGGAGGGAGAACCTGCAGGGCTGGCCTTCCAGGTGCAGATTGCAGACCTCCGCCCAGGGGTGTGCACACCATCCCTACTGGGTGTGGTAGGGTGGCACGGTGCTGAGGGGTGGTGGCCCCAGGGGATGGGAAGGACTGCGAAGCCAGTCCAGGGCAGCAGCAGCCGGGACCACTGCGGGAGGAACAGGCTACGGAGGACGTGCTGGCCTTTCACACTCATTTGCTCTTCATGCCAACCTCGCCGGGAAGATGAGATTTTTTAAAACTTGGGGCTCTGAAAGATTCGACGACTCAATTGAGGACATAAAGCTCAAACCGGGCAGAGCTGTGACTCCAAGGCCGAGACAGAAAGCAGGACAGAAAACTTGGTCAAAGTAACGTCGCGTCTATCAAGAGAAGTCGCTAACGCACAGGTGAGTGTCAGACCGACGCAGACAGGAGCCGCACCAGACTACAAATAAATCCTCCCTTAAAAGCTAACAGTCTCACGCTCTTTTCACACACAATTCTACCAGGGCTGGTGACGGGGCTTTCGAGTCCACAGCAAAACCAGACGAAGCCACGTTCAGGAGACGGCGACGCAATGGCTGCAGCGGGAAGCCGACTGCAGCAAGCAGGCTGCAGAAGGAGCCACCGCTCGGAGAACTCGTGCCCAAGACACCGATCTGGGCAGACAGCTCTGCACATGAAGGCCGCTTACAATCCAACACCATTCCATGTACTTTTAGTCATTTCATCAAGGTTGTTGTTAAAAACATTAAACTAGGCCGCGTGCAGTGGCTCAGCCAGTCATCCCAGCACTTCGAGAGGATGGCCTGAGCCCGGGGATTTGAGACCAGCCTGGGCACCTTGGCGAGACCTCATCTCTACAATAAATCACAAAAACTAGCCAGGCGTGGTGGCCTGAGTCTATAGTTCCAGCTCCTTGGAAGGGTGAGACGGAAGGATCTCCTGAGCCCAGCAGATTGAGGTTGCAGGTTGCAGTGGCTGTGAGATTGCCACTGCATTCTAGTCTGGGAAACAAGAGTGAGACTCCAATTCAGAAAAAAAAACGAAGTAATTTACCATTCCTTCTATGTAGACCAAGTCCCTTAATTTTTTGTGGTTCAAAAAACGTGGTTTCTCTCCTTCCTACATTCTGAGGGGCTGAAAAAAACATGGTATCCAGGACAGAACAAGTGCACTAGCCCAGGAACGCTGTGGTGTCCACTGCACGGCCCCCTCCGGCTCCCACACTCCCATGGCTGTCCCTGTTTCACTTCTCCTCATGTGACCCATGCCACAGCCTGCCTCTCCTTACCCACGGGGTCCTCAGGGCAGTGCACATCTCATGGTTTGGTCACTTCAGAGCATCCTGCAAGGTGCCTTCCGCATCAGTGGAGCTCGTGAAATCTATGCTTAGTAAACTCAAGCTTAGAATACAGCGAGGCATGCAGAAACACTTCCGTGTAAAATGCCTAAAGTGAGACTTCTAGGGATTGAAATGCAAACCTACTGACCCATTTATCAAACAACTGAGTATCTACTTCGTTTCAGGCACCATTCCGAGCTCAAAGGTGAACGTCATGGAGTTCCAGTTTTCTGCACCGAAGGCATTTGTGACCTCATGGTAGACGACAGACAAGATATACAACAAACTGAGACTTCAGATATTAACAAGAGCAGAGAAGAAGACAGTGGGCCACAGGACAGAGGGTGCAGAGCTGTCATCCCCTTTCTGCTTCTATGGACCGGCCCTCACACACGAGGAGGGAAGTGTGGTCCCCACGTTCACAGACTGCTCGGAGGCCAAGCAGAAAAGGTGCCAACTTCTCAAGGCCAAGCGTGCCATCGCTGAGGACTGAAGGGCTGCTATCAGAGCAGCCTTCATAGCCTCTGGTCATCCTACAACCTGTGACCCCATATTCACATCCCGGGCACCCCTCCTTGCTGGACCAGGGCCGGTCTGGGTGCCCGACGGCACGGGACCTGGCGGGTGGTGAGGCTATGAAAACCCGTGGCTTCCACGTCACAGGCCACACAGGCCATCTGTAAGGGGCACAAGTGAGGAGCCCACAGGACTGGGCCTAGAAGCGGGTCCCCCCGAAGACTACAGTTGCACCCGCAGCTGGATAGCCTTGTTAGGGATCGCGGCCGGGACCCCAGCTAAGCTGCACCCACACTCGGGACTCTCAGGAAACAGGAATAACACATGTGTTATGTGTGTGCGGCTTGAAGGTGCTAAGTCTTGGAGTGACTCTTATGCGGCAGTAATAACTAGTGCCCCTTATGGAACCTCGTCAGCCAAGTGCAGCAAAGCAGAGGCCACCTTTCCTTCAGGGGACGATGAGAAGTGACGCCAGCTTGCTCACATCTCACAGCTGACTGACTTCTAGTTGAGCTACCATATGGAGGCATGGGGGAGCGGGGAAGCCAGGTGGGAGCCTCCAAGCTAGCCCAAGAAACGACGGTGCCATCTCTAGCAACTTGGGGAGGGTGTTGGGGGGACCGTGTGACGGCCTGGTGACAATCTGGATGGCAGGTTGAATGCGGAGTAGACACAACTGCGTGAAACTCACCGTGCTAGTGGGCCCTGGACGTGGGGGACCTGGTGAACACCCGAAGAGACCTGGCGGGGGAGTCAGACGCGATCCAGTGAGGCCTGACTCAAAGTTCAAGAAACAGCATGTCGGCATGGTGGTTAAAAACAACCACCTCCCATCATCAAAACATTGGCATCTAGAAGGGCTGTTCCCTTACAGGGGAACTGGACAGTCAGCAGAAATGCTCCTTTTTGTATGTGTGTGTGCCTGTTCTGACTGGTGCCAAGCAGACTGTTAACATAAGAGGTGAAGCAATCAAACCAGCGAACAACAACAACAAAAGTTAAGTAAGAAAACAGATACGAGGAAGACCCAAAATAAAGAAATAAGGCAGACTTTCTCTCCACATCAACGTATTTCTAGAGGAATGACTTCATGACAGGAAGTAGTTCTATAAGCTGGAGAACAAAACGTGCGGGTAGCCAGCAGACTTTTCACTGGTTTTATAAGCCCTTAAAGCTTCATCTACCAGGGCTTAACAAGAATCTACATGTCCCTGCTCTGAGGGTTTTCCGAGCTGGCCCCGTTCACAAAAAGGACACAGAGGATCACGTCACAAACCCTGCCTCTGCCACGTGCACAGAAGCGGATCAAGACGACTCAGGAAATACCCATCCACAAGTCAAGCCAACACATGTGGACTGAGACATCAGGTTTCAGGTTGACATCCTTAGGTTGCGATGTAAAGAATCCAGTTCTGAAAAATAAAAACACTTGAGGTTGCTATTGGGACTGTCTTACTGAGGAAAGCCAACGTGACTGACTAGTCACACACACACACACACACATGGACAATCTCACACACACACACACACACACACACACACACACACACACACACACACACCCCTCACCCTCAATGGCAGGAATTAATAAGTGTGCACCCTGAAAAGAAAGAAAGAGTGTTTTAGAGAAAGGCTTAAAATCAGGTAAGTTCTTAAACAGACAGAAAGACAGGACATCTGCCTTTATAAGTTGCCCGTTATCTATGCCCAAGGCCTTGGGCATACACATTTATATTCTAGTTGCCACATCAGGTGCTAATATCTTCAAGTAAATACTAATGGTAATATTTTTTCACTTCATTTTTTTTAACTAAAAAGATCTAATCTAAGCGAGTATGCAACAATTTTTTAAAAAGCAAAGCATTACATATGTTCACTGCAAGTTTCCCTAAAATTTAAAATTCCTAAGCCTATCTGTGGGTCCACGCTGTAACTTGTTTTAGTTGTTTTGTTTTTTTTTTGACCCACATAAATTAGTATATAAAAAGCAAATCATGTAGCTCATCATACCTTCTCTTGCTGCATAGCTGCAGCACATTAAATGTCTAGATATTTGTTCGACCTATTCTAAGTCACTGAAAGAACAGTCACAAAGCCCAGTGGGAAAGCCATTGGCAGACTACTTCATCTGCACTATGTGTCTCGAGGGCGGCCCTTGCACCTTCCACAAGAGCCATGGACAGCAGGTGGTGCAGGAAAAGTGTCGACTGAGAGAACACATTTACTCGTTGCCTTTTGTTTGGAATTTACACTAGGTACTTGCTCATTGTCAATTCACACCCTCTGCCTAAAAATACTCAATGATTATGTTATTTGACATCAATCTTTTAAAAAGTCTTTGTTAAATCACTGTTCCATAACTTTGCAAGTAGAGAAGCCTTCCTCTTTCATCTCATCCCATACCTGTTCTGAAACGAACCCAAAGACAGGTCAAACCCAAATGCCTCCACTCCTCCTGCTGTAATCACATGTCCACCCTGCCACACCCTCTGCAGAGCTCAGCACTGTGGGCAGCTTCCTCCCTATCCCAGGAACGGCCAGCTAGAAGGGACCGTGGCCACAGCAAGAGGTGAGTGCTCGCTCTCTGGTGTTCCTGCCTCCTGCCGTCAGAAGAGTGCCCAGGTGGATGTGTCCTTTTGGCCTGGGTGGCAGGAGGCGGCATGGGGAGCGGACCTGACCACAGACCTGCTGTCCACCTGCTGTCCAGGCCTAGCCACACTGCAGAAATATGGGCAGGCTCTGTTGTTCCAGGAAGCCACTGGCTCTGCAGTTGTTACAGATCTGATCTACTGACTGACTGCATCTTACATGGCTACTCGTGCCACACTAGTTGTACCAAAGCACATCTTTTTGATAGACTCATTCTACACTAGTCATCATCTTTGGTGATGTTGTATTTCAGAAAGCAGAGTCAGATTTTTTTTTCAAGAAAGACTTTTTTGAGTTGCCACTGAAATTAATTCTATAGCTCAAGTCTAGATTCCAGAAATAAATTGTAGTAACTGAGCCAACTATATTAAAGAAACCCAAGCCATAATTTTCTAATTCCATAGCCTCAAGTGTCTCTACATTTTTCCAAGCAGACCTCCAAGTGAACTCAAAGGAGCACACCTCCCAAGTCATCTGGGATATCCTCTAGTACCTTGATTTATTTACTCTCTTTTTTGAGCAGTTTCTGAGTAGCTTCCGAAACTTCACAGGGACAACTAACTAGTGCTGGGAGGGAAACCAGTATGAATTGGCAAAAGTCTTGAGTTAAAGAGCTGTCTCGTGGCTCACCTATCATCCTAGCACTTTGGGAGGCTGAGGCGAGTGGACTGCCTAAGCCTGCAACTCTACAATAAGTAAAAAATTAGCTGGTTGCGGTAGTGTACACCTGTAGTTTCAGCTCCTTGGAAGGCTGAGGCAGAAGGATGGCCGGAGCCCAGCAGGTTGATGCTGGGGTGGCCATGAGCATGCCACTGCACTCCAGCCCGGGCGATGGAGACTCCAACTCAAAAAAAAAAAAGAGATGTCTCTAAGTACAATTCATTGCTTTTGAATACCAATATTTCCAGGGTCTGCCTCAATGACTAGATAGGAAAGAATCTTCTGCTAACTATCTGGATCTAAGGAGGAGATTGTTCCTTTTTGCGTCCCCAAGTCATGTAGAACACTGTTCTTGTAAACATTAAGGAGGACAGATTTTCATTTACCAGCATATTCTGATTTTTTAATTACAATTTGCTTGGTGGCAAACTTTAGCCCAACACAAGTTGAAGGATCGCAAATGGCAAAAGTGAAATGAATGAGATTTTTGTGGACCCCTTCTAAGATCGCCGCTGCCCTTTACATGTAACAGAGCAAAACCACACGGAGGACAAGCCATGTGTGACATCAGCTGCACAATCCCGACCTCATCACTGCTCAGAGTGATGGGATGCCACCGGGCTGCTTCTCACTGCTCTGTGGCAAGCCAGGAGAAGAAAGAGGTCAGCTGGAAGGAGGACTGATAAGGAAGGGGAGGCAGGACTAGATGGTTTTGAAACCCTGAGCCTCTTCGACCGCAAATAGTGCTAAAGTGAGGAAACAGCTTCCAAGCAAAGATCGACTCCTGGACCCCACCAGGAAAGCATAGTCTGAAGACCAAAGAGGAAGGCGCGGCTGTCAAATCCTGGTGATAACACCTCTGGGAGACCGAGGCGGCATTTTGGTGTCCGGCGGTCAGACCCCACACCCTCACAAGAGGCCTTTGAGAAGCCGAAGGGCGTTCATTGTATCTCCCCAGCAAAGCCCGAAGTAGAGACAATGTCCCCCGAAGAGACACATGGATGTGGTTTTTGTCGAACGGAGAACATTTCGAGAAGTTTTACAGGAGACCCACAAAGTTTCCGAGAAGACTGTATCAGCAGCAACACTGCCTGCGGGGACTGGCGGGCAGAGGCCGCACTAAATGGACAAGGGCCAGGGCGCCTCCAAACTCCACTGGCTGGGAGCAGGCTGAGAGGACAACTCAGTTGCCACCCGTCATGAAAAGGAAAGGGGACTCAGAGAGTAACACCAAGGGCTCGGGGGGGTAGCCTCAGAGAGTCATTCCTGAGCCTCGGGACCTGCTGCGGGGCACCGGCCTGGCCAGCATCAGAACCAGCTGGACACACGGCTCCTCACGCCCTTCACCTGCTGCTTCTGAGCAGGGACAAGTAGAAGCCCGTGCTGCTCCGGCCATGTGCTGCTGCGATCAGGCAGAGGATGCGAGTCCTTAGCTCTGCACACCTGCAGAGGGAAGGAGCTGGACTCAGAGCCCCACGAAAGCACAACCACCAAGGCCTCGCCACACCTGATAACTCCGGGTGACCTCTGCATGCTGGGCGGCACCCGCTGGACAGGAAGGAGGAGTCACTCTCGTGTTCCAGTAAAAGTGAGGGCTGACGTCAGAATGACCTAACCTGTTTTAGAGCACCCAGACCTCTAAGTAGAATACACAGTCCCTTAAAAACCTCCTCTAAGTATGTATGAGAAGACTGAGATATTAACTGGGCTCAGTGGCTCAGCCTGTAATCCCACGCTTTGGGAGGCCGTGAGTGGATTGCCTGAGCCCGCGGGTTCGAGACCCACCTGGGCACCCTCACCTCTGCAATAAATCAAAAAATCAGCCGGGCGTGGTAGAGCATGCCTGTAATTCCGGCTACTCGGAAGGCTGCGGCGGAAGGCTCGCTGGAACCCAGCGGGTCGAGAGGTTGCAGTGGTCGGGAGTGGCCACTGCACTCCAGTCTGGGCGACAGAGTGAGACTCCGACTCAAAAAAAAAAAAAAAAAGGCCAAGATATTGACGCAGAAGGGCAGGCATTACAGATTTACAATATTAAATGTCACTAATGTAAAACTTGAGAAGTTCCTCTGTTCGAGCCAAATTAATAAACGACCAACGCCCAGTTTAATCTACGCTTAGAATGCTTACCACACAGCATCATGGTGATGTCGAGAAAACACATAAAAAATACCAAAGTGCTGTTAAGTAAATGACTTGCAGACTTTTTTGTTGTTTTTAAACAAAGATTCCAATTAAAGGGGCATTTTAAATGAGACGCGAGCTGGCTAATAGGATGTCTGACTTTCCCAAAATGATTACAATTCTTTAAAATTCACTTATTCTCAAAGGAAAACAAATGGTGTCACTCCAGGGTTCTCTAATGCCTTTCCTCAGAATGACAGCACATCCTTCTAATTCTCTATTTACTGTCTATCACAGCGTGGCATTTTATGTATGAAAAACAGTTAATGCAATATTTGTTAAAATGCCAGGCTGCTATAGAGAACAATTCACTCTGTGCGTACATCCCTCGAGGCTATGAGCCTACTTAACGGGGCTTCTTGGGAAGGGCTGTGACTGACGAACCTTCTGTCTACGCACTCGTGGACCCACACAAACACGCCCTTCAGAAATGCGTAGCACTGTTTAGCACTGCGGAGAGGGGCACTGCTGTCCAGAGGCAGCACAGGGCCAGAGGGAGGTAGCCCCGTGTGAAGTCAGGACATGTGGTCCTGGGCTTGGCTTGAGACGCGAGGCGAGGGATGTCTGAGAGTTCTGTGTGTCAACCGTGACGTTCAGGGGTGTGCCAGATTCGATCCCAAACTTCAGACCCAGACTCACAGGCACCCCTCGCGCGGGTCCCCGCACCACACAGTGCCCGTACAAGTACCAGGAGTCACCAAACACCTACCTTTTCCCCTAAAGGAAACTTCTAATGAGGACACTGAACACCCCTACCTTCTAAGTGAAAAATCTGATTGACGTCGCATTCATGGTTGGAAAGTAACAGATTTATTTTGAGAGCACAATACAGTAAACCCACCAAGCAATGATTAACATGCAGCTATCCTGCCTGACGTGTGTTCTCTTTGGAAAAACAGGCGAGCAGCTGAGATTCCAGCATCAACCTGAGAGGGGCTCTTTGGCTTTCGCCAACGCCCCGAAGGGAGCGACATGTTTCATGTGTGATCTAGTGTTATTCCACCAGCATCCATAACCACATGAGGTCACTGCGTCCCCCAGTGGCCTTCAGAACAGCAGCCCTGTGCCCTGCAGATGCCGCACACACCACTCGCACCCGGGCCTGCGTCTACGTGCTCTCAGGAGTCCTCACACTTTCTCAAAACCGTTCACACTGTCACGAGACACGGGCATCACCATGAGGGCAAGGGGCACCGTGCACAAAGCACAGGCTTCTGAGCTTCCATCAGGCTAGACCCCGATGCTGGCGAGGTGATTAACCTCTCACAGCCCTAGTCTTCCCCCTCAGCACGTGCCAGGGTCACCGTGGAATGACACGGCGCATGCCATGAGCTAGCCTAGAACTGAAAGGAAAGCAAATGGTGTCATTCAGTCAAATGGACGGCACTCAGTTAGTTACAAGTCACGGATTAAAAGTAATTTAATTTCTTCAAATACACTTTCAAAATTCTATCAAAATAAATTTACTCCGAGTAACAGTGGCTCAAAAGGAAAATATGGTTTACCATTTTTCATTTATGACATTATATTAAATATAACTTGCACTTTTAAACGAAGCTACGAAATGCACAAAGAAGAACGTTTGGCTGTAAAGGGACAAACAGCCACTCTCGGCTGCTACCGTGTGCAACGCTTCCAGGTTTCCTTCTTCCCCCCAAAGGGTGAAAGGGGTAGAGAAGACAGCGAGAGTGCCTTTAAGCAAACGCAAGTTCCAGCCAGGCTGGGCACACAGCTCTGAAGAGAGCCACACTCAGCCACCACCAGCAGCACCATCGGTCACAGATGCTGCCCAGGGCAAAGGCCAGAGGCCAGAGCTCCCCTGACGCCGGCGACCCACGAGCCAGAACATGCTCAGTCCCTTCCGACATGCTGTTTCTGGTTCACACACATGCGCAAGACAGACACTGCCCTCCCCCACTCAAAGACGAAGAAACTGGTGTTCGGGGCGGCCACCTGACCGCTCACAAGCGCCTGCACTGCCCCTTCCGGTGCCCCGCCGCTCTCCATCTTGGGGACCAAGGTGGGAGCCGCAGCTGTCTCAGTGCTCTGAAAGGCCATCGGCTGACACCGGTCCCTTCTCGATTTCCCTCTTCTGGCTTCACTCCAGCCCAGGTGACTGGCCAGCCCTGGCGAAACCGTCCTTCCTACAGTCAAGGGAGGCGTCCACAGTCCCCAGACACTGAGCACTCCCGGCATACACGGGCCCCAGCATCCTGCATCCCAGCTTCTCATGCAAATTTTATGTCTGAAAAGAGGACTACCCCGAATCAAAGCTTCCAAAGGCATTTAGAAGCTTTGATCTGATATTCGGGGAACGAATTCACCTTCACAAATAAAAACGACTGATCATGGCCTTTGTTCCACATTCTGGACGGACCAACACCAACAGCTTGATGAATACTCCTCCTGATTCTAACTGTAAGATGCATTCAGGGAAGACATCCACGTAACACAGCACTGAGCGGGAGCTGATGAGTGCCAGCTCTGCACCACACACTGCCACCTAACTCACACAAGCATGGACACTGGGCGAGTGTTTCTCAGGCAAAACCCAAGCGGCACCTTCTTGGCACGGCACGTTGGCTCCCAGGAGCACTCCTCGCCACCGCCCATCCGAAGTGCCAGCTTTCTGACTGTCACTCATGAGGACACTGAGACCACACAGCTAGCGAGAAAGAGAGCAGGGAGTTCAATCCGAATGCTTGGGTGGCTGGCCCGTGTGCCCACACCTCGCTGCCCCCCACGGATAAGCACACAAACAGGCAGAGAAGAAACACAAAGCGGTGGAAAGCCACTGTGTACTGAGCACCAGGCGCTGGGGGTTGGAGAGTAAAAGAGGCCTGGTCCTGAGCTGCAGGAGGCGTTTCTTTTTGTCAAGCAGATTTAGGGCTGGTTGAGAGCAAAGACGCGAACAGCTACAAGATGCTGTGCTATGCGAGGCCAGGGGCCACCGGAGCGTCAGGGAGCTGGGGCAGAAACCAGCGCGACTGAAGAAGACTGTGGCCCTCCAAGCACTCAAAGTGTGGCGTTAGAAAACTGAAATACTCGCATCTGGAATAAGCGTACACGAAACACCCCGTGACCGCTTCTTGGCGGTTCCCGGTCACTGCTGAGGCGTTCAGCAGCTCTGCAATTCCACAAGAGGTGCTGTAGCGACCCCAAATGCCTTCTGTAACATCCTAAATCAGCCGGGCGCGGTGGCTTAGCCTGTCATCCCAGCACTTTGGGAGGCCGAAGCAAGGACTGCCTGAGCCCGGGGTTCGAGACCAGTCCGGGCAACTTGCTGAGACCTCATCTCTACAATAAATAACAAAAACTAGCCAGGCGTGGTGGCACGTGCCTGTAGTTCCAGTGACTTGGAAGCCCAGACGGAAGGATCGCCTGAGCCCAGCAGGTCAAGGCTGCCATGGTTGTGAGCGTGCCTCCGCACTCCAGCCTGGGTGACAAGAGTGAGACTCTAACTCAAAAACAAACACCACCTTAAATCGTGGCATCTCACAGCACAGCCATGCCCCTTGCAGCCACACCCTCTCCTGACCCCATAGCACCCAGAAGAGGATTTGCTGGCAACCACACTCCAGTTCTGTGGTGAAGTCGTCAGGGCGGGCCCTGCTGTGAGCGGAGCACGTGGGACCCATGCGGCTTGCCTTCCTGGATGTTCTTCCAGGTCCAGCAGAAAGCTTGGTTCCCTACAACACAGATTCTGCCAGTTTCGCAACTTGACCCGTGCTGAACCTGCAAGAGGAGACACCCCACCTCAGCAGGGCTCCAGCGACAGCTGTGAGACTCAGTGACAGGCCCCCAAGGGCCGGCGTGATATGGGAGTGCATCATCCTCTTCAGTCCTCACAGCACTCTGCCAAGTAGGCCATTCCTCTCTCCGTTTTATAGCAAGCAATGAGGTCTGAGGCCACATGACAAGCCACGGACCTAGGCTGTGAATCCGTCTGGAAGCAGTCTGCTTATAACCCCATGCTTGGGATAAACACCGCAATGTCCTGCGCCAGCCAGGTAGGGTTCGAGTGGTCAGTGGCTCCTGTCAGACGACAGAGCTGCGGCTCCTGCCTGGCTGTACGCCGGGTCACCCACGAGCTCAGAGGATGGCAAGGCCTGGTGCCAGTCCCCACGGACCACACTGTCCCTGGTCTGGGGGTGCCCAGGTGATTCCAACAGGCACCCAGACCGGCACACCCTGCAGACGGACTCACAGAAGGCGTGGGGCCCCTTGAGAGCAGTTACAACTGCAAAAGCGACGTCAATGGTGTGCCAGTTAAAAGCTGTCACTGCCTTGGCACTAGCGTGTGACTTCGGCCTCACTCCTCGGGGCAGTGAAGGTCCCAGCTGGGAGACAGACACAGAAAGGACTGACCGATAGGCAGATGACAGACGGCTGAGGCAGGCAGGCAAAGGCACTTCTTCAGGCGGGGCGTCTTGCCTCTGACCTCTCTGCAGGCCGCCCCGCCACCTCCTATCCATTGGCTCTTTCTCAACAAGATGCATCTGGGGTGGCAACCCACTTTCAGAGGACGCTCTGGAGCGGGACCCACCCTTCAGCTGAAGATGACCTAAACGTGTTCATGAACAAAGGAATACCATCGGTTCACAGGACCCAACTGTGGACATTCACATTTTCCGGAGATTTTTTAGAAGAAGGTCACCCATAATCAACTGTGCACTTAATCCCAGCCAGGTCAAGAGCTTCTGCCTAACCACACAAGTCTGACGCCCCAAAAACCCACCTATGTGGGGGTGCAGAGTGCTGCTGTGTATGTAGAGGTACTTCTTCACTGGAAAAAGGAAGCAAAGCTGCAAACCACCAGAAAACGCTCTGCAAGCGGCCTACACACAGCAAGTCCGTGCAAAAAGAAATCACTCTGGCCTGCTGGAGAAACGGCCCGTCGGTCCAGTCGGATGGTGAGTATTGCAACACCACATCTCAAGAGGAGGCAGCAAAAGAGTCGGCTAACCGTGACTTCAAAGCCACGCACTGGCAGGGGTAGAATGTGGTCATCTGCGGCAGAGAAGAAGTCGTGCATGTGAATGACTCGCGTCACCACCTGCCACCTCCCCACCTACCAGCAGGCAAGTGGCACGGCCACGGCAGCTGGTGTTCAAAGTGGAGCTCTGTGAATAAGGCCACCCCTCAGAAATCAGGGTGGACCCAGAGCTGGGGCCCAAGACTGCAGGCAGCATGCCGGAATGAATAAAGGAATGAATGTCCTCTCCACAGTGCAGTATGGTTTTTGTTTGCTGCTGGGTAAGCACGTGTCGATTCCTCTCCCGAGTGGCGGGTGTCCGGCACTGTGTGGCACTGAGGTCGTCATGGGGGAAGGGACAGCTCCCCTCGGGGGACTCCTACCGAGAGGCCGTGGCCCCAGCCTCCCATGATCCACCACGCGTGCCTCCCAGCTTCGCGTGTGGACATCCGGGCCTGTGCACTGTAGACAGCAAACGTTTTCCTCAGTCTGACGGGCAGAGCCCCTGGGGAAGCCATCACCGTCCTCTAAACAAATACCCTCTAAACAAATAAATACCCATCCTCCTCCTCACGACCGGAACTCAGGGTCCACTTCAACAAGCTGAACGAAAATGACTTTGAACCTAAGCGTGCATGGAAACACGTTTTTCCTTTGAACCAAGCCCAGTCTCCTATTTCCTGGCCTGGGGCTACGCATCTTGGGAGGCTAAAAATACTCTCCTGTCTTCTAACTTGGGAAGAGCCAGTAGGACCCAGCAGTCAGCTGGGCATCATTTTCTCTCCTCTCGAGTCTTCTTACCAGAAAACACGCAGAAGAGCGAGCAAAAGGCATGTGTTTTCTATTTGCACACATACGCAGACAGAAGCACCCCCTGAGCGCGGAGCCGCCAAGAACATCAGATGGGCTCTGCGCACGATCAGCAGACACTGTCAACATCTCAGCTCTCAGGGCTCCCGCTTTTGTGGGTGGGGAGAGAGCCGCACAAGTGCTGAAAGCTACCCCCAAAGCGCAAGCACGAGCTCCCAGAGACGTGCAGGGGACGACCACCCTCGCGAGGCACGACACGCGGCTTTCTTCGCGGCCGTGCGTCCTTGGTGCGCCTGGAGTTCCCGGTCAGCGAAGTTTAAAACCGAAGGGCACGAGCTGCGACTTCGTCCTCCGGTCTTGCTCGAGTTGTGCTCGCCGTTTGGCAGCGCGCGCAAGGCTGCTTGGACTCCCGCGACCAATCGGGAAACACACGCCCAGAGCCCCGGGACGGAGCCAGCGCGCCTCGGGAAGGCCAGCAGCCCTCTTTGTGAAAACAGAGCACAGCAAAGTAAGCGGACTTTCCGCCGCCGCCCAAGCCCCCGGAGCGAAAGGCGAGCGCCTCGCCGGCCCAGGCCCCTCCGAGCCGGCGCCGCGGTCCGGCCCGGGACGCGCCGCAGGGCAGCGCCGCGGGGAGCCCCCGTCCCGCGCGCGCGTCCCGGGAGCGGCGGGGCGCCCGGCCGTCCGGAGGGGCCCCGCCCCGCCGCCGTACCTTGCAGCTGCGCCGAGAGCGCGTCCTGGTGCTGGCGGTGCTGCAGCGCGGCCGCCTCGGCCCTCCGCAGCTGCGCCCGCAGCCCGTGCAGCAGCGCCCCGCCGTACAGCGCGCCCAGCGCCGCGCCCAGCAGCAGCAGCCACTGCAGCGCGCGCTTCTGCCGCCGCGAGCACGGCCCGCTGCCCATGGCCCAGGGCGCGCCGGCGCCGCCCGGGGCCCGCCGTGCGCCCGCGGGCCCGCCGTGGCCTCCGCGGGGCCCGTCCCGGACGCGGGCCGGCCGGCGCCCAACTTCGCGGGGCCCGCTGCGGCGCTCGGAGGCCCCGGGCCGCGCGGCGGGGCCGGGGCTGCGCGCCCGCGGGGCGGCCGGGGCGGTCGGGAGCCGGGCGCGGCGGGGCGCGGCGGTCCGGGCGCGGCGAGCCGGCTCCAGCCCTCAACCCGCGACGTGTCGGCCGCGGCCGGGCCGACGGGACTCGGGGAGGAAGTCCACTCGGGCCCGCGCTCATTGGCCCGCCCGCCGCCGCGCCCACCCCTCGGCCCGCGCCGCGCCCATTGGGCGCCCGCCCTGTCCGTCCCGCCCCGGCCGCGCCTTCCCGCCCGCGGGGCCGAGGGGCTCCGGGCCGCCGCCGCCACGTGGAGCGGACGGGGCGGGCCGGGCCGGCGGGGCGGGGCGGGGCGGAGCGGGCGGGGCCCGGCGCGTTCGAGGCGGGGCAGGCCCCAGCGTGCGTGTGTGTGTGCGCGTGCGACCCGACCTCAGGCGCACGTGGGGACGGCAGGGCGGCCCACTCAGGCGCGGAGGGCGGGCGGCAGCGACCCCGCACTCCGCCGAGCGCGCGCTCCTTCCCAGTCCAGGAAGCAGAGGCGGCGGGCCCGCGGGGCAGCGACGACGTCAGCGCCGTCTCCGGAGTGGACCCGGAGGAGTCGCGCTCTGAGTCCTGCGGCGTGGCCGCGTGTGTCCGCAGCTGGCACGACGGGACGGGGACCGAGGGGCCGCTCGAATGGGGCCCCAGCGTGTGTCCGAGAGTCTTCCCCAGAGTCTTCCCCGTCCGGGGCGCCGCGTGGACTCGTGTGCCCGCAGCTGGCAGGAGGCGGGCCTGAGCGCGCTGGACGCCGGGCTCAGCCGCCACGTGGGCTGGGAAGGCCGCTTGCCCCTGGCAGGGAGGAAAGAAGTGATCTCATATTTTTCCCCTAGCTGCAAATGGAATAATTTAAAAACAAATCTTACGAGCTGAAAGGAGTATGCACTCATTTTGTCACATGTGTTTTTTTATTGGTGGCAAAATCACATCAGTTTTCCTAAATTACATTTTAAAGGCCAACGAAGGTTCCCAATGTAAAAACCAGCACAGTTCAACACACATAATCACCACAAACCTCTTCAAAGAAATCTGCGCTGCGTTTGTTCTTTCCGTGGACTTGGAGGGGAGGAAACGGAGGTTATGCATAAATGATCATTTTATTTCTGCTCTTGACCTGAATTCTAAGAAAAGTACATTCTTTCTTAAATGCATCACCAGTGTGGCGGAATTTATTACGTACTGAATTATTTTTATGCTGTTCTAACTGGGTTTTAGTCGTCACCATCAATACTGGGTCATGAGTGCTCAGAGCGGAGATTAGATGTGTTTAGCCAAATGCAACATAAAGACAGTCTTGGTGCAGAATTTTCTTTTCTTCGGTGGCCTCGAGTTATAGGTTGCTATAGCCATAAACCCAATTTATATCCAGGCTAGCCTGTGCTATTTATACTACTGTAAAAACTAAGTGTTTCTGGCATGTGCCTTTCTCTGATAAATAATAACTTGAATTGTTCAAATGCTTTCATTTACAAATGCACCATCTCACTTATCACAGTCAGGGTGAGTATCAGACTTACTTGTTGGTGAAAGGAAAAAAAAAAGTTTATCCAAGTGACTTTGGCAGCTCTAGGATTTTTAGGTCTTGCTCATCAGGATTAGAATCCAACTCTCTTTTTCCTCTACAGAAGCAATGTTCTCATTCTAATTAAACAAGCTGGGCGGGTGGCTCAGCCTGTCATCCCAGCACTTTGGGAGGCCGAGGAGAGAGGATTGCCTGAGCCCGGGGGTTTGAGACCAGCCCGGGTAACTTGGTGAGAGAGACCTTGTCTGTACAAGAAATCACAAAGACTAACCGGGCATGGTGGCGTGCGTCTGTAGTTCCGACTACTTGGAAGACTGAGGTGGAAGGATCGCCTAAGTCCAGCAGATCGAAGCTGCGGTGACCATGAGCATGCCACTGCACTCTAGCCTGAGCGGCAAGAGTGAGACTCCAACTCAAAACAACAACAACAACAACAACAAGTTATTAAGAAACTGTCTGTTAGAATGAGAACCTGATTCTAAAAGAAAGCAATCTGAAAAAGTTTTCCAGTTTTGTTCTGTTGTGTGACTATTCTATAACCTTACTTGTTATTGACTCTACCACCTTAAATTTCCTTCTTTTGGTTTGACATTTAGAAATTGAGATGGTTCCTTACCATTGTCAGTGTAAAATTTGCTATTAATGAACAAACTCTTCCGCCAGAAACACTACCCAAAGTGCTCCAGAGAGAATGGGATTTCTCAACAATCTCGCCCATACTTGAACAGAAGAAAAATAAATGGTACAGAGAGTTGGAAAATTGCTGCTCATATATTACACAGTATGCAGGATTAGAATCTTTGGAAAGTTTCCTATGCTTCCTGCATCCAAAGTTAGTCACTCTCAACCTCTGATTCCAGACTCCAGAGGTATTCTCTGCCTAGAGTGACTGGCAGACTCCACGGAATATAGAATAAATGCAAGTCATAAAACACCACTCAATATTGTAGTCATAAAATTTGAAAGAGAGCAAAAATTACTACCTGAACTTATCCATTATTTCAAATTCAAGAAGCGTATGCAGAAGTACATAGAGTCACACTAATGGCCACGTCTTGATAATGTTACATCTCCAAGGTGAAGCACGCTGCTAGTTTCTTGAAAATATCAGTGCAGAGCTTTTGAGGAAGCTGTCCAGAGCCTATGAGCTGAATTACATAACAGTGCCTTTTTGTAATAATTATAATATATGAGTTATGTACACTGGTCCCAGAAGCTTGGTTGTTTGTTCTATCTTATTTTAGTGTATTATTACTTTAAAAATAATATTATATAGTTGTATTTCTATATGTCATATATTTAACTATGTATATAATTTTTAATTGTAAATCCCAAGGAATCTCACCAAATTGGCATTTTATTTCTAAGACAGGAGGAAATTAAAGAGACTCAGCCTTCCATTTGAGGACAACATTTGGGAGCCTTGGCATTCTCTCCAGCTTAAGTTAATTTGTCTTTTTAATCAAACGTGTTCATTTTCAAAACAGAAGAAAGCAAGAAATAATAAAGTTGAGAGAGATTGCTGATTTTTGTAAAAATAAGATGATTCTAAATAGTGTTTCGGATCCTAGAATAAATTACAGTGTCTGAAATTTTTCATTGAAATCTTTTTTTTTTTTTTTTTTTTGAGTTGGAGTCTCACTCAGTCACCCAGACTGGAGTGCAGTGGCAGCTCCCGGCCACCGCAGCCTCGACCTGCTGGGCTCCGGCGATCCTTCCGCCTCAGCCTTTCAAGTAGCTGGAATTACAGGTGCGCGCTACCACGCCCGCCTGATTTTTTGATTTATGGTAGAGATGAGGCCTCGCCAAGTTGCCCAGGCGGGTCTCAAACCCGCAGCAATTCACTCACCTTGCCTCCCAAGGCGCAGGATTACAGGCTGAGCCACCGAGCCCAGCCATTTAAATCTCTTAACTACAGGCAGGGCAAGGTGGCTCATATCTGTAAACCCAGCATTTTGGGAAGCCAAGGCGAGAGGATTACCTGAGTTCAGAGGTTCGAGACCAACCTGGGCAACTTGGCAAGATCTCGTCTCTACAATAAATCAAAAAATTAGCCAGACGTGGTGGCGTGCACTTGTAGTTCTAGCTACTTGGAAGGTTGAGGTGGAAAGATCGCCTGAGCCCAGCAGGTCGGGGCTGCGGTGGCCGTGAGCATGCCACTGCACTCCAGCCTGGGTGGCAGAGTGAGACTCCTCTTCAAAATAAACAAATCTCTTGACTACAAATGAAACTCAGGCCGGGTGTGGTGGCTCATGCCTGTAATCCCAGAACTTTGGGAGGCCAAGGTGGGGAAATCTCTTGAGGCCAACAGTTTGAGACCAGCCTGGGGAACATAGTGAGGCTGTCTCTAGAAAAAAGTAAAACAATTAGCCGGGCATGGTGGCGTGCACTTGTAACCCCAGCTATTAGGGAGGCTGAGGTGGGGGAGAGGGGTGTCTCTGAAGCCTAGAATTTCAAGACTGCAGTGAGCTATGATTGTACCACTGCACTTCAGCCTGGGCAAGAGAGAGAGAGAGAGAGAGAGAGAGAGAGAGAGAGAGACCCTGCTTCTAAAATAAATAATAAATAGTTGATACATAGAACTCAACATTTTTCAACTTGCAAGAAATCATCAAGATTTGCAAGAAAAGGTCATGCATATTAAATAAAATGCAAAATTACTTTTCAGTATTAAGAAACCAGAGTTTTAGCCTTTTCATGTGACAGTTACAGAAATCAGCTAGCCTTTATCCTCTGCTAGATTCTTCCCTCTTTATCTCTTTGCCTCTTTGCCAGGCCCTATTTGCTGTCATCCGAGTAACACACCGGCTTCCCTGCTCCCTCCCTTACCTGACCTGCTTTCAGGGGTGAAGGAAGTTGCATTCGTGGTATTAAGTCTACCTGAGGTTGCGATGAGGCAGATGGTGAAACGTCTTTTCCACAAGATCTGGCGACTGGCCTGGCTATAATGGTGAGCCGTTTGACGCGGCAGGAAGCTGGCCTATGGCTGACAGAAACTGAGCTGCTGAACCCCCGTGTGTGTCCGGATGCCTGGCTTGGTCTGTCCCCAAGCTGCCACCGTCGTAACTTTCCGTCAGGAGTTAGAGGAAGGAAAAGGGGGGAAAATTGGTGATTAGCTCTTGTGTGTCCAATGCTTCTCAGTGAGAGAAACCTCACCACGAGCATCCTTAATAAACGCCTTCTAACACAGACTCTTCTGCCGACGTGACTTAGAAGACCCTACCTGCCACCAGGGTGTGTAGCCGGACAAACGTCGGGACGACCACTCGGAACTCCTTTCGTGACATCCTGAAGCAGGACATCGCGCACACTCCAAGTGTTTCCAGAGTCTGAGACAGCACACACAGTTTGTGGATGTGTTGCTTAATGTTTGTTACGGGGAGCATATGATGAACTCACAACCTTACAAGAGAGTTTTGTTTCACGTAATGCTAGAATGAATGGAAAGGGGCCTCTTGTGCGCCTCGGAAGAGACGTGAACTTCCCGAATCTTCCAGTGGCTCATTTGGCCGTCCCCTAACGCACCCCAGGTCATTGGAGACTTCAGATGAGCAGAGGCCACGGGAGAGACCAGGGCCCAGTAGAACATGACGTTGTAAGTGTCCACCCCGTGAACATTGTGGCTTGTTGAGTTTCTTTGTATGAAAGATGTAGTTGGCTTACCCATGATCATTTTATAGGATTGGTATTATCATTTTAGTGTGTTATATGATACAGCGATTTTTTTTTTGAAAGCAGGATTTATTGAGAGGACAGAAAAGCTCCCACAGTGGGAGGGGACCTGAAGGGGTTGCCCGATACAACAAGTTGTTATTGTCCTGAGACACGGCTGATCATATTTATAGTGTCTAATGCCAAGGCCTACATCGGAAGCTCAACATTTCATTTTAGAATGCTCCCTAAGGGAAGTCATAATCTGCTTCTTAAGCATCTTTATACTGTAGTTTCCAGGAACCTTTTGAGTCAAAGCAAGAGGATTACTCATATTTTTACTTAGAAATAAACTGGAGGAAATTTTCAAGTAAAAAATAAGAAGAATCAGGTTATCATAGCATTACATTCAGCCTAAATTAAAATTATGAACTAGAAACATGTGTCTTGGATGACTCCGCTCCTTCCTGTCCTACTCTCAAATTCAACTCTTCAAATCCTGACACCCATTGCTGGTAATCCCCCTTGGGAATCTAGGATCCTGGACCATGAGTACCTTTCTCTCGCCGCCTCCCACCCCCACCTGCAGACTCGCACACCCATCTCTCCTACTTGGAGACAAAGAGGCTCACCTAAGATAATCCCTCATGAAACTTCCATTACCGTCGCCTCTTTTCCCTCTGGTAACTGCTTCATCAGAAGAAAGCAAATGGATATATCGATTAACAAAAATATAATAAATGATGGTCTTCTGATTCCACTCAAGAACGTTGTGGTTAAAGGTGTGAAACCCAAGGATGGAGCCCTAGGGGCATAATCGGGGACAGCTGGGTGAGCCTATGAGTGACAGCTGTGGACACAGAGCCCTGACTCTTCATTACTCAGTCCCTGGCCCCCCTACCCCCATTGGACAGGGACCTAGGAACACTTAAAAGGTCACTCAGAACACACAGTGTCAGGATCCGAATCTTACTGAAGTCACGGACTATCTGTGAAGTCAGGAGTAAGTCAGCGACTGTCAGGACCGTTCATTCTCTCATCTGTCAAATGGAGAGGATCGAGTTCGAGAAGACCATCGCCCACACAGCTCAAGAGAAAGCAAAACTCGAGCCTTGAGACAAAACTGAGTGCTGTCATGGCACTCACCACCGTCCTCCTGAAATTGTCGGAACGTTTCTGAAGAAGTACATTGAAAAAACAAATTAAGCTTCAGCTACCCAATTTACAATGATACATTTTCAGTCCAACTTCTCAACTGAGACTCTTTCACTGTTGAGAAAAGGCAAATTAGGATAGTGAAACAAAGAGGCTTTCTGGGGACACACCTCTTGGAGCCTGACTTCTCATTCCTGGGTTATAATGTCTACACAAACGTTTTCAATGCACCGAAAGCGTCAGCATCTTTTAGAACAGTCACAGAGAGCAAAGTGCACTGCAGGGATAGATGGGTGGGCGGGGGCGGTGCACGTAGCCCAGGCCTTTGCCACCTAGGGCTTGGGGGCAGGGTGCCGCTCTGTGTCAAGGCTACATGGACGCTCTGGCTGGAAATTCAGTTGCTGAAGGAGACAGCAGAATGGGGACAGGAGAGGCCCCGTGATGCAATCAGGATATTCCTGGAGACGGCGGCCTCCACGGGAGGCAACTGGAACGGGTAGTTGGCAAAGTCAGTGAGAGCCAAGAGTTATAAAAGCGATGCCAAGGCGCCTTGAAACAGCGGAATGCACTTTCGCTGAACTCTGCTGCGGTGAGGCCAAGGCCGCTGCTGTGTGTGGACCTGCAGTTGGCTGAGCTTAGCTTTGTCCTTAAGCCACAGAGCATGATTCACAGATTCCAACTTTGGCTTTGCTGAGTGGTGCTCGGTAAGGAAATCTCGAACTCCTGGGTTGAAACAGTCTTCCCACCTTGGCCTCTCAAAGTGCTGGGATTACAGGCGTGAGCCACCACACCCGGCACCGGGAACCTCAATATAAAATACACACATCTACACAAGAAGAGTTGTTTCTTGATCCTGTTGGTCATCGAATTTGCGGTTTTTCCTTAGGCTATCAGCCACGATGGAACTTTTCCAAAGCACTCATCTTAGTTTTCACAGACATAACTTTTTCTCAGCCTAATATTTCTCAGTTTACATAATTTTTGACTCGATGACATAATTCAAATAGCAAGTCCCATGCCATAAACGACTTTTAGTACAAGCCACATGTCTCTACTGAGCTCATGGCTCCACAGACATGTCCAGGCCTATTGGAGATGAGCTTATGTGCCAGGAGTCTTCATCCCAGAGTGTGGAGGGCAGGGGCTGGGACGTTTTCACAGCCTGATTCTCAGAGCAGGGTGAGCCTGCTTGGTCCCCGTCCCCAGGAGCTGGTTAAGTGGAGTTAAGAGCCTCGGTCAGACATTTCCATGACTCGTAAGGTAGAAGGGGAATCGATGATCAAGACAAGGCGGGCGGGAGATGCCACCAGGAAAGAGGCAAAGGAATTTCGAGGAGAGTTCTTCAGGAGAGAGGGGAGCGTGGTTGATAGGGCTATAGAGTGCAGCAAAATGAAGCCTAGAACAAGACCCCCGAGTTCACAGATCAGCAGGGGTGGAAGATGGCGAGAAGCCGGGAGCTAAGTGGGTCCAGGTAGATACAGGGAGGGTAGTGGCGAGGAGAAGCTCTGCTTGGGACATGTTTGGCTGGGAAGGAGGTGAAATTGGGTGTCGCTTCAGGAAGAAACTAGGTTGAGAGAAAGTTTGCTTTTTGCTTTGGGGTTTGGGCTTTATTTACTTAATTTTTGTGTGTGTGTGTGGCTTTTTTGATTTAAGAGTTTTTGGAAATGAACAAGAAGAGAGGTCTGGGTTAAAGATGTGAAGCATGGCATTTAAATATGGATTTTCAGAAGCAAGGAAAGGTCTGTCCCAGTTGTTAGAATGTACGGGCCACGATTTCTTGAGACAGTGCCCTAGAATGCAGTAGTTTGTGTTCCATAGTAGCGGCTCAATAAATTATTGAACAAATGACTTTAAGAGTTACTAAAAATAACAAAAAAAGAGAGAAATTTGCCTGGGTAATTGAACAAGAAATGTGTATGTGGGCCTAAGGTCTTGTATGCTTGTATTGATTTACTTTAGTTAAAGAGGTACACGCAAAAATATGGGCATGATTGTATAATAATATCCCACATGGGGAATCTGTAAAAGCAATACCTATTTATTTGAAAAGAGATACTAACTCTGCTTTGAAAAGAGTAATTGGTTCATTAGAAACCTTTTTATGTTAACGGTTAGGCTTGGTGCTTACTAAGTAGTTTATGATATATACAAATATTTTATAATGTTCAACGGAAAAGAAGAATGTAAAGTTTTATAAACAGCGTGACCACAGGAATATCAAACTATTAATAGAAAATCTATTTTGACCAGGCACGGTGGCTCACGCTTGTTAACCCCAGCACTTTGGGAAGCTGAGGTGAGAGGATTGCCTGAGCCCAGGGGTTCGAGACCAGCCTGCGCAACTTGGCAAGACCTCACCTCTACAATAAATCAAAGAAATTAGCCGGGCGTGGTGGTGTGCACCTGCAGTTCCAGCTACTTGGAAGGCTGAGGCAGAAGGATCGCCTGGGCCCAGCGGCCCAAGACTGTAGTGGCCGTGTACACCAGCCACTGTACGCCAGCCTGGGTGACAGAGTGAGACTCTAACCCCCCCCCAAAAAAAAAGAAAAGAAAAAGAAAAGCTATTTTGTTATATCTTACTGCTTTCAATCAATTAGGTGAAAAGAAAAAGAAGATGAGTATCGTCAGCAACCTACACAAATCGATTTATTCTCATCAAGATGGTGGTGCTTCTATGCATCAGCAGTACACAGTTGAGTGTAAGATTGTAAGATCTGTTTCCTTAGGGAAGGAGTTGACGTCACCCCTTACACAAGGGGGGCAAGACCCACACATTCCTCCCCTCCCGGTGTTCTCTCCTGCCTGCGGTGATAGTGAAGCATGCCTTCCCCCTGAGCGCCCACGCGATTTCCCCTGGCCCTCCCAACACGCCCTCCACCGGGGCATGTCGAGCCCTGTGCCTGGCACATAGTAAACAGTGATAGAGGTTTTCACTGAGTCAGTGAATATGTTTGGTGCACAGGATGGATTCTACCTCCCACCCCTGCCATATGTCAAAATAAAAAGCAGGCTAATTCACACGATAAATGTTAAAAAGAGAGAGCGCTAGGAAAGAAAAGAAAAAAATTCTGGAGAAAAATGTAGGATAAAATCTATCTGCTTTTAAATGTAGCACAACTTTCTAAGCAGAGAAACATTGGGAAAAATGACGAAGGAAAACAAATAATTAGATTGGGCAGGTTGAAAATTAACATGGCCACATTTCAAAAAAATACTAAAAAATTTAAAAGCAAACACATTGGGAAAATATTTATATAGATTGCATGAATTACACAGATTAACAACTAAATTAAGTGACTTTATGTATATTGTTAAAAACACTAAGATAATTATTTTAAAAAATTACAAAGTTTATAAACAGATAATTCAAAAAGAAGAAACAACCAGAAAGCATGTGAGAAATAAAATACTAAAATGTCTCTTGGTAATCAAAGAAATGAAAACAATGCTGATAATCTTCCATCACTAAAAGACTTGCAAAGATTTACTTAAAGTTTCTGTTAAAATTGGGTTAACATGGTAAACATTTTGTAAAAAGGCAAGCTGCAAAACAAACTATTAATTGACATTTTCTGGAAGGCAAATTGGCAACACAGATTGAGCACCATAAAATATTCAGGCCCTTTGATTTAGTGATTTTTCTTCCAGGAATCAATCCATAGAAAGGATTCTGGAGCTCAGAAAAACGTCGTTTCATGCAAAGATAATCATTCCAAATCTAGCTATTATAGAAAAAAAATAGAAACAGCCTAAATGCTGAACCACTGAAAAACAGTTCAATAAACGATGGCATTAAAAGCAGAGCATTAACTAGAAATTAAAACTGGATATTCTAACTTGGGTCCTAAGAAGGATTCATGTGAAAGAGGGCTGTTAGGAAGAATTCCTATAAAGAGCCAGCATGGTGGTGGGAGGAATGGCAGACAAGCAAAACCACAGGAAGTCACTTTTGCTGATTTCAGGGGAGCTCTGGAGAAAGGGCCACGCTGATCCCAGCTGGCCAAGGGAACTGGAGAGCTTCCCTTCCTGCCTGGGGATCACGGATTAGGGGCAGTTGTGAGGGGCAGACTGTGACACTCTCAGCCATTGTGTGCAGGCAGCGAAGCGTCCTCCGCTGTCCTCCCGTAAAGTCAGACGCTGGGTGTGAACGCACCCTGGAAGATGGCACAGGGGTTCACGTGGAGAAGGGGTGTTCATGTCAGCTGCAGAAGGGGTGCTTCCCAAGGATTCCTAATGACATGGTGAGTGCTGAGTGATGACTAAAACAGCATCAACACACTGGATGGGGGGCCAGGGTTATGTGACACCTGGAATGGCTGAAACGCCATATAAAATGTAAGACACAATGGTGCCGGACATCAGACAACAGGTGAGAGGAATCCTGGTGAGAGGAAACAGGAGAGAGAGCCTTAGGTATGTTGTGAGGACCACCTGGAGGCAAGCTTTCCAATAGGACACCTGGGTAGGAAGAGGTGTCTTTCCCAGGGGAAGCTGGGTGAAGGGCAGCTAAAACTCTACTGTTTTTGCAATTTTTCTGTAAGTTTTTTAAGAAAGGAAAAAACAGCTGAGGTCGGTGGCTCAGTCTGTAATCCTGCGCCTTTGGGAGGCTGAGGTGAGTGGATTGCCTGAGCCCGCGGGTTCGAGACCCGCCTGGGCAACTTGGCGAGACCTCGTCTCTACAATAAATCAAAAATCAGCCGGGCGTGGTAGCGCATGCCTGTAATTCTGGCTACTTGGAAGGCTGAGGCGGAAGGATCGCCGGAGCCCAGCAGGTCGAGGCTGCAGTGGCCGGGAGCAGCCACTGCACTCCAGTCTGGGCGACAGAGTGAGACTCCAACTCAAAAAAAAAAAAAAAAAAAAGGAAAAAACATGCCATGAAAACACTAATACAGAGAATGGAATGGCTATGTTCATATCAAACAAAGTAAATGTCAAAGAAAAGAATATTATCCCATGTGCTCTGTGTCTTTGGAAAACCCTGATGAGTACAGAATTTCGTACCAAGAGTGGTTGTAGGGAATGTAATTTTAAGGATGCGTTTTCTGAATTGGATCTGGAGTTTCTGGCATTGTCTGTGGCTATGGTCTGAATATGTCACCCCAAAATGTATATGCTGAAACTTGATTTCCAATTAGTATTAAGAGGTGGGGCATTTTAGGAGCGATTAAGTCATGAGGACTGTGTCCTTACGAATGGGATTAGTGCCCTTATAAAATAAGCTGAAAGGAGCCTGTTTGCCCCTTTCAGCTTATTTTATAGATGGGTTCTATAAGTTGGAGGATGCAACAGAAAGGCACTTTACAGCAAAGAGTGAACCCTCACTAGACGCTGAATCTGTTGGTGTCTTTGTTTTGCACTTCCCAGCCTGCAGAATGGTGAGCAATCAATTTGTTGCTTATAAATTACCCAGTCTGAGGTATTTTGTGATAGCAGCCTGAACAGATGAAAACAGCTCTCTAAGACGACTCGATTTAAATATGTTAATGACTCCATTTTCATTAGTAAAGAGATCAGTGCTAGTTTCATCACATGGTAGGTGATCTCAATAGAGATCGCAAAATGCCTCCACTGAATACCCCCAATCAACCACTTATAAGAGGCAAGGAGCTAGGTCACTGTGTCTATAATATTTTCAAACATTTTGGCAATCTAAGAGATATAATTAGGTTGACTGACTGTTCCTGATGGAGTTAGACAAAGTGGTGAAAGGAAACGATGAACCGAAGGATTCACATTCTCAGCTCAGATGCATTCATACGATCTGAAATCTTCCACGCGTGCCCTCAGGAGACTCTGACCTGTAGCTCCAGAGCTGCGGTTGCTGAAAATCAAAGACAGAATCTCATCCTGTGATTGGTAAATTATAACACCACTCGAACTCCTCGTCTTGAATGCTGTCTCCTGTTAAAGTGAGGCCATTAATTAGGAAAGCTGGGTTCTGTAGGTTGGAGCAGGGATATGTGGGAAGAACCTGGTAAAACTAGGACCTTGAGCCCCTAAATTCGGATGAGTCTTCTTTGCCAGTGGAAACAGCTTCTCGAGGAGAAGTGGCCTCCTCACGGGGAGTGGCTTCCACCCCTGGTGTTTTCGGCCGCTCTGGCCCTCTCTGAGGGGATTATCCCTGCATTGCCTGAGGAAACCGTCAGGGTTCCCCTTACAGCAGCTGCCATTCAAGACCCACCACCACCCCACTTTGCTTCTAGACTAGATTCAAGTCTCAGTAAGCCCCTAACAGTGAAGTACAGTGTATCCCATGAGGAAGTGCATGCTGTACTCTAAAAGAACTCATTTATATGTACGCAACAGAAATCCGAGGAACATGTGTGAGAATGGGTTTTGAGGGAGTAGGATAATTGTGGGAGGAACATCAGGTTGTATCAGATTGAATTTATTAATACCTATTGCTGTGTCTCTGGAAAACCTAGACTAACCTGGACTTTTGTGCCAAGAGTGGTTGGTTGCAGAGGAACAGAATTTGAAGACTGAGATTTCAGTATTAAGAGGTGAGGCCTCTTGGGTCACGCTAACGAAAGCCTAACTTAAATAATAAAAAGATCCTATTTGTCCTTCCACCAATTCCCAGACTTGAGCAAGTTTGTTTACCCCAAATCTCTTGAATGAAGGGGAGCCAGACCCCACGAAGAAGGACCTCAGTGCACTGCCAAGAATTTGTACTGCTGATCTTTCTCCCAGCCGTCCCCCGAGGGGTCTATGGCCTTTTCCCAGGGAAACTATCCACTGAGGAAATGGAAACAGTCGGGCCTTTGGGGACTACTGAATTCCGGCTCTAAACCAATGTTAATTACAGGAGACCAAAAACATCACTGTGGTCCACCAGTCAGACTGGGGGCTAGTGGATATCAGGTGATCAGTGTAGATTTTGTTCAGGTCCACCTGAGTCTTCTGTCAGCTGATCATAGTGAATGTGCCACAAAACGATAGATGCAGAGAAGGAGAGAGAAAGTAACTGACAGGTTGGTTACATTGGATTGCTTTCAGTATGAAAAGGGCAGTGTTTTCTTAGTGGACAAACACTCTGGATACAAATCTGTCTTCCCTGCTTCTGCCAAAACAGCCATTCATGGACTTAGAGGATGCTTTCTCCGTCATCATGATATTCCACACAACACTGCTTGTGTTCTAAGGCATTGGCTCATAGCAGATGAAGCACGCCATGACCTGTGTGCATGAAATTCTCTGCTTCTGTCATGGTCCCACCATTCTGAAGCAGCTGGCTGGATAAGACTATGGAAAGGCCTTTTGAAGAATCAGTAGTAGTGCCAACTAGTTGGCAGTCAGGTTCTCCAGAAGTTGTATGTGACCCGAATCAAGGTCCAATGTATGGCTCTGCTTCTCCCATAAGCCAGGATTTATGGGTCCGGAAATCAAGGGGTAGAAATGGCATGGCACCACTCTAGGGACCCACTGGTTCAATTTTGTTTTTCTGTTCCCACCCTTATGCTTTGCTGGCCTAGAGGTCTTGGTTCTGAAGGGAGAAACTTTTCCACAAGGAAACACAACAGTGATTCCATTCAACTGGAAGTGAAGAATTGCCAGGCCACTTTGGACTCCTGAGGCTTTGAGTCAACAGGATAAGAAGGGAGTTATTGCCGGGCTCGGTGGCTCAGCCTGTAATCCTGCGCTTTGGGAGGCCGAGGTGAATGGATTGCCTGAGCCCGCGGGTTTGAGACCCACCTGGGCAACTTGGCGAGACCTCATCTGTACAATAAATCAAAAATCAGCTGGGCGTGGTAGCGCGTGCCTGTAATTCTGGCTACTCGGAAGGCTGAGGCGGAAGGATCGCCGGAGCCCAGCAGGTCGAGGATGTGGTGGCCGGGAGCGGCCACTGCACTCCAGTCTGGGTGACAGAGTGAGACTCCAACTCAGAAAAAAAAAGAAGGGAGTTATTGTGTTAGCTGGGTGATTAAGCTTGACTACTCAGGGGAATTGTATGACTACTCCACGATCGAGGTAAGGGAGAAAATGTCTGGAATACAGGGGACGTTTTAGGGCATCGCTTGATATTCCCATGCCCTGTGATTAAGGTCAGTGGAAAACTATAACAACCCAAACCAGGCAAGACTGCTAATGGCCCAGACCTTTCAGAAATGAAGGTTGTAGGTCATGAGACCAGGAAGAGTACCATGACAAATCTTGGTGTTTGCTGAAGGCAAAACACATACAATGGTCATGAAAGAAAGTAGTGATGAACACAAGCTATGGCCACATAACCAGTTACAGAAATGAGGACTGCAGTTGTTCTCATGAATGTTCCTACTTCTTTTGTCATGAATACGTTTCTGTGTGTGAATATGTGTATATACATAAACATAGACAACACACATATATATTAAGCAAGTATCATTGTTTCTTTCCTCTCGTCACTTTGTCATGTAACATAAGCCATATTGACTTTATATCATAGTCTTTAAGTATTTTTAATTTTATATTGTATTTAAGTTGTGGAATATATGGACTATCAGGAGAAGAATCGCTAAAGGACTTACCCTCCTCTTCTGAGGAAGGGGATAGTGCATTTTCTGTTAGATATATATGGTAGTTGTATCATGTAAATGAAATTAAGACCTTATTGTGTATCTCTGGAGATTAAGTATGCTTAAGGAGATGTGTATGGGTACTAAGTTGACAAGGGGTGAACTTGTGAGGGTTAATTTTGTGTGTCAACTTGACTAGGCCCCAGGGTTCCCAGATATTTGGTGAAATCTTTTTCTGGGTATGTCTGTGAAGTCTCTGTGTGGGATTAACACTAGACTTGGTATGCTGAGCAAGCAGGCTGTCCTCCTCAGTGTTTGTGGGTTCCACCCAATTTGTGGAAGGCCTGAATAGAATCAGAGATCCAGGAAGAAAGAATCCCCTCTCTCTGCCTTTCTTTAAACAGAGACGTTGATCTTCAAACTGAGACTTTGGTCTTACCCTGTTTTCGGGACTTGGACTCAGACTGGACCTTATCCCATCAACCCTCCTGGTCCTCAGGCCTTTGCGTTTGAACCAGAAGTGCACCGTCACTCTGCCAGGTCTCTTGCTGGCCAACTGCAAGTTTTAGATTTCTCAGCTTCCATAGTCTCATGAGTCAGTTCCTGCTATTGGTTCAGTTTCTCTGGAGAATTCAGATTAATACACTCCACATAGAATGGATCACCAGTTCAATTCAACCTGGAATTTTTCTGGACTCTATCTACACCTCCCATCCCAATTCTCAGAAACGTTCATTGACTGGTTCTTCCATCATTACGACATATCAGCCCACACCGCACTGAGTGTTCAGCTGTTTTTGACCCAAACAAGCATTACTGCCACCATCCTTGCCGTTCATTGCCAGTACAAGTTGAATAACCTTCTAGTTGCGGTCTCTTTCTCCTTCTCTCATTTTGCCGCTGTCAAATCTGTTATCCCCAACTTTCTCAAAGCAAAATTTCTAAAGTAAAGATATTCTCTTCCTGTTTAACATCCTGCAATAATTTCCCGATGCCTTCAAGGACAAAAATATAAACACTTATTAGGATGACTCTCATAAACTCAGGACTCTTTATTTTCTGGCTTGCTTGACTCCGCATAATTGTTTTGAGATACATCCATGTTATTCTGTGCATCAATAGTTCATCCTTTTTATTGCTGAGTGATATTCCATTGTGTAGGTATAACAGACTTTGTTTATCCATTCACCTGCTGAAGGACTTTGGGTTATTTCAAGTTTTTTGGCTATTAAAAAATAAAGTGACTATGAACATCTGGGAACAGTCATTTGGTGGACATGCGAGTTTAGTTTTTGTGTAAATACCTAGATGTAGAGTGTCTGGGCACATGGTAGGTATACTGCTTAAGAAACTGCTAAGCTATTTTCCAAAGTTGCATTATTTTACACACCCATCAATCATGCATAGGTTCCAGTCTCTCTACATCTGTACAAACACTTGGCATGCTTGAACTTATTGGGAGTCATTTATATATTATAATATGGTTCATCTAGGTAAAGGGTGAAAACCTTCTTTAAGAATATATAATCATCTTCAAGCTAACCTCACAGTAACCATCTAGCCTTTTTCTCACATGAATTATCCATGATGAGTCTACAGGTAAGTTTCTACAAGCAGAATACCCATCTCTTGACCATTTCGGTCTCTTTCCCTCAACCCCTTTCTTCCCACCCTTTTCTAACAATTCAAAAACAACTTATCCCTCTTTAGTCAAAACAGTTTTCACCATCTTCATAAAATCTTCAACGGTTACTCTAATCCACAAGCATTCTTTCTTTCCTGAGTTACTATTCAGATTATAACTGTGCTGTGGTATGTAACACTTGGCTGACATCACTTATCATATTCTTTCATTTGTTGTGTCTCATATTCTGTCAACTGGACTGTGATGCCTTGGCGGCTGAAACTTTGGTTTTTATTTCATTTGCACTCCTTGAGTATAATACAAAGTCACATAACATAGGAGGGTGAACCCCACCAAAAACCGGAATTATCTTTTGGAGGGAGGGCCCTTTGTAGTACACTTGGAATTTGTTCCTCTGGATCAAACGGTTAGCCAAAGTTTTTTCATCTGAAAGTTTTGAGAAGGTTGCATCGTGATTTGCAGAAGAAACATCTCGAGTTGTGGCAAATGGGTGACTGGTTCTTCCACCACGACAACGTATCAGCCCACACCGCACTGAGTGTTCAGCTGTTTTTGACCCAAACACGCATGACTCCCATGTCCCACCCTCCTTATTCACCCAATCTTGCCCTGAACAACTTTTTTTTTGTTTTCCCAGAGGAAAAAATTCCTCAAAGGGAAACATTTTCCTGACCTGGAAGAGATGAAACAAAAAAGCAGAAGCACTAAAACGCACAAATGGACAGGTTCAAAAACCGTTTTGAGCAGTGGAAAAAGCACCTCGGTAGGTGTATTGCATCAGATGGAAGGGACTTTGAAGGTGGCTGAAGTTTAAACGTGTAAGAATACATACACAATTTTTCAAATAAATACATTCATCTTTGGGGGTCCCCCCCATATGATTGTTGATTTGATATTTTCACTAAAATTTGAAATTGGTAAAGCTAGCCCTTAATCTGTAAGGTTCTTAGAAGGTTAGTTCCATTTTGTAATTTATAGCATCAGTAAAAACCTGTTTGCTCATGCCCAGCAGGCTTTTATTTTTCCTTAATATATATTTTTTATTTTAAAGTTGTGGGGTACAGTTAAGGGTTACGTATACAAATATTCATTGTGCAGGCACCCTTGTTGATGAGGTGTACCCCCCTTTCCCCAGACAGATATTGACTACCGTTAATCCCACCTCCCTTTCCCTCCCTGCCCCCCCCCCATAGTTTCCCGCCACTGTCAATCCTTTTCTTATAGTATTACGGTAGTTGTTCAAGTGAACCTTGAACAACTACCAGCAGGCTTTCTTATCGCCCGGTCGTTGTGGCCACTGTGCTCCAGGAAACAAGCCTCTCTCGTTCCAGGTCTGGCGTGGCAAGGCCAAGTCCAAGCGGAGCTGTGGTTGTCTTTCCTGGAATGTGGCTTGAGGCTGCTGCACTTTCTTGACCACCAGGTGGAAGATACTGCCATGAAAGATGCCGTAAAATAGATCGAGATAAGGCAGAGAGGTGGAGAGAGAGAACTGCAGTGACATTCATTTGGCTTCTCAGTCTTTTCATATTTGAGTCAGCTGCATCCCTGATCCAATAACATCCCTTTTAGAGCTGGGTGCTGTGGCTCACGCCTGTAATCCCAGCACTTTGGAAGGCCAGGGTGAGACAATTGCCTGAGTCCAGGGGTTCAAGATCAACTGGGCAACTTGGCGGAGACCCTGTCTCTACGCTAAGTTAAAAAAATAGCTGGGTATGGTGGCGCACACCTGTAGTTCCAGCTACTTAGAGGGCTAAGGCAAATGATCGCCTGAGGCTGGCAGGTCGGGGCTGCAGTAGCCATGAGCGTGCCACTGCACCCCAGCCTGGGTGACAGAGTGAGACTTCAACTCAAAGAATAAGATAAAATAAGATCTCCTTTTAGAAACTAAGCCAGTTGGAATTGGGATTGTGTTATTTTGCAACTGAAAGGGATCTGACTCACACATGTGAAGTATTATTCAATTATCTTGCATTTTGTGCACACAAAACACCATGCTGGGTATAATGAACGATACTCATAGGGGCAGATAATCTGTCTTCTGCCCTCAAGTCGTCACAATCAACAGCACAACCCATACTGGATGCCATGTGGAATGCACAAAGGGTCATAGACACTGGGGAAAAGGACTAGTCCCTTGTGTCTGGAGTGGTCACAGAGGCTTCCTGTAGAAGATGATGTCTGAAATGGTACAAGGACAATGCAATGCTTTCTCCAAAAAGGTCTACATAGGAAAATTGATTTTGTATAGTGGGGATTGGAAATTATGTTCAACAGAGAAATTGGGGCCTATGAGTGGATAAGCTTAAAAATACTGTGATGAGGCATGTGGGTTTCATTCATTAGGAAAAGGAAGCCATGACAAATTTGGAAAACAGTCAAGCTATTGTAACAGGCACATCATATTTTTTTAGAAAGAAAGTTGGAGCTAGTATACAATGCCAGAACTTGGGAAAGGAAGTTTTGATAGTGTGAATTATAACCTTTATACATCTTTTTGTCCATAATGTTTTCTAACATATCATTATAAACTGTTCGTCAACAAAACATATTTCTAGTGAACTATACCCAAGAATGTGATGGGGTTTAAAGTAGTATCTCTCTTGTGGAGATTTTTATTATTTATAGTATCTGTAATCTTCACAGATTAACTCCATGTCCCAAATCACAGAGTGATTTGGATTATCGACTGACTCTGGATTATTTTTTAGTACTTTAAAACATGTTTATAACTTTCATTATCTATTCAACTCAAGGGCAGGGATTGCTACACCTACGTGGAGTACCCATAAGGCTTGTGGTCGAGCACATTCTTTGGGCTTCATCACTCAGGTGTTTTTAGAGAATGAGCGATCTCATTTCTTTGTCCCTCATGCATTCCACTGGGCACTCAGAAGACGTGGTCTGGCATTGTAAGAAGGGGCCTGGAGAAGTTCTCTTTCACCAAGTTGTGGGTAGTTAAGGACACCCTGCACCAAACCATCCAGCTACCCACAGGAGTACGAGACAGCTCCGTCCGCAGCTCTGGGCATAGCTGTGGTCATGCACCACGTCCTTGCTCTGGAAGGGTGACGTGGGACTTTGTCCCAGAACTCCAGAGAACACCCTTGTGAGGGTTCTGCTTGGCTGTCCAGATGCCAAGTCCCTTATGCCCAGAGACTTAAGAGGATTTCCTCCTACCTAGCAGCAGCTAGTGGACCCCATATGCTTAGGAAAGGCCGTGCTCTGTGACAAAGAAACACCTCAGAGTGGACGGCCAGTACCTGCTTTGACAATCCGGAGACTAGCTGAGAAGTGAATTATGTTTTGGCTGGGGTCAGTGGCTGACACCTGTAACCCCAGCACTTTGGGAGGCTGAGGTGGGAAGATTGCTTGAGGTCAGGTTTGTATTTTGAAGCCGGAATGATTAGGTATGTCCCCAGAGGTCCTGTGTAGTCCTCAGAACCACCCTCAGGACTGGCCTGCGTGACTGGGTGCTGCCTTCCCTTTGCACACGCCTTTCCACGGTGGGACACTGCGATTGCTGGTTTCATCTCTATCCGCGTGCCTTACACAGTGCTGGGCGCAGAGTCCCTGCTAGTCAACACCCACTTGATGAGTGGATGAATGAGCAGAAGTCTTTATCTCTACTTTACTTTATTTTTTTATTTTAAAGATGTGGGGTACAACTCGGGGTTAGGTCTACAAACGTTGATTATGCAGGTATCCTGGTGGATGAGGTATGCCCCTCCCTCCCCTGGCAGTTTCCCTCAACTGCCCATCCCACCCCCCCTCCCCTCACAGTTTCCCACTACCACCAAATGCTTTCTTTTTTTTTTTTTTTGAGTTGGAGTCTCACTCTGTCGCCCAGACTGGAGTGCAGTGGCCGCTCCCGGCCACCGCAGCCTTGACCTGCTGGGCTCCGGCGATCCTTCCGCCTCAGCCTTCCAAGTAGCCGGAATTACAGGCATGCGCTACCACGCCCGGCTGATTTTGTGATTTTATTGTAGAGATGAGCTCTCGCTGCCCAGGCGGGTCTCGAACACGCAGGCTCAGGCAATCCACTCACCTCAGCCTCCCAAAGGCGCGGGATTACAGGCTGAGCCACCAAGCCCGGCTTCAAACGCTTTCTTATAGTATTATAATAATTGTTCAAGGTCTGCTTATGAGTGAAAACATTTGGTACTCTATTCTTTGCTTCTGTGGCAGATCACTGAGTATGACTGACTCTATTTATCTCTGTTTTCTAGCTGAGAACACAGACTCAGACCATCCGAGTAACTCACCTCGATGCAGAGAGTTAAGAACAGGTACAGTTGGGGCTCCTCTTCTTCTGGGTTTGAAGCTTTTCCTCTCTCTCCTGTGACTGCTGGACTGGAGAGAAAGGACCAATGACAGCCCGAGAACAGACAGAGCTGACAGAAGCTGAGTAGAAAGTGTGACGTTGCATCCGTTTCCGGGCCGAGGGAGCAGAGCCGCACCAGCCAGGGAGCTTAGCACCACCGAGATGCGCTCTCTCCCTCACGGTGACGGGCTGCAGATCCACGTCAGGGTGTCGTCTGGTAGGCTCTTTCCTGGGGGCTCAGTGGGAGAAGCTGTTGCTGGCCGGTGGTAGGCGACAGCAGTCCTGTGTTTCTGGGCCCAGCCCCCCGATTCAAGTCCCTGCCTGTCGTCCCATGGTCTGTTTTGGGTGTCTGTGTGTCCTCTGTCCTTAGAAGGACACCAGTGATTTGATTTTACTTTATGTTCAGGGGGCTAAGGCACAGATTAGTTACATGGGTATGTTGCGTGGAGTGGAGGTTTGGGCCTTCACGTGCCCAGGTGGTAGATGTGGTACCCAAGAGGCGGTTTCTCATTCCTTGTCTCCCTGTCTCCTCCTTCCTTTGGGAGACCCCCATGTCTGTTGGTCCAAATCTATGACCGTGTGCACCCAGTGTTTATCACTTATAAGTGAGAGCATGTGGTGTTTGTTTTTCTGCTACTTCTCTTGGAATAATGGCCTCCAACTCCATCCATGTTGCTACAAAGGACATGATTTTGTTCTTTCTATGAGTGCATGGTATTCCATGGTATATAGGTACCAGTGGTTTCTTGTAAAGACACCAGTGATTATATTTAGAGACTGCAGACTCTAAATTTAGACTAATAATCTGGTATGATCTCATCTTAACTGATATCTTTTTTTTTTTGGAGTCAGAGTCTCACTCTGTCGACCAGGCTGGAGTGCAGTGGCATGCTCGTGACCACCGCAGCCTCGATCGGCTGGACTCAGGTGATCCTTCCACCTCAGCCTTCCAAGTAGCTGGAACAAGAGGTGCGCGCCACCATGCCCGGCTAATTTTTATTATTGTAGAGACGAGGTCTCACCAAGTTGCCTGGGCTGGTCTCGAACCTGCACGTTCAGGCAATCCACTTGCCTCAGCCTCCCAAAGTGCTGGGATGACAGGCTGAGCCACGGAGCCTGGTCTTAACCAATATCTTCATTAAGTCGGCAAAGACCCTACTTCCAAATAAGGTCATTCAAGCTGTCAAGAATTAAAGCTTCAACATATCTTTTGGGAGGACACAATTCAACCCACAGCAGTTTACAAAATGAACTAATAAGTAAAACATGACTGATTATTTCCACAGATAACATCTGCCATAGCACTGAGATGGAAACCTTGCTAAATATCTTAGCAGTTTCTCATGTAGGTTTGAACTAAGAGGCACTGCCTAGGGGGAAAAATGGATTCATTATTAAATCATTTTAAGAAAAAATAGGTCAAAGAAAGTTAAATAGCCTTTTTACTGCAGTACTCCTTAGAGCCTTAAGTGATAGTACGTTTCACAAACTTATATGATGACAGGCAATTAAAAAAATTTTTATTATAAAGATGTGGGGTACATTCCAGGGTTAGGTATATAAACATTGATCATGCAGGTACCCTTGTTGATGAGGTATCCCCTTCTTTCCCCTGGCAGTTTCCCTCAACTGCCAATCCCACCCCCAACCCCGACAGTTTCCCACTGCTGCCAATCGCTTTCTTATAGTATTATAATAATTGTTCAAGGTCAGCTTATGACTGAGAACATATGGAACTCAGTTCTATGTTTCTGTGATAAATCACTGGGTATGATCGACTCCAAATTCATCCAAGTTGCTGCAAAACCCATATATTTGTCCTTCTTTATGGCTGCATAATATTCCATTGCGTATATGGACCAGATTTTCTTTTAAATTCGGTGTAGCTTCAAGGGGCAACACGGTTGGTTCCATGTCTTTGCTATTGTGAAAAGAGCTGCAACAAACATATGTGTGCAGGTATCTTTTTTGTAGAGTAATTTGAGTTCCTTTGGGTATATTCCCAATAGGGGAATTGCTGGGTCAAATGGAAGGTCAATTTCTAGTTCTTTCAGAGATTGCCCCACTGTCTTCCAAAGAGGTTGTACTAGTCTGCATTCCCACCAGCAGCATAGAAGCATTCCTTTTTCTCCACATTCTCGCCAGCACCTGTTGTTGTTTGTTTTGTTAATGATGGCCATTCTTACAGGGGTTAGGCAGTATCTCAGTGTGGTTTTGATTCGCATTTCTCTGATGATGAGTGAGGCTGAGCCCTTTTTCCTGTGTCTGATGGCTGCCCACATACCTTCTTTTGAGAAGTGTGTGACAGGCAATTTTAATTCAAGCACTGTCCCAGGGAACATGCTTTATGAAACCCTGACTTCCGGAAGCATTACATTGTAACTGTTTACAAATTGGTCGCCACTCGCTAGCTGTGAGTTCCTGAAAGGCAGAATCCACACTTTCATTTTAATTTTCAAATCCCCAGAACACATCTAGTGTCTGGCCACTCTAGGCTGCTTGGTCGTGCAGGACACAAGTCACTGATTCTACCGGGCTTGTGTAACTGGATGCACAGACCAGGTGTTGACCCTTTAAAAAAAAAACAGACACATTTTTTTTTTTTTAGAGACGGAGTCTTGCTCTGTTCCCCTGGCTGTAGCGAGGTGGCTCTGTCATGATTCACTGTGACCTTGAACTCCTAGGCTCAAACGATCCTCCTGCCTCAGCCCACCAAGTAGCTAGGACTGTAGGGGTGCACCACCCCACCTGGTAAGTTTTCTAAATTGTTTTTGGTAGATACAGGGTCTCACCATGTTTCCCAGGCAGGTCTCGAACTCCTGGCCTCAAGCCAGCCTCCCTCCTTAGGCTCCCAGAGTGCTGGGGGTTAGAGATTCAAGCCACCCTGCCTGGTCTATAGTTGATTCTTGAACAACCCGGGGATTAGGAACCCTGACCACCCGTGCCGTCAAAAACTTGTGGATGAGTTTGATTCCCCAAAACACAATTGCTAATAACCTACTGTTGACGGTCGCCTTCCTGATAACATACACAGTCAATTAACAACGATTTTGTCTATCGATATGTATCATATACAGTATCCTTACAATAGAGGACACTGGAAAAAAAAATGTTATTGAGAAAATCATAAGGAAGAGAAAATATATTGACCCTTTATTAGGCGGAAGTGGATCATCGTAAAGGCCTCTGTCCTCATCGCCTTCATGTTGAGTAGGCCAGGGAAGAGGAGGAAGAGGAGGAGGAGGAGGGGCGGCAGAGGAGGAAGGAAACCCATGTGTACGTGGGCTTGTGCAGGGCAGCCCTGTGGTGTTCAAGGTATCACTTGGGTTTCTTTCAGCCCCATGTCACAAATTCTGACCATCTTCCTTGAACCCAAGGGGTCTCTTCTTCTCAAATGGTAAAGAAATCTGGACGGATAAAGCCCAGAACCAAGGCCCAGCTGCTCAAAGACGCCCTGGAGAGTGCAAGTCACTCTGCTCCTCGGTCACCCTTGGCAACAGAGAGTTTCCACCCCGGTGTGGAAGAAGGGCTGTCTCATGGATGCTGTCGCTTCTCAGTGCCCAGTGGGAAAGAGGGAAAGCCTCTTCTCTCTCTCTCTCTCTCTGTCTCTCAAAAATTAAATTCAGGAAAACAATAACTTTCCTGAAAATCTCATCCAGAATTTCAGATTACGTTTTATTGCCTAGAGTGCATGATCACCCCAGCCTCAAGGGAGCCCAAGAAGGTGTGTCTGTTTTAAGGCTCGTTATCACATCAAAAACATTGGGGTCTTATTGACGAAGACGAATGAGGTAACGGCTTTTGAAGAGCTGTGTGTCCAAGAGTGCTCAGTTCGAGGCTTTGTGTTCTTCTTTTTTTCTGTCTTTGGTCATAATTGTTGCTGTTAAGCGTGTTGGAGCCGTGGCTGGTGCTGGTCTATTGTCTTTACAGGAAGAAAGGAGCTATTTTCAGTTTAACTTCTGGTAGGTCTTAAACTCCAGGAGAAAAAATTGTTGCCATAACCTCTTTGGCTGTCAGGTTATATAACGCATTCGTAATAAACTGTCTTGACGAAGGAGAAATATGTGCTGGAAAGTGTCCCGGGAGCTCTGGACCCAGAATAGTGGGCTAATCAGGTGATTATGCAATCCTTCAGTAAACTCATAACGCAACTGTGCAAGCAATTAAATACATAACTCCCAAATATTCCACGGACACATTGCGCCGGAGAGCCAGTGCTAACGTACTGCGTCTTATTGATTCAGCAGGACGGATAGGACATTTTAGTAGGGGCTTCGACTCCATAATGATCCCGTTTCTATCATCTGTGGAATCTCACATCAGCTGGGAAAGCAACGAGCAGGCCTTGAGCCGTGCTGGGGTGGAATTTGCTGCATGAGTTTGCTGCCCTGAACTGTTCGATGCGGCCACGCTCCATCAGAGTCATGCCAGGCTGGCAAGTAACGGGGCAGAAACCAACGCTGAACTTGCGGAGAAAAAAATTCTCAAGTGTGTCTGAATTACAGGTAGCAGGAACTCAAAAACAGACGCTGCATTTTTCTGCGATCACACCAGTGCGGCCACGAGAGACTGTTCCCTGGACCTCGGGAGTGCAGGCCACGCAGATTAAACACAAACAAAGGCAGCGGCGCGGTCATGACTTCTTTTCTGTCACATTTAATTAATTGGAAATTTGAGAGAGTTAGGACTTTGAGAGAGGTGATTTATGCGTCTCTAGTTCTGTCCTCAGACTTTCCCGTTCATGTTTCGTGGGCGGATTTCTGGGACACAGGACTCGCGTGTCTTCAGTTATTTTCTCTCCGTGCTTGGTATCAAGACCCTTCATCAGGACCTGCTCGTGACCAACCAGCATCTCTGACATCTTCAGCAGGAATCGCAGATGACTTCATTCCTTCAGATGTTGGCTCATTCCCTGCCATCTTGGGGGCAAGATGCAGGAGCTTTTAGTGCTGTCATCGCCCCCGAAAACACCTCGCGAAGATGGGACCCAGGTGCCTTCAATACTTGCCCTGTGGGTGTGGCGGTGTCCAACCACAGAGTTTCCCACAGGCAGGGGCACATTCATGCTGGGTTTTTTTTTGAGCGGGAGTCTCACTCCATCACCCAGGCTGGAGTGCTGTGGCACACTCACAGCCACTGCAGCCTCAACTGGTTTGACTCCAGTGATCCTTCCACCTCAGCCTCCCAAAGAGCCGGAACGACAGGCACGTGCCACCACATCCATCTCATTTTTTTTTTTTTTTTTGAGTTGGAGTCTCACTCTGTCGCCCAGACTGGAGTGCAGTGGCTGCTCCCGGCCACCGCAGCCTCGACCTGCTGGGCTCCGGCGATCCTTCCGCCTCAGCCTTCCGAGTAGCCAGAATTACAGGCATGCGCTACCACGCCCGGCTAATTTTTTGATTTATTGTAGAGATGAGGTTTTGTCAAGTTGCCCGGGCAGGTCTTGAAACCGCAGGCTCAGGCAATCCACTCACTTCCGCCTCCCAAAGTGCGGGATTACAGGTTGAGCCACTAAGCCCAGCCTCATTTTTTATCTAATGTAGAGACTAGGCCTCGTCAAGTTGCCTGGGCTGGTCTCGAACCCTGCGGGCTCAGGCAATTGCTGTGTTTTGATCGTGTATATTTAAGACGTACAACCTCACGTTTTGACACACGCACACATAGTGACATGATTCGTGCACGTAAGAGGCTAACACACCCGTCCTGTCCATAGCACCGTGTGTGTGTGTGTGTGTGTGCGCGTGTGTGTGTGTGTGTCTGTGTCTGTGTGTCTGTGTGTGTGTAAGAGCAAACGCTCGGTTGACAACACCGCGGTGCTTGCTGGGCCTCAGCCCCCTTAGACTACTCACCCTGCGTGACTGCCACTTTGTTCCCTTTGGGCCACAGGGCCCATTTCCCTCCCCTCCTCACCCTGGTCACCACCGCTCTACCCTCCATGTCTACGGGTTCCACTGAGTTTTAGGTTCTGCACGTAAGTGAGAGGATGCAGTATTTCCCTGTCTTCTGTGTCTGGCTTGTTTCACGGAGCAGAAGTTCCCCCGGGCTCATCCAAATGGTGGCACATCTCCTTTTTAAAGGCTGAATACTATTCCGATGTATTTGCATGCTGCAATTCCTTTATCCATATACCTATCAGTGAACACTGTGGCTGTTTAGGGAACTTGTCTGTTGTAAATAAGCTGTAAGGAGTGTGGACGCACGGGCATCTCCGTGAGATGCCGATTTCCTTTCCTTTGGGTGTAGACACAGCAGAAGGATGACTGGGTCACATAATTCCATTTCCAGTTTTCTTGTTTGTTTTTAGAGTTGGGGTCTACCTCTGTTGTCTAGGCTGGAGCTCAGTGTCTTGAGCACGGCTCATCTCAGCCTCAACCTCGTGGACTCAGGTGATCCTTCTGCCTCAGCCTCCCCAGTAGTTGGGACTACAGGCATGTCCCACCCCACCTGGCTAATTTTTTATTTTTTGTAGGGAGGAAGTCTCTCTATGTTGCCCAGGCTGGTCTTGAACTCCTGGACTCAAGCAGTCCTCTGGCCTCCGCCTCCCAAAGTGCTGGGATTATAGATGTGAGCAGCCTCACTCAGCCTTATTTTCAGTTTTTGAGGAACCTCCAGACTGTTTTCCGTAATGGCTGTACAGATTTCCAATCACACCAACAGCATACAGCGTTCCCTTTTCTCCACACCCTCACTGAAATGTTTGATCTTTTACCTTTTTTATAATAGCCATCCCAACAGGTGTGAGGGGAAATCTTGCTGTCATTTTGATGTGCATTTCCCTCCCGATAAGTGATGCCAAGAGCCTTTTTATGCATGTGTTGGCCATTTTTTATGTCTTCTTTGGAAAAATGTCTATTCAGGTACTTTGCCCATTTTTTAATGGAATCTTTCAAATTTGAATTGTGTGAGTTCCTTATATAGTTTGGCTCTGAATTCCTTATCAGATACTTGGTTTGCAAATGTTATATTCTAATCTTTAGGCTGACTTTTCATTTTGTTGGTTGTTTCTCTTGCTGTACAGAAGCTTTTTAGTTTGATGTAGTTCAACATTCTTCCATGATAAAAAAAACTCCCAACAAAGTAGGTGTAGAAGAAAAATTTCTCCACACAGTAAAGGTCATTTATGAAAAAGCCTGCAAGTAGTATAATCAGTGGAGAAAAAGTTTTTCTTCTAAAAGTTGGCATCAGGCAAGGTTGCCCACTCTTGTTACTTCTATTCAATGAAGTTCTGGAAGTCCGAGCAACAGAACTCAGACAATAAAAAGACATAAAACCCATCCAAATCAGAATGAAAAAAAGTAAAATTATCCCTGTTTGCAGACGACAGGATCCTATTTGTAGAAAAACCTAAAGGCTTTACAAAAACACGTTAAAAATAATAAATTCAGTAAAGGAACAGGATAAAAAATCAACACACAAAAATCAGTTGCATTCCTCTATGCTAATAATGATCTATGCAAAGTGAAATCAAGAAAAAAATCTCATTTGCAATAGAATTTTAAAAATTCCTAGGAATAAATTTAACCAAAGAAGTGAGATCTGTACACTGAAAGTGAAATCTGTACACACTATAAAACATTGATAAAAGAAGTTGCAGAAGACACAAATAAGTGGAAAGAGACTCTATGCTGACGGGTTGAAAGAATTAATATAGCTAAAATGTTCATACTACTCAAAATATTATTTAGATTCGATGCAATCTTTAGCAAAATTCCAAATGTCACTTTTTATAGAAATAAAAAAAATTATAAAATTTGTATGGAACCCCAGAGGCCCTAAATAACCAAAATAATCTGGATTTAAAAAAAAAGTTGGAGACAATGTACTTTCTATTGTCAAATTATATTATAAAGCTATAGTAATCTAAACAGTATGGTAATGGCATAAAGACAGACATATATACCAATGGAACAGAATAGAGAGTCCAAGGAATAACCCCAAGCATGTATGGTCAACTAATTTTCAATGAGGCCTCCAAGAAGACACAATGGAGAAAGAATAAATAGTCTTTTCAATAAATGGTGCTAAGAAAACTGGATGTCCACAAGCAAAAGGATAAAGAATAAAACTGGACCCTTATCTTACACCCTATGTGAAAGTTAACTCAGACTGGTTAGAGAAGACTTGACACGGTAAAACTACTAGCATAAAATACTGAAGAAAACTCCCTGATATTGACCTTGGCGATGACTTCTTAGATTTTTACAGCAAAGCTCAGACAACAACTGCAAACATAAGTGAATGGGACTGCATTTCCACTACTTCTGACTGTCTTCCAGCCTTAAATGGACCCCGTGTATTACGCGAATGGCACACTCAGGCCTAGGCTCTAGGGAGCCTCTCTGGTCCTTTCTTGATTTCTTTCTCGCTCAGGGCCTTTGCACAGACGGTTCCTTTTGCCTAGAACACCAGTCTTCCCTTCCCTATTTTCTTTTGTCTTGCATTTCCTTCAGGTTTCAATTTAAATTTCATTTGTTTCTCGGCTGAGTTTTCCCCAGTTCTGAAATCCCTAGTATGCCTCTTTTTTCTTTTTGTCAACTCTTATCATATTTGTAAATATGAATCATCTTAAAAATTATCTGGCTAGTGCCTCACATTCTTCCTTGGGTGAAACTCGTCGGAGGCAGGCTGAGGAGGCACAGGGGAGGTGTCAGGAGACGGTGGGCCCCCCAGCACTGAGGGTCCCTCTGTATCTCAAGCCTTACCGGAGTTGACTGGGCAGCCTGTTTACAGGATGCCTGTTTCCCATCCCGCTGCTTGTGTCTCAGCTCCAAGCGCCTCTGTTCTGGCCCTGGCTATTCCTGCACCCTAGAAGCTGTCAGTCTGGATCCTATCCTCCAGATCGGAAAATGAATGAACTTTTCAAACCAGCGTGTGCCAAACACCCAACGACTGTGACAGACCTGCACTGTCCACCACAGCCGCCACAAGCCACACGGCTGCAGAAGATTTGTTAGAACTACTGTAGCAAGAGTTGTTAGAACTACAAAATACACATCAGACTTTGAAGAATCGGTAGGAGAAAAAAAAACAGAATGTAAAAGCCTCTCAGTAATATTTTAAACATTAATTTCACATTTAAATATGACATTCTGGATATGTCCAGTAAGATAAAATCTAAAATCATTCCATCTATTTGTTTTCACTTTCATAATGCGTCTAGTAAATTTAAAAAATTAGAAATCTGGCTTACATGCACGGCTTACGTTCTATTTCTTTCTTTTTTTTTTTTTTGAGTTGGAGTCTCGCTCTGTCGCCCAGACTGGAGGACAGCGGCTGCTCCCGGCCACCGCAGCCTCGACCCGCTGGGCTCCGGCGATCCTTCCGCCTCAGCCTTCCAGGTAGTCGGAATTACAGGCGTGCGCTACCACACCCGGCTGATTTTTGATGTATTGTAGAGATGAGGTCTCGCTGCCCAGGCGGGTCTCGAACCCGCGGGCTCAGGCAATCCACTCCCCTCAGCCTCCCAAAGGCGCGGGATGACAGGCTGAGCCACCGAGCCCGGCTTACGTTCTGTTTCCGTTTCACCATGCTGCTATAGAGTTTCAGAGGAGACGCTCTCTGTGGTCGTGCTTAGGTAGCTTTGATGAGCGTTGAAGTGAGGCAGACGTGCGGTCAGCAGAGAAAGTTGGCGGGGCAGTCTATCCGGTGAGGATGGAGATCAGAGATGGAGATGTTCAAGCCCACAAGGGCACAACGTGTCGACGTAAATGTCCAGGAGTGAGGAAACGTGGCCAGAAGTTGTCTAGAAGATTCTTGAGTGCACAGAGCAAACCCCAGAGTAGGAAGTGAAGAAAGAGTATGGCAGCACTAACATAAGCGTTAACGCTGCAGAACAAAGAAGAACGTTTGTCTTGCAGGGCCAAAGGTAGCCGTCAAGGAGAAAGACTTGACGAGAGGAGGCTGAAGAATGAAAAGCCAATGAATGGCCAGAAGCGTCAGGTCCAGGGAAGCTCAACTTCAAGGGCAAACGCCGTGAGAACCGAAAGCAGCCAGAACAAGTCCATCCAGCGAGATGGGCGGGAGAAAGGGGCGCAGGACGCAATCTGTCGTAGGCTCCCTTTCGTCTGGTATTCATCTTGCTGCGTGGGGCGGGCCTGAACGCTCAAAGGTCGAGTGAAAGACGAGACCGTAGTGGGTTCTGTGTGCCCTTCAAGGCAGGCTGGCGACGCTGGATGTAGAGGGAGGGACTCTGACGGGCTTGAGTGGGAGAATGTCAAGAAATTGAAAGCAGCGGGCAACCCCTTTGGGTCCCCTCCCACCGTGGGAGCTTCTGTGTCCTCTCAATAAATACTGCTTTACAAAAAAAAAGAGAGATTGAAAGCAACTTTGCCAAGACTCATCTGAGCGTCATGGGAGTGGGTCTCTTAATCGAGGTAGGGGTTGGAGGCCAGGAGATCAACAAAAATATTCCAGATGTTTATGGAATGGTCCAAAATTGGGGAATATCAATGCCAGAGAGGCGACTGAAGCAGGAGAAAGAAGAGGGGTTTGAGGTCAATGACACAAAAGCATTTAGAGAGTTTAGAGACGGGATATGTGTTGGAAACAAGGAAAAAGGATCAAAGAAGATGCCAAGGTTTGATCCTGATTCACTGGAAGCACAACAGAGACACGGAAGTCAGGAAAGGGGTCTTTCTCAGGGGAAAGCTGACCTTGGGGTACTTGCCCGGGACCCCAGATGGAGGCTCACGTGGGCAGTTGGAAATACAGCCCAGGACAAAGGTCGGCCAAAAAGCAGGAGGTGGAAGGTCTGGAAGCCGCTACAGAGAGCTAGTAAAAAGTGAATCCCAGGAGGAAGCTCCAGAGAGCAGCAGAGAGCCTCATGGGCCGGGCTCCGTAGCTCAGCCTGTCATTCCAGCACTTTGGGATGTCGAGACAATGGATTGATTGCCTGAGCCTGTGGGTTCGAGAGCTGCCCAGGCAACTTGGTGAGACCTCGTCTCTACAATAAATCAAAAATTAGCGGGGCGTGGTAGCGTGCGCCTGTAGTTCCAGCTACTTGAAAGGCTGAGGGGGAAGGATTGTCGGAGCCCAGCAGGTCGAGGCCGCAGTGGCCGTGAGTGTGCCACTGCACTCCAGTCTGGGCGACAGAGTGAGATTCCCACTCAAAAAAAAAAAAAAAAAAGAAGAAAAGAAAAGCTGCCGTTGTGGAAGCAAAGCAGGAGAGAGAGGCTGAGGAGGGTGTCCAGAAAGAGGGCTCAGGCAAGACTGGGTCTCAGAAGGTGGGGGTAGGGGGAGGGAGGGTAGTCAGTTTGAAGGACAGTCACCCTTGAGGTCCATTTATTGGGTATGGCCATCGCTTACGAGAGTTCTGTTTTAACGGAGAATGAGGGGCATATCTGGGGGGAAGTTTTAACAGTAGCCTGCAAAATCCCTACTTTTCCCCTTAAATTATTGTGAGTCTATCAGTCACGAATTTCTCTAAATCCTTCATAAACCTATTCTTATTCTCCCCAAAATCTGAGGGAAACGCCCTATACAGAATTTCAGTGGATGCCGTCTTTGAAGGACATTCAAAGACACAAAGAAGACAATTTGGACAGCAACATGAGATCAGAATTGGAGTTCCAGAGACTGCATCCCAGCCACTGATCTGTCACTAGTTAGATGAATGAGCTTGAGGAAGTTGCTTGATTTCCCTGGCCCTAAGTCTCTTTATCTACAACAGTGTGGGTCCAGCCTATACGAGGCTGGGTGCTTTCTAAATTCATCTTTAATTTGTTTGAAAAACTTGAAGCCAAACTATTTGTTGCTATACACATCTTAAAACTGGGTATGTTTTTGAAGATGATCCCACCTTTCTCAACAAACGCCTCTGTGCTCTTTTTATATCACATCCCTTCTCCCCGTTCCCGTCGAAGGTGGATAGACAATGGATTTCAGTAGCCGTTTTGGTGTCCAGGAGGGGCGAAACAGAACAAAGGAATGCCGTTAAGTTGACAAATGCAAATTCAAATGCTCCTCCGTTCATAAATCACGCCATGGTGACATCCTGCGTCTCGGTGAAAGCAATACCTCACAATATTGAAAATGCAAATACTGAATTAAAACTAGGAGGCTGGGATATCTTTGCAGCATGTGGCAGAGGTGCAAGACTTGATATGCATGGGAATTTATGATTTTTAGGACTTGCTTGGGGCATAGTAATGTCTCCCAACAATAAGTAGACATTCGTAAAACATGATTCACTTCTGAATGTTTTACGTTATGAATGCGTCACCGACTCAAAACTAAAATTGAGAACCAAAAAAAGAGAAAAGCATGATATTGACAGGTTTGAATTTAATGAATACATATTTTCAAGCTGATGATTGCACTCTGAGAAGACGATTTTTAAAATCACACACCATATTTAAATGCGAGTGTATTCTGAAGGTGGGATTTGGGAAGCTGGGATGGAAACAAGTCACTTGTGTGGCATTGAGGTGCTGGAACCACAGCTGGTTCACGTGCAAATTGTCCAGACATTGTGGAAAGCCCAGTTACATAACCACTTCCCAGATGACCGGGCCTCATGAAATGCTTCCCTGATTCTGTGGCAGTTCCGATTTTTGTCATCGCTGTTTTATAATTAAAAAGCGGTGGGCTTTCAAGAGTTTTCCCCTTTGATGTATTTGATGTGAGGAATGTCCTTATGACTCTCCGCCTCAAATTAGTTTTTCATCAAATTATTTTTTATTGCAAAGGAAATGAACGTTTTAGAAGGTTCCCCTGGACTCACATCCTGAGAATGTTTGGGTTTTTATGACGAGCACAATGCTCACCTTCTGGTCGGTGTTTCCAAAGTCTTAACGCTTGGTTGGTGTTGATGTGTCCAGTGAAGCTGCCAGTTGCATTAGCGGGGTCCATGTATCCATATCAGTGACTAGATCCAGTCTCGCAGGCCCTCAAAATGAAAGCGTTGAACTTCCTCTTGCAATGCCACAAAAGCACATCTCTCTCAACACTCTCATAACGACTTCCGATGGCTTTAAAAACAGGTCTGTTGTTTGGTTCCAGTTTACATAGGGGAATTCATTAACTCCTTCACAGTTGAAAGTTGAGTGAGAAGTTTCCTCTGCTGAAACCCACGAAGATCATTTTCAGAGAAAACATTAAATCTCTTAGATCTGCTTCTGTGTGTTTGAAACCTGGCTCTTAACTGGTTTGCCTCTTCTTGTCCCATGGGGATTCCAGAGGCACATGCTTATCATGTTTGCAATGAAAGTGAGCAGGGAACAAAAATCGTGCCCAATTGCATTTTGACCGCGACTTGAGTGTGGAGGTCCATAACCATGAAAATACTCATTTCTCAACAAGACACGCTGAGTGCGAATATAAAACAGGACACATCTTCCAAAGTGCTATATGATTTTTTTTTGTCCCTCTTTTAACCTGGTGTTTCTCTTAATAAAGATGTCTGTATGTTGGCAGTAACAAGATAAATCATGTAAATAATGTTTATGGTGGTGACCCTTGAGAACGCTTAAAATATTAAAATATCTTCTGATTTATCAAAGGAAGATTAAATTATATTTTCCAAATCACTTCAGTCCAGGAGATACTAAATTTTTTTTTTTTTTTTTGAGTTGGAGTCTCACTCTGTCGCCCAGACTGGAGTGCAGTGGCCGCTCCCGGCCACCGCAGCCTCGCCTGCTGGGCTCCGGCGATCCTTCCACCTCAGCCTTCCGAGTAGCCGGAATTACAGGCATGCACTACCACGCCTGGCTGATTTTTTGATTTATTGTAGAGATGAGGTCTCGCTGCCCAGGCAGGTCTCGAACCCGTGGGCTCAGGCAATCCACTCACCTCAGCCTCCCAAAGGCGCGGGATTACAGGCTGAGCCACCGAGCCTGGCTATTTTGGGAAATATTTAATCTGTATGCTATAACGATGATAATTATTTATTAGAACATCTGATTTCTAGACAATGTCATTTTAAAAAAAAAGAAGAACAGACAATCATTTTGCAGTTTTGAGTCATCTTTAGAACATGTTGAAAAGCTTTTCACATATTGAGATGAAGTTATTACAGAATGTGACTTTTAGTTTCCTTTTAGTCATACATTTCGTGAAACTATAAAGATAAAAAAAATTGAATAGCTTTCTGTTTAGGAAAACTCACAATGATGAAACATTACCAAGTTATTTGATCCCTAACCAGTATCATTGTTAGAGGTCTTCTTTCTTCAAACACATGAAATTATAGCTAAATAAGAACTGATTAGGCCTTTCTAAGTGTGGAAAGCAGACTCTGAAAATGTTAAGTAGCCCCACGGTTTTTCACCTGCAGTCCAACCAAAAGGAACATGCGAGGTTCAGTATTAAAAGCAGGTAATGCAATTTGTGAATGTGTATAAACTGGGAGACAGAAGAATCCTGTAGCGTAATGAGACAGATTAAGCCAATAGGCCAGATTTTCTATTCTGTTTTGTTTAGAAATGAATAAGCAAATGGGTCAATCTTTAGGTTAACCAAACCCCGGGCATTCGGTCAACCATCTTTCAAGACGCCGGATTCATTTTTCCCGCTGGGTTAACCCCCTTCGCTTAACAAGGGCTTAGGGGCTCTATGGAATTTACACACATCCAAAGAGTGCTGGGACTCAAGCATCTGCGGTTTTCGACAACAAGCAGCCAGGGGTCGAATTCCAGCCACTGTGGGTTCTGTCCCGTGAGATGCCCAGTGGAGCAGATTCTCCCCCCAAATGACCCCTCAAGCCAAAGAGGAGAAGGCACGCGGTACGTTCTGCCTGGTCGCCAGCCCCACACACGTGCGGGGCTCAAGGAAAGCCTTTAAAAGCTGGGATGTGTCTTTGGCACGGGGTGTGCATTTCGACTTCATTTTTCCTGGCTTGTTATTCTCGTGGGACACAAAACTTGCTTTCAACCTGAGCGAGCTCACATCCAGAGGGCCTTTCGTGTTTGAGGAGATGGGATTGTGTCACAAGTCGCCGCCGACCGTGGATTTGGATCCCAGCTCCGACCAGTCGGGGTTGGCAGGTGTGGCCTCCAACCCAGGCTCCTGTCTACAAACTGAGGTCTGTGCCACCTTCCACAGAGCGCTGCTGCGTGCCTCAGGCTTGCATATGCTTGAAACCCTCAGCAAGGAAGTGGAGACTCAGGAACATTTGCTCCGAACACTTTAAGCATCCGCTTCCCTCTCTCCGTCTTAAATAACACAAGAGACCTAGAGTAGATTTTCTGTTTTTTGCTTTCACTCCCTGCTTCCTTTCCCCTTTTCTGAGGCTGAGTCGTAAGCTTGCTACTAAATTATTTTAGGTTGGGACAGTCTTTCTTGCAGGTTAACAATCCCCCAGGAGTTTAACGCCTGTCACTAAAAAGCAACTGATGGCCGAGGTCGAGAGGATTGCCTGTGCCCGTGGGTTTGAGACCAGCCCGGGCAACTTGACGAGGACTCATTTCTACAATAAATTAAAAAATTAGCCAGGCGTGGTACTGCATGCCTGTAGTTCCAATTGCTTGAAAGGCTGAGGCAGAAGGATCGCTGGAGCCCAGCAAGTCGACTCTCGGATGGCCATGGAACGTGCCACTGCACTCCAGCCTGGGTGACGGAGTGAGGCTCCAACCCCCCCGCCCTCCCAGAAAAAGCAATTGGCTCGCCCAAGAGCTGATAACTTCATGTCAGGAAACAGGCCTTGTGTCCTATTGAGTAATAGAAAAGCATTTTTGTTTGTGTGCTGACATTTATGCTGTACCGAGTTTCAACTCGTATATTCTGGCAGCAGTATCGTTTTCTTAGGGATTTTAATCCTGCATTTTACCTATTCTGAGATGGTGCACATGCCACCTATTTGCATATTGTCACGGGGCAACTGTGGAAGGAAAGGCACAGAATGTTGTTATCAGACAAATGACACGTTACATTTTCTCTCTCTCTTGTGATTCTGTTTCTTGGTCTGTGGATCTTGTATTTGAATCCCCTGTCTAAGGAAAGGAAAATATCTTCTCTTTCCAGTTCTCAAGATTTTTTTTTTTCATCACAGCTCCTGAACACATAGTACTGATCACTGCTGAAGTTCGCAGCCGGAAGAGGAAGCAGCGGAAGCATTGGGTCTGTCACACTCCACGGGGCATGCGGCGGCACTGTGAGGACTGCAAGGAACTAACCCGCTCACTTCACAGAAGCCCAGTCGTGTTTCTGTTACAGACGAGGAAGTCAAAGCACAGCTCTGTGAAGATGGCTGGTGCAGCGTCTGATGGATGTGGTGGGGCCAGGAATGTGAACTCAGGAGTCTGGGGCGAGGGTGATGCCCATCTCCCTTGTGCCGTGTGGCGTGACCTCCGGGAGGTGAGGATCCATCTCCGTCCCCTATAATATCTCTGATCAGAATGTCTCCTTGAGCAGATGGCACCACCATGACCTGGGAGCCTCTAGAAATGCAGAATCTCAGGCCCATCCTTGATCTACCAAAGTATAATTTCCATTTCAACAAGCACTCCAGGGGAGTGGCGTGTGTGTGTGTGTGTGTGTGTGTGTGTGTGTGTGTGTGTGTATTTTTTTTCTTTCTTGAGTTGGAGTCTCACTCTGTCATCAGGCTGGAAGGTAGTGGCACCCTCACGGCCACCCCAGTGTTGACTTGCTGGGCACCGGCGATCCTTCTGCCTCAGTCTTCCAAGTAGCCGGAACTACAGGTGTGGGCTAACATGCCCAGCTAATTTTTGATTTCTTGTAGAGACGAGGTCTTGTCAAGTTGCCCGGGCTGGTCTCGAACCCATGGGCTCAGGCAATCCACTCACCTCGGCCTCCTAAAGTGCTGAGATGACAGACTGAGCCACCAAACCCAGCTGTGGCATGTATAATTACAGTTTGGGAAATCTGTACTTATTTCTGTCATCATATATATCCTTTAATGATGCAGGGAGGAAAACAAGTCACAGGATTTTAGATCTTAAAGGTTTAAGGTCTAGAGAAAATATAGTTCAAGCTCTTCCTTTAACACATATTGAAAATGAGTTACACGGTGGCTATATATGAATTTAAGAATAAACAAATGCTTAGAAATGCTTAGAAATTCAACACACATTTATGGAGGGTCTGTCACCTGCCAGGCCATCTGCTTGGTGGGAAGGGGTTCCAACACATATAAATCAAGCCCTTTGGGAGCCCTGGCCGGGGAGACAGATAAGTGCGTGGAGTTTGTCAGGGCTACCGCAAAATAACACATGTGCCGCACACGGTGGCGCCCATGGGAAGGAGGAGGCCAGGATGAGGGCCGGGGAGACTCCATTAAGGACAAAGCATTGGAGTGGAGCCTTGGAAAGTCAACAGGGATCACCCAAAGGTCCTGGAATTCCGGCCTTTTATTTGTAGCTGGGCTGAGGAACGCATCAGTCAGGGAAGTAACTGTTTAGAGGGTGGACCCTGGTTCCCACCACAATCGCCTGGAGATCTGACATCCAGCCAGGGCTGTCTCCGCTCTCCAGTGCCTGGCTTCCCTCTTGGCCATTGGTACCTTCTGACCGCCTCGTCTTCTTCCTGACCCAACTTTCTGTCCTGGCCTCTTGCCATGAGCCATAGTGTGTGACCTATTGAATCTTGAACTAAATCTGACAAGAAGGTGCTGTATTTTTGTAACCCTCGTGAGCATGGAAAACTCTTTCTGCACGTCCCAGCTTGCTGGGGTCAGCCCACAGCTAGGGATGTTGACCTCAGAGTTGCCTTGGGCAGGATACCCTGCCCTCTAGCTGGTCTCCGGCCCTCTCCACGGTGCATCTGTGGCGCCTTCATCTTCTCCCTGGAAGAAAATACTGCATCGGAAGACTTTCCTTTATGGTTTCGATGAGCCTGGTTTCCAAATGAATCATGACACCTGCATTTAGTGAGAGGGGAGGCACAAATCTGTGTCCACGAGGCAAAAGTCTGGTCTGTTGTACTGATATACTGTGGACCAAGTATTGCACAGAAGAGAGAGCATATGTTTCTCAGAGTCTTCTTCATGGGTCACCCACATCAGGGTCACCTGAGGTGCGAAATAGTGTCAGATTCTGCCTCCATCTGTAATCCTGCTGAATAAGAGTTTCTAGAGTCAGGTCCAGAAGAGCATGTTTGACACTCATCAGATATAATTGCGATGGACATCAGATTTGGGAGTGACCGGACATGTGTGTTATTTTATCTGAAATAATTTGCTGAATCTGCCAAGTTCACGATTTTCATTATTCCTCACTTGATCTTCATTTCAATCATATCCGGAAGAAAATGTGCTATGTCAGTGGAACGCTATAAATAAAACAAGAAGTACACTTCGAATATTTGAGTGTGCAAACAAGTTGCTTACTTTTGCGTTTAGACACTTTTCAAAATGCAGGAGTTAAAAAATGTTCATGTTTCGGTGTCCAGAGCATATGTTTATTGATGTGATTTGCTTTTAAGGCAGTGATTTTGCTAACAAGAATACCCAGCGAAACTGGCCACACCAAGGGAGGAGTCTGGCACCTAGGAATCATGGGCACTAGAGGCTGCCAGGGGCTGCCAGTGGGCACTGCTGGCGAGAGGGTCTGCTTTAAACATCAAAATTGCCCCTCCCTGTGTGGGGCACACAGACAGCTGGTGAAATTAGGCAAGCTGGAGCCGAGTCGTGTGAGTTGAAGCACAGGTCGCTCACAACCACGCCTTGCTTTCCCTGGTTTCTTTCTCTCATTGGTCTTTTCACTGCCACTCTATTGCTGCTAAGTCTGGCTCTATCACACCTACTCCAGACAACTGTCAAAATGTCCTGCCTGATTTCCTGGTCTCCGTTCTCTCTCTTCCGCCTAAGGCCAGACCCATTTCACTTCTTAGCTGAGAGACTTTCGATGAATGGTGTTGGTCCCCTCCGGTCTCAGGTTGAAATGTGGTTCCCGGTGGGGCCTGGAAGGGGTGTTGGGGTCACAGGGGTGGACCCCTCAGGAGAGTCTTGGGTTCTCCTTGCAGCAATGAGCAGGCTCTCGCTCTGTTGGCCTGGCTGGAGTAGTGACTGGAAGTGAACTCACAGGCCCTGACTCAGCCTCCCCTGCTGACCTCAGTGCCCTGAGCCTGGATGCCAGGGCATGGGACGCAGACGGTAGAATGGGCCCTAAAAGAAAGCGATGGACAAGTCCACGCTGAGGGACCCTGGGAGAATTCCCAGAAGGAGCTGGTGGGGAGGAGAGGGCATCTCGGGTTCCGAGACGCAGGTGGTCGCAGAAGCAGAAAGCCCGTCTGTGAAGGCGTCAGTGGCTGCGGTGCCGGGATCCTCGTTCCCCTTCTAGAGAGGCACCTGTGGTCACCCCGCTGGCTCACAAAAGCCCACAGCCGAATCCTTGAATCTCTCCCACATGTGGTCCTGGAGCCACATGCCCACGTTTCCGGGGTGAGCTTTATAACTCTCTGGGGCATGGCAGCCAGGCTTGACGCTTCTGACTGCTAAATTGCAGCTCGCCAGCTCCAGGCCAGTGTGCCAGCTTCCAGAGAGCACTGCGGATGTCTATGCAGGCTCTCACACATGGCTTCCACAACTGTGATGAACGCAGAACCCAGGGGAATTCTTTATTCACAAGCAAAAGCTGCAGACTCGCTCTGCAGTCCTGTTTGTGAGCCCTTATCTTTCTTTTGTCGAAAAGGGGCTTTGTCCTGTTTCTTCCTGACTTTGTGCTTTACAAACCTTGGTCAGGATGTCTTTGCCTTGAGAAAGGAAGGCCACATCGACCTGGAGTAAGCACAGGGGGATGCTCAGAGAATAAACAAACTTGCGCAGAGACAGGGAGGGCTCCGAGTGTGGCCCGCCCGTGGCGTGACCGTCTGCTGTTTGCCACCGGGCCCTGCTGTCCCCGGGCCAGCTACCTCTGTGACTGTACCGTGGCTCCAACAGCAAACAACATGGTTCCTTGTCTGTGTCTGGGGGAAGGTGGGAAGCAGAGAAGGTGAAGACGGAAGACTATTCTTCCAGCCTGACAAGGGCAACCTCCGAGGTCATCTTAGTGTGACCAGTGCTTCCGATTTGCTTGGATGAGAGGTTTCCTGGGACACGGGGTAGTCAGTGTTAAAATCCAGAAACCTCTTTGGGTAGGATGTCTGTTGTGAGGACAGAAGGTCACATCAACCTGGAATAAGCATGAGGATGCTCAGAGAATAAACACAAGCAGGGAGGCCGGGTCACCCCAGCATCTGAATCCATTACCAGGAGAGCTGAAGCCAGAGTCCTGGCATGGGGATGTGCCTTCATGTTTGATTTGGGTGGGTGTTTCTGGAGAGTGACTCTGGCCTCTTCGAATCAGAGGCACCAGGGGCAGGTTCTGGGGCCTCCAGGCCTACTGCTTCAGACTCTCTGGGCATGAAAACTGGAAGTCATTTTCACCAAGCGCTACAGACAGCATCCTATACACCAGTGCTGGGGAGACAGCACAAACAGCGCTTACCTGGAGGCAGGGTCCGCACCCCACATTGCATGGCTGACACCACACCTGGGGTGAAGACACCCGCTTTGATCCCCTGGAAAACCTGCCTCCCGGAGGGAAGAGCGTCGCTTTGGGATGACGTGCTCTTAGAGAAGCCATCTGTAGCCTGATCACGCCTAGTAAGTGGTCCTTGTCCTGACTCAGGGCTCACAAGCCAAGTCTGAGGTTCAGGCTTGTCTCCCCTGCCATCAGGATCAAACTCACTCAGAAGACTCCTTGTAGATCTCATGGTGCTCTTTTCCTAAAAACCATTTTGCAAGTCAGAACGGCATTTCATCGCCTTCGGTCTTTGGGGGAAGTAGTATAGATCTGAGGTTAAGAGGCTGAACTCTGGTCAGGCAAGTTCAGGGGAGGATCTGAGCTCCTGGTTTGCATTTGCTGATTTCGCATCTATCTTGTGACTTCCAGAAGCATTCCCTCCGCAAAACAGATAAGTGATAGAACCTACCTCTTCAGGCTATGGAGAATCCAGTGAGATAATGTCTGCACAGTTTCAGCACAGCGCTTGTGTGTTTAAGCAGTTGGTAAACTTTGGTAGTGAATTACCTGCCTCTCGATTCACTGTTGGAGGTACTGTGAGTACCGAGTGGGCACAGCGCTTGGCACCAAAGATGCAAGAGCCAAGAGAAATCCCTGCTCCCAGGGAGCTCACATCACCATCCCAGGCACTTACAGACAAGCTTTCCGGAGGAAGGAACGCTTGACTTGGGGGGCCATCCAGGTCTCAAAGAATCATCAGATGTTTTCTTTGACCTCCTGGACTCAGGTGATCCTCCCACCTCGGCCTCTTGAGTAGCTGAGATGACAGGGGCACACCACCATGCCTGGCTAAGTTTTTTTATTTTCTTGTGGCGACGAGGTCTCGCTATATTGCCTGGTTGATCTCGAACTCCTGGGCTCAAGCCATCTTTCCACCCCAGCTTCCCAGTGTGCTGGGAGTCACCCTGTCTGGCACATCAGACGTTTTCTAGGGGAGTGTGGGAGAAGATGGAGAGAGGAGCATTCCGGAGAAAGGGCATGGCTCGTGTGTTCGTAAGATCTCAGGCTCACGAACCAGCAGGGCCCCTCATGGATTCAAGGAGCTGTGAAGGCTGGAATGCAGGGGTGGGCGGGGGGTTGGAGCAGGGCTTCCTGGAAGCTTGGACATTTATCCTAGAGACAGGATAGTGTTTTAAGCAGAGGCATTAGTTGCGTGTTTGGAAAGTCCACGTGTGTTTGGAAAGACCAGTCTGGGGCCGGGGAGGCGCTGAGTCGCAAGGGTGGAGACGTCTGTTCAGACGCTGCAGCAAGAGTCCCAGAGAGAGCTGATGGGACATACAGGAGAAGGGTACCAGTTGGACGCCCCGATCTGAAAGCCTGAGATGCTCCGAAATCCAAAACCTTTTGAGTGCCAGCATGAGGCCACAAGTGACAGATCCCACGCCCGGCCTCCCAGGAGAGGACACAAATGCGGGTGCACAGTGCGCAGTTTATCTAACATCTCCCAGGGAATAAAGCTCTCAGCTTCTTCGATTGCCACAGGTCTTTTTCACTACGACCAGATTCTTCACCAGCACACCTGCAGAGGCTGTTAAGTGTCACCCGCGGCAGGCTTCTCCGGATCCCACAGCTACCAACAACATTGTGTAGCACTGCCTGCAGGCTGTGTGTAAGGTGCAGACGGAGCAAGGCGGGTTTCCTGGTTAGACTCGATGCCATCTCCAAGTGTCACTCGGTAGCCCCAAATCTGCGGGGCTAGAGCTTGACGTTCACCTATTCCAAAGAAGTCCTTTGGAGTTCTGGCAGGGAAAGATGTTGGTTTATTAGAACGTATGGGAGGCCCCGATAGTGGCCAGTCGGCGAGGAATTCATGGCTCGGGCAGTGAAGCCAGCAGTTTTATAATCAGAGCAATCAAGCCAGTCATTCCCATTCCGATCTGGTGTGCACAATTACATTGATTAAGCGTGACGGCGACATTGTTTTCAGCTTTGCTTGGTCACCTGCCTCCCGTGTCGCGCTAAAGGGACTATGCATTTGCCTCAGAGACCAGGCTTGGCCAGAGGTCACTCCCTGAGGGAGGGGGCAGGAGGAAGCTAGGTATAGGAGGGAGCAGTTCATATCTGGACAACACCCTCCACCAAGATATCTCGCCACGTATGTGCAAATATTCCAAAAGACAGAAAAAATTGTCCATCCAACACACTTCTGGCCCCACGCACGTTGGATGGGAGACCTCACCCCGCACTGGAGATAGAGGCAGGGAGAGAACAAGATAGGTGGACTGGGTCCCCAGGGCAGAACCAGGTGTGGGCCAGGTGTGGGGAGAGGGAAAGGACGATCCGAGGGGCATTCCCATGTCTGTCCAGGGTGGGTGGGGATGTCGTTGGCCAGATGAGACCAGCAGGGGGTGGGTGAGGTCAGGCTTTGGATGTGTGGGATTTGGGTCCCTGGGAGATGTCAGGTGGGCGTGTGCAGCGTATCCTGGCTCCAGCGTTCGCCTCTGGGGTAAGCTCTGGCTTGGAGAACTGGGGAGTCAGCGGGGACCAGCTCTTGGGTGCGGGATTCGAATCAGTGGGACAAAACTGCCCGAGGTGATGCCTCTGCGGAGAGTATCAGCCAGAATCAGCGCACAAACCCAGAAGCCACATCCCCCAAGAGAAATTCAGTGACGTTATCTGTAGGTTTTCCCAAAGTCCAGTCAGAAGAATTCCACGTTTCAGCATCTTTTTCATTCTCCTTTTTACAGTGCTTTTCATGAAGTTTTCAGTCTCTTAATTATTCATCTTCCAGGAACTGAGAGTTTTCTTTAAATTTTGTTTTTCAGAGGGCAGACATAACACAATGTCCCAATTTTTAAATTTTATTTTGAGAAGCTGGTGTCCTAAGTAAGTTTTCCTAGTTGTTTTAGAATTATTCATAGCTGCTTTCTTGATATTCTTTTCCAAAATGCAGGCAATTCTAAATAGAAAACTATTTTTTTTTTTTTTTTTTGAGTTGGAGTCTCCTGTTGCCCAGGTTGGAGTGCAGGTGCATGCTCATGGCCACCACAGCCTCAACCTGCTGGGCTCCGGCAATCCTTCCGCCTCAGCCTTCCAGTAGCTGGAACTACAGACGCACGCCATCACATCCGGCTTGTTTTTGTGATTTATTGTAGAGATGAGGTCTCACCAAATTGCCCAGGCTGATCTTGAACCCACGGGCTCAGGCAATCCTCTAGCCTTGGCCTCCCAAAGTGCTGGGATGACAGGCTGAGCCACCGTGCCCGGCGGAAAATGGAACATTTTAGATCAAAATGAAGTACGACTTCTATTGAGAAATGGGGGCGAGATGCATAGAAGGGAGAAAGGCCTGAGAAACAGATGCGCAGGGAGAAAAGTGCTGCAGAATCGGTGTCCAAGACCGTTTCTAAGAGGGAACAGGTGTGTTCACTGTGGCTGCCTGGTTCTTGAAGAGCCTTGAGTCTTTTCTCCCCAGCAGTGCCAGAGGCCGCCTGGGAAGGATTAGAGGAAAAACTCCATCATTGCACACATGAAGAAAACATAAAAGAGTCTTGCGGAACAGCACAGACCTCTGCCAACTGCTAGCAAAGAATCCCCAGGTCACTGGGGAGAGAGATCCCTCAGACCCCCAAGAAGATCCCAGGAAGTAGAACCTCCCAGATGCCAGGAACCACCTAGTGGGATGCTGGAAATCTCAGACAAAATAAAATGGAGACAGGTGTGCAGAACTCGGAGACGGCCCCAAACGACCATCAGGAGTCGTCTTCACTCATTCCATCCACACTCACTGAGAGCACACCGCATCCCAGACACATTAGTAAGCCCTGGGCATCGTCTAGTGCTCACGTGAAGTTGAGTTCACAGACCCAGATGTCCAGAGATTCTGACTTTCTCATTTTTTCCGTGACGTGATTACGGTCTATATCAAGCCCCCATTTGACTTGGCGGTGAAAACTTTCTCTCAGTGCCCCTCTCCCTGGCCTGGCCGGGCCTGAGTTTTGGGAGTTGGCTGTGGCTTCTGTTCGCGGGAGGGTCCCCGTCGCCCTGGCACCGCTGTCTACATCCTCTCCAGCTGAGTTGTCTTGGTTCCCGCCTGCCCTTGAACATCGGCTCCACAGAGCTCTGCTGAGTCAGCCCGTAGGGTTTCTCGGCGCCGGTCTCCCTTTCTGCTTTCCACAACCTTCCCAGACATTCTGTGCGCCACGAACTGCCCCATCTGCTAGACACACCCCATGTCGTCTTTGTGCTGGAGTCTTGCTGTTTCCCTTGGCTTCATCTAGGAACCGGCTGCAGGTCTCCTGGGCCTCAAGTGCTCCAGATTTGGGCCGGTTTCTTTTGCCCATTTTTGAGAGGCAGGAAAGAGCTTGTTGTGTCCGGCTAGCCCCATGTCCAAGTAGCACAAGCTGCAAGCAGGACGGCAAAGGGGGCCAAGGCCAAGAGGGTGAGCTGAGCACAGGTCGTGCAAGATGTCGGATGGGACACTAAGAGACGGCTTGTGGGCCAGGCTCCATGGCTCAGCCTGTCATCCCAGCACTTCGGGAGGCCAAGGTGGTGAGTGGATTGCCTGACCCCGCAGGTTCAAGACCAACCCGGGCAACTTGACAAGACCTCGTCTCTACAATAAATAAATAAAAATTAGCTGGGCATGGTAGTGCACACCTGTAGTTCTGGCTACTTGGAAGGCTGAGGTGGAAGGATTGCCAGAGCCCAGCAGGTTGATGCTGGGGTGGCCATGAGCGTGCCACTGCACTCCAGGCTGGGCAACAGAGTGAGACTCCAACTCAGAGAGAGAGAGAGAGAGAGAGAGAGAGAGAGAGAGAGAGAGAGAGAGAGAGAGAGAGAGAGAGAGATGTTGTGTGGATGAATCTCAACTGGAAAGGAACGCAGCGGTCCAGGTGAGGCGTGAAATGAGACCAACCAGGCATTGGAGAATGGTAAATTCCAGGGACAACTGGTGGAAGAACTACTGGTACTTGGAAACCCCAGCCTCCCAGCCCAAATAGCCCCCCTGTGCAGGTCAGACAAAGCCGTTCCTGTAGGGAGAGGCCACCCTGGACGCACAGATTAAGGAGGAGAGTGTGGTCTGGATGTCAGCCCAGTCTTGGCCAAGGGCCTCTGCGCCACAAGCAGTCTGCCCCACTGACGTGGCGGCCCTAAATGCAGAAGTAGAGAGTGGGCGGGGAGATGGAGCCAGTGCCCTTAAAAGCATGTCTGGAAATAGCTCTCTGTCCAGCAGCTTTGCCTCTTAGGTATTTAGAGAACGGCTGTGTCAGTGGTAAGTCACCGTCTGATGTGCCTTGGTGGTTTCTTCCTTCAGTTTTTGCCCTCATTGAAACTATGAAATGGTGGGCAAAGATGAAAGGCTTTAAAAAGGGCATATGCTAGGTAATTCTCAAGGGAAAAATATCTCAGGGCTACAGTTTCTAAAAAGGGCCCTGAGCACGATGGCTCATACCTGTAATCCCAGCACTTTGGGAGGCCGAGGCAGGAGGATTGCTTTAGGCCAGAAGTTCAAGACTAGTCTGGGCAACATAGTAAGACTCCATCTCTGCACCTCTATGGGGTCTCACTATGTTGCCCAGACTAGTCTTGAACTTCTGGCCTAAAGCAATCCTCCTGCCTCGGCCTCCCAAATATACTATATATATATGAGTTGGGTGTGGTGGCATAAGCTTGTAGTCCCTGCTACTCAGGAGGCTAAGAAGGGAGGATCGCCTGTGGTCAGGAGTTTGAGATCAGCCTGGACAATACAGTGAGACCCCATCTCTCCAAAAAAACTTAGCTGGGCATGGTGGCACTTGTAGTCCCAGCTACTTGGGAGGCTGAGATGGGAGGATTGCTTGAGCCCAGGAGCTCAAACCTGCAGTGAGCTATGAGTGTGCCACTGCACTCCAGGTTGGGCAACAGAGGGAGACCCCCATCTCTGAAAATAAAATAAATAAAATAAGATAAAAATTCTAAAAAAGGTTATCTTGGGAAAGTCTAAAAACTTGTCACAGTGAAATAGGACTACTCAATGGAATGTGGTATATACCATGTGGACCGGTGACCAGGACAAAGACATTAAACAAAAGTAAAAAAAATTTGGAAAAACAAGGGACGTTACTATTGGTTCATTCATTGCAACAAGTGTACATGTTGACAATTGCAGGGGAACCGAGTGCTGGGCATATGAGAACGGTCTGCACTGTCATCTCGATTTTTCAATAAATATAAGCTTCAGACACACTAAGATCTACATTTTATTTTATTTTATTTTATTGAGAAAGCAGGATTTACTGAGGACAGAAGAGCTCCCACAATGGGAGGGGACCTGAAGGGGTTGCCCCAAAAGCTGTATTTTAAAAAATAAATAAATGGGAGATAAATAAATATGAAAAAATAAAGATAGTGTCTCCTTGGTTTAGAGTAGCCGGATTGCATCCTGCACCTTAAAGAGAGGATTCACTGTGCTGGGCATTGTGAGACCTATTGGGGACATGGCTGTGCTGGGGAGGCGTGCTGTCCACACATGCATGGATGGACCACAGAGGAGCCGTGTGTCCCAGATGCCAAGGGAGAGGAGCACAGTGCAGAATCTGGGAATTTAGAAAAGCAAGACATTCCTTTGGCCGAAAAGGGGAGGGTTGGCTGGTGGCAGGGGAAGAGATCCAGCAACACTTTCACGGAAAAGGTAGCAAGTAGGATTTGAGAAAGAGTGGGGCTTGGATGCCCTTAGTTTGATTGCCCAGGTAACAAATGTGTACCAACTGTCTGCAAAGCATTGTAACATTGGTTGGTTGCTGACTTGTTACTTAGGTCACGTAAGTAGATATTTGAATTTTTAAAAAGTCCCAATCAAGAATCATTCCAATAGCTTTTTCAGTCTGGTGTTTTTTCTTAATCTCTTCTTATTGAGATTTGTTTTTCTTGAAGAGGGGATAAAATGTGGTCTTCAACAACCTTCTGACATGCAAAGACTACAATTGCTGGCATTGTATGCAACGGCAAATATCACTGCCTCTCAGTGCCTTATTCAGAATATCTGGACATAGTTTTCATTTTCCTTGGACAATAAAGTGAAATCCCAACCAGAAGTGAGATTTCTGGATCATATTTAATTTGATAAGAAACTGCCAAACTATTTTTAAAAGTGACTGCACAGTTTGACGTTTCCAAAAGAAATGTGTGAGGGTTTCAGTTGCTCCACATCTCTGTGCCAACACTTGTTGATGTCAACCATTTTAATGCAGTCACTCCACTAAGTGTGTGCAACTGTTCATTTTTTGCTGCCAGAACAGAATACCTGAGACTGGGTCATTTATAAAGAACAGAAAATTACTCTCTCATGTTCTGGAGGCTGGGAAGTCCGAGACTGTGGCGCTGGCATCTTTGTGGGACTTTCTGTTGGACCTGCACATAGCAGAAAAGCAGGAGAGAGAAACACTCCTTCACTTCTTTTTTTTTATTATAACAGCATTAATCCATTTCTGAAGTCAAGCCCTCATGACCTAATCACTGGCCAAAAGGACTCACCTCCCCACATCACCCTGTTGGTGACCAAGTTTTCAACATATGAATTTGGAGGACCCATTCAGATTATAGCAGCCATGGCTTCCATAGCAGAACTGGTTTTGTTTTGCATTTCCAAGATGAATAGCGATGTCGAGCACTGTTTCATATGCTTGCTGGCAGTATGTCCATCTTCTCTGGACCAGGTGTCTGTTCATATTCTTTGCTAATGTTTTTTTGTGTGTGTGTGCCAGAAACCACAGAGTGCTCTATCATCAAAAATTACTCTTTAAAGAACTTCATCTTCCATTAAGTCCACTTTGCCCATTTTTAGATGGATTTTGTTGTCTTCTATTATTAAGTAATGATTAATTTTGATATAAGTCCTTTATCAGGCATGTGTTTTGCAAATAGTTTTTCACATTCTGTGACTAACTTTTCAATTTATTTTGCCATTATCTTTTCTTTTACATCTACGAAAAGATGGCTTTTTCCGAAAATAACAAAACTAGTTTTTCTTTTTAAAAATCTTGTATTCAGAAGTACATGTGTGTGTGTTATATAAGATGTTTTTACATGGTTAGGTGCATGTGGGCTCAGACATCCCTGGCCACAGTCAAGATACAGGGTATTTTCATCAACACTGGAATTCCTAGTGCTGCCCTTTTCCAAATGCACCCACTTGGCTCCCTGGTCCCCACACCCAACCCCTGACAATCACTTAAAATCTGTCACTTGAAAAATGTCACCTAAGTCTGGGGTCCCCAACCCCTGGGCCATGGGCTGGTACCAGTCCATGGCCTGTTAGAAGCTGGTCCGCACAGCAGGAGGTGAACAGCAGGTGAGAAAAACATGCTTCACCCATATTTATAGCTGTTCCCATCACTCGCAAGACCACCTGAGCTCTGCCTCCTGTCAGATCAACACTGAAAAGCCCACCTCCATTTCTGACACCCCGTCTTTGTGAAGCAGGGTTTTCTGCAGTGACAGCCACCAAATGAGATGACAGAGTAGACTGGACATAAGCAGCACACAACACGCTTCGGGTGTCACTGTCTCCCATCACCCCCAGACGGAACTGCAAGTTGCAGGAAAAAAGGCTCAGGGTGCCCACTGATTCTGTGTTATGGTGAGTTGTATAATTATTGCATTAACTGTTGCCATGTAATAATAATAGAAATAAAGTGCACAATAAATGCAGTTGCTTGAATCACCCCCAAACCATCCTTCGGCATCTCCCTCCCCAGTTGGTGGAAAAACCATCTTCCACGAAACTGGTCCCTGATGCCAAAAATATTGGGGACTGCCGGGATAAACAGGACCATATAGGATGCAGTCTCTTGAGATTTCCTTAGCATAATTATCTAATCACTGTGCTTGTCGGCGGTTCATTCCTCTTTATGGCTGAGTAGACTTCTGTGACGTATATGTTCATCCCACCATCCACCTGCTGAAGGCACCTGGGTTGCTTCCTGTTCGGGGCTTTTAGGAACACAGTTACTGTGAATACACCTACAGGCTTTGTGCAGGTTTCTGTATGAACGTGAGTTTTTATTTCTCCGGAATGAATGCCCAAGAGCACGATTTCTGTAATTGTTGCTTAGTTTTACAAGGTAATTTATAAGTTACTTCCTGGAATGGTTGTACCATTTTATATTCACAGCAGCAGTGCGTTTCTCTGCATCCCGGTGGCGCATAGTGTTGCGTCTGTGTTTTATGTTACCCGTCCTCATAAGTGTGTAGTGACAGCTCTTTGTGGTTTGGGGTTTTGCTGGCTAATGGTATGGAACACGACTTCATGTTTATATGTGTCATCTGCATATTCTCTTCAGGGAAACGTCTGTCCGTGTCATTCGCCCATTTTCTAATTGAATTATTGACTTACTGTTATGTTTTAAAATATATATTCTAGCTGCACACCCTTTGTAGGATGTGACGGCTGTAAATATTTTTTCCTATGTTGCAGTTTGCCTTTCCATCCTCTTCACGTAACCTTTTCCAGAGCAAAAGTTTTTAATTTTGTCAAAGTCCAACTTGTAGGATTCTCCTTTTGGGAATTAGACTGCCCATGTCTAGTTTAAGAACTCTTTGCCAGTGCTAGACTCCAAAGACTTTTTTCTATTTACTTTCCAAAGTGTGATTTCTAACATATTACATCAGTATACATATTTTCAATTATAGTTTTTTATTTTACATCCAAGTCAATGGTCCACTGTGAGTCAACTTTTATAGAATTAACCATGGGGCTTAGTTTGAAATTCATTTTCCTCCCTATGGATATCCAGTTGTTCTAGCACCATTTGCTAAAAGCATTGTCCTTTCTACATTTAATTGCTTTTGCGCCTTTGTCAAAAAATCACAGCCGGGCAAGGTGACTCGTGCCTGTAATCCCAGCACTTTGGGAGGCTGAGAAGAGAGGATTTCCCAAGCCCAGGATTTCAAGGCCAGCCCAGGCAATGTGGTGAGACCGCATCTCCACAATAAATAAAAAAATTAGCCGGACGTGGTGGTGTGTGCCTGTAGTCCCAGTTACTTGGGAAGTTGATGCAGAAGGATTGCCTGACTTAGGAGGTCAAAGCTGTGGTGGCTATGATCATGCCACTGCACTCCAGCTTGGGCAAGAGAGTGATACTCTGATTAAAAAAAAACACAACAGCAACAACAAAAACAAGAAAAAGATCAGGTACGCATATTTGTGTGAGTGTATTTCCCGGCTTTCACTTTGTGTTTCATCCATGTCTCTTTCCCTCCACCAATCCTGCATTGTTCTGGGTACTGTTAGCTACAGGGTGTCTCTTCATATTGGTAATGAGATTCTTCTCAATTTCTTCTTTTCTGCAAGATTGTTTTATCCATTCTAAGACCTGTGCCTTTTCATATCAATTTTAGACTAAGCTTGTCTAAACCCACCAAATAATGTGTTAGGGTCTTGGTAGGAATTGTGTTAAATCTACAGATCAATTTGAGAATAATTGACTTCTATACTATACCTGCTTGGTCTTTGAAATCATGAACGCATCGTTCCTCTGTTTATTTAGTTCTTTGATTTATTTCATTAGCATTGTGTAATTTTTCAGCAAATAGTTTCCATGCATGTTTTAAGTGCATACTTAAGTACAGTATTGTACTTTGTGGAGCAATTATAAATATTATTGCATTTTTAATTTTGGTTTTTGCATGTTTGTGGCTGGAAAAGTAATTGGTTTGTGTGTGTGCTTTTCTTGCCTGCTATGATCTTGCTGAACTCAGTTCTTGTTCTAGGAAACCACGTAGACAATCATGTCATCTGCAAATAGAGACAGTTTAATCCTTCCTTTCTAACATGTGTCTTTCCTTCTTCTTCTTGCCTTATTCCAGCGATTAGAATTTTCAGTAATGTTGAATAAGCTTGGTAAGCGTTAACACCCTTGCCTTGTCTACAAACGTTCAGTCTTTCATCACTGAGTAAGATGTTAGCTACAGATTATTTGTAGGCATTCTCAGTCAAATTGAAGTAATTTTCCTTTGCCCCTAACTGCATGAGAGTTTTTAATCATTTTATATTTCATCTTATAAAATGCTTTCTCTAAATCAATTGATGTGGCATAACAATATATACTATTAATATGATGAATTACATTGATTGATTTTCAAACATTGAAGTAAACTTGAATCCCTGGAAAAAAGTCCCGTTAGGTCATAGGGAGTAATTTTTTTAGACATTGTTATATTTGGTTTGCTACTATATTGGTGATGACTCTTAAAAAATTTATTTTAAAATGTTGTGTACGATTCAGGGCTAGGTGCATACGTGGTCATCGTACAGGTAAAGTGTGGATACCTTTATTGATGTTATAACCCACCCCCCCAGTAGTGTCCCACTACTGCCAATCCCTTTCTAATAGATGATAAGTTCTCAGGGTCCACTTATGCGTGAGTACATGTGGTACTCAGACCTTTGTTTCTGTGATAAATCACTGAGTATTATGGACTCCAATTATATCCAGGTTGCTGCAAAGTTCATAATTTTGTTTTTCTTTATGGCTGCATAATATTCCATCATGTATATGTACCACATTTTAACAAATCCAGTCCAGCTTTGATGGGCGCACGGTTGGTTCCATGTTCTTGCTATTGTGGACAATGTTGCAATAAACATATATGTGCAGGTATCTTTTTCATAGAGTGATTTGAGTTCCTCTGGATATATTCCCATTAGGGGGATTGTGGGGTCACATGGAAGATCAACTTTTAGGTCTTTTAGGAATCGTCACACTGTTTTCCACAGAGACTGTACTAGTTTACATTCCCACCAACAGTATACAAGTGTTTCCTTTTCGACACATCCTCTCCAGCATCTGTTGGTTTTTTGAGTTATCGATGATGGCCATCCTGATTGGAGTTAGGTGGCATATCAGCGTGATTTTAATTTGCATTTCTTTGATGACTAGTGAGGCTGAGCATTTTTTTCATGTGTCTGTTGGCTGCTCATGTATCTTCCTCTGAGAAGTGTCTGTTTATATCTTTTGTCCATTTTTAAAAATAGGGTTATTTGTTTTCCCGTCTAAGTTTATGATAAATTTTTGTATATAGTTCTAAAACTTTTTTGTACTGTCTTTTTCTTGTTTTGGCATTAAAATAATGCAAGTCTCATAAAATAGGCTGGGAAATGTTCCCTTTTTCTATTTTCTGTAAGAGATTGAGTTAAACTGGTGTTAATTCTTTTTTAAATGTTTGCTAGAATTCTCCAGTGAAATAACCTGAGCCTGAATATTTTTTTCTTTGGGAAATAACTTTTTGGTTACTAATTCAATTTATTTAATCATTATAGTACAAATTAAACTACTGTATTTTGGATGAGTCTTGGTAGCTTATGATTTTTTAGTATTTTGTCTATTTCTTCTGTTTTTACACTTCTGAGTGTAAAGTTGATTATAGTATTCCCTTGCTGTGTTTTTTAATGACTTCAGGACCTGTGGGGATATTGCCTATTTCATCTGTTTTATTCCAGATAGTGGCAGTTTGTGTTTTCTTTTTTTATTATTGCCTCTTACCCGAGGATTATCAATTTTACTGACTTTTAAAAAAGAAACAGATGTTTCATTGGTTTTCCCTACTGGTTTTCTATTACCAATCTTACTGATTTCTGCTCATATCTTTAATATTCCCATCCTTTGGGCTTTAGGTTTATTTTGCTCTTGTTTTTCTAATTTCTTGAGGTAGGAACTTAGAATAATGATTTGGGGCCTTTCCCTATTTCTAATGTAAACATTTAATAGAATAAATTTCCCTATCAGCACTTCATTAGCTAGATTCTACATACTTTGATATGTAATATTTCTTTTTTTTTTTTTTATTTTTTTGAGTTGGAGTAACTCTGTCACCCAGGCTGGAATGCAGTGGTACACTCACTCATGGCTACCCCAACTTCGACCTGCTGGACCCTGGCAAACTTTCTGCCTCAGCCTTCCAAGTAACTGGAACTACAGGCACGTGCTACCACACCCAGCTAATTTTTTTATTTATTGTAGAGACGAGGTCTTGCCAGGTTGCCAGGGCTGGTCTCGGACCCGCGGACTCAGGCAATCCACTCGCCTCAGCCTCCCAAAGTGCTGGGATGACAGGCTGAGCCACCGAGCCTGGTTGATGTGTAATACTTCTATTCAGTTCTCTGTTTTTTAAGCATTTTCTTTGAGATTTTTTACCAGACTGTCACCCTGCTTGGGTTCAGTGTGAAGGTTCTGGCTTACTTTTGGAAAGTTGTGGTTCCAGTGACAATTTAACTTTCAGGGTCTTACTGGTTTCTCTGGGATTTCCGCTGGAGTCTGTGGTACTGAGGGTAAGAGATTTTCCCCCAGCTGGGCAGCCTGCTGTCCCTTCGTGAGAAGAGGTGTATCAGGTGTGTGGGGGCAAAGAGGTTTTTAGGGAGGGCAACTTGTGGCAAGTCTTTCTTGCTGGTGCCCCTGCTACTCTGGTGTGTCCAGTTGTGGGAAGGAAGACTTGGGCCTGGAAGGGGTGCAAAGTTCCTCCCTGGCTGATTATTGTGGACAGGGCTCCGGAGTGCTTTCCCTTTGCCAGTGGTGCCAGGTATGTCAGAATTGCCAGAGGAACTCCCTCTCAATGCAGGGACAGAATGGCCCCACCTGGCCTACCTTCTGTTGGGGACTGGGAAACACTAGGTCTGGGTTGCCTTCCTCTGTTAGGTGGGATGAGGGAACATACCCTTCCCTGTGCTGTTCCTTTGGTTCTGGTATCCCAGACAAGTCCCTCCTCCCTCCTTTTGGATTTCTCTTTTGGTTGTCTCTTGTGCTATTTCAAGAATTATAGTTGTAGTCAGTGGGGAGAAGAGAATCTAAGCTATTTTATCTGGACTAGAATTTTTCCAGTATCTCTTAAAAAGTGAAAGTTTTAAATTGATGTGACATTCAAGTTATCGAGTTTTTTGTCTTTTTGGTTTGTGGTTTTTTAGTCTTAAGTAGGACATCTTTGCCTAAACTAATGCTGCAGAGATTTTCTTTTATGTTTTCTTTCATAAATTTGGTAGTCTTCGCTCTTAGGTTTGGGTTTTATGACACATTTCACAATAATTTTTATATATGTATCAATATTTTTTATTTTGATACTGTGGGGTACAGTTAAGGGTTAGGTTTACAAATATGCTTTGTTCAGGCACCCTTGTTGATAAGGGGTGTTTCCCCGTCCCCAGACAGATATTGCTACCGTTAATCCCACCTCCCTTCCCCTCCCCCCCATAGTTTCCCACCACTGTCAGTCCTTTTCTTATAGTATTATGATGGATGTTCAAGGTCCACTATATGAGTGAGAACATGTGATACTCAGATCTTTGTTGCTGTGAAAAATCACTCAGTATTATAGACTCTAGTTCCATCCAGGTTGCTGTGAAATTAATGATTTTGTTCTTTTTTATGGCTGCGTAGTATTCCACCATGTATATGTACCACATTTTTTAATCCCGTTCTCTTTTGATGGACAGCATGGTTGATTCCAGGTTCTTGCTACTGTGAACAATGCTGCGATAAACATACTTGTGCAGGTATCTTTTTCATAGAGTGATTTGAGTTCTTCAGAGTATATTCCCAGTAGGGGGATTTCAGGGTCATATGGGAGGCTGATATTTAGAACTTTTAGGAATCGCCACACTGCTTTCCACAGAGGTTGCACTAGTTTGCACTCCCACCAACAGTGTAGAAGTGTTGCCTTTTCACCACACCCTCTCCGGCAGCTGTTATTTTTTGAGATATTGATAATGACATTCTGACTGGAGTTAGGTGGTATCTCAGTGTGGTTTTGATTTGCATCTCCTTGATGATTAATGAGGTTGAACATTTCTTCATGTGTCTGTTGGCTGCTCGGATGTCTTCCTTTGAGAAGTGTCTGTGCATATCTTTTGCCCACTTTTTAATGGGGTTGTTTGTTTTTTTCTTTTCAGCACGTTTGAGTTCCTTGTAGATCCAAGATGTTAAACCTCTGTCAGATCTGGAATTGGCAGATACTTTTTCCCAGTCTGTGGGCTGTCTCCCTGCTCTCTTGATGGTTTCTTTGGCTTTGCGGAATTTTTATATATGATGCAAAGTAACAATTAAGTTTCTTTTTTTTTTTTTGCATATAGATATCTAGTTGTTCCAGCACCATTTATTGTAAATTTTATCCTTCCCCTATAGAATCGCTCTCATATCTTTGTTGAAAACCAATTGTCCATATAGGTTCCATTATGGACTTTATCTGTTTCATTTATTTATATTTGTATCTTTACAAAGTGAAAATCATCCAAGGTTGTTCATCATTTTATTTCCATATTAGTTATAGAACCAACTTATCAATTTCAATAACAAAAAGTCTGCTAGGATTTTTTTTGATTGTGTTAAATTTACAGGGTAATTAAGGAGGAATTCACACTAGCAATATTGAGTTTTCTGATTCATGAACATAGTATGTCTTCTTATTTACTTATGGCTATTTTATATTTATGTAAGCAATGTTCTGTAATTTTCCGTGTATATGTTTTACATACAACTGTTAAGTTTAATTTTAGGTATTTTTTTGATTTTGATGCTATCACATCAAAAATTTTGTATAAAAGGATACGAGGTTAATAAGAATATCAACTATAACCTACGTATACTAGCAAAGAACAATTGGAAATTGAAAATATTTTTAAAAGTTATTGCCCCATCTAGGACTTTAACTACAGTGTGGAATATAGGATGAGAGTTAATATCCTTGCCTTGTTCCTGATCTTAGGTGAAAGTATTCAATTGTTCACCATTAAGTGTCATGTTAGATTGAGAAAGTTCCCTTTGATTCTTACCTGGGTAGGAATTTTTATTAAGAGTAGGTTTTAATTTTGTAAAATGCCATTTCTGTATTTAGCATGATGATTATATTTTTTCTTTTTATATGCTTAATATTGTACATTTCTAAAATAGATACCAGTGGTCAAGATAAAATATTTTTAATAGCTTGATTCGATTTGATAAGATACTTATGTCTATTTTTATAAATAATAGTGATGTGCTCTTTTTTTCTTGTGTACTTGTTTGGTTTTAGGATTAGAATAACATGGGTCTTATAAAAAAAGTTGAGAAGTATTTTCTTCTTTATTTTCTGAAAGTTTGCATAGAACTGGTATTATTTATTCTTTAAACATGTGGTAGAATTAAGTTGTGAAGGCATCTGAGTCTGGAGGCTTTTTGGGGGGATTGGAGAGGGTGTGAAATGTGGATGGGAAAGTAAGGCAGACTCCCTTTAATTATTACTTTAATATTTCCCATTAGGCATTCTGTAGCATCTGTTGATATTAACACTTTCTGGGCCCTTCATTTCTCTCAGATTGAGATGCACAGTCTGATATTTGCAGATTTTAAACATTTCACTTTGGTCAGCTTTGTTTTTTTCAATCTTGGCAATGCTTCCTCTGTATGGTCTTTCAGATACGGCCACATTAAATTTTGTCTTTAAATGAATCCGGTTTTCCTGTAGCTGAGAAACCATTATGGTCCAACAAGAAATTCCCCTAGATAATTTTCTCTCCATGATGATGTAGGTAACTCAGTTTCATTCCGCTTGTTTCATCCAATAGGCCATTGAGGTATTTTGTTGCAATGGTATGGTAAGAGCTTACGAAATTCATCTTTCCTGGAAAATCAACTTAATTTATTGGTCAAATGAATGGTGCCCTATCTTCTTCTCACTACTTTCACTGTTGAACCTTGGGAACTTTGAACCTCTCCTACCCTTTTGCTTTTTTTTTTGTCCTTTTCTTTTTAGCTAAAAATTAGAACACAGACTTTTTCAAAGTTTGATCACCTTGGGAATGAAAGTACTTTAAAAAATAAATGCCTCTGAACCACAGAGATTTCCTCTCTTCACATGAAAATTGAGGCTGGCTTCTTTTTTTTTTGAGTTGGAGTCTCACTCTGTTGCCCAGACTGTAGTGCAGTGGCCGCTCCCGGTCACTGCAGCCTTGACCTGCTGGGCTCCGGCGATCCTTCTGCCTCCGCCTTCTGAGCCTGAATTACAGGCGCGCGGTACCACGCCTGGCTAATTTTTTTTGAATTATTGTAGAGATGAGGTCTCACCAAGTTGCCCAGGCGGGTCTCGAACCCGCAGGCTCAGGCAGTCCACTCACTTCAGCCTCCCAAAGCATGGGATTACAGGCTGAGCCACTGAGCCCAGCTGAGACTGGCTTCTTTATTGACGTTTTCACTATGATATTTTTATTTTTACTTTTCCCTCTTTTATTTGTAAGTACCAAAAAAAAAAAAGAAAGAAAGAAAGACAAGAAAGAAAGAAGGAAAGAATTGCCAAACACAGCTGGAAACTGTGAGACAAGTAAGTGCCAGTGACTGACAAGAACCAAAGTAAAGCATAATCGTTTGTTTAAAAGTAAACTTACACATAATGAAAAAAAATAAGATCTTAAACATTCCCAGAAGTTTAAATCAGAACCCTTACATCAAAACTATCTGCCAACTTGTACTCCTTTGATTAAATGCATTTTCCTCAGCTGCTAACATTAAGACATAAAAAAGCAATTTTTTTACTGAAATCTATTATTTTCCTGTTTTGTTTTATTACAAGTGTGCCATAGCATCTCTCTCTTATAACTTTAGTCATCAATCTATTGTTATTGGCATTATTCTTGAAGGGGAATTCTGTGAGATGGTTGAAAGGGAACATTTTTGTGAGCTTTGGCATAGACTTCTGAACTGTGTTCCGGAAGAGTTAGTTGACATTTTTTTCGACAGGCTAATTTGACTGCTCTCTCCGGGAAAAAAGTGGGCATAAGGTAGATGCATATAAACAAGAGTTTGGTGAAGATTTATTTTGTCTTTAAAGAAAAGTTTGAGAAATGCAGAGTAGATGATAGTTCAATGAAGTGAGTTTCATATAGTCAAGGAGCGCCGATTAATATGAAAATATCAGCCGTGAAAAGGGTTTCCAGCAGCAGGCCTCCGCCATTCCTCTTTATGGTTCCTCTTTTTAAATCAATGATGTAAATGAAGACATAGAAAATCTCTTTAGGAAACGTGATGATCAAGAAAGGCCACACTTGGGAAGTAATCATTTGGTGAGACTTTGGGGGCACCAGAAGACAGGAGTCAAATCACGGGATTTGAGGTCCAACTGGGACTAGAAATCCAGCCTCCCGTTTTGATGGCTGTCACTTTGGCCAAATTTCCTCAGTTCTCACAAGTTCATGTTCTTCCTGTTACGACTTTCCTATCGACTCTTTTTTCTTGTGTGTTTACACACAGTGTGGACACAGGTATGCTTTTTCTGAAGCATATTTTTCTTCTTTTACTCACAGTTTATATATATAAACTGTATATATGTATATGTGTGTGTGTGTGTGTGTGCGCGCGCGCGCGTGTGTGTATACAATTCCAATATGGCAAAGCTGCTATTCCTCTCCACTAAGAAAATAAACTTCTGTGGAAAGACTTATGTTTTCCTGAGTAGGACGAAGGAAGGGGAAAATGGAGGAAGCTAAGGACAGATAATCACCTTTCTCATCGGATCACTGTGAAAAGGAAAATCATATGAAACTTGTAAAATGCTTAACAAGTTTCCTAGCACATAGAAACAATGTAATCACTTATCAACCTGAAGATATCTTGGGAAACCTGGAAACATGAACTAATTAGGAGGATCGAATATGCTAGGGATACATATACACCTGGGTCCAAAAACAGCAGCATGGTTGTCAGCTCTAATTATAAAAAATATGATTCATTTAGTTCATGTAAGTTAGTAGTATGATGTGTCTATAAAAAGACAACTGAAGATGGCCCATGGCTGCCTTAGTAGAAGTATAGTGTTTAGAATAAAGGAGATGATTGTTCTGCTCTGTGCTGATCACATCATTCCTGAAGCATTGTGTTGAGTCCTAGGTCCAAGAATTTCAGAAGGTTAGGATCTGGGGTTGGGATTAAGCCCATTAAATGTGTATATTTGCTGTTGTTTAGATGACTGGTATTTTTCTCCCCAAGTAACAAAATTTTGAGCAGAGTTTGAACTAAGTAGGCATATTTCATGTGAAGAAGGGAAGTCTGGAGAGCTATGATAGCTCTCTGGAAGTATTGAAAAGATACCATATGGATACGTTAATTAAAGTTCTTTCCATACAAGTAGGGGAAAATGTGGAGATTTTCACGGGCTCCCAGGAAGACCTAGGACCCAGGTCAGTGAGACAGTTCCAGGGGTCCCTCCTCTGGGCGCTGCCCTTGTCAAGTCCTGCACCACCCTCCGGAGCCTCGTCCAGAGTCCTGGAGAGACTCTGATCACCCGCATCCACTCCTAAGTGGGCAGGTGTGGCAGGGAGGAAAGGGCCTGCACGTCTTGGTTCCCAGGAGTCATGGCCAAGAGTCGGCACTTGTCGTGTGTCCACGGCTGGGCCTTCCTCTCGTCTGCTCCTCCTGCCGTCTCTGAGGTCCAGGTAGAGAGAACGGTTTCCTCAGACGCTTGGTTGACACTCTCATCCAAGGCTACTGCTAGACACCAAGCGGAAGAAAGTGTCCTTTCTCAAGAGACTGCTCTTCCCTGAAATTAATGACCAGTGTGACATACCCTGAAATACAGAAAGATGTGCCTGAAACCTTGTGGCAGGGACAGCTGCTCGGTCATCGATTTGTTCAGATCTGGGCCCATCAAGGCAGGCAGCCCTTTTTTAGTCTCGTATTTCAGGGAGATAGGGAACATATTGCATTTTATTTGTATAAGAGATGAGCTTTAAGCCAGGCTCGGTGGCTCAGTCTGTCATCCCAGCACTTTGGGAGGATGAGGTGAGAGGATTGCCTGAGCCCAGGGGTTCGAGATCAGCCCGGGCAACTTGGTGAGACCTCATCTCTACCATAAATCCCCCCCCCGCCAAAAAAGAAAGAAAATTAGCTGGGCATGGTGGCGTGTGCCTGTGTTTCTAGCTACTTGGAAGGTTGAGGCAGCCTGAGCCCAGCAGGTTGAGGCTGCGGTGGCTGGGAGTGTGCCACTGCCCTCCAGCCTAGGTGACAAAGTAAGACTCCAACTCAAAAAAAAAAAAAAGAGAGAGAGATGAGCTTTGGCAAACTGAAATGTATAATGTAACCTAGCTCTGTCATCCATTAGTGTGGAAATGGGAAATACACATTAATGCAAAGGTATGTCAATACTTGTAAACATTTAAATCAATATCAGCGGCTTTTACTAGTTTTTAAAAAGCTGTAATTTTTTTCTGAATCAATGGATTTTAAAAAATCTTACAGATGCCGTATCTTTGTGACTCGGGGTTGAGAAACTTTTCCTGCAAAGGTCACATGGTGAACGTTCTCAGCATGGCTGGCCTGGTTGCCTCTGTCACAGCGCCTCTGTCCTCCCAGGTGGTCCAGACATAGGCCACAGGGTGGTGTCTCACCAAACCAGATTCACCGTGCCAGGTGGCACAACTGACTGGACCCGTGGGCCCGCGTGTTGGTCCTTGTGGCTAACTCCGTGGTTGTGCTTATTCCGGCTGTTGGAAGGTCAGCCTCACTTTGTGTCCCACCCCCAGCAGGGGTCTGTGCGCTGTAGGCCACTGCATGCCTCTTGCGCCTATGCCCATGCCCTCAACCGGTTTCTAAAAATTCTATCCTTCTGGCTAAGCTGTGGTGTGGCTATGTTTCTTTAACTTTGGCCCCCTCTCCTACCTTGAGGAGGTAAATCTCCTCTTTCTCTCTCAAATTTACTTTCTAATTAAACTATATTTTCTAATCTAAAAAAAATTCCATTATGTTGTATCAAAAACCATCCAGTGAATTCATTTTTTAACTCAGCTTACTATAATTAAATTGACTTAAAAATAGCTTTTAATTAGAAAACATGTTTTTGCATTATTTTAGGTACACTTTTCAGTCCATAAGGTATAAATATGCCAAGGAAATACCAAAATATCTGTATTTCGCATGGTAACCCACTTTTAAAAGTGTATGATTTATTTTAAGACAGGGTCCTTTTTGCTCTGTCACCCAGGCTAGAGTGTCATTGTGTGATCAAAGTTCACTGCAGCCTTGAAGTCCTGTGCTTAAGTTATCTTCCTGCCTCAGCCTTCCCAACTGCTGGGTTAATTGAATTTTGTTACAACTCTTCTTGTTAATAAAGTCTACAGCTGGACTGATCTTTTCTGACTCTCTGAATTATTCATCTTCATCCTGCATTTTGGGGAAATGGTATCTTTTCCTGCTTACTGTCAGGCTATATTTATAGGACTTAACATTAAAAACACACCAAGACAAAAATTAAAACCCAGACTCCCCAAATTCCAATTGTTTTAACAGGTCTTTACCTAAGAGTCTCAAAATGTCAACTCTCATGTGCAGTGCCCCTAAGGATTAGGTTTATTTAAGGAATTCATCTGCTTTGTTAGTTGAAATTAATGTTCTACAAACCAGTCATTTATATACCCCCTTTGTAATTTTTGGCATGTTACATATGACTTTACCATTAATTGTTTTTTTGTGTTAAGCCCTTTTTTAATTTAACCAAATGCACATAAGAGAAAACCGTTTGTTGCTAATGTAAATGGAAAAATCAGTATCACTTGTCATAGAGAAGAAAGTTAGAAACATTAATATATAATGTATATTGACCTAACTTCATCTCTTTACCACCAGTGGAAAGTGCTATATTTTTGGAAACACTGGTTTATATGATTCCTGATCCTGACCCCCTGTCAAATAGTAGCCTAATCAAGCAATCAGTCAATCAATCCAAACCATGGGCGCGTGGCTCTTCGTAATTTTGTCCCACTTTTGCCAAAATCAGCAACCTTATTGGCTTTCTGAGGCCCGGGGCCTAACGGAACTTGATTCAACTCTCTTTCCCTGCTTCCTAAAATTACCAGGTCCAGATCTGTCCCTGATCTCACATCTTTCTTGTCAATGTCACATCTATTTCCCAGGGGATGATTCATATGGAAAACCCATTCCTTTCCATTTTTAAGAGACAAAGGACTATTTTAGATTTGATTTTCTTTACTGTGGTATAATGAGTTCCAAAAACAAGACCTTATCCCCCCTTTGACTAACTCTACTTAGAGAGACACAATTTCTGGAAAGGATGCTAGAACTTGATCATGAATATACATGAAGCTGCTCAGAAAATAGTTTTAAGGAGTAAAAGCTGGTCCTACCCTTCTTTTTCATATTATGCACAGCTGATTGCATTTCAAAAATATGGACATTATTTAAGATTTTGTAGTAATTAAAATTGGGTTTAAATAGTCCAAAATACTGTTTGTATTAGGGAAGTATTGACTTAATTTTCTATTGCTTTGGAAGTTGAGATAGTCACTAAAAGTATTTTAAAAAATTAAGTGTAAGTGTTGTCAAACCAATAAACATCCCTGAATCTTCTCCCTCTGTGTGGCAGAGAGGACTTGATGGAAAAGGCACAAAATTCTGACTGTTTTCGTCTGACACAGAAGTTGCCCTTCAGAAGTTGAGATCTGTCCAGGTGGCAGTGTGTCATTGACACGCTTAATCCCTTCACCCAGTGCCATTCCCACAACTAAAAAGGATTATGAGGTGACACTGTCCGTCTGCCATCCCTTCCAGTGAGTAAATTCTTTCTTTCTTTTTTATTTTTCGAGTTGGAATCTCATTTTGTCACCCAAGCCAGAGTGCAGTGGCACACTCACAGCCACCACAGCCTCAACCTGCTGGATTCAGGTGATCCTTCTGCCTCAGCTTTCCATGTAGCTAGAACTACAGGTGCGCACTACCACGCCTGGCTAATTTTTTGATTTATTGTAGAGATATGCTCTCGCCAAGTTGCCCTGGCTGATCTCAAACGCCTGGGCTCAGGCAATCCTCTCGCCTCAGTCCCCCAAAGTGCTGGAACGACAGACTTGAGTCACTGCGCCCGACCTGGTTTTAGATTTTCTACCTCTCTTGAGAAACTACTTTCTCATTCTTACCATGTAACCATGAGTGAGAGCTGAGTGACCACTGTGCTTTAGATGAGAAGAAGCACTTGAAGGCACCACCCTCTCTAGCACTGCGTATTTCTCACTTGACTCTACGACTGAGTCAGGACTGAGTTTCAACAATGTCCAAGTGGTTGACTTTAGCTGAGAGATGCTTCTCTGGATGGTTCTGCCAAAAGTGGGAAAGAAAAGGAAGGGAACATATGTTCTTTCTGGAAAGGAAAGCTAGTATTTTATCTTAACATGCAAATGAAGCCTATCAACGTTGACGCAATGCCAAGGGGGACCTCCGCTCCTGCATACCCCTCTGGGCATGTGTGCAGGCGGCCCCCAACTCAGCATGACATCCTAGTCATCAGATCTAATGCCGTGGACTGGGGAGGCGGAGCGGGGGGGAAAGAGATCCAAGTCGAGCAGGCACCCACAGTGGTCAACAGCACAGGCAGGAAATGAATCCTATGCGTCCTTCCCAACCCAATGCTCCGTGTGGGGGCAAACAGACCGTTCCGGCCCCCTCCTCTGAGAAACATCCTGGAATAATATCTGAAATCAGTTGAAAATAAGCATATGATGGTTCTACCCCTCGAATGGTGTCTTCACTTGGAAACCTGTGTAGAATTTAACCTTGGGAAAACAGAGGTCTGGCCTTTGACCTTGGACTCTGGGAGGAAATCTCGAGTGTCAGGCTTGACAGATTCTTTGTTTCCCTGGGCACTGGTTTCCCAGACAGCTTAACAGAATGGCATATGGTGGTGGCGGGCCACACCAGGAGACGCAGGAAAGTCGTCTAGGTGGGGGCTTGCGGTCACACCCTAACGTGTTAGGACGTGGACAGCGAGGTGAGTATCATCACTTTCTAGAAATTTTTGAGTCTGAGAATAGTTTGGCAACCCCCAGAAAGTGGGTGTCAGAAGTGAAGGAAGGCCTGTGTGGACTGAGTGCCTTCTAATTTTTTGAAGGTGACTAAACTTGCAACGTCCCACCGCTGACTTTTCCTTTAACACTCCTGTGCATGTACACACACACACACACACACACACACACACACACACACGCATACACACATTGTGTCTTGATTCCTTCATGGGTGTAAAATTGGTGGGACAGGGACAGGTATTACTTCCCTACCCACTTCCATATTGTTTTGCATTTTTGTAAGCATGCAGTACTTTGATGATAAAAACATTAAAGGGTCTTAGGAATCTCATGTCTTCAGCATTGCCCCTTTCTAAAGCAAGAAATACCATGGAGGAAGAAGCTGGTTTATGAAGACAACGGAAATAGTGGATCTGGAAACCAATCACAGACATACGTGATTAAAGTGAAATTATGCACTATACATTGTGATTTATTTTAATCCTCAGCAACATTTTTAAAAAGTATATTGAATGGGGTAGATAATGTGCCTGCCTTTGAAAAGCAATTAGGTTATTTAAACTAGTTAGAATTGTAAAAGAAATCATCATAGTTTCTATAAATACACATGCTGATTCACAATATTGCTTTATGGGAATAACATCTGAGAACACTATTTAATTAAAGCACTGGAAAGTTTTATAAGTTTATTTCTATGTGTCTATTGAACAACACAGAGGTCTTTGGTCTAGAAAAAATACCTCCTTTAAATGCCAGTTTGCAGCTAAAGTAAAATAAGTATTTAGAAATAGTATTGGGAGAAAGATTTTAAGGAGTATGAGAATACATAAAATGAAATACAATAAAACTGCATCTGTTGATTTCTCTCTCTTTTTTTCCCTCTCTGTCTAGGAGCTGGCGAGGTAGGGACCCACAGGCAGGCTGACAGTGTAACTGTTTCATGAGGTCAAAAACTAAACTGTGTCACAGGGAGAATTAGCACAGGTTGTGTATTCACCAACTGGGGACCCATCTGCTGCCCTTTTCAGTAGGAAGCCCAAGGTGGCAGAGAGGAAAGCAAGCTTCACAGAGTAAAAAGAGGAAACACAGGTGGTCCCTGACTAGGAAGCATTCGACTCAAGTGGGACTTTTGGAAGCGGAAAGCCACTTTCTCATGGGTCTTTGGGCTCACCTGACCCTCCTTGTTGGTTTCATGGGGGCAGGTGAGCAGTCTGGGAAGTAGAAGGCATGTCGAGCCTCAGGTGTGGGGGCTTTCATAGCTCATCTTTTCCCAGAAGTGGTGGTCAGTGGGGGCTTTTCTGAGGTTGAACTGCCATAAGGGTCCTTATGGGATGGGGTAGGGATGACTATCAATGGGGACAGGCAGTTATTCTGTGAGGACAGGGCTGAGTATCGATCAACTGCGAGTCTAGGGCGAGTCACTGGCTTCCTCTCCCTCTCTCTCCTCCCTCCCTCCTTGTCTTCCTTCCCTCCTCCTCCTCCCTCCCCTTTCTCCTGCCAAGCCCTCCCTCATCCACTCTCCCTCCAGCAGTTTGACCTTCCTTCTGCTCCTTCAACTCATGATATCAGGTCCTGCCTTGACGCCCCTGTTCTCTTCCTTACTCTGCCTGAAATGTTCTTTCCCCAGATCTTCACGTGACTGAATCTTGTCATTACTCACACCACGGAGAGGCCTTCCCTGCCACCTCCTTAAGCCAACCGTCTTCGTCGGTTTTGTAGTGCTCTAAAGGAACACCAAAGTCTGGGTAGTTTGTAAAGAAAAGAGGTGCATTTGGCTCATAGCTCTGAAGACTGCACAAGAAGCCCATCTGCTTCTGGCGAGGCCCCAGGAAGCTACAATCATGGTGGAAAGGGTGAGAGGGGAGATGGGAGAGAGAGGGAAACGCCGTGCTCTTTTATTTTATTTATTTATTTTTTTAGTTGGAGTCTCACTCTGTCGCCCAGACTGGAGTGCGGTGGCCGCTTCCAGCCACCGCACCTTGACCTGCTGGGCTCCGGCGATCCTTCCGCCTCAGCCTTCCAAGTAGCCGGAATTACAGGCACGTGCTACCACGCCCGGCTGATTTTTTTATTTATTGTAGAGATGAGGTCTCGCTGCCCAGGCGGGTCTCGAACCCGCGGGCTCAGGCAATCCACTCACCACGCTCTTTTAAATACCCAGCTCTCATGCGAACTCGTAGAGACAGAAATCACTCTCTGTTGCAGGGATGGCACCCAGCCATTCATGGGGGATCCACCCCCATGACCCAGACACCTCCCATCAGGCCCCCCCCCAACACTGAAGCCCACATTTCAACATGAGATGGGGAGGGACAAATGTCCAAACTTCATCAACTTATTTGAGGAAAGGGAAGAGGGTAAACATTCCATTCAAATGTGCGTGTGTATGTCTGGGACCACTCTGAAAGTATGCCTGAGTGTCCAATAGTGTGGCCACTTCTGGGAAGGAACCTCGGGGACAAATGGAGAACATACATAGCAGACAGAATGAGAGGAGTTTTACCATGTATCTTTTTTTTTTTTTTTTTTTGAGTTGGTGTCTCGCTCTATCACCCAGACTGGAGCACAGTGGCACCCTCACAGCCACCCCAGCGTGGACCTGCTGAGTACCGGCGATCCTTCCACCTCAGCCTTCCAAGTAGCCAGAACTACAGGTGTGCGCTACCATGCCCGGTTAATTTTTTTATTTGTTGTAGAGATGAGGTCTCACCAAGTTTCCCGGGCTGGTCTTGAACCCATAGGCTCAGGCAGTCCACTCACCTTGGCATCCCAAAGTGCTGGGATTATAGGTATGAGCCACCATGCCTGGCCTTACCATATCGCTTTTTAGACGTTCTGATTTTTGAGCCATGTGAAAGCATTACCTATTCAAAATAAGAAGGCATTCTATATTAAATACAAAAATGAACATACAAGTTTTTAAAGGAAAACTGAAACTGTATTAACGTAAATAGGTACGGACTGGTCACCACTATACCTTATGCATGGGCATGCCTGTGTGCACACATATGTGTGTTCCTTTTTGTCTGAAAAGAACTTTATTCCACCTCCACAAAGCGTTCATAATTTGCCTGGGTATAGAAGTCTAAATTGAAAATAATTTTAGCACAGAACTTTGAACACATATTTTTTCATTCTTTGCCTAGAACCCAGTGTTCCTGATGAAAAGTTGAATGTTCTTTTGGTTTTTTCTTTCTTGCAGGCAATCTGTCTCTTCCCTCCCCTCAACCCCTTTTATGGAAGCTTTAGGGCCATTTCTTTATCCCTAGTATTTTTCCCAATGTTTTTTATTTTGGTAAAATACACATGATGCAAAAGTTACCACCTCACTTTTTTAAGTGCACAATTTAGTGGTTCTAAGCACATTCAGATTGTTGAGCAACCATCACCACCATTCATCTCCAGAGCTCTTTTCAGTTTGCAAAACTGGAACTTTATACCTATTAGACAGCCGCTATTTTCTTCCCCTGTCCCCTGGCAATCAGCATTATCTTTCTGTCCCTATGCCTTTGATGATGCTGAGGACCTCAAATTAGTGAATTCATGCAGTGGTTTAACCGCTTGTGTTTTCACAGCATTTCCTTATGGATTCGTTCATTTACTGTTGTCTCCTCCATCGTTTCAAGGTCCATGGAGCAGAGACTTGCTTTCCTTCTCTTCCCTGCATCCTCAGAGCCGAGGGCAGTCCTAGCATAAAGGGGGAGGTGAGTCCATAAGTGTTGATAATGCCTAACAAGGCAGTGGCTTCTGCGAGGGGTCTCCTTCACTGCCTTCCCAGAAGATGCATGAGCCTGGCAGACATTCACATGTCAACACCTGCCTGGAACATGGGATGGGCTTGGGAATGGTGTGAACTGCCTGAATTTCTGACTTGCTGTCTAGGTAGGATTTAGAATATAGTAACCAAAATTAGCTTCTACTTAGTACAATTAGGGCTGAACTACAAGAAAGTTTGGAAAACTCTTTTTTTTTTGAGCCAGACTCTCAATCCATCACCCAGGCTTGAGTGCAGTGGCACACTCGCGGCCACCGCAGCCTCGACCTGCTGGGCTCCGGCGATCCTTCTGCCTCAGCCTTCCAAGTAGCCAGAAAACAGGCATGCGTCACCACCCTGGACTAATTATTTAATTTATTGTAGAGATGAGGTCTCGTCGAGTTGCCCAGGCTGGTCTCGAAGTCCTGGGCTCAGACGACTCTCTTGAAAAGTGCTGGGTTTACAGGCTGAGCCACAGCACCCAGCCAAAAAATTATTATGCTGAGAAATCTTTAAGTGGAGCTTCCTGGCTGGCAAAGAACTGGTCACTTCTATCTTGTCTTGAAATGAAAGCGTGTTCTACAGGCACCCGATAAATACCAGCATATTCTTGGCTTAGCAGAACCTTGGCTGTGATTGTGTTAGAGTGCCAATCTTTCCATCCCCTCTGGGATACATTTAGGCTAGGTAGCGACATTTTCTTATTTTGTGGGCCGTGTGATTTCTGTTATAACGGTGCATCTCCACTGCTGTCACATAAGAGCAGCCATAGACAATAGACAACCGCATGCCTGTGTTCCAATGACACTTTATTTATGGACACTGAAATGTGCATTTTACATAGCTTTTGCATGTCAAGAAGTATTCTTTTTTCGATTTATTAAAATAATTTAATGAAGACCATTATTAACTCATGGACAAGAGGCTCATGGGAAGGAGTTTATCAACTCTGGACTAGATGGTTGTCACCTTAAAGAAAAAACTACCAGGAAAATGTAAATATTCCCAGATAGAGCAGGGCACAGAGAAGGCAATATATAAGTGATTATGTTTCATTGGGTGTCGATGCTTTGTATTTTTATTTCAATCTTTTTAAAGATGTAGGGTACAATTCAGGATTAGCTATACAAATGGTCATTATACAGGTAAACTTTGGGCCTCACTCAGGTCCCATTTCACCTGGTTTGAGATCAGGTATCCTACTGATGAAGAGTGTCCCTCTTACTCCCCTGGCAATTTCCTACTACTGCCGGTCCCTTTCTCATAGTATTATGATAATTGTTCAGGGTCCGCTTATGAGTGAGAACATGTGGTACTCAGTTCTTTGTTTCTATGATAGGTCACTGAGTATGACAGACTCTAAATCCATCCAAGTTGCTGTGAAGTTCACAATTTTGTCCATCTTGATGGCTGTGTAATATTCTATCGTGTATATGTATCACATGTTTTTTTTTTTACCCAGTCCACTTTTGATGGACAGCACAGTTGAGGCCATGTTTTGCTATTGTGAATAATGCTGCAGTAAACATGCATGTGCAGGTATCGTTTTCAAACAGTGATTTGAGTTCCTCCAGGTGTATGGGGTTGTACGGAAGGTCAATTTTTAGATCTTTTAGGACTCACCAAACTGGAAAACAGAGGTGGTACTAGTTTATGCTCCCACCAACAGTGTAGAAGTGGTCCCTTTTCACCGCATCCTCTCCAGCATCTGTTGTTTTTTTGTTATTGATGATGGCCATTATGACTGGAGTTAGGTTGTATCTCAGTGTGGTTTTGATTTGCATTTCTTTAATGACTAGTGAGGCTGAGCATTTTTTCATGTGTCTGCTGGCTGCTCTTACGTCTTCTTTTGAGAAGTGTCTATTCATATCTTTTGCCCACTTTGCAGTGGGGCTGTTTGTTTTTTTATTTTTGGCACATTTGAGTTCCTTGTAGATCATAAATGTTAGGCCCTTGTCAGATATACAGTTGGCAAATATTTTTTCTCAGTCTGTGGGCTATCTCCTGGTTTTCTCGTTGGTTTCTTTGGCTTTGCAGAAGCTTGTCAGTTTGATGAGGTCCCACTTGTCTGTCTTATCTCTTATGGCACGGGCATTTGGGGTTTTGATCAGGAATTGGGTGTTGTCTCCAATTTTCAGAAGAGTGTCTCCTGCATTTTCTAAGGTTCTTATAGTTTGAGGTTTTACATTTGGGTCTTTGACCCATTTAGAGTTGATTTTTATGTATGGTGGTAGGAAGGGGTCTTGTTTTAATCTTCCACATGTGGTCAGTCAGTTTTCCCAGCACCATTTACTGAATAGGTTCTCCGCTTCCCAGTGGTTGGTGGTGGAATCTTTGTCAAAGATGAGTTGGTTGAGAAATTGAGGTTTTGCTTCCAGAATCTCTATCCTGTTCCATTGGTCTATATGCCTGTTCTTGTACCAATACCAGGCTGTTTTGATTATTGCAGTCTTATAATGAACTTTAAAGTATGGAAGTGTGATACTTCCTGCTTTATTTCTTTTTCTGAGGATTGTTTTGGTTATTTGCGGTCATTTATGTTTTCACATGAATTTCTGTATTGTCATTTCGAGGTCTGAGAAGAATGCTGCTGGTAATTTTATGGGTGTTGCGTTAAATCTGTAGATGGCCTTGGGTAGGATGGACATCTTAGCAGTGTTGATTCTTCCAGTCCATGAGAATGGATATGTTTCCATTTGTTTGTGTCATCTTTGATTTCTTTGAGCAGTGTTTTGTAGTTTTTGTTGAAAAGGTCTTTTATTCTTATAGTTAGGAAGATGCTGAGGTATTTCATTTTTTTGTTGTTGCTATTGTGAATGGGGTTCTCTGCCTGATTGTCATTGGTGTTACGAATGTGACTGTCTTTTGCATGTTGACTTTGTACTCTGAGACTTTGCCAAAGTCCTTATCAGTGCAAGAAGGTTTTTTTGATAGATTCTCTTTGATTTTCAAAGTATAGAATCATATGATCAATAAAGAGGGATAACTTGACTTCTTTTCCTATTTGGATACCCCTGACTTCCTTCTCTTGTCTGGCTGCTCTAGCTAGGATTTTCCATACTATGTTGAACAGGAGGGGAAACCGTGGACAGCCCTGTCTTGTTTCAGTTTTCAAGGGAAATGTTTGCAATTTCTCTTCATTTAGCAATTTGTTGGTCATGGGTTTATCATAGATGGCTCTTGCTGTTTTGAATTATATTTCCTCTATGCCTAGGTGTTCAAGTGGGTTTTTTTGAGTTGGAGTCTCACTCTGGCGTCCAGACTGGAGGGCAGTGGCCGCTCCCGGCCACCACAGCCTCTACCTGCTGGGCTCCGGCGATCCTTCCGCCTCAGCCTTCCAAGTAGCTGGAACTACAAGCGTGCGCTACCATGCCTCGCTAATTTTTTTGATTTATTGTAGAGATGAGGTCTCGCCAAGTTGCCCAGGCAGTTCTCGAACCCATGGTCTCAGGCAATCCACTCACCTCAGCCTCCCAAGGTGCGGGATTACAGGCTGAGCCACCGAGCCTGGCTCAAGTGTTTTTTATAATGAAGGGATACTTGGTTTTATCTAAAGCTTTTTCTGCATCTAATGATATAATCACGCGATTCCTATTTTTACATCTGTTGATGTATTTAAGTACATTTATGATCTTGCAAATGTTGAACCAGCTATGAATCCCAGGGTTGTAAACCTACTTGGTCATGGTGGATGATTTTTGAGATGTGTCATTGGATCCGATTTTCTAGAATCTTGTTGAGTATTTTTGCATCCATGTTCATCAGGGATATTGGCCTGTAGTTCTCTCTCTTTGTTGGCTCTTTACCCAGTTTGAGTATCAGTGTGATGTTAGCTTCATAAAATGATTTGGGGGAGAGTACCATCTTTCTCAGTTGCCTGGAATACTTTCAATAGGATTGGTTTCAGTTCCTCCTTGTATGTTTTGCAGAATTCTGCTGGAAAGCTATCTGGTCCAGGCTATTTTTTTTTTTTTTGGTGGGTAGTTTTCTTATGATGGAGTTAATTTCTTGGGTTGTTATTGGCCTATTTAGTGTCTCAATTTGTTCTTGTTTCAACCTTAGGAAGTTCCTCCATTTCATTTAGTTTTTCAAGTTCGTTTGCACTCAAGTGTACATAGTAATCTCTGATAATCTCTTATATTTCTTCAGGGTCAGTTGTGACTTGATCTTTTGCATTTGTGATTGTGTTTGTTTGAGCTTTTTCTCTCTTCTTCTTGGTCAATCTGGTTAGGAGTCCATCAATCTTCTCTATCTTTTCAGTTTTTTGTTTTATTGATTTTTTTCTATTATATTTTTGTCTTCTGTGTCCCGTATTTGGGCTTTTATTTTGGTGATCTGGATTCTTTTGCTGAAGTTAGGATTTTGGTATTCTTGCTTTTCCAACTCCCTTAGGTGATTTGTTAGACTGGTAACTTGTGATCTTTCCATTTTCTTCATGTGTGTTCGTAGTAATGGTTTCGTGGCATCCCAGAGATTTTGGTAAGATGTTTCTTTGTGTTCATTTGTTTCCAGGATTCTTTTAATTTGTGTTTTGATTCCCGTGTTGACCCAGGAGTTGTTCAGCATCATGCTGTTTAATGTCCCTGTCTTTATGTGAGTGTCCTTTCTGTCTTTGTGGATTTTGGGAAACTTTGTCGGTGTTGGTATTTATTTTTAGTCCACTGTGGTCTGGGAAGGTGCGTGGCAGTATTTCAATCTTATGAAATTTGTTTATGCTTGATTTATGGCCAAGGATATGGCTGATCTTAGAGTACATTCCATGTGGTGATGAGTAGAATGGATAGTCCTTGGTTGTTGGGTGGAGTGTTCTGTAGGTATCTATTAAGTCCATTTGTTCATGCGTTAAGTTGAGGTTCCAGATCTCCTTGTTGACTTTTTGCCCTGATGATCTGTCCAGGGTTGTTAGTTACCATAGTCCCCAGCTATGATAGTGTTAGAATCAGTATCTTTTTTTAGTTTACCTAGAAGCTGCTTTATAAAAGCTGGTGCTCCTATATTGGGTGCATATATGTTTAGGATGAATATTTCTTTTTGATGGATTGAGCCTTTTATCATTATGTAGTGACCTTCCATCTTTTTAAATTTTTGACAGTTTAAACGATATTTTGTCTGATATTATGATTGCAACTCTTGCTTTCTTTTGTATTCCATTTGCCGGAAAATGTGTTTTTTATCCTCTTACTTTGGGTCTGTGAGTGTCCTTTCTGATGAGATGGGTTTCCTGGAGACAGCATATTTTTTTTATGCATCATGTTTTTTAAAAAAATCCAGTTTGTCATTCTATGTCTTTTCAGCGGTGCATTTAGTCCACTCACTTTTAGGTTAATTATTGCGATGAGAGAGTTTATCCCTATCATGAGGTTTTTATAGAATTTGTTATTGTTATTTGTTTGTTTATTTGTTTGTTGACTTTCTTTTGATGTTTTGGTTAATTTATGTGTGTTTTCAATCGTTTTCCTGCATTCTTGGGAGGGGCATGGTCATTCTTTAATTTCTTTCTTTTGTGTTTATACTTTCTTAAGTGTTTCTTATAGAGGTGGTCTGGAGGCAACGTAAATTTTTAGGGATTGAATGTCTGAGAAGGATTTTAATTCTCTATTGCTGATGAAACTTAGCTGGGTAGGAAATTCTTGGTTGAAATTGTTTGTCTTTGAGAACTTTGAAAATTGGACTCCAGTCTCTTCTAGCCTGTAGTGTTTACATAGATACATCTGCTGCTATTCTAACAGTTCTTCCCTGGTAGGTAGTCTGACCTTTCTCTCTTGTTACCTTTAGGATTTTTTCTTTTATATCTACTTTGTGTAATCAAATTACTATGTATCTATGGGTTCGCCTTCTCACGATGTCTTGCAAGGTTTCTCTGAATGTCTTGTGTTTAAATGGTCACATCTCTGATGAGGTGAGGGAAGTTTTCTAGAATAATTTCATGGAATGTTTATTCCAAGGTGGTTTCTGTCTCTCTATCTGCCTCAGAGATTCCAACTGATCTTAGGTTCAGCCTCTTGATATAAATCATTCATCTCTTGGAGGCTTTGTTCCAACTTTTTAAGCTTCATTTCTATGTTTTTAACAGTTTGGGCTAGGTCCGTATTTTGGTCTGCAAGCTCTGAGATTCTTCTGCTTAGTTAATTCTGCTTTCCATGCTTCCCAGTCTGTTATTTATTCCATTCACTGTATTCCTTTTGCCATCATCTCAGTTATCAACTCCTTCATTCGTTCCTCTTATCTCTCTTCATTTCTGTTTCTTCTCTCTGTTAAGATCTTGATATCTGGGTTTGTGGTTTGAGACCAGTTGTTCTGGGGGCTCTTCATTATTTGAGTTCTGAAGTCTGTATTCCCAGTAGCTGTCTTCCCAGGGGTCTGTATGAGACCTGTTTTCTGCTGTTGATTCTTCTTCATTTGTGAAGGTTTTCCTCCCCTCTTCTCCCCCTTCTTTAATTCTGTTGTTCAGTGATGGGAGCTAGCTTTTACTTGTTTGCTTAATCCCCTTTCTTTCCTATGCAGATCCTCTGGATTTGTTCAGTTCTGAAGCCAGAATTGGAGTAGTAGTCTATACAGTACTTTTGCAGTTTTGAGAATTGATTATGATGTAATGGGGAGAGATGTGGCTCAGAAGCTATCTGCAGATCATACTATCTACCAACTGGTGTGTGGGCCACCTAGAACCCGCTTCCCACCACCTAACAATCTGTCCATGAGGTGGGAGCATATGATTGCCTCTGAAGCCAAAATGAGACAAGAAAAAGGAAAAGAATGGAGAAAGGATGAAAGGAGATGAAAGGCAGATAAAGAGAGAAGAAAAAGAAGGAAAACAGACAGGCACACAAACTAATGGATAAACAGAGAAACAAACAAAAACCAAAAAATACATACAAAAAAAAAACCCTGACAATGCACTCACCCTCAAAAATACCCATACACAAACAAAAATAAAAAATAAAAACAAAAACAAGAGGGAGAAAAGGACAATGAAGTCAGAAGACACATACATACAGGAAGACATGTGTGGAAAGGGCAGGGAGATGAAGGAGCTCCCTCCTGTGTCTGTTTCTGGAACATCAGTTTCCTTTCCTTTATTTTGTTACTGGGGTCCCAAGCACCGGGCTGCAGTAGGGAGCAGACTCTGGTCTCCAGCCCCTCCCCACCACTATCAGTGCAGACTAGTCGGGCTGCTCTCAACATGGGTCAGATGCCCCACGTTCTGCCGGAGGAGAGTGCATCAGATCCAGACCTACCCAACCGGTACACTGCTACTGCTGCTGTGGCCTGCTCAGATCAGACCAGTCGTTCCTGGTCTGCCGTGGGGGTGGGGTGTCCATCTCTCCCTGTCCGCTCCTGAAGTTTCCTCTCTGGGCCAGTGATGGTCCATCCCAGAGGGGTGCAGAGATCGCCTCTGGGTCTCAGGTTGGAGGCTGAACAGAGTTGAGTGGGCCAAAGAAGTTCTCTGCCCTTCCTGGGACAGAGAAAATGGCAGTAATCAGAGTCTCCTCTCTGGTGGTTGGGGGACAGCTCCAGATTTCCTCCCCGTGCCTTCTCCATGGTTGCCACGGCCAGTGCCCGGCCGGCTGCTATAGGTGATGGCACGGACCAGGTGCCGGGTGCTGAGGGGCAACTGGTCTCTGCTGCCTTCCCCCGAGAGATGCCCTGAGAATGGTGGCTGATCCTGCATGCCAGGGCTCCAATCTGGCAGTGGTAGGGTGCAGTGGAGGTGTCCTAAGGGGAGCTCTGGTTGCCTGATCCCGAGTCCCTCCTCAGACGGACTTTTGCTCACCCACCTGCACACACCCATGCACGTCTTTAGGGACACTCATCTTTAGGGACACTCGACCATGCAGAGACTCTTTCACCGGTTACATCACCATCTTATCCCTCCTTGAGTGTTGATGTCTTTGAAGTCAACAGACAGAACTTTGTTTCTTTATAAAGGATGCTGGAGAAGGGATATCAACCATTTAAACCATTTGACTTACAGAACTTACTAGATTATGCAGAAATATGAAGAAAGAAATAGGAACATGGAGGTGTAAAAGACGCTCAGCTTGTGATTCACTTCTGAAAATTCACTGGAACAATGACCACTCTGTGAATAAACACACCAGGAATCTAGGCATGTGACCCGGGTATTAACTAACCTTCATTCCCAAAGGAAACTGCTCTTAGACTACAGCTAGACACTAGCTGCACAGTCTACTTTAGCGGAGAATAAGCGACTGCCTTCCTACTGGAAAGGAGACATATCCTATCACACTGGTTGCGCAAAGTTTCGTGCACATGTGTACATCCCTCTACCAGGTGTCACTTAGCCCTGGGTATTCCTTGCCTCGAATTCCTCAGCCTAGAGATTAAACAGCAGTACTTGGTAAAAGTTTGTGTGTGCATGCAATGAAGTTTAAAGATGAAAGAGCCGTGGCACAGAGGGGTGAAGAAACCTGCGTGAAGCCACACAGCTACCTCATGCAGAGCCTGATCCAGACCCGGGCAGTGTGATTTCCGAGTCTGTTCTTCTCCTCACTGTGTTGTTTTTAAATCATAACACCTTCTAATTTTCACGTAATAAGGTTCTTCTCTCCCAGGGAAACGGTTCCCATTACAAAGAGAGAGTGAGAGTTTAAAAGTAGTTTACACAATTCAACAAATAAACTATTCCCGGGGTGGGGGAGATTTGAGAGTCCTGAGTGCTTGGGGTCCGAGAAAGTGGGGCTGCCGTGGTGAGACTGTTAACTTGTAAGTTTGCACCGGGAGAGTCACCTCAAGTTCGAGCTGCCTGTGGTACATTCTACTTCCACACTAAAGGTCAAAAGACTTGGGCATAAACTTTCAAGTCTTAATCAGTATATTGGTAGCTTGGGCAAGTGAGTCCTACCCAAGACCAGCTCAGGGAAACCACCTAACTTCTACATACTCCAAAAAATAGCTTTTCCGGAAGGAGGCTTAGGAGGCACGCGCGCGCACACACACACACACACACACACACACACACACACACACACACCCCTCTACGTTTATGAACATATATATATTTTGCAAGAACACAGGACACAAATCCACTTTCTATAGATAGGTCCCCTTCCTATGTTTCACATATGCAGTCTAATCAAATAAACAAAATTTCAAATGGGTTCTTATAAAATGCCTCTTGGACGGAAATGTCTCCATCCAACATAAAACACTAAGCAGAAGTCCATGTTGTTTAAAAATGCCAGCTCTAGCACACACAGCAGGCGCCATGGTCTCTTCTGGCTCATGGATGTTGGTCCCATGTCTACTCTGGGTGCTAAACATGGGGGCTGACATGAGCCCCGGCCAGTGGAGGTGGTCTCCTTGTCAGGTTCATCTGGGAAACTATATTATAAAGAAAAGACACAGTGTAATTACAACGGTGCCTTCTTTCCCAATAGTTAATATACTTTTAGTCTCATAATTGATCACTGCCATTGTTATATTTTTAAAAAGGTACAGATTGACCTTCATTGATAGGGATAAAATGAGACAGACATGAACTTGTTGATGAGGTAGTTACCAAGTGCTCTTTCTTCTCATATTTAAAAATAATTTCTACATCTTTAATCGATTTTATTCCAAATAAAACATAAAAATATCTTAAACTTATACTGCATCATATAATTTATTTCTAAAGTATTTTTACATACATGGACTAATTTTATCTTCGCAACACTGTCAGGTGTTCTCACTTCTTTTTACAGATGAGGGAACGGAGAAAGATCAGATGAATTTGTTAGGATAATTTTCTTCCTGTTCTCTCACATTTTTGAAGTAAGTCATTTTATTACTGAAGGCCTTATAAGAAGACATCATGGGGAAATGAGACTGTTATGAGGATGTTATAATTCTTTCTGGTGAGTGGTTAAAGTTATTTAACTCTGGGAGGGACAGGGGGAAAGAAACAATGCTGTTTGCCCATTGACTTATTTTCTTAATACTACTTGCTATCATGTATTGAGCCCTTACTCTCTGGTTAGGCTTTATGATGAACGGTTAACATACATTAGCACATTTAGTCATCACACCCTGAGAGTGGGTACAGGAAACTCAAAAAAATAGGAATTAGAAAAGTTAAATCACTCACATGGGATCACACCGTGTTAAGGAATTATATACCCTGAACTCAAGTCAAGTTCTGCTGGATTTGCCTCCAAAGATGAATTTCTCCTAAGGCATTTTGCAAGCACCAATTGGAAAATTTATTTGTTTGACTAGAAACTGAGGCTTCACACATCCAGCCAGTGGTGAACAGGGCTCACCCCAGGTCATCTGACGCTAAGACCTGAGCATGTCTATGTTCTCTGTGGATTCTTTAGAATAAGGACACTGCATTCCGTATCTTCTATAGCTGTATTGTTTTGTGGCCCTTGCAGGGAACCAAGTGTCTTATAATTACATGAAATGTTTAAAAACATGGAAGAATCTGGAGCTAGCTGTAGGCTTAGGTTTTGTTTGGCTTTTGATAATGTTAGGTGCTCTGGAATTCTGAGCAACGAGGCTATGAAAGGGAGACGTCAGGCGCCTCTACTGGCGTTGATTTGGGGCATGGGACATGGCACCTGGCAGAGCTGTAGCAGGGGTGCGACTGGGCGGCAACAAGAGATCATTTTGAAATAATGGGTGGCTCTCACCGATAACAGCTTAGCAAATGTTTCCTCCCACAAGCCAGTCTGAAGAGGCCAGTTCACTCCGTTGACGCCTTATGTATCACAGGGCACCACTCACCCTCTTAGGAGTGTTGAGCGTAGCTCCAGACCTTAAGAAGCACGACTCCCGGGTGAGAGTTCCAACTGCAAGGACAGCCTGAGCCCACCCGGAACATGGCAGAGCTAGGCCACAAGCCCATATCTCCCGACCTTTAGTGTGGAAGTAGAATGTGACTCTGTAGCCAGGACCCACTCGAGGTGAATATCCTGGTGCACCCTTGCAGGCTCACAGTCTCACCCCGGCAGCCCCACTTCCTTGGACCCCAAGCACTCAGGACCACCAGGAATAAGAGGCTTTCAGTCCCCCCTGTTTGAGCAGTCAGAGCCACCAGCCACCCCTCTACCCTGTACCTCTTTGCTTCCACCTGGTCCAGCGGGTTGAACGGGTCTCACGGACAATTCTTACCCACAGTCAGGTGCGAGGGACTCCCATCCAGCAACCCCTGCCTATACGTGTCTTAATACAAGAGGAGAATTTTGATGTTTTTATCAGCAACTCCCGCCCCAAATAATTCTAGGTGATGGAATTTCAGCAGTGATTTAAGGCTTAGGGTGAGAAACGAGGTTGAACGGAGAGGGAGTATTGTTTTTCAGAGGAACTCATCTTTAGATACGAATCCAGCAGAACTTGCTTTGAGTTCAGGACATACCATTCCTTAGGCGCCGTGATTCCATACAAGTGATTTAGATTTTCTTTTAATTTTTTTATTTTAAAATTGTGGGGTACAATTCAGGCTTAGGTATACAAATATTCACTATACAGGTACCCTTGATGATGAGGTGCAGCCCTCCCCAGGCAGATTCCGCTACTGTCAACCCCTGGCCCCGCAGTTTCCTGCTGCTGCCAATCCTTTTCTTGTAGTATTATGATAGTTGTTCAAGGTCCACTTATGAGTGAGAACATGTGATACTCAGTTCTTTGTTTCTTTGAAAGATTGCTCAGTATTATAGACTCTAAGTCCATCCAGATTGCTGCAAATTTCGTGATTTGTTCTTCTTGATGGCTGCATAGTATTCCATCGTGTATGTGTACCACATTTTAAAAATCCAGTCCTCTTTTGATGGGTAGCATGGTTGAGTCCATGTTCTTGCTACTGTGAACAATGCTGCGATAAACATACGTGTGCAGGTATCTTTTTTTATAGAGTGATTTGAGTTCTTGTGGGTATATCCCCAGTAGGAGGATTGTGGGGTCATATGGAAGGTCGATTTTTAGAACTTTTAGGACTTACCACACTGATTTCCACAGAGGCTGTACAGAGGTTTACACTCCCACCTGGTTCAATATTCGTAAGACCATAAACGTGATTTAGATTTTCGAATTCCTGCTCCTCCATCACCTGGGGCCAGTGCTGAGACCTACCTCGCAGGGTTGTTGTGGGGATTATGTGAGTTCAGGGGTATAAAGCATGGTGCTTGTTATGGGAGAATTACTCTACAAATATTGGCTCTTGCCCGTGGTCCTGGATATAGTGCGGACGTTGTCCTTTTCAAACCTCACGTTGTAAGTTGGTCCCCCGTGTTGGAGGTGACTGGGTCATGGGGGCTGATCCCTCCTGAACGGCTTGGTGCTGTCCTCACAGTAATGAGTGAGTTCTCAGCTCTAATAGTTCACACAAGAGCTGGTTGCTTAAGAGTCTGGCACCTTTCTCTCTCGCCTCCTCTCTCACCATGTGACAGACCCATCCACTCCCCTTCCTCTTCCGCCATGATTGCAGCTTCCTGAGGCCTCATCAGAAGCAGATGCCAGCACAGTGCTTCTTGTACAGTCTTCAGAACCATGTGCCAAACACAATTCCTTCTTTATAAATTATCCGGCCTCAGATATTCCTTTACATAGCAATGCAAAATGAGCTCACCCAGTGACCGAGGAGAGCTGGCCAAGAGGGAGCCTGGACTGGGGCTGGTTCGATGCATAACTGACCATAAGAGATGAAGGCCAGACAGTGGCCGGTCAGCAAATGGCGCCTGGCATCGGTAGGCAGGCCGCCACCGCCCAGGTCAATGACACTCCTGTTCAGGGCTTGCTCACGTCCTCATGTGAGGCACACTGCTTCTTGGGGGAAATTGTCATGGAATGCTGACAAGCCACTGCTTGGTACTCTTTCGACATGCATGTTTTAAAGTTCGTTTGAACACGGGTCATCACTAACACTCATTTTTGTGTGTTAGAGCATGATTTGAGATAACCCATTCTAGTCAACACATGTTCTAAGTTTTCTCCAGACACTGTCACAGTCCAGAGTGCGTCTGAAGCACCTGGGAGGTTCTGGCTAAGAGTACAGTTTCACAAATTTCCTCCAGAAATTCAGACACAGAACACGGAGAGTGGAGCCTGGACATCTGTATTTTTTCTTTTTTTTTTTCAGTCAGAGTCTCACTCCGTCACCCAGGCTGGAGTGCAGTGGCATGCTCATGTCCACGCCAGTGTTGACCTGCTGGAATCCGGCAATGCTTCTGCCTCAGTCTTCCAAGTAGATAAAACTAGAAGTGTGTGCTACCATGCCCAGCTAATTTTTGATTTATTGTAGAGATGAGGTCTCATCAAGTTGCCCAGGCTAGTCATGAACTCATAGGGCCAGGCAATCCACTTGCCTTGGCCTCCCAGAGTGCTGGAATGACAGGCTGAGCCACCGAGCCCGGCCCATTTTTATTTTTAATAAGCTCTGCTGGCTCACTGACGCAGGTGATTAGAGATGCCAACCTTGAGAAATTCTTGGTTGTTTGTTTGTTTGTTTGAGTCACTCACTCTGTCACCCAGGCTGGAGTTTAGTGGTACACTCACAGTCACTGCATTCTCAATCTGCTGGGCTCAGGCAATCCTTCTGCCTCAGCCTTCCAAGTAACTGGAATCACAGGTGTGTTCCACCATGCCCAGCTAATTTTTTGATTTATTTTAGAGATGAGGTCTTGCCAAATTGCCCAGGCTGGTCTCGAACCCATGGGCTCAGTCAGTCCTCTCACCTTGGCCTCCCAAAGTGCTGGGATTATAGGTGTGAGCCATCGTGCCCAGCTTCTTTTCTTTTCTTTCTTTCTTTTTTTTTGAGTTGGAGTCTTGCTCTGTTGCCCAGGCTGGAGTGTGGTGGCACGCTCATGGCCCCCGCAGTCTCTGCCTCCTGGGCTCAGGTGATCCTTCTGCCTCAGTCTTCCAAGTAGCTGGAACTACAGGCTTGTGTCACCATGCCTGCCTAATTTTTTGATTTATTGTAGAGGCGGGGACTCGCCAAGTTGCCCAGGCTGGTCTCGAACCCCTGGACTCAGGCAATGTTCTTGCCTCTATCTCCCAAAGTGCTGATATTACAGGTGTGAGCCACCACACCCGGCCTGATTCCTTTTTAAATTTGGTCTGGGAAGAAACAACTGCTTATCTAGTCCAGACAGAGTTTTCTGTGCCTGCCCAGACTCCTCCTTCCAAAACCACGCCCCGCCCCCCGTGACAGGAAAACTACCTGCCACTCCAGGGACAATCCCCAAACTCTGAAAGACTTCAGTGCTCGCATATGCCATCAGTGGAGAGACATTTTCCCTAGTTCTCAAGTTGAAAGTCCTCATACATCTAGAATTCTAAATCACCCTTTCCCAAGCGAGGCATTTTACAACCGTTATTTTCCACGACTTGATAAGAAAACTTAGACCTCATTTTCTTTTCTCTTCTTTTCTTTCCTTGTTTTTTCTCCCAAGAAGACCCATCTGACAGATGGGTCATTGGATGGGGAGAGTGGAGAGGCGTGCTGTAAGGTGTAGTCAGGAGATACTGATTGTTTTGAAATGATTAGATGAAAGCACCCTGGGCTTTTCCAGCCTCAAGAGGGTGGTCACAGTCAAGGGCGTGGCTGGCAGCTGATGCTGGAATGCTGGCTCACCTTCTTCCACGCAAAGCGCCTTTTTGTGATGAATCCTTTCGCTCGTGCATTTCAGATTATATTTCTTTTCTCTGACACGTACGGGAACAAAGCATCTTCCTACCCCTTCATCCAAGTCCTGGTGCTGTGACCTCTCTCCAGGCCTCCCTGGAGTATTTTGAAGGTCCCGGTGGGGCCTTGAGTTTGGGGGTACACTGGGTGTTAGACACAAGTTAAAATCATACGAGCTGTTTTAAACTTGGGCCCAGTTCCAGTGTGACATGGAACAAGTGACTTCACTGCTCTGAGATTTGGTTCCACCTTTCTAAGACATGGGCTGTTATGAGAGCTGGTGAGATTGTATTTAAGACACACGCCAATGTTCAGCGCTTCAGCTAGTCAGGGTCGCCTCGCATTAGCACCCAGACAAAATCTAAAAAGGAATAAGACCGGGTGTGGTGGCTCACACCTGTAATATCAGCACTTTGGGAGGTTGAGGCAAGAAGATTGCCCGAGCCCACGGGTTCAAGACCAGCCTGGGCAACTTGGCGAGACCTCCATCTCTAGTTGTGTATTGGCTGAACCACAGCTTGTGTGTCAGGATCCAGGCTTCCCAGACCCGGTGTTTGTTCTTATAGCCTCATGCTGGTTCAGCCTTGTGGTGTTCGGTCCTGTGGAAAAGGTGCGGAGGAAGGCGGGGAGCAGTGTGGAGAGCTGGCAGAATACTGCTCAGCTGGGCAAGCCTCGAAGCAAAAGGCGGCCTCTAGAGAATCCCCGGAGCAACTGCCTGTTGCCAGCCAGGGGCCCACAGACCCTTCCGACACCCTCATGTTACCCTTTCTTGGATTCAAGGTCATTGAATGCAGATACACGTGTGTTCAGTCACCTTGAGCATCCAGCCAAAGAGTGTAAACCCTCCTAACGACAAGACAAAATCACCGTTGCTGGAAGAAACAGCAGGTTCCTGAGTTTGTCCGGGTCCCTCTGCAGAAGCCTTTGTGACGCTGCGTGGGGTTGATGTGTGCAGATGACACATCTGGGATGAAGTGACAATACTCTAACACTCCCTTTTAATAATTAGGAGGCCCAGAGACCTGATTATCTAGCCATTCGTCAAGCATGTCTTTGCACCTGTGTACTTTGCAATTCCAAGGGATGGGGGTTGGCACACGGGTGAGTCTGGATGCATTCGCAGTTCTAGAACACGCTCTCGTCTGTGTGGCAGGCCCAGATGCTGATCCCACACGACCTGCCTTGGAAACAGCCAAACAGCCCCACGGAGCCCCTCTTCCTGGAAGGCCTGCTGGAGCAACACGGGATGGTGAGCCAGCCATGGGTTTCCGTGGGGGCAGGTGTGCGTCGCACGACACACACAGGTGCGCGGGGGATGTGGTTTTCTTTACCAGGGAGAGTTAGCGGGTGAACTGAATGTTGACAGTCTCCCGGACTCCCTGTCCTGAATATTTCTCCCGTCATCCAGAACAGCAAGAACTTACTCTGCCTCCTTCCTGCTGGGGGGATATGACTCCAAAGCCGTGGCGGCAAATCTTCCTGGCTTTTGTTTCCAAACGTGGCAGCCAATAATCCAAATGTTTGGGGTGGGGGCCAGCAGGTGGAGTGAGGAAGGAGGGGTCTGTGGGGAGCTGGGGGGCGTGTGACTGCTGTCCTTCAGGCCCCAGTTCTTGGTGCCGCTGAGCCTGGCTAATTTTTGTGTTCGGGACGGGGGGAGACAGGGTCTTGCTGTGTTGCCCAGGCCGATCTTGAGCCCCTGGTCGCAAGTGACCCTCCTGCTTCAGACTCCCAAAGTGCTGGGATTCCAGGCACGAGCCACCATGCCCGGCCCGTGTAGGCTTTCAGGAAGGAGACTTGGGAAACCTCCTGGAGGAGACTGCTTGGAGGAGGCAGCATCTGAGCGAAGTCTTTGAGGGTGAGGACCGGCCCAGGTGGCAGGAAGGAGACAGAGTGGGAGAGGGGAGGCAGTGGAAACGTGTGTGAGGTCCGGGCCCCTGCGTGACAGGGTGACGGCGGTGTTCACTCGCTCACACCCGGCCACGACTTGCGACCCTTCCTGATCTGGAGTCCCGTCCTGCTGCCTGTCCCGGCCTGGGCTTTACGGTCTGGCGTCAGCACCCCTGACCTCTGCCCCTCGGCGGCGGCTGTCTCTCCTCCGCCCCTCGCCACGAGTTCCCGGCACGCCCCGCGATGGCTCCCCCCCACTC